>OZ002740.1:329088272-330288272 GCA_963924295.1 Dioctria rufipes | reverse complement strand
TTTATAAAACTGAATTATTTTTTCAAATACTCACTTCTATTATAGTTTTTCTATTTTTTTAGTTGTGTCAACAAATAAGCTTCACGGAAAAATTTGTTTTTGTAGTTGTATATTACCAAATACTTGATTTATTGCATTTTCAAATTAGGTTCGTCTTATTTGCCTATAGGTACCTTAATCCACCCATGTATTGCAATTTCATGAGCAATGAGACGAGCAATAAACATTCATTTCTTCTCAGGAATTTACAGAAAATATTTCGTCAGATTTTTCATTTAACTTGGTGGTCAACTGGAGTTATTTTTAGCAAGAGGAGATGCGGTGACTGTTGAAAAAATAACATTTTAAGTGGTTTTGAAAAATTTATATCTGAGGTAGAAAATATTAAAACGAGATCAGACACTGGGATATTACTCAACTCAGTGTAATCTTTTTACTTTCTGTGTTCCGTTTATGGGAATCCGTCCTTTTGATAATTAATGACGCGCAAGAATACCTGCAAACAAAGGGATTAAATATCTATCAACGTGATTTTAAACTGAATTCTTTACAAATGTATTTCATTGGGCACAGGGACAAAAATACAAAAACCTGTTACAACAGCCAAAAACATATGTGATGAATTGGAGATATCCACTGTGCGTCAAGTTAGAAGGAAAAGAATTATGAGTGGTGAAAATTTGCGGGTCGTGGGGCTATCTTTAGAAGAAGAAATACAAAGAGAAATGTTTTTGTCATCGGATAGAGTTATCCAGGAAATAAAAGTACGGTTTGAGCAACTAAGTACATGTCCTTGCAGCGAAGTATTCATGCATAATATCATCTAATCTTTTAAAAGAATATTTTGAATGTCAAGTAAATAACTTTGTTGACATTGACGAGGAACAATTTCATATTGAAAGGAAAAGGATCCAGAATTTTATGTCTCTACCTGATGTACAAGAGCAAACAAAAGGTTGGAAAAACGAAGAAAGCCTCTTGAGCTTTTAATATTTGGAAACTTCTGTTCCCAATATAGTAATATTATTAAGAATTTTTTTTTAATAATAGTCATCAGTGTCGCTAGTTGTGAACGGAGCTTTTCCAAATTCAAATTAATAGAAAGAGAACTAACAGATAATATAAATTTTGACAATGTCATTCAAGACTTTTGTAACAAAAGGGCAAGAAAAATAAATTCATAAATGAAAATACGTTTTATCACTATGTGTACAATCTGTTTAAACAAAATAAATAAGTGGTCTTACCGATGTATTTATTTATGTTCAATAACTGTTAATAACAACTCTTGATTATGATTAAGTTAAAAAGGGCGGCAAATTCGGTACCGTCTTAGGCGGCAAAAGATCTGGCTACGCCACTGTCCAGACAGTTAGCATACATTGGCAAAAAAAAATTTGTCAAACATTTGATAAAAAATTTATAGGCAGTTGATAAATGTTTGATAAATATTTGTCTTTGTCAAATGTTTTTAAACATTTTCAAACATGTGTGAAAAATGTTTTGCAAATGCTCAGTTTTAATCATGTGTCTTCCAAGTTAAGTAACGTGCATTTCAGCCAGCATCTTTCGTCATTCTTGCCGCAACGTTTGAGGAAAATTTTCGCAAATGATATGTTGGCACAGAAAATTTTTAAACAAAATACAATGGTCATGATTTATTGAATAAAAAATGATGATGATCTTTATTATTAAAAAATTCTAAAATGAATTTTCACTATCCACAGCTGACTGAAACTACAACCATTAACAAATATCTAATATTTTCCATTTCATTTGGATTAAATTGGAACTTTTTTAAGAACCCATTGAAATTTGCGTCCACACCTATTCAACATTCCACAAATGCTTGACAAATATTTGACAAATGTTTGGCAAATATTTGTCAAATAATTGTCAAACATTTGAACAATGTTTGTTATGTGGTGATGCCCCTTAATTGTAATCAATTAGCGACTTAACAGATTTATATGAACTATAAAGACACTAAGGGCCGTAAACACCAACGAGGATAATCCTATTTTCTGTGTAAAGATTATTCCTATCCGAGAAAAATCCTGCTTGCTCTTCACCCCTGGAAAATCTGGGATAAAATATTACACCGGTGTAATATGATGGATTAAGTCGCGAGTTAACTTGGTTGGTGTTTGTGCATTACACGTCATTATGTAGGTATTATTCTTGTTGTTGATGTTTTCGGCCCTAAGCATACAATAAAAAAAAATCATTTAACAGAAAATGGTGCTAACGGTTTTTCTTTTTTTTTCTCAAATACCATGGAAATTCTATTATTAATTCTATTATATTTCTAGTCTGTTTTCCATTTTGATAGTATAACAAGAATAAGAAAACAGGCAAAACATGGGTCTTATAAAACAAATTCATTCTTTCTGGCAGAAATTCATTTTAGTCCCACATACTTAGTATTCAATAATAAGAAGACGTAGATATACAATACAATTTCGTCAACAAACGTTTCTTTCAATTGACTTCTATATATTACCAAGCAAATATTTCGCCGAATTCAATTCTAATACAAAATACCTGGAAAATAATCATTGTAAACAGGACAAATATTTTTCACCATGAAAGACTCAAAGTCTCGCCCACAAACGTTTTGTAACTTTAATTAAAAGAACTCATTTTCACATAAAAGTTCCAATTTCCTTTCTTCGAAATAACATCTTTTTCATGGGCACTAAACCAAGATGTCAAACACTATAAAAGGCCCGAATTCATGCATGAATTTTAACATCCCACTGTAATACTTCCCCTTTCAAACGGTCTCGTAATGGAGCTATAACTTGAAGAGATCAATTTTGGACGATGGGCTTAAAAAAACTTATTTCGAAATAACGAACGTATTAATGTCATCCCCCTAAGGCGATTTGACTTTTTCAGCAAAATACTAGAGAATATACGTTATATGTATGTATGTGTATATGTATGTGGGTATGTAGATAAGTATTGAGAGAAAATTCGTAGAAAATCGTTTGTTCCATTAATTTCCGGATGCTCACTTTCAAAGCAACTCTTTCCAGTTGAAGTGCATCGGTTGCAACGAATCTTTCATGCAGTGTAACAGGATATTACATCCTATTCTTTTAGCTCCTTTATGTTCTCCATCCATGGAATGCAAAACTGGATTGAATTTTTTAATAAATACCTTCTCAATAATGAGAAAACACATTTCATTATTATTCAGGGGCTGTCCGAACCGAAGTTTTCTTCTTGTTATAACAACTGGTGATGTCACATCAAGCCAAGTTGTAATCGAATATTTTTATTCATGACTATGCCACCGAGCTTTGCTACTTCGTATAATAGTTCAAATATCTGTTTAATTTGTTCATCGAATCAAAAATCTAGTTGACGTTTTCAATTAATAACATACTGTGAGGTTATGTTTATTTGCTTGCTGTCAAAATCAAGTTAAGTAAACAAATTCAGACAGGTTAGCTTCGGCTTGAACTTGATGGGAAAATGGCGAACGCGCAGGCTGCTTACTGTGTTAACTCTTTTTAAAAAAAAAAGTTATTAACTTCTTATTCATAAAATAAGCATAATTCGTTACCTAGTTTATTTGTATTATATCTTATCGTAGTACACTATAATTTATGGCGCCAGAAATTCATCCTTTTTTGGAAAGTTTGTCTGGATTTATTTATGATTTATGATGGTCAAGTGTCAAGAGTTGCATGACTACTTTGTGAATATATAGCCTGAAAACATTTTGCATTTCAGAGAATAGAGAGCTTGTTTTCAAGTTCATTAATGCATGGGGGGGGGGGGGTAAAAAGGTAAACATACAAACATCATGTAAAATATCACTTAATCTCTTATTAAAATGTCAAACATCAAACTAGCACACTAATTCAGACAGGTTAGCTTCGTTTTCGTCTAACTTTTATAAGACGCTCAACTACTTGTTGTGTGACGTCATTGGTTGTAATAAGCAATAACAAAACAAAGAAGACGACTTGGATTCGGGGACATGTACCAAACCATTGTAAGGATTTCTTTTTACTAAATCTAATTGACGGTCTCTGTATATGTATATACAACGGACTGAGATGGATGGGACTTGATAAGGGTCTATGTGACTGGATCAACGCAATGCTTATCAGCTCTTGCGCAGGGGATGTCGATGTGAGAAGAGCAGTCTACAGAGGTACACCGCAGAAGAAGGGGGTGGCTGGTACCATCACTCCTGTGGCAACAGGTACTGGATAAATCCTCATTAAGTAAGAAAGTAAGGAATTTAAAGTGGTTGCCTAAGCGGATGATATATGCATCCTAATAAAAGGCAAATTCCTCTACACTATTACTGAAAGACTCGCTCGAGTATGCGCTGCTTAAGCTGGATGACTGGGCCAATAATAGTGGATTGGGGAAAACCCTTTAAGATAAAGCTAAGGCTTTTACGAGAAAGACGCAGACTTCTTTTGCTAGGTGAATAGTATTTTACTCTCTCCAGCGAAGCAAAGTGTCTGGGAATCATACTCGATTCCAAGCTGAGCTGGAAGGCCAATATAGAAGAATGTAGTGTAAGAAGACCAGAGTGACCTTCTACACGTGCAAGAGAATTTTTGGTGGCAATTGGGGTAGTACGATAGATGTACACAGACATAGTTTGGCCGTTCCTCTGCTACAGCTCCACGGTCTGTTGTACAGCACTGACGAGGCAGTGAAAGTTGGATGTGGATATTTGCACACCACGCTCACGGCGGCACTGGAGGTCATGCTTGGCTTATTGCCGCTAGATCTATACTACAGGAGTGTAGCTCCAATGGAGAGGGGTTTTGGGCATTCCAACATAATACTCTAGAAAATAGAATGCAGTGATCGCAGGTAAGAAACAGACTATCAGATACCTTTCCTAACTTTTTCCGTAAGTGTGAATGCAATGATGTTCACCAAAACTCATTGGAATTGGAAGGAGATGGTTTCACCATCCATTATTTCTATCCTTATGAATAGATCCAAGACGAGTCCAGGCACACGGGCTGGAGTATACTTTAGAGACTACCAGTGCCATGAGTCTTATAGACTGCCGGACAAATGTAGTGTCTTTCAGGCAGAGCTAACAGCAATTTACCTGGTGGCAATATTGGTATCTAGGTATCTATGTGCAGCGAGTTCGGGCGGCACATCTGCATATACACTGACAGCCAGGCAGTCAATAAAGCGCTGGATGCTGTGGCGGATGCTTAACTGGGTACCTGACCACAGGGATATCCCCAGGCAACGAAATGGCTTATAAGTGGGCACTGAAACGGATAGCTCTACAGGGATACCTTATATGAGAAGAGAACAACAGAACTCCTTAATGGCAATAGAATAATTACCAGAAATCTACTAGCTGTCATTACGGGCCAATAGGAAACTTTGATAGAAGCCTGAGAATAACGACGAATGATTTCTGCGGGAACTGTAATGATTCGGAGGAAATTGAATCCATCCAACACATTCTTTGCGAGTGCGCCCGCGCCGGTCTGATGAATAAAAGAAGTCGATTATTAAATAGCTACTTCTTTTCAAGTCTGGGAGAGCTACAAAATACAGAGCTCAGATGTATCCTGAGATTCCTAAGGGAAGCTAGATGGGTTTGGGCCGATTTTAAAATTTATTTCATGGACCCAAGAGAACAAAGTATTCACTGGAGGTCTAAGTAAAGCAGGCTAGGTACTTCTGACGGCATCCCTCTTACCTAACCTAACCTAACCTAAATTACAAAACAATCAAAACAATTCAAGCACAAGCAGTACACAAACTGCGTTACTACCTCATAAAACCTTTGGACTCACTTGCATCAAAATCATGCTCATCAATGAGATATAAGAATAATCATGTTCATGATGATATTTTATTCTGCCGACCAATACCAACACAGGAGCTGGATTTTGAAAGTAATATCAGTGACTGTATGAAAGGGAATGACTTGGGTTGCAGTCACTGTGTTGGAATGCACATGAATAGCACACGGAGTCGTAAGTAGCCTGTTGTGCTACAAGAAGTTAGGTTTTCTTGAATGCGAGGCGAAAATTGCAATTTCCGGGACTATAGATTTGCATGATTGTAACTAGTTGTGGAACTTAGCATATATTGCAGAAATCTTTTTTCATTTAAATAAACTTAATCTATCTTTCCAAAAAACATTCATCCATCTTCCATGTTCAAGACAAAGTCAAAAAGAAAAACAACTTAATCGAAATTAATTTAATTCCTTTCAATATGATCATTAATTTAAATAACAAACTTGAGAGTGATGTGTTGCAAAATATGAAAAAAATACACTTTAGAGAAAGATTTTCGAAGGTATTTTTCTGAACCAGATAGAAACGGGAGAAGTGCACCCTTTTTAATATGACGTATAACACATTTGTCCTAATTTTTTACCTCTTAACCTATTATTTAAATGACGTGTTACTAACAGAACAAATTAATATTGACCTGAATAGGTTAAGAGATAATAATTCATTAACAGCTACAGTTAGAATATACATAGGTGTTTTTCTGTTTGGCTAGGTGAGCTGTTTGGCTAGCTGAGTACTACCACCTCCTTTCCTTCGGCATCCCAACAAGAAACACCCTATATATCTATATTTCCTAAGAGCTTTTTACATAGTCTGTAAAAAAAACACATATTTTTTGGAAACAAATTCTTAAAAAAAAAATAAGTAAAAAAACTATAATTGGTCTAAGACCAATTCTTATGATACTCTAGATGAATACCCGTATCTAGTTTTGTATGATTCACCCATCTGTGCAAGTTTGATCGTTGCAGTGTTTTTTCGCATACACATTCTAGAACGGTTCATCAGACAGTAAAAATGATTATAGCCAGACAGACGGACGGACGGATGGACATGCAAAATATCAAAATAACTTTCAATTATATGCTTGGGTATTCAATCTATTTTTCTCTACCATCATTATTTCTAGGTGTTACAAACGGAATGACAAACTTAGTACACCCTATGATTTCATCATCTAGACTAGAGTATAAAAAAAGGGAGAGTACTCGTTTACTAGCTTTACTGACCAGTTAGCGCATGGTAAACAGGATAGGATATATTTTATAAGATCCTACCAAAAATGTTAAAGTCGCCGACTTGCCTCAAATGAAACTGCTAATGACGAAAAAAAATTTCCTAAACTAGTCCCATTTTGTGGCACTTTCAAATGGAATATTTTAACTCTTTTAAAGATTAATAAAAACATAAAACCTGCTAAAAAAAAATATCATAGAAAATCAGAGCTAAAAAACTTTGCAGGGAGGTGATTCTGATCTGTTGTCATATAATAACAAAATGAAATGGACTTTTCTACTGCTTTTCTTGAGTTTTTATTTATTGCATTAAGCCTAGTACTAAGATCCGCGCTAAGCTAAATTTTGGCGGATCTCCAATATCGGGCCGTTCTTTAGCAGCTAAATTATGACAGCGGAGACTCAGAGAAAAGATATATTAAAAAAAGAAGAAGAATTTTGCAATTTTTTACGGAAATACAACGCGCGGTGATAATATTTCTAAAAACAGGTAGTTAAAATTATTTAGAAATATTAAAAATACATATAAAAATAAAAATAAAAAAAAATTAACAATAATATTTAAAATATGGTCACGAAAGCAATTCGTCCGTATTTACAGCAAAGGCGTACAAAACTACGTTAACTACAAAACTCCGGTCAATAAACTTATCAAATATCAGAACTCTGACAATAAATATTTTTAACGCGCTAAAGAACTAGGCTTAAAGCCTAGTACTAAGGCTTAAAGCCTTATACTAAGAAAATTTAGCAAGATAAAAGACATTGGCGAAAATTTATCCTGAATTTTAGCGAGAGCGGTACTAAGGTCAACACGCTAAATTTGTCTTTGGGTTTTGATTAGAGATGGCACCACCAGTAAGTTTCCAAAAAATCTATCTTGGATTTATCTGCCCGGGCTGTTCTTTAGCTCGCTAAAAATATTTATTGTTCTGAGATTTGATAAATTATTGACCAGATATTTGTAGTTAACGTAGTTTTGTACGTCTTTGCTGAAAGTACGGATGATTGGATTTTTTCTCGTGGCCGTATTTTCAATATCATTATTGATTTTTTTTTTTAAATCCTTTATATTAACTTCACCGCCGGATTTGTCCGTAAACTTAGAAAGTCAAAATTGACCCACTTCCTGGTATCCAATCGAGAAGAAATTTTCCACATCGATTTGTCATCGATGATAATGCACTTTGGCATCACACGCACACACCCTATACGCACACAAACGCACGCACGCACGCGCGCTCGCACGCACACTACATATTTTAACGGCTTTTTGAAATTTTGAATATCTTTACCGTTGTCTCTGGGCTGTTAAAATTAGTACCGAAAATTGCTTGTACGGTGAAAATAAGTAACTGTGTACAAATTTTCCAATATTTTATCTCAGTGAGTGATTTAAAGTGAATAAAGTGAAGTGATTTTAGTTCAAGATTAGACTTACAATATCACATCAAAATTTTCGTCATTTTAGCAGTCCGGTCTTACTCAAGTGAGTTCAAATTCAGATTCTAAGTTGATTGATTCGCAATAATTCTTTCTAGTTAAACAATTAATGATTTGGAATTTCTTTCGACTCGTCAGCCGCAGTCCAGAATATCCAAACATAGAATCAAAATTCAGTTGATGTGATGGGATGTGATGATATGTAAATCAAGTGAATGTTGTGTGATACAAGAAAATAGTCAAGAAACAAAACACAAAAAAATAAATAAATATCAATCGCCTCACATATAAAAGATTTATAGTGAAAAACTTTGTTTTAACGGGTTGATATTTTATTGTATATATTATGCATATTATTTTTATATTTTTAATATTTCCAAATAATTTTAATTACCTGTATTTAGAAATATGACCGAGCATTGTATTTCAGTAAAAAAATTGCAAGATTCTTCTTCTTCTTCTTATTTTTAATATATCTTTTCTCTGAGTCTCCACTGCCATATTTTAGCTACTAAAGAACGGCCCGATATTATAGACCCGCTAAAATTTGGTTTAGCGTGGACCTTAGTACTAGGCTTTACGTAGAATGAACTGAAAATGACACTTGCATTACAAATGCAAAAATATTATTTTGAATTTAAACACTTGTAATGCTCTAAGTAGGTATAGATTATCCATTTTTGTCACAACCTCGGAAGCAGTTAATTTGTCATACCTTTGGACATATATTCTGACGTTTATCCATTCCAAATTCATTTTAGTTTATTTTGTGGTTAATAAAAAGGATAAAACAAAGTTAATATGGTGAATATAAGAGCACGACAAATTTTTGATAAAATCCTAAAATATGTGACTAAAATATACGCCTCAGTTACGACAAAATATCATAATCACCTGCACTCTGGATGGAAACTGAATTATAAATGTAGGTAGTTTACAATATATCCTCCTTCACGTATGTATCTAATCTATACATAGAAATCAATAAATTCACTATCAAAATTTCGAGTTCAAACAAAACAAAAAACCAACATAAAACTCCTCTGCTAAACTTCAAGCAAAATTCTCCACTTTCATTTACTGAAAAATTCTGGCTTCCTTTCTTGGCACCTATTTAAAAATGAACTTTTAAAAATCTTCATGTTCCTAAATAAAGCGGATCGAGTGACAAATTGGTACATGCATACGCCATACATACTCATAAGCTTCAAGCTTCTTGATTCATTGCCAGAATATATCTATTCATACGTTATATGCACATAGTTACTAGCTGGATGCAATTACACACGACACAAAAACTGACATGCTACTTTCCGCAGGAAAAAGTTTCTATGAAATATGGAAAATGGGAAAGCGGATAAAAAAAGTTTTTTTTACTGCCATGCAGTTCAGCTCATCTTGTTCAAGTATTATGCTCAAAGAGTTTTGTGGACATTTCCGCTTTGTTTCAAGGTGTTGTGGTCTGTGGGTGCTTTTTAGGTACATGTTGGCATGAATGGTAATTTCATTTGCTAATGGAAATTATCAGACGGAAAATAAGGTAATTGCCATTTATCCTTTCTATGTAATTCACTAAAATTTTCCAATCAAGTACCAAAATAATTATTTATTAAAGATATATTTAAAAGTAAAAATAGAAACATAGAAACGATTTAAAGTTTAAAGTTGAAATGTATGAGATGATTCTACGTTTTCTGACAAATTACTAATTTCTGCTTTTATTTAAATTTTAGTTAGTTGCGATCTTATACTGAAGATTATATTTAACCGATATCTTGGATGTAACATTTACGAGTGAATTGAATGATCTAAACATATAGATCGCTAGAGAATGCTCAACAAAAAATCCTTACTGTTGGATATCCTCTAAAGTATGCCTCTCACCAGAATTTCAAACCTCGAAAAGGGATTGAATCAAATTCAGCCCGAATATGTATTAAAAAATAAAGCTCTTGAACTCGAGCATTCAAATATTTCTATGGTTGATAGATATCTAAGCTATCACCGAGCATGACATTGTAAACGACAGATTTCTTAGAATCGTGTTTTTTATAATATTAAACATTGTACCAACCATTTCCAACCGAATTAGATCGAAATCTTTCTGATTTTCAGCTATAAAAACTTAAATACAGAACGAACGTTTTACGTGAACGAGGTGAGGGCCGAAAGTGTTCAGTTGGTTGGTTTGTGATTTAAAAACTAAATTTCTGAAGAATAGTGATGAATTATATATTTATGGGTACTCTGTCTTGCAATTCTGTTCTAATTTATGATTTTAACTGATATACAAGGTTTTTTGGAATAAATGGGAAATATTAGAGTGGGGGGGGGGGGTAGTATATGAATCGATATGTACAAACATTTTTTTGTAATGGGAAGTGCTTAACCCAATATATTCGGCCTTGTTCTTTCGCTTGTCGCATTAGAGCACCCCAAAGGCATTAACTCCTAATAGAAGTCTACGCAGAGAAGCCTATTTATTTGGACCGGCTACTAAGCTTTTAGTACACAGAGAGATAAATGAGGAGCGCCTTAACAGCAAATTCCCCAGTTAGAATACTAATGTCTGGTTTAACAATGCTCATTTAATAGAATTTTTCTTAGACTATATGTATAATAAAATTAATACCTACCCAATAATCAATAATTATTTCTAAACATACCTTACAGTAGGTAAATATTGTTATTTGTTTCAATAATAAAACATATGCTTGACCTTGCATTTTCACGACCCATATTGGCGTTTAGTTTACTAAAGCTGAATGTCACTGACCGCACTTATGCATGAGTCGAAAATGATGCTTTAAAAATATTTGCGATTTGGGTTTGCGTCACTTCAGGGTATTATCAGACAGGCATATTACAGAGGTGCGAATGTAAAATACGTCCTTTTTGTGATAAGAGAAGAGGGGTTTATACGTTTTCCCCATAAGGGGTTACATGAGTTTCGAAGGCTAAAAAAAGGATATTTTCTCAATTTTTTTTTTTTGTATAATAAATAAATTATTTTATTTAAAGTTTTAAACATATAAAAGAGCAACATCTAATGATTATTTTAAAAAAATTCATTCACAAATTCGAAAATTCAGCCGGTGGGACCTGGTTTCTGCAGATCTCTAAAAAAAAAAGTGTCCTCGCGGTGGTCAGGATAACTCCTGACAGCCTTATTAGAAATTAAAAAGTAAAGTAAAGTAGATAACCATAGCTCGTGACTGAACGTCGGATTTAGAAATAAATTTGAATTTTTGGCAGAGTTGTATGCAAAAAAGTAC
The DNA here is from genome assembly GCA_963924295.1 of Dioctria rufipes. Taxonomy (NCBI): domain Eukaryota; kingdom Metazoa; phylum Arthropoda; class Insecta; order Diptera; family Asilidae; genus Dioctria; species Dioctria rufipes. Next base: position 330,276,503 of record OZ002740.1, on the reverse strand, counting down.
AATTTTTGGTACAATTTACACTACTTATTGTCTTGTAAAATTAGTTGTAATCGAAAAAAAAAAACCTTCATTCAGTCACTAGTCAATTGTTATTTTGAAGAGTATGCAAAACGTTGAAAAATAGTTTTTTTTAGAAAAAACCGATTAAAGTTTAAGTAGGAATAAAAGGAAAGAAAAAAAATTTTTTTTGTTAACTTACGTAGAATCGTAATAAGCAGGGCATATTGAAATAATATATTTAAAATAGGTGACCCTTAGAAAGTGAAAAAAAAAAACGAGCGAGAGACAGACAAACAAAGCTAATCAGCTGCCTGCACTATTAGAGAAAAAATGTAAAAAAAATGCTTTTTTTAAACTTCGAAACACATGTAACCCCTTAACATCCAATAATACTTTTATTAAACATATCCTATATAAAGATACCCAACAAACATTTTAAGACTTGTCTGATCTATAGAACGTCATTTTTTAACTGAAAATAGATTATGAATTCCTTGATCATTTCGACGTCATTTACACGTAAGTTTTCTACGAAACTAGTACCTACATGTTGCTCAAATTTTCGTTTATTATTGACTTATTATTAACCCTTTTCCCAGCGAGGTCCTTTTTACGTCAATATTTGAAATTTTAAGACAATCGAGTTTAGTTTCCGTCAAATATAGACTTCGTTTTGACTGGCACTTTTTTAAGTCGACATATGACGTCTTTCAGGAGTTCAAGTTGGTATAAGTTTAAATAGTGTAATCGGAATTTGATCACAAAATGACCGACCATGCATGTATTATATGTATTATACAGAAATATATGAAAGAACGTCATTTAATGATTCAAAATAGACCGTAGATTTAACAGCGTTTTTCCGTCTTTTAGACTTAATCCTAGTTAACCCTCTAGAGCCTAATATTAGAAATTTTTCAATTGTTCTTAAACTCTTTTTGATATCTTACTTTTGTCGCCTTTTTGTCGTCATTTTTGCTATTGCATAGACACGTGCTGTCTATTTCTCGTCATTTGATGACTAATAATACACCCAAGTTATAACAGCGTTTTGCTGTCATTTTGTCGTCAGTTTGTGCTGTTGCATAGGCACGCGTTATCTATTTCTCGTTAGTTTTTGACTGCATTTGAAAGTGGCTCTGCTTGTCGTAATTTTAACGTAATTTCTCGATTTTTCGTAGCTTCGTGGAAGGACGGGCATTCAAGACTTGTATTAGTCTTTTTCAAGCAGCAGTACGGGCAACAATTCTATGGTATTTAGTCAAAAGTACATATCTCCAAAAATGTATTATGCGCTACTTACGAAGTTGTGCGCTTTTAATCGAAATAATATTCAATTTTTTTGAAGTTATGCATTTTGGATACATCGTTTTATTTCAATGTTTTTGTGAACGTAAATTCAATGAAAACATTGAAATATGCTTTTCTCGATAAACAACGTAAAAAATTAATAATTTCTTTGGAATAATAAAACCATAAGAATTTCCCTACCTTTTAGTTTAAGTTCTATTGGAAATATTCGTCGTTAGAGGGTGGAAAAGTGAGTTTTTTCATTAAGCGTTTTTGTCTTTCGATGTGCCAACAAGAAGTTATTTTGTATTAATAATTGGTGGCTAATATAACGACTTTATTTCCGTCTGAAGACGTGTTTCAGGTGTTATAATGACGTATCCTGGGCAACCAAAATGTACTCATTCAGTTTAATTTTGGAGGTTATTTTGGTAACTAATATGTCAACCTTATTTCCGTCTCTAAAGACGTGTTTTAGGTGATACATTGTCAACAGGTCGACGTCAAAAAAATGTACGATTTAAACAAATTTTGATTTTGACCACTTTTCAATTTCAGTACAAAGGACGATCTATTGTATGTACTATTGACCAGACAATGTTTGTTGGGATAGTGAAGCTTTCCATCTCCATACTCCTCTTATGTCAGCAGTTGCTGAATAACAAAGTCGCACTGTGTAAAATTTTGAGCGTGAGTTCTCTTTACAAGACAAGAAGCCATCAACAAGACAAAGAAATGTGCGAATATCGCAGCTGCAGCGACCAGTATTGCCGATGAGCCAAATTTGTCGATTTCACTACGAACGCAACAATTGGGGCTTTCTCAGACGTCAACGTGGAGAATTTTGCGTAAGGATTTGGACCTACATCCTTACAAAGTCGTCTTTACTCAAGAACTGAAGCCAAACGATCACGGATTGCGTCGAGAGTTTGCTGATTGGGCCCTTGAGCATTTGGAAGATGATCCCAATTTTGGCCAAAAAATCATCTTCTCAGATGAGGCGCATTTTTGGATGAATAGCTTTGTAAATAAGCAGAATTGCCGTTATTGGTGCGAAAACAACCCACAAGTGTTACATGAAATCCCGTTGCATTCCGAAAAACTCACTGTGTGGTGCGGTTTATGGCATGGCGGCATCATCGGACCTTGTTTCTTCCGAAATAAGGAGGGAACAATCGTAACCGTCAATGGCGACCGCTATAGAGCCATGTTACTCGAATTTCTATGGCCAGAACTTGAGAATATCGATATTGAAGAGATGTGGTTCCAACAAGACGGCGCTACGTGCCATACACCTAATGCTACGCTCGACTTGCTGAAAGATAAGTTTGGCGATTGGATCATCTCACGACGAGGATTTGCGAATTGGCCGCCGCAGTCATGTGATTTGACACCCCTAGATTATTTTCTTTGGGGATACGTCAAAGCACAAGTCTATGCTGACAATCCACAAACTTTGGATCATTTGGAAGCAAATATTCGTCAGGCAATCGCCGGCATACAGCCGCAAATGTTGGACAGGGTGATAAAAAATTGAAGCGATCGGGTGCGTCAGTGTAAACAAAACCGCGGTGGGCATTTGAACGACATCTTGTTTCAAACATAACTGCATTGTCCAATCTTTAAAATAAAGCAAAAATTAAATTGATATGTCAAACCATTGTTGTTTTATTTAAAATTAAAAACCTATCACTCTTAATGAAAGACCCTTTAGAAGAACTATTTGGGAAGGCGCATTCATATATGGGGCAATAATTCAAACAGCTATGAATGCACTCAATAAGTGCGGCATCTAATATTTTCACTTATATAGACTTTGTGGTTGTAATGAGAATTGAAAATGATTTGAATCTTAAATAAACGAAAATTCAATCAGTTTAAACAAAATTCGAACGTTTCAGAAGAAATTATTGAAAACCTTCAGCGAGCATTACACCGAGTAGTCCTCCTATGCGACCAGACATATTTAACACCAAGATAGAGAACCTTAATAAATATTAAACTTAATTTTTAGCCATGTTAACTACTTAATCTGCCTTTGGGAAATTGATTGAATAGATTTATCAACAAAACAGAAGTCTAAGCAAAATTGCAATTTTATTTTTAAACCATACAAATAAAAACTGATCTAAAGCGAGTCAGGCTCACGCATTCAAAGTTCCATGCCAAGACTTTTTCAACGAACAGTCGATCGACCGAATTTAAGTATATTTAAATTTAATCCTAATTTGCTGAATAATATTCAAACAGACACACGCCTTATTAATTTTATAAGAGTTGTCTTATTAGTTAACACAAAAAATATCAAAAATGTTAGCTTTAGGGACATAGAATATATGAGGGGCGGTATTTTTGCATACATTTCGAGCTGTATATTTATAACCAATTCACCAATAAAAATTTAGAAAATATTTTTGGAATACATGTAAGTAGCCCTTTCAAACGACACCCTACACAGTATAAAATATATAAAATTTTTTTTTTTTTTTTTTAATGGGGGTGACCATTTAAAATTAAAAAAACAAATATTATCTTTGACTGTCGAAATACAGGGTGGTCATAGATGAAATAGCTGTGATATGTTGATGTGATTAAGAAAATATGACAGTTTTTCATAAGCACGCCGTAACGTCCTTGTTATACATACAACCTATAAAGGTGATTTTCAGCTTTGTTTTGTAAATCTTCTAAGCTTTGAGATTAGCCTGTTTTTATGATGCATAATTTAATTAATTTTTATTATTTTGCTAATTTTGCGTGGAATTGCATAAAATTATATCTGATTCTTATCATCAATAGCGGAGTAGGAAATTCGTTAAAATTTAAAAAAATTAGGTATTTTTTCCAATTTTTTTTTTTTTTACTTTGGCGTCCTAGATGGTAGCGATATGACGAGGTTAAGTGATAGCTCCTTGAAAAGCTTTTAGAGAGCATACTATCAAAATCATCTTCATAGATTGTATAAGAAGGAAGTTAGGGGGTGTTTTGGGAAAAACTAGCATATTTTCTTAATAACCCTGTAACTTGTAACTCTCTCCGACATACAAAATTTTGTTCCTAACAATCCGACCTATCACCTGTTTCATTTATGACCACTGTATGCGTGTCACAAGATGGCCTAATAATGTGCCAAATTTCAATGGTTTTCGAAAAAAACGTATGTGACAGACAGATGGACGGTCGCAAAAGTGATTTTATAAAGGTTCTATGTTTTCCTCTTGAAATATGGATTAAAAAATTATTAAAAGCAAAAACTAACTATCGAAGAAATACTATTAACGAAACACACGGACCAGAAAAGGTGAATTTAAAATACAAAGACTGGAAAATGATGATGAAAAAAAAATATCTTATATCTGCTAATAGATTGAACTTCTTGCTTCGTCTGCTCCAATTAATCCCATTGTTTATGCGCAGGTTTATGTAGAGGAAAATGGTGGCATTTATGTTAAAACTCAAATTGATATATAATTAAATACCGCATTTTGTCCTCTCTACTACTGCTTCCTTGCAAACAAATCGGGCAATTTATTTATTCTACTAGAATTTATTTTTAATAAAAAAAATTACTAATAATTATGTAATAAAAGAATTTCGATTATTTCCTTAAAATTTCTATTCTTCTACAAACTTTAAGAACTCCATTTAGTACCACTCTACCCTAAGTAAGATATAAACTAATCAACTCTCTTAACCATTATCTCAATCCATCTAATCAAGACTAAAACATATTGATTAATTTTTTTTTCTTTTCTTTTTCAGTTACACAATCGATGCGCATCATCAGTTAAAAAGGAATGCATGTTAGGTGAATACGCTCCACTAATAGTCCCACCAACGGCAATATGTCCGGCTGTATTAGACCGACAAAGATCTGTGAATCAAGCAAATAAATCAAAGGTATCTTTTTCGAATCCACCAAAAATGATATATGCAATTGGAAAATTCAATTAAATAACAGCCAGCTCAAACACAGGCTACCCACTTTCAAATTACTCCCTTGCTGGGCACTTGCCCACTTCTTGTATTCGTTAATCCGAAAAGTGGTGGTCGACAAGGTGACAGAATACTGAGAAAATTTCAGTACATGCTAAATCCTAGGCAGGTTTATGACCTATCAAATGGTGGGCCCACAGAGGGTAGGATATTTATTGTGTTTCTTTTTTATATAACAAGAACGATAATAACTCATTTATAACACGTATTCCATGCAAGGTCTGACTCTTTTTAAAGATTTACCGAGCTTTAAGGTGATTTGTTGTGGTGGAGATGGAACAGTCGGTTGGGTCCTTGAGGCTATGGGTGAGGGTTGTTTTTTTGGTTTTTATGAGTTTTTTTTTTTATTGTATTTTTCTTTTTCGATGGATTCCTATAACAGGATAAATATAATATCTTTTAGATTCAATGGAATTACATTCACAACCTGCTATTGGCGTAATACCATTGGGGACAGGAAATGATTTAGCTAGATGCTTACGATGGGGTGGAGGATATGAAGGTGAAAGCATACCAAAGTTAATGGATAAAATAAGTCGATCAACGACAGTAATGCTGGATAGATGGAGTATAGAAGTGACAAATAATGCACCAATCGAACAAATTCCAAAACCAAAGGTAGGTAATATATACTCTGTCACAAATGTATATGTAGGTAATCGATCCCTTACAAAAAAAAGAAACTAACTATTTCTTTCAATACCAAAACTCTGATTAGGTTACGCTTCAAGCGAATGTACAAAAAGTTGTCGAACTTTCACAACGTATCGTTGTGGAAAAATCTGTGATACAAACATACGAAGAGACCGTACGGAATGGAACAAAAACTACAACTGAATATTCTATGGAAAATACGAAAAGCATATCAACCTCAATGTCTGAGGGCCAATTTAATGAACTGTTGACAAAACACAATGGTGACACTATAAAGGACTCCACGAATATACCGAAATCAAATTCTTTTGAGCAAAAGAACCCCCTGATGGTGCCGGATGAAGAAGAACATCAAACAAAAAATTCGGGCGATTTTAACAATCAACTGGACGAGAAAACTTTAGAAAATCCTATCCAAAGGCCGATTAAAACACAATCTGAAAAGGATTTTTGTGTACCCTACAATATAATCAACAACTACTTTTCTGTGGGTGTGGTAAGTATATATATTTACATATGTACCTACCCATAATAAAAAAAACAACGTTTATAAATAATTTTATATTAAATTTTTCGCTTCCATTTACATTCATTCATAATGTATGAGACGTATAGAAAGAGCCCCTTCAAAATATAATCCCATTACCTCAATTCCTAGAAGAACCAATATACTTCCATAGAAGGCAAAACCTTTTATTAGACCCCCATGATGTAGAAATTATTAAAGGACAACTCTCTGTAAATTGTAATCGATATTTCGTCCTTTGAAAGTAACATTTTAAATGCTTCTCTGCTGATATACATACGTTTGGTGCTGATGCTGACAACAGGAAAACTCACGTTCCCAACACTTGAACGACATTCCGTGGGGTTGTGAGACTTTTTTCTACGTTTTTCACTGCCAAAAGCCCCTTTTCAATGGTACTATCCATGTGCCATGAAGAACCCTCCACACCCACACATATCATGTATTGGGAAGTTGTATAAACACATTAACATGGTTTCCTGCAGGATATAAGGCAGCACAGATTTCACAAATAACTTTCCCATGATAATTGAAAACGGTTCTGGCAAACGATAACAATATTTCGATTAGTTCCACGAAGAACTGACTACATGCATATATATACATATTTATGTACAATATATGTACATAAACGGCGTGTGATTTTTGAGAAATGGCCGAGGGTTGCTTGGGAATTTACAAAGTTACAAAGTATTTTTTTAAAGTAGCAACAATCCTGCGGAACCTAGGCGAATTTACGTAATTAATTAATTATTTTTGCTTGATAAATACTCCTGAGTGATAGTAGGAAAAATTAAATTCACTAAATTAATGGCATTATGTATGTATATTTGTGCTACATAAGGTAGGTAAAGGTAGGTAAGACGGGATGCTGCAGAAGATCATCTTCGGAACCAATGCGTTTTCCCAAATTTTATAATATTCTAATCTGCTAAGAAGTCGACCCTAGATCCTAAGAAATCTCTGGATACGCCTAAACTCTTTATTTTACAGGTCACAAAGATCTGAGAGCGGGTAGCTAGCAAATAATCCCCCACCCTTTTTTTTATTCGTTCATAAAAGCATGTATACTCGCAAAGTATGAGTTGGTCTGATTCGATTTCCTCTTCCTCCGAAATCTTTGCAGCTCTTGCAGAAATCTTTCACTGTTATGTCCTGCCTACGTTTCCAATGGCTCGATATGACCTCTACTAGATTTCTGGTGTCGATTATGTACCACTAAGAGATTCGTTTCTTTTCCTCTAATCACATGCCGACTCTAATTGCCTCGATATACAGCAGATGTATCTGTTACCCCAACGGAGACTTATCTTTTCGTAGGCGTTCCTAATAATCACTCCTTTCAAAGCTCCGATCGAGATCCTCACATATGCTAGTACTGTGAAACTATCCATTTCAGATCCTTTTTTGGCTAGTTCATCAGCCGTTTCATTTTCCTGGATATTCCTATGACTAGAAATCTAACATTATGGGCACCTTATGTCTTGTGAATATTTTCTTTAGGCTAGATTTACATAGCTGCATCAGCTTCAATTTTTCTAAAGCAACATCCAGCACTTTAGTGGCCACCTGGTTGTAAGTGTGTATACGAATGTCTAAATCAGTTTAATTACACATAAATAAATTGCTACTAATATGCCTATAATTGTCCGTTGGTCTACTATAAGATTGATGCTGTTACCATGGGCGGACATGAAGACCCTAAGCGGTTAAAAGGGTCAGGCCCTTTTTTTCAAATAAATGTATAAAATAAAAATATTTTCGTTATTTTTCAGTTATTTAACGTACATCGACCTTAGAAAATAAACAAGTATACTTAGAAATATCATAAATAAGTACGAAATTATGTGCAAAAAAAGTTCGTTGCGTCTAAGCATATGCTTAGATTGCCATGGAACGATCTTACTTCTCTGTAAAGAAACGTATTACCTCACTATAGTCTACAGACTACATTATTTCTGACTCTATGTACAGCACAGAGAGTGAATTGTGGTGGATTTTACTTAGTTCTTCACCCGTTTTAGCGGCTGAAAGCGACCGTTCTGCCGAGCAATTTGGCCCTGATGTACACAACAACATCCGAAGCGCTATTTACACATTTGAATAAATATCCAAAAACGTTTTTCCAGGATGTACTTTTATAACTCCAGGGTTGTTAATTGTTTACCCCTTGTAGCCTCAGGGGATGAAAAATGACTCCGCAAGTGGAGACACTCGTTTTCCAAAGTCTCGTCTAAATCTCCTAAATAGAAGACTTTCAAGTTCCGTGCATCCTAGCAGATGTCTTGAGATTTAAGTTACATGTAGATGTATGCATGAGAAAGTCAAACGTTTTACTCACGTTCTCGTAAGTAGATCCACGTCATTGTAGTTTTGCAATCAACCCGTCGATAATGACGTTAAAAACGGTAACTCTGAATCCGTCCCTATCGGATAGCGCGACTTCGCTCCCGTTTCTTTTTATTTCATCAATTGAGAATTTTTCGCCCTCAATAATTTGCCACCCTGCGCTGACTATTGATAGATCAGGCCCTGTGTTCAGGAACAATAAAGTGAATTAAAATATTTTTTCTTCCGACTTCTGGCGGGGCCCCCTACAAGGTTGGGCCCCTAAGCAACTGCCTAGCTTGGTTAAGTAGAAATTCACCGTTGGCTGTTACGAATCTCAGAAGTATACATCTGTTCCTGTACCCGCACTCTTTTTAGAATCAACCGTCCTATTTTCTACATAAAGAAATCGATTTGCATCTGATGAAATCCTTCAATAATTATTTGAAATTTATGGTTCCCTGAAAGCTCATAGAATTTGACCAATATAAATGAATCATTATTTAACCATATGCTCCTTGACTTGAATTTCTCTCGTTTCATAAAAATCACTCTTAGCAACTAAAACCAAATTCTATGTATAGGTACGGTAACCACTCAGCATTTCTATGCCGTAAAAACTTTTTTTTCAATCCTGCTTCTCATATGTAAGGACATACATAGGTACATGCATAGATTCTTGCTCTTTAGTGCAAACATACAAGTACATTTGAGATTTTCACTTTTAAAAGACTCATTAAAAGCAAAATTTCAACTCTAAAATTTTATCAGAACCAGGTGACTTCTTTCAAACTCAATTTAAATATTTGATCTACTTAACTTTTCACACGAAAGGAATTAAGTGCAACCAGAAATAATGAAAAAAGCGTGATGCAGCGTATACCAAGAAAATTTATGCACGTATTCCATTGTAAGGGTATACAATAAAGCTCAAGTAATCCTTTGTTATAAATACATATACAATGTGCAAACGCATACATACCTATACATATATATTATATACTAGGAAAATCAAACGATGCCTAGTCGTTAATATAATGATCAATGTCATGAAATGTCTATTGTAAAGTCTTTTCCAGAGATATGCTATCGACAGTGAATCCGTCAGTCGAAACGATAAAGATATGGAACCTTGAAGATTCATAAGGGTGGACAATTTTCCTGCATTTTCTCTTATTGTGCTTATTTAAAACAAGGAGAAAAACGAGAGTTGCTCTAAGATCAATTCTTATGATTATCCTATAGATGAATGCCCGTATATAATTTCGTATTCGTGCAAGTTTGATTGTTAAAGTGGTTGTTCGCGTCTATTTCAAGAACGGTTCGTCGAACAATAAAAATGATTATAACCAATTTCATAGGATCTTATATTCTGAAAAAGTTTTCAGTACAATAAAAATAACTAGGACTGATCCTTTTCACAGCATACGTAAAAAACCTCAATTTAATCCCGATTTAATCCATTTTTTAAATTGGATTTACCATTTTTATGAAAACGCCCTCTACGAAATTTCAGTCGATGCGTTCGCAGACCAGTAGAGTATTTACAGGGGGAGGGTGTGAGAGCTTGACATCCCCCCCGCCCCCTATTAAATTCTTATAATAAAACATAACATATACAATAATTCTTTTAATATTTAATATTTACTTGTGACATAAAAACAATAATATTATAATCAACGCCAAGTCAGGTCAGTCCTGTATTGATCTGTCTATCGACTTGGTTATTAAATATTTTACAGGGTGTCTCCTTTACAGTCTAAAGGAATATCAACGATAGGGGTCATCACTCGCTACTCTCTACATGTCATATAGGGTTCACGGTCTAGAACTTGTTCATTTTATCATTTTTGAGATATTTCCTATTTTCACTTACAAAAATCACCACTACTATACGCTAAAACTATTCACTATAGACAAAGTTTCACACACAAAACTTCAGCTCTATAAGTATATGTGTTTTCGAGTTATCGACAGAACAGAGGAACAAACGAGTATGCAAAAATTACAATAAATTTTAATATTATGCAAGTGACCATACCGTGGCATTCAATCTGCTCCAGCAGAATTGTTCTTTGCGTTACAAACGGAATGATAAAGTGGCATACCCTATGCGATTTCATCTAAGATATAAGATGTGCAAAAAAACGGAAAAGGGTTGAGAGAGAGCATAATTTTAAACTGAATGTTGTCTTGAGCTTCGCAAATTTAATATGAATACTAATCCTAATGAGGTGCTTATGAAAAAAGAAAGGCGAGTGGTATCTGTATCGCGGGTACATATAAATAACGACTACAATGTTCACCAACATATGGTTTTATTGTCATTAGTTTCAAAAGGGAAATCAAACAAAAATAATGATTTTTCCATTATAATTTTATTGATGATAGGTCCGTGATATGAAAATTAAGATAGAAATGGAATCCACGATTCATCGAGATTTCTGGTGAACTTTACATGAATATAAGTAGGTATTACATAAAATTGTCGGAAATCGAATATCGAGTGGTATTCCCACTCATTAATATTAAAGGAGGATTGATAAATAAAAAACATACGCAGAATTTTTTTTCACAAAAAATCTTTATTTATTCATCAATATTAATTTTGTCCCTTTCAAAGTAGCCGACATCAGAAATAATACACTTATGCCAGGGCTCCTTCCAATCTTAAAAGCACTTCTGGAATTGGCGGTTATCTCCTTTAGTGATTGTGCCTTTATCTCCTTAATATTGGCCTAACATCGTCCATTAATTAATTGGGACGGACAATTAGGCCTTAGTTTCAACTTCATATTCACACACCCATGTTTCATATCAAAAGTTATGACCCGTTTGAGCAGTTGTGTATTCTCAATGACTTCACTCAATAACTCCTGAGCAATATCCATTCGGCACTGATTTTGTTTGAAATTCAACAGTTTCGGAACAAATTTTGCCACCACACGTCTTATGCGAAGAACATCCGACAAAATTACTTATGATGAACTAAATTTTATTCCAACGTTATCAGCAACCTCTGAGGTAGTGATTCGTCGATTTTCCATAAACATTTGCTTCAATATTTCGGCGCTTTCATCGATTGTTGATATGCTGAGGAGTAAAGCTCGCTCTTTAGGCTCAACTACAATTAAAATAAAGAACTTACAATTTTGAATAAGACTGATATTTTTAGCCTAAATAGATATCACATTTATGTGTTCAATTTTAAAAAGTGGTAAAAGTAAAAAAATTAACAAATGGAAGTTGATTTACAATTTATCATTTTTATTCCATTTTATATTTTACATAGCACTTTTAATCGTTTAGTATTAATTTAATTGTTTGACACATTGCTTTCTTACGGAATGAGCGATTCTTACTGCACCTTTACTGACTGCAATTTTGCATTTAAACTTAACGAACGTTCCCCTCCGACGAGTTACAGTTAATTTGTGAACGTTTGTTAAATTTAAAGTGTGCGTTTGCTTTACGTAAATAACATTACTTACGTATACGTAAATTGTAGTTAAAGCTTTTATCTTCGACTTTTTCACGGTCATCTTGAAAATGCTTGTACCACTTGTAAGCCTTGTAAATGGTTCGTTTATTCGTAGAAGACTCACTAAAGGCAACATTCAACATTTCCAATATTTTACTGCACTTTATTCTACTCTTAAATTACAATTTGGATGCAGATTCTTTGCTCCATTTCACCGCAAGTAAAATAGTACACCAAAACACATGTAAATTTTTCACAAGCCAACAATAAAATAGGCATCGAATATGGCTACTGATACCAAGATACGTCAGGGACAAGTGTATCAACATTAAGCAGAGGTACCTAAAATAGCCGTCCGGAAGGAAACATAAGTTTAAATGTAAAATTTCCGTAAGTAAAGTATAGTCTGCTTAAGTTCATTTCTATTTGTTAAGTTTGTTTGCTTTATGCAATTTTTGAATTCATACATTGTCGAAAGGTTCTATACGTCCTGAGACAGCCTCGCAAAATTTAAAACTTCCGCTATTCTTATGTATAGCTAGATCTGGCTCGGAGTCGCTTTTCGACTGTTTTGGCAATGATCGACGTGCTCCTTAAATCGTTCAATCGCAATAACATGGACATTTTATCTAGGATGGCTTTAGTAAACAAAAACCAAACACTTATGGTTAACTAGATTGTTGACAAACATAGCGTTTTACGCCTTAGCTGCCGCTCAATGTCCGCCCACGATAAGTGATCACACGGAACTAATGTCCATACATTAAGGTGTTGGTGATTTCATTATCTATTTGCATGACTGCCGCCAGGACAGAAGCTCTGTTTCGGCTCATTCTGACGGCGCTGAACTATCGCACCCGACCATCTCTGATTTGGATGAACCTTTCACGGTTTGTACGGAATCCCAAAATTGCTCACGCATATTTTTTTGTTTCCCCCTTCCATGCCCCACCCGCTCACTTGGGGTTACAAATTTCGATTTTACGATGAAACGTTATTTTCAAAAAATCATATCTCGAGAACGGAACAACCGATTTTTTTTTATTCAAAGGCCAAATGAAGCTTAATGCTTGCTTTATATTTTTTATAAAAAAAATATAGCAGCATCGAACGAAAAAAAAAAATTTGTTAATAATAGTATTTTTTTCAAAACAATAGTATTATTCACTAGTGAGGACTTCTAGCACTTTTTTTTTCTATTTTCATTTTCAAGCTAAAAAACTTATCTATGTATGTACAAAAAACTGCGATGGTATTCGGCTTCGTTTTTGAAATAACAATTTCTAAAGTTAAAGTATACCGTAAGTAACGCACTATGGGAACACTGCATTGAGGGGAATCTATTGTTTTTTTTTTTTTTGTTCTTCTGGGGACCTCTGGAATTTTCTTTTTGTATTTTTATTTTGAAACTAGAAGCCTTATCTAACTATGTATAAAAAATTGCGATGGTATTCGGTATCGTTGGGGCAAGTTGGAATTTGTATGAGATAAAAGGTAGTGGTTTTTCAGTAGCAATTTAATTAGAAAGTAATTTAACAAACTGTACAGTCTAATTTTATTAATTATTCCTCAACGACTGTTCATAATGACTTCTGATTTTTCTTAAATGAAAGATGATAAATAATGGATAATTTCAAGAGAACAAAAGTTGCTTAAATGTTGCAAAATTTAACAGAAAATGGGGTTGAGAGTAATGTATTGACCGATGAAACGTAGTATGTTACAGAAATCATCTTAGATTCGGTAATTAGAATCGGATCGTAGTTTAGTGAAAAGAATTATTTTTAGGACAAACAGGGGTTGTAATTAATTACCCCTATTTAGCCCTCCTATGTAATTTCCGAACTAAACAATTTATTTTAAAAAAAAATTATTATTTCAAATATCCGAAAATTTTGCCGTTTTTATCTCCACCAGCCACCTCGCTAAGTCTACCGCTTATATTTACATCCCTAGTATTTCGGCATATATTAGCTATATTGTGAAGAAAGAATTATTGATATCCATCGAACATTTACATAGAAATATCGATTTTAATGGATCAAGATAATTTGAGGTTACCCGAAAAATGCTCGTTTTCCAGCACAGAAGAGACTCTATAAAATTTCTAAATATATACATTAAAGCATGTTTGTAGAAAGAAATCGCGTCTATATTTTGTCCCCTAATCAAATATGTAATTAGTTTTTAAATGGTTTTTATTTTGATATCCTGTTTGCGAAGAATCGTTACGTCGCTGAAATTTGCTACCCAAACAAAAAACGATCACAAAAGACCGCTAATGCATACGAAAGGAAGAAAGGCAAAATATATGCAAAATGAAGGAAGAGGATGTAAATATATGACCCAAGTGCCAAAAAAGCTTTTCTAATGGTAAAAATGTCCTTATGAAATTTATAGGATGAAAAAAAGAACTCAACCACTCAATCACACTCTCTTCCCTCTTTAATTTGATACCCCATACACCCCAATGCAATGCAATGGAGGGCCGTAAACCTCCCGCGCAAAGTTATTTGGGTTATGAATACCGTAAATTCACGAAATAACGGGTGAAAAATAACATCAGCCAAATGACGACCACGACCACGCCTACAGGACCATATCCTTTTCATAAAATTTTCCATAACCAAATCGCAAAGTGGCTGCCCTATGTTCTCGATAGCCTCACGAATTCCATCTTTGAGGTCTTGAATCAACCCTGGGTTGTTGGCGTAGACCTTCTCTTTCACGTGGCCCCAAAGGAAGAAGTCGCAAGGTGTTATGTCACAAGATCTCGGTGGCCAATTGTGATCACCTCTTCGAGAAATAACACGGTCTGGAAACTTTTCCCGTAAAAGATCAATGGTTTCGTTGCTTGTATGGCACGTAGCGCCGTCTTGTTGAAAGTAAACGTTGTCCAGATCAATACCATCCAATTCCGGGCATAAAAAATCATTAATCATCTATCGATAGCGCAATCATTCACCGTAACTGTTGCTCCAGCCTCATTTTCGAAAAAGTAAGGTCCAATGACCCCGCGGGACCATAAACCGCACCAAACAGTCACACATTAAGGATAGAGAGGCTTTACAACAATAACTTTTGGGTTTTCCGAGCGCCAAATGCGACAATTTTGCTTGTTGACGAAGCCATCGAGGTGGAAATGGACCTCATCACTCCAGATGAGTTTTCGATGCAATTCCGGATCATTTTCATGCATTTCAAGGACCCAATCAGCAAAGACTCGACGTTGTTGATGATCGGCCGGCTTGAGTTCTTGTGTTAACTGAACTTTATAAGCCTTAAGACCCAAATCTTTATGCAAAATACGGTGTAATGACGTTTGTGGAATGCCTAATTCCAAAGAACGACGAGGAATGGACAAACCTGGGTTTTCTTCAACACTTTTGGCTACAGCAGCAATATTCTCGGCTGTTCTTGAGCGACGTGCACGGGTTTTATTCTTCACATCACTAACTTGTCCCGACAGCTCGAAGTTTTCTACCAATTTCTGTATTGCGGTCCGACAAGGTGCTTCACGACGACCCAAAAGTATTCGAGTTTTACGAACCGTCTCTGCCACATTTTCACAATTTTTATAGTGAATTTTAATAATTTCAATGTGTTGTTGAATCGTGTGTCGTTCCATTTTTATTAATGGCGTAGTTTCTACTTGTCAAATGTCAAAAAATGACAGCTCCAAAAGTGACATCTACCGAAATAGCAGGCTGATTAAAATAACACCTCTTATTGGAAAACCCTTTACTATTAATAAGAAATTTTTTTCGGACTGTGCTGCTATATTTTTTTATGGAAAATATAAAACATTATGCCTCATTTGGCATTTGAATTATGAAAATCGAGATATTATTTGTTGAAAATAACGTTTCATCGTGAAATCACTAAATTTCTAACCCCTCTTACGGGAAATGGGGTGTGGTAGGGGAAAACCAAAAATTACGTGTGAGCTATTTTGGTATTTTATACAAACTGTGAAAGATTCATCAAAGTCCATTCACAAAAAAAAATTTATTTATTTCTTCCTTTATACCACTTACTTACACTTTATACTACTACATGCTGTCCGATAGGACAAACTTCAAAGTCCATTCACAAAAAAAATTTATTTATTTCTTCCTTTATACCACTAGTGGTGCATGCCGTCCGATAGGACAAACTTCCGTGTACCACCAGTGGTACATGCCGCCCCATACGACAGTCCATTATGTAACACTCTAATGAGGGGTTTGGGGTCATCTAGTTAGGATGCTCTTTTCAACTGTAGGTATACGTTTTCTGTTTTTCGATTTGGCTTTTCCACTTCTAATATTGTGTTAAAATCTGTTTATTTTAAGCTTCAACTCAAAAGAACAAACCAAAGGTCAGGTATTACAACAAATCCATAAATTTTGATTAGGTCTGCAGATTGAGACCACAAAGAGCATTGTAACTTCGTTAAATCAGGAGTAATACTTCATGGAACTTTCCAGATGTGGGGAAATAATTATAAAATGACAACGCGTTCCACACCGTTCGACAGGTGACATCACAATTTCCACTCAATGAAATCTTTGGCGGTGGCGGTGGTTGGTATAATTCGATTTTCGATGTAAATGTTAATCGCTTAAATGCAATGGAAAATTTGTATCCCCTATATAAGATATAAGAGCAAAATTAATTTCGTATCCACCCACATAAAGAAATAGTAGTTGAAGGAGTAAACCTGAGATAAAGCTAAAAAATTTCGACTTTGTTGTGGCTTGGCCAAGGATACAAACATACGACGCAAGCTAATATGGCCGTATTTAGCCAAGTAGGGGCCCTGGGGACTTTATGATATGGGGCCCCCGAACAGAAATTATTTTCTAAAATACTTAGGGTTAATCAACAGGAATAATAACGTGAAGTATGGAGACTTTTAGCACGTAACTGCTTTTTCACCTCCGTCAATTAAATAGTCTGTAATGTAAATGCGTGCATGACGAGACAGCAAGGTGACTTTTTGATTCCTCCTTGTTTTGGAAGGAGGACACTTACGCATTCTTTTTTTTTTTTTTTGTGATAAAGGTTCAATGATAGTGTGAGAGGAAGATATAAATAATGAAGCATGAATACAAGTAGTCATGAAAGTGCTTATCGAAGTTAGAGTTACAGGAAATTTCTCATCGGGTTCAATGATTGATCACATATTGGTACTTTGATAAGTAATTGCAGGTCTCAAAATCTGTAGTAGCAAATCATCAAATCTTTCTACACTCATACAGAAATATCAAAGGAATTTTTCAAGATGGGTTCATAGTTCATCAAACATTAAGTGAAATTTTCCTTTTAGCAGCCTCTTGCTCCAAATTTCAAGGACCAAATTCTGTATTTTTCTTTGATATTTTCTATATCTTTATGACAAATACACATATCATGGCTGCCTCCTCAAAATTTATATTGTTAGCTAGTTGAAGTTAGAACCCTTACCTCGGGTGGGGGGAATTCTCAAAGAAATCACCTGCTTGGTGACTGAATTCTAAGTAAGTCTTTATTCAACTTTGCTCTATAGTTATATAAATTTTACCATAAAGATAAGTTACGGAAACCAAGGTTATCTATTAAGAAATTCAACATTTTCACATGAAATTTAAGTGTACAAAACTTTTTTGGGATGAACGTTATCACATGAGATTCAATTCTTATTCACGGACGGTGAGAAAAATAAACTGCAAGTATGCAATTGATTTTATGTGAACATTGACTTTGTGGGTACACAGTAAAAAATTTGCACAAATTGTTGCCACAAAGCTTAGGTATTTTTCCATAAGATTAGGGAATATTCCCTAAAATCTATGGACTATTCCCTATATTTTAATGAAAATGTAAGGAATATTCCTTACATTTTAGGGAATATACCCTAAAATATAGGTTTTTTTCCCTAAATTTAGAGAGGGGATACAGCGGGGGGCGATCGCCCCCCCCCTAGAGCTCTAATAAATCAAAATGTATGTAATCAAATGAAATAGAAAAACAAAACAAAATTTTCTTTTGAAAAAAACTGATTCTAAACCCGCATTAAAAAAATAGAATATTATTTCTCCCTTCACTTAATGAATGTTCTCTAGAGTTTCCCTTCATTTTGCATTTAATTAAATTTTTTAATTATATTACATTTGTGTATAAATTTTAAAATTTTCAAGGTATGCAAAGAAAGAACGATCTGAGCAGTTCAAATTTAAACATTACAGTGAATAACAATTTCCCGAAATTGTAATTTGGAACTCATCATTTTTATCAAAATGCTTAATTAAATTACTTTGATTTAAATTTGCTTTCTTTGTGTACCATGAAAAATTTAAAATTTATAAACAAATGTAATATAATTTTAATATTTGATTAAATGGAAAACTCTAGATAGTTTTTTAAAAATTCATTTATTATATATATTATTTTTTTCTTGTTTAGTCTTAAATTATTTTCAAAAAATTTGGATTATGTTACTAAGGAATTTTCTGTACAAACAAAATTGTTGCACTTTTTGTGATCGAATGCTCACAAAAGCCGGGTATTTTGATGAAAAGTAGTATGTTGGGAAAATTTTCATAGCCGGGGTAATTAATCTCAGATTTATTTTTCCTGCAAATATTTAATTGAATTTTATGCATATATTAACCTTGCCTACTTAGCTTTCCTCGAAAATTTCTTTAACCATTTAAGTTGCAAGAAATTGCAGTCCAGCCGAGTAAATTATGGTGTTTGAACGAAATGCAAGCGACCTTTATATGAAAAACACCATCAGTAAGACAAGCAAGAAGTGAATATGGTCTATTTTATGTGAGACTAAATTTTACTATGCTTACGGGATCAAAAACTTATATTATATACATAAAAGAACTCCGGCGATATCTGAATGTAATGAAATTTTCATGCTGAAACGAAAAGAGAAAGCTATACACAACTGATGGCAAGTGCGGTTATAGGGGGCGATGGGGGCGATCGCCCCCCCCCCCTAGAGCAAATGTCTGGATCCGCCCTTGCCCCCCCTAAATTTGAAGAACAAAATATTTAATTAATTGAGTTATTTGAAAAAATATATTTATTATTTTGTATTTTTTTATTTATATTTTTCAACTTCAAAAAAAAAATTTTATTCCAAAACTTAAAAAAACCAAAATTTATTTAAATGAATATTATTGTGTGCATGTGATGTATGTGTATAAGTTCTTCTCAGAATTTCAGTTTGGGACCCCAACTTTGTGTGATCCCTCAAGAAACACTTTCTAAGCCACAAAACAGACTCTCTCACTACCACATCAGAGCCCTAACTTAGTCCTAACTCCTAACATTCTAAAATATTTGCAGCGTTCTTATATAAAACTACTGACATGTATAATGACTAATGTCCATAGAAAGACACTGCAGAAAGTGAATTCACTTCTATATGGTGTTCTCTTTAGGTTTATATCAAAAACTGTAACTTAATTGAACGCGCACTGAATTAATTACGGTAATCATAACGGAGCTCCGCGTAGCAAAATTATTGTGCTGGTACGTCTCAGCACAAGAGGATGAAAATTCTTTCTTTCCTTAAAAATTCTCGTGTGGGTTGGCCCTAAATAAGTCGTCCGATCTGAAATTTCACAATTTCAAAATTTCCGGAACTATTTTCTTTCTATTGATGACATTGACACGTCTAGGCACAAAAGTGTAGCAAAATGCGCATGCAGTAACTTTAGGTCTGTTCGCGTACTAGCTTCATATCGTTTTGTAAGTTCTTACTCGAAGGCGTTCGTGTACTCGAAAACTAAGAGAGAAATTGTTGACATCAGTTTTCCCCTCCGTTCAATTTATTACTTGATTTGACTAGAGAAAAATCGTCAAGTAAAAACTTTATTTATTTCACAATCATTTTTTCTTCTCGTTATAAATTAACTGACAGCTGTTTCGATCCCTATCGGATCATCCTCAGAGGAGTAAACAAGTGTGTTGGTTGGCCCATGAGCATTTCGCAAAATTTGGGAAGTGTTCAGATGAATGCCAAAATTTTTCCCCATAATGCTGCCTTTCTTTTTCCGAAAGTTGTTTATGTCCGTTATTAATTAGTATTTCAATCAAAGTATCCATTTCCAATAGATGTCTTCTTTTCTATTGCACCATGACACGTAACCATATTATTTAAATATTATATAAATACATATCTGTTATATAAGTATTGAAATACAGGGTTTTCCAATAAGAGGTGTTATTTTAATTAGCCCGCTATTTCGGTAGATGTCACTTTTGGAGCTGTCATTTTTTGACACTTGACAAGTATGCACTACGCCATTAATAAAAATGGAACGATACACGATTCAACAACGCATTGAAATTATTAAAATTCACTATAAAAATGGTGAAAATGTGCCAGAGACGGTTCGTAAAACTCGAACATTTTTGGATCGTCGTGAAGCACCTGGTCGGACCGCAATACAGAAATTGGTAGAAAAATTCGAGCTGTCGGAATTAGTTAGTGATGTGAAGTATAAAACCCGTGCACGTCGCTCAAGAACAGCCGAGAATATTGCTGCTGTAGCCGAAAGTGTTGAAGAAAACCCAGGTTTGTCCATTCCTCGTCGTTCCTTGGAATTAGGCATTCCAAAAACGTCATTACACCATATTTTGCATAAACATTTGGTTCTTAAGGCTTATAAAGTTCAGTTAACACAAGAACTCAAGCCGGCCGATCATCAACAACGTCGAGTCTTTGCTGATTGGGTCCTTGAAATGCATGAAAATGATCCGGAATTCCATCGAAAACTCATCTTGAGTGATGAGGCCCATTTCCACCTCGATGGCTTCGTCAACAAGCAAAATTGTCGCATCTGGGGCTCGGAAAACCCAAGAGTTATTGTTGAAAAGCCTCTCTATCCTCAACGTGTGACTGTTTGGTGCGGTTTATGGTCCCGCGGGGACATTGGACCTTACTTTTTCGAAAATGAGGCTGGAGCAACAGTTACGGTGAATGGATTGCGCTATCGACAGATGATTAATGACTTTTTATGGCCGGAATTGGATGGTATTGATCTGGACAACGTTTACTTTCAACAAGACGGCGCTACGTGCCATGCAAGCAACGAAACCATTGATCTTTTACGGGAAAAGTTTCCGGACCGTGTTATCTCTCGAAGAGGTGATCACAATTGGCCATCGAGATCTTGTGACTTAACACCTTGTGACTTCTTCCTTTGGGGCCAAGTGAAAGAGAAGGTCTACGCCAACAGCCCAGGGTCGATTCAAGACCTCAAAGATGGAATTCGTGAGGCTATCGAGGACATAGGGCAGCCACTTTGCGATTTGGTTATGGAAAATTTCATGAAAAGGATTTGGTCCTGTAGGCGTGGTCGTGGTGGTCAATTGGCTGATGTTATTTTCCATTATTAACGGCATACCTTCCTCTTTATAATGAAATAAAGATCCGATCATTTATCTCAAAAAAGGGGATTTTTCTTTGAATCTCAAAATAACACCTCTTATTGGAAAACCCTTACATACTCGTTTTTGGTAAATTAAACACTTTACAATTGTATTTTTATTTTGCAGTAAGATGACCATGACCCCCCCCCCCCCCACCCCCTCCGCCCTAATTTTAACGTTAGATCCGCGCCTGCGACGAAGTTGAGCTAACAGTTGTTCGTTTTGATGGTCTCGGGACAGGCGCCTCTACGTCAAAGGTGACATCGTCGGGAGTGGTGCTAGTTGGTGTTCTCCGTTTACATTGTAGTGGAAGTTTATACAAGACTACTCCTATGATGATTCCGGCAATGGTGAGATACGTCATCGTATAATGATGCACATGATGATGATCGATCACAGGAAATTTATCCTTGATTTGATTGAATTGGATGTCTGTTAAAGGCTTGGTATCCAAGTGAGTGTATAAGGGGGATGGGCTTAGTATCTACCTCATAGTGTTTCTGCTGTTCTGTGTGAAGGGTCGATTGGTTTGTTAGCCGAAGAAAAGACGACTTTTGGATATTTGAATATATGTTTTGTGCGATTATACTCATAGCTGGATGTTTTATTTGGCAACTTTCGTTTAGTCTGATAATACCACTCTTTTTAATTAAGACTTGAATGCCGCATACAATATTAATCGTGGTCTCTTCAATATTAATGAGCGGTGATATAAAACATCAATTTTTGTGGGCCAGTTACTCCTTATGTGCGTTTTAAGTAAGCAAATGGCAACAGTGATCATAAAGTTCCATGACAAAAGGTCTCCAGTAGAAAATATTCGCTAATTACGAAATACAATGAGTTTGGCTACTGAAAATATGCCATGAAAATATTGCGGAAATTTATAAACTCTGCGGCTGCAAACACAGTCACTATACGTTACTTTGTATGAACATTTTTTGCATATACATAGAAGTTCGACTAAATTCAATGGTCTACTTTCAGTCGCCATACAGCTAAACTAACTTGTAATAGGTTGTCTTACTGGTTGAATAATTGGTCATCAGTTGGTCTACTATCGCAGGGGTTAGGGGGCTGTAGCCTGGGTCTAGGACCAGGGGCCCATGCATAAAGATTGCACTGCAAGCAGTTCCAACGTCGAAGTCTGATTTCAGGTTGCAACAGAGTAGACTAGCAAAACAATTACGCAACACTGCGCAGACTATTCAACAGAAATCAGCAAACTGGTCAGCAAAAAAGAATAAAAATTGTTTTGATTTTTCACTATGCTAATCTAAGTAAGTAAATAAAAGATTTGAGACACTAGAAGCAACCTTATTACTGAAGGTTCAAACCGATATGTTTTAGAGAAATTTTGGATAGCAAATTGAAATATAATGAATATTGTTGGTCACTTAATTTTTTTTTTTATTATATACAATGTGTGCTTGTCCTTTGTACATACATACTCGTGCATATACATCAATTAATTATTATGGCGTTTGCTGAAAATACCTTAAAAAGAATACTGCGCAAATTTATATCAGAAGTGTTCCATGAAACAATAGTGATATAAATACGATATTCATAAGGTGACTCCAAGTACTAATCCATATAAAGGTGAATAAAAATCGAATTCGAGTGTATTGAGATGCTTAACTTTTATATGTATGTACACAGAGCTTTAATGCTTACTATTAGGCAATTTTCCATACTTTCATGATACCACAAAGTATCATTCGGATTTATAATGTATCCTACATATGTATTGATCCGAACTTTGATTAATCGTTGTACCAAGTTTTATTAAAATCAGTTCATCAGTTTTGATATAGATACTCCAAGGATCTAAGAGTATCACATATTGATCTACCATATGGAAGAAACAATATTACTTATTTATGTATTATAATGTCCGATTAAATATCGATTCACTCGAAGTAAATTCTTGGTCGGCTCAAACCAAATTCTTATCATTTTGAATTCAAGAATTAAATTGCCACAAATCCTAGGCTCAGTGTCTCTAAAAATCTAAATTAATTGATCAGGACTGACAACTACCATGAGTAGCATGAAATTGGGCTTGGTCGTTTTCTTTTTTGAGAAATATATATACATACACAGTGAGGAAGCTAGGAAAAAAGAGTTTTCTTTTTACTTAGCTTGTCTCAAGCGGACCATAACTAGGGTAAAATATCATCAATAACAGATTCTTTAAGGTGGATTTATATGGCAGACATTTTTTTTTTCCAGAAATTGTAAGGGAGATACTTTATCGAAATTTAAATGCTGCTGAAGCAGTTAGTGCAATACATCACATGTACACTCCCTTCTAGTTGTTATGGTAATATGGCCATCATAATGTAAATTATCCTTTAGGCATAATATTTTTATTATTCTAACAATTAGGTAATACCAGAGCTACACCTTCTTTTAAAACACATCTGGGATAACATCTTTAAGATTGGCAATTTTTTATTGAGTATATCTTCTATAGATTTATACAGAAAGTAGCTACTCGCTACACAGTAAAAAATTTGCACAAATTGTTGCCATAAATGTTAGGTATTTTTCGATAAGATTAGGGAATATTCCCTAAAATGTAAGGAATATTCCTTAAACTGTTGGGACTATTCCCTACATTTTAGGGAATATACCCTGAATTGCAGGTTTTTCTTCCCTAAATTTTAAAGAGTACATTTTACGAAAGAGTCCTAATATTTTTTACAGTGTACGCTAATAAAAAAAGCTGTGAGATTTAATTAGTCGTGATAACTTTCCAGTAAACTGATTTCTAAGCTCATAATGTAGAGGCAACACAATATAGCTTATACCTTATTTGATTTTTAATGTAATTTCATGCATCAATTCCTCCTCATATCTGAAAAACAATACAAATATTGAGAAAATACAGAACTCAGCAGGTCATTGAAACATTCCATATCTGACTAACCTAAAGTGCATAATAATAAGTACAATAACTAAAACTAGATTTACCTAAAATGAAACTCCCTGAAGTTTCCATTATCACATACAAGTCCAACCACAGAAATTAAGAAAATTTTCCCATTTCTATTCCATCCCAAAACATCACAAAATGCTTCATTTATATAGTTATCTAACAGTTTCCAAAGGGGAATGAGGACAGTTCCTCTCAATTTTCATGTCATCATGTCTTTCAGGATGCAGCTATTTGCGTAAAATTCCATTTAGAACGAGAGAAGAACCCACATA
This sequence comes from Dioctria rufipes, assembly GCA_963924295.1. NCBI lineage: Eukaryota > Metazoa > Arthropoda > Insecta > Diptera > Asilidae > Dioctria > Dioctria rufipes. Next base: position 330,251,598 of record OZ002740.1, on the reverse strand, counting down.
AATTCAATAGCAGGATGAAGAACAAGCTTTGGTACTTTGAATATGCCACATCTGAGACATTTGCTGCATCATGCAAGAACCTACACGAGAACATTGAAGTCCTGGTAAGTGCTATATATCTTTCAAGGAAAAGCCAAAGGCGAATTTTATTTAAGATACACCACTTTACTCTTCCTCTCATGTCACACAATGAAAACTAAAAAAAAAAAAAAAAAAAATCAAGAATATTTCAGAAGGTATCTTATCCTCTTTCACATAAAAATTATTAGTGCGACGAAGTATCCTTGGATTTAGCCAACGGACCTCCTCTACAGGGAATTGCTTTGCTTAATATTCCGTACACACACGGTGGTTCAAATTTATGGGGTGAACATTTGTCCCAGAAGAGGATTCGTAAAGGTGGACCATTTCGAACGGGAAGAAAATTAAAAGCATCAGATAAGGAGCTTTCGGCAACAAGCTTCAATTCAGTCGACTTATCTGTAGCTATCCAAGGTGTGTATATATATATATATATAGGTATCTTCTTATGCATGCATGTATAGATACTTTGCAACACCTTGAATATCTTGTTTTATTTATATTTATCTTTTCTGTACTTACTTTCTCTTAATTGACAGACTTTGGGGATCGTCTTATTGAAGTCATCGGTCTGGAGAATTGTTTGCATATGGGACAAGTGCGAACTGGATTGAGAGCATCGGGTCGTAGACTGGCGCAATGTAGTGAAGTTATTATCACCACAAAGAAAACTTTTCCAATGCAAATTGATGGGGAACCATGGATGCAGGCTCCTTGCACGGTATGCTTTGCTTTAAGAATATGTTTTCCTTTCTTTTTCAAATTTACATTTTTAAAGGACATGAAGTGAAAACAGTTATAAACATATAAATATGCAGAAAGTAGTATAAAACGAAGCCCTTTATCTTGGATGTCTTTAGTATTTTTCCTCAGTTTAACAACAATGCTTCGTGGTCTCTTTCAAGTATTTTTATAACGTGATTATACGGAAATTTCACAGTTTTCCTCTTGATACGTCCTTGAGAAAATTGTATCTCAAGAGAAAGGAGTGAATTTATCTTGAAAAGTAAAAACAAAAAGAATTGTTGAAAATATCTTGGATTCATCGTATTCGCTTCCCTACACGGTTAGAAATCTTGGTGTAAAAGATAAAAATAATGTATATACTTTTTAATATTAAGTCTTTCTTACCAAATTTCATATAGAAAACGATAAAGTCGAATATATACATCATTTGTATACAATCTCAGTCTAACGTTAATACGAAATTTCCTATAAAAACCGTTTCTATATCTGTATCCGAAAGTGTTATAGAATTTATATTCGAAACTATAAACTCTATCAAATACGCATATAACTTACTTTATTTATATTTTGATGGTACATACTTTATATGATTTTGGTACAAATATCATATTCAGGTAGGATTTCGATGTGTTCTTTATATGTCTTTGGAAGAAATTTCATACTACCTGGGGTATATATTTGGCAAAAATTCTCAGAATTTACAGGTGTATACAATTTCTTTGAAAGAAATAACGGTTCTATCTTTGGAAATATATTCTTTATGCTATTTCGCTGTGAACTCATCAATCATATCAAAGTCTTTGGCAATGCGGCATCAACAACAATTTTGCAACCACTTGGGAAAGATTTAATTCCAATGCATTAATAAAAATGGGTAAAATTATGGATCTTACAACTGCTTTCATTAACGAACATTATCAGTACTTGAAAGACATATGTATATAAGACCAAAGGAAATTAAAACAGTTTCTTGGATTGAACAATTTGGTCATTATCGTCCTGGATTTATTACTTCTCCAGACGACCCAAGTTTAATAAGATTTTTTAAAATTAAGTGCATTCTAATTCTACTTAGCGAATTTCACAACGCGTATGAAGTAGTGGAGAACTCAGATGAAAATAATTTAGTTTTGTTGGAATTGTCAGAATTTAGCAATACAAGATCATATGACTCCGCGATTTCGAGGAAAACAAACAAAACATATGTGGTTGTTAAATAACACCTTACTGTTAGTATGACTAATTGATATTTACGTTTCTTTTTTACATTTATGCAGAAATAAATATATAGGTATTCAAAATAATTTAAATGAAAAATTTCACTAAAATATGATATTTTATTCATTTATACATAAAATTTATATAAATTCACTATATACAATATATAGTATAAACGTTATATACCAAATATATAATTTATTTCAATCCCAGTTATTATAAAATTTATATGAAACATAATATAAATGAAGATAATATGGAATTACATATAAAAGTAATATATAAAATGTATTAGTTCCGCCTATAATTCATGGTATCAATATTATACTCTATTGATATAGAAATCTATAACAAGCTAAAGTATAAAGTTTATATTAACTTTTGTAAGGATTTATATATATATTATTTATGTATAATATTTACATCAAAATTTCTAACCGTGTAGTGGACGCAAAAAATTGAGATTTTGTATGGCAATCTACAAACGGGTTGCCTGATTAATTCCATTTTCGAACCAAAAACTACAATCTTTATAAAAGCACTGCAACCAAAACTTCAATAAACCACATCAAAGCATTCTCAATTAATTTCCAAATATACTACTATGCTACATGATACTTTTGTAGTATGGCAACCGTATGAAGAACTTCCTACAATTTTAATAAATTGGCTACTTTCCAAATCTACTCACTGGGCTAGATTATAAATCGTAGAGTGCCAAAATATGTAAACAAGATAAAATAACTTTATTTATTGCACAAGTAATGATCATTTCAAAAAGCTTCAAAAGTAATTGATCGAAGAAGAAAAAGCTACTGACTATGATTAGCCATTGTAGACCGAGATAATTTACTTCAGTTTAATGTATTTATGTTTGTGCTATTACTAAACAGGGACTGTCATCAGCTCTTTTTTGGATCAAAAAAATAAAATAAAAACAGAAAAAAATATTTAATTCACTCAATATACAGGGTGTCCCACGTAACATGTTCCCTGGGCATTTTTCTCGAAAATCTTCGGAGTTATCGGGAAGTCCTAATAATAAAAGTGACATATCATTAGTCAATGTGTCCTCTGGTATAGCCAAAGTCCTTGAAAAAGGACTTGGAAAACGATATTATTAAGAATATATTTAGATTACATTTTTGAATTCCGCAAATAAAACTAAAACGAAAATGTTATATTAAAAATTCCAGTTTAACCCTTTATTATAGAGATATAAGGTCTCAAATTGTACCCTATGCGTTCCTTTGCCGTTTTTCTCGAAAATGCACACAGATATCATCGAAGTGCTAATAACAAAAGTTACCCATCATAAGTCGGGCTATCTTTTGGTATGGTAAACATTTTAAAAAAAAGCCCCGCGAAAAAAAGGATATCTTTGGTTCGATCCTTTTCGTCCTTACTGATACATTTTGGCTACATTGAACAACTGCACATCAAATTAGAAAATACTTCCCAAAAAGAAGGTGAATCATTTACAGGCATGTAATATGTTGTCATAATTCCTGAGATAAAAGGGCCGGAATTTCGTCCCCATTCAATTTCTCGGTAAATTATCATTATCTTATTTTATTATTAATGTAAACTTCTGAGGCAGAAGCAAATAGATACAGATACAAGTAGAAATATTAAGGAAAGTGGGCAAAACCAGCAAATATAATTCAAACAATAGTTAAGTAGATTTGTACCTAATGTACTCATGGCCTAGTGTACGCTTGAAATAGGATAAATTGGTGATATGCAGTATGAAAATTTTATTCTAAGTTTGATCTTTCATATAAATATTCTTGTAATGTCGCACCTTGCAAATAATGAATTTGTAGAGCTGCTGATTACATACGGGGAATGTAATGCCCCAAAAACTGTAAGGAGTTATGCTGAACGCTTTCCAGAAAGATGGTGCGCAACTAGGCAACACTAGGCGAATAATAGAACAAGAGCAATATCCAGGACCAGCATTATTCGGCAACATATTGCTAGAAATCCTCACTTCAGCATTCTGGATGCTCAAAAAGCACCATACAAAGGACGCTGAGAGGATTAGGAATGCACCCCTACTACTTACATATACGAGTACCTTTCTCAGAAATTAGAGGAAAGGGATTTCAGTAGTAGAACACAATTTTACAACTGGGCTCAACAGAAACTACGCGAAGATACAAATTTCTTCAGTAATATATTATTTACCGATGAAGCTACATTTAGGAATTCAAATGTGCCCAATAGACAAACATAACAACATATTACATATCTGTATTTGAATGACCTTCTCTTTACCGAGACTATATACCACTTTCTTTCCAACTTGATTTGCAGTTATTAATTGAAGCCAAAATGTATCCTCTGTAAGGACGAAAAGGACCAAACCGAAGATATCCTTTTTCATTAAATTGGAATTTTCAATATAACATTTTCGTTTTAGCTTTATTTGCGGAATTCAAAAATGTAATCTAAATGTATCCTTAATAAGGACGAAAAGGATATTTTTAAATATATCCTTTCCCAAAGTTCTTTTTCAAGGACTTTGGCTTTGCCAGAGCACACCTTGACTAATAATACGTCACTTTTATTATTAGGACTTACCGATAACACCGCACATTATCGAAAAAAATGCTCAGGGAATACGTTACGTGGGACACCCTGTATAAAAGACGGAGAATTGCAGGGGAGTAGATATTTTAATTTAATTAATGAATTCGAAAAATACTCCACGAGTACCTATGTAATTTTTAAATGTTCCGTGGAAAGATTAATTTTGTATTTGAGCGGTTTAGTTAGATTTTAAAAAATGTCAAACGACTAAAAGAAAAAAAAAATCAGATACTATAGGTATGTCATGAAATAAGCTACAGGAGGTTTAAAAAAACAGAAGTATGTCGACGATAAGCGTGCTAAGGGTCCTAACTATATTTTGTTTGCATTTCGGGAAACAAACAAAAAAACTGTCTAGGACAAAAAGTTCTCAGTACTTGTTTTTTTCAATTTAGCTTCTTTTTTTTCATCTTAATTTCATTAAGTTATTTTTATATAATAGGAGTAATTGATAATTATGCTTCAGTTAGGACATTTTGAAGTAGAAAATTAAAAAATTAGAAATTAAATTCGAGTCAGAAGGTCTTACACGCATGTCGTCGATATACTGAATGCCATCATACGAGATTATAGTCGAATTTTAATTGAACTGACTTTAAAAGAGTTCTTCCTAAAAAGATGACGATTTATCGACTATTCCATAATATGTTCCAAACTTTAATAGATATGTTTTAAACTAAAAAAATCTTAAACAAAATACAAAATAAATAAAAAGAAATATCATTCCATATTAAATAGGTGACATGTATGACACGACCATAGCTATTTTTTTCAAAATTTTACATACTTGAAGAAGAGTTTGTCAAAACAAAATTACAAAATTGCCAGTTATAGCATTATTAAAATTTCTGAAAAATGCTGTCGAAGTTGGATTCTTATAAAATTAAAATGACAATGACATCGTAACTTTTGTTCGAAAATGCAATTCTTATACCATAATTTCAACCATAAAAAGTGACATTTAGCATTAAAATGTGACTTATTTTCGAAAAGCCGATTCATTAAAAGCTGGATAACATGACAAATGACTTTGTCTTTTTCATAGCAATTATTGCAGCCCAAGTTGCTTAGCCCTTGCCGCTGTGACTTTTTGTCATATTCCAATACAAAAGTTGCAAACGATACCTCCACTTAATAAGTATAAAAATAGTAAACATACATATGTATAGGTATACCAGAATTTCTGGAAAAATCTATATTGAACTAATTTTATGTCATACTAATTTTTTTTTTTATACAAATCTGTTTAAAATGGTTCTGATCTTCTTCAGAAATTCGAAATTTTTTACATCACGTGCGATTACATTGTAATAAGTCGCCGTAGATAAGACCCTAGTAGATATTAAATAAGTTGTTACAAAATTTGCATACACCTTCGCATTTAAATTTGCTCCATTACACACTCGATACACTGTATTAAAAATTGGATTTTTTAGAATTATTTTAGAACATTTTCATATAGTACATAACACAATTTAGAGCAGAAGGTTAGACTTAGATAATACAAGAGTGTTTTATATGTATGCGTGTACTCAGCTTTTGTGCATATGAATGATATGGAAATGATGAATATTCTTTTTTGTCTTAAGCATATATAAACTATGTATCAAATACGTGTACTATACTACCATAGGTTGAGACACCGTAGATACAAAATCCTGATTTTACGGCGTGTCTAATCTCGAGTGTATATCATCGTGTGTCCAGGGGACTTGCTGTCTTTTCAGGAGTATATTTAATTACCCCGCAATTGTCAAATTGTCACTGCTATAATTTAAGATAAATGTCATGACACCCAACCATCAGCATTCCAAATTATATTATACTGACATTTTCCTTACTTCGAAATAATTTTGTCATTGTCCTTCTTAAAAATTCACATATTTTGCTATTAATGCTAAAATAGTAAAAAATGGCTCATTTGAAAGCTAGAGTATTCAAGTTATTCTTAAAAACAACTGTTTGCAAATATATGTGAATACAATCAATTAAGAAAACTTTGAAGAAATTACTTTGATTATTAAATGCACTAAAAAGAAAAAAAAAACACACACGCAAGAAAAGTTTCATTGCAAAATAAGAAATCTGAGTTTCAATTAAATTTTAAAATTAAATGTGTTAACAATATTTTAAAATTATATTATGTTTGAACTTTTTGCAGTGAAACTTTTCTTGAGTGCATCACTGAGAAAGAAAAAAATAATTTTTTCTTTTGTTGTGATATAATTTTTTTCCTCTGCGGTAAATAGTTTAGAAGATTATCGCACTTGAAATATGTTAAACATTATGGTACAGCATTTAAAAGACAAATCAGCCCCCGCACCAACCTACACCCCCTCTGTACATAAATTCAAAGGATGATGCAGAAAAGTCTGTTGTAAAATTTCTTACAGAAGAGAAAAATATATGATATATGATAGCACTCAGCAAGAGCTTTAATTTGATATTACACACGGACCAAATTGGACAACCCTAAGTGCATGGCCACAACGCCGTACCGCACCTAGCACCGCACATAGCACAGCACAAGACCAATCATTCCCTAGCACATCGCAACTTGCACATCCCGGAATTATTGGCCACAGTGAAGCACTGCACATTGCCTAAAGCGACCTCGAATATTTAACTTATGAAGTAAGTTAAGATATTGTGGCAGTCCAGTTTTTGTTGAAGAGTATAGACAGAATGCAACACTCTAGTTGCAGATCTTCTGAAGAGGACGACATTTTGTGTGAAGTTAGTAAGTGGAATTCCTTAAAATTGTTTAAAAAAAAACAAGCCGCATTCATGAAATTAACTTTAAGAGAAGTACTTTGGGTGAATTTCATCATTTCTACAAAGATCTCCGAAAAGACCGATAACGGTTTTACAAATATATACGCATGGATGTACCTACATTTGATTACATTTTAGACAAGATTCAAGGACAAATTGTGAAAAATTTGAAGAATTTCCACAATCAACCAACAGGAATAGAAAGACTAATGATCACGTTACTCTAAGAATTTTTTTTTCTTGATTATTGTATAGTATAGCATTACAAAAATAAAAAAATAAATTACAGTTAATGGATGTTTGAATGCATATTCAGACTTTTCCACATTCTGCATGGAAAAATCTCTGAAAATTCATTCCCATAAATAAATTCCTGATTATCTTTTTAAGGCAGTGGGACAGGAGATCCCATACCAATCACGGAGGCCAGAGTGACCCATTGTGCTATCTTGCTAGATTGCCTTTCACCAAAATGTCAAGGTCATCTACAGATAGAAGGGCAAATCCTAGAGTATCTAGCTTACTCCAGGCGGAGCACACAAAAAGTGTTCGGGTCTCACAGGCTCTCCTCCTAGACAGGACAGACACTTACGGCTATCGACAACTACCATCCTTGTTAGATAAACGTGAAGTGAGCTGTGGCCGGTGATGACGCCAAACACAGTTCTACATTGTTTCCCTTCGAAGCCCATAAGAAAATCGGTGATATTCCTATTGTTGCCATCAAGAAACAGTTTTGTGCACCTACTAGTACTCAGACTCTCCAATCTCTGCTAAAGCTTCCTATAAAAATTCGCTTTGATGAGAGACCCAATAATCGAGGTGGCAACTCCTGCGCTGGGCTCCGGTCCGAGGAACGGAGAATCAGAGCCAGCCCTCGCTAAAACGTCAGCCCTTTCATTCTCCATTAACCCCATGTGACCAGGAACAGAAGGATACCTAGTTGTGGATATACAACTTTTCCACACCACAGACGGCCTGGTTTATCTTCCAAGTGATTATTCCATCCCATGTCAGGTGCAGGAAAGTAGACAACTGCCCCAGCCCCTTATTAGTGAGAAAGTCGTCGGTGAAAATTTTTAGAGCAGACCGGGGAAGGCTCGATAAGGCTTTTACCACAGTTCACGATTCCCTTACAGGGAAGTTCACAGATAAGCGACGCTCAAAACGAAACTCAGGTACCATCTCATCACGTGGCATACTGGCTAGAGGGTTTTCCAAGTCCAGCTCATACGTCAGAGAGCAATAAGAAGAGTCAGTCCAGCAGTCCTCCCAACATTCCCATGATCGCAATCTGCTCACGGACCTTGTTGCATTTGCCTGAATGACAAGATGTAGGGGTGGTTACCCTTACTAGGCTCCATATCGTGATCATGAAATTCTTCCACGAGAAGTTGCATAACTTTAGTTCGAAGTCTTATCTTTCGCCAAGCAGCTAATGATCTAACATGTTAGCAAGCTATTAAAAAATGTGATGTGGTCGTCTATATCTTTCTCTATCCGCATCTTGAGAGTATTTTCCTTTCGCGTAAGGTGTTGCAGTTTTTCTCTTTCCGCATCCACTAAAATAGGGCACTGAGGATCCATATTTTACTGTTATATAAATCTACTGAATTTACTCGTACAAATATTACCAAAGTACTCTATAGAAGAAAATTTAAATCGTTAAATCTATTAAATTCACCCCAGTCGGGATAAATGTCAGAAATAACAACTCATTTCCTGTCTGCAGTGCGAGGCTCAGTGCAATGGTTGGTGCGGGGGGGGGGGGGGGCGAGGCAAGGTGTGGTGCGCCGCTGTGGTCATTTCTATTTGAGATAAGGGATAAATTTTATCATCGCACACCAGGCTCAGGGCGATGCGATGTGCGGTGCTTGGTGCGGTGCGCTGTTATGGCCATGCCCTAAGGGTGGTAGTTACTACCCCCCAAGCCCCCAAAAAACGTACAATTGTGTATCCAATCGGAAAGCTCCCCATTCACTAATTTTAAACAAAAAAAAACCATATAAATCCATCCACGTTTTCTACCTCAAAACTCCTCCAAAGATTTCATACTTTCCTTACGAACGTCATTCTCAGGCACAAAGTTATTTAGTCAAGTATTAGTGAGTGGATAAAACTTATTTAAAAAGAATGTTAAAAATAAGGATTTTATCTCCTTGAATATCTTGGAAGACGTTCCTTTTTGTTTTATTCATTTTACTTTTAATTTTTTTATCCTCTAAAATATATTCCTTAACAGAATCAGAGAGTAAAAAATCACGAATGTTTCACCAATCATGCATTTGGTCACAATTTAGGGAAACCTTTTTTCACACCACCGTAGAGGTAGAGTCCAAAGCGGGTTTTTATTTATTTTTCGCGGTATCTCCAATAGGCTTAATATACGTGGAATTCATTGCATTACCATTTTTTTATATTGCAAATACCATTTTTTTTTATATTGCAAATATTTATTTTGTGGTTACCGATCCACATATACATATGTTAAAGTGAGGATGATAGGCGCTCGATAAAGTTATCGAGTAATTTGTCTGTAGATTCGAATTTGCTCAATGAATTTTAGTCTTTTAGACGAGAAATTTTCCACATATAGATTTTGAATTTCTTTCCAATTTCGACCGATCTGTAGATGTCTATTGGTCAAACGTAATGCTTTCAATTCGGTTTTTTTTTTCAATAAATTGATTTGCAAAAGTCATCTGAATGACCTCATTTATTGCTAAATATTTTATCCTACAGCCTTCTATAATAAATTTGACATTTTGGTGTATTACATAACACACAATGCTTTGGACGCAGCGAAGAAAATTGCGAAAATCCTATTTTAATTTGGGATACTATGTTTCTTTAAAATAATGATAAATTTCTTTTAAATATCCCAAAATTAAATCCTTTTGCATGTGGTCCTATTTCCCTTCAATCTAGGAATGAGAAAATATGAGTTTTTTACTCGACTTATCTCATCCTTACAATAAAATTGTTCTACTGCTTCAATGAAATGAGTATCAATATTCTATTAACCCATTTTTAATCTCATATCTATATCGCTTGATTATATTTCGTTTTCACTTGACGAACTATCTCATTCTCTTTCGAAGACTCCTGCTCGACTTCATCTTTTAATACGAAATTTCTTTCGAAAATTATCTTTTTAGTTTCTACAAGCTTTTTCCGTACATAATTTTCACTGGAAGGCCCTCATCTATCAAACGGTTCTTCTTCCAAATACCGATGACATTTATTGAGTGATGTTAATATTGTCACCTAATCGGTAAATCATGTTTTTAATTACCCACCTTCACTAAGCGCTTTATTTGTACCTTCGTCTTCATCTTGTTTATCCGCAGTTTCAACGACGTCTTCATCCAAATTAATACCTGCATGATCAAATGCATCTGGATGTTGTATATCATTTATATACATATATCCTTGATGTCTCTGATAGTTTATGATCCTCTTTTCTTCACCTAGAAAAAATCGTTCAACTTAAAATCAGTTGCGCGATTTTTTCAGTTATCTTAAGGTCTTATAATTAAAATAATTAAAAAAATTTATTGTTGATTCGAACTCCATGATAGTGATACAATAAAATGAATATAACTAATTATAAAAAAAAAAAATTTTGAATACTTCTTTCTATTCAACATTTCTCTTTATTAAACAACTTGGGACTTCGGACGTCTATTTAGCGCAATCGCAAATTCATAAGTGTTGGAAATATCTGCAGAGCTCATTCCAAAGAAGGAATTCGTTGTTAAGCATAGCACTCCATCGAAAAGGACTTCAATGTCATTAAATTTTTGACCACATGTTATGGGTCAGAAATTTCTGGAAATTTACAAATTTCTATAGAATCCAGAATACTGTTGAATCAACTCGAACTTCCTTTACAGATATTTACATACTAACATTCATGAAATTTTCATGATATTTTACTCCCTAATTCCACTAGGATCCCAATTTGAAATTTGATATGTTTTAGAGGATAATATAAGATAAAAAATATAAATAAAATAAATTATATCACAAGTACGTCTTCCAGGGTATTCAAGAATAAAGGATATCCTAGACATCCCTTTTATTAAATAACTTGCATCTACTCAGAACCCCTTGACTAAATAACTTTATAACTTTGTGCGTAAGAGCGACGTTCGTGACGAAAATGCGAAAAATTGTAGGAATAGTTGCCCCAGTGAAGGAAACGTCTGGAGTAACATGTCTGCAAGGTGTCTCCAATGAGACAATTACATAAAATGCACATACGCAAGAAGGAGAAACAATATCTGGCTCGGCGACATCTATTAGTGAAGTACTTATATAAAAATCGTTCAATATGTAAAATACTGAAGACGCTTCTCTAGTTGTTTCTTGTTTGCATGTATTTTAAGGGAAACCGCTAGTCATGTTTTAATTTTATATAAAGAAAAAAGAAGTCATCTTGTAGAATTAATTGCGAAGATAATGTGTCTTAGAAGCTTCGGTTTCTCAGTAAAATAAATTAAAACTTAAATTATTGAACGGAATTTCTGTAACTCAGGTCTTAAAGTGTAATTACAGTGAACGTTGCGCATTCATCACTGGATGTTTCTGTTGTTATTAGCGGAAAACAAAAGCAAAATCATGGGAACGAAGCTATATCGATGCATGTGCTGAGTTCATTGTAGTTCTAATTTTAAATACACATCTGAAGCCTTTTCATAAAAACTCATATGAAGACTTGTCTTAAAGACAATCATGAAAACTTGTTTTAAAGACATTTATGAAGACAAATGTTTAGTGCAAAATTAGTCAGCGCCATCTAGCTTTCACATGAAATACAATACAAGACAAAGTTAAGACATGTTTTAAAGACAGAACCGGATATGCCATACGCAATTGTCTTTTGAATGTGGGCAATTTGTCATTAATACGGTCTTTAAAATTTTATTGGTAAGTCTTTGGTAACACCGTCACTGGAGTAGTAAACGTAGATGGATTCACATGGAGTTTTCTTACTTGGAATGAGAAATGGGGTACTTTCCAATGGAATTAAAAAAATTACGTTTTTTTTTGTTTTGGGGTAGAGTTTGGTGACTACCACCCTTGGGATTGTCCAATTTCGGCCTTATATGATTTCAAATTAAACCTCTTACTGAGTGCTATTAAATCGAATATTTTCTTTTCTTCTGTTAAAAACTTTACAACAGACTTTTTTCACCTTAATATCATTAAAATTCGTCATTTTCGAATTTCTGTAGTGTATTAGTGTAGGTTGATACGATGGGGCTGATTTTTCTTTCAAACGCTTTAACATAATATTTTATGCTAAGTTTACCCGTTATATGGGATTTGATGTGAAATGTAAAAATTTTTTTTATATGGAAATACTTCATTAAAGTGCGATAATCTTCTAAACTACTTACCGCAGAGGAAAAAAACATTACGCCCCAATGCTCGCAAGGGAATTAGTATGCATATGTCAAATAGATTATGTACCGTTATATGAGTTTTTAGCGAACACGTAATGACTAAAAAGTAGAAAAATATAATAAAACAAGTAAAAAAGCTAGAATTGGTCTAAGACCAGTTCTTGTCATACCCTAGATGAATGCCCGTATAAAATTTTGTATGGTCACCGATCTATGCAAGTTTGATTTTTGAAATGATTTTTCGCATATATTTCTAGAACGGTTCGTCGGACAGAAAATATGATTATAACCTATTTTATAGGATTTCGTATTCTGGAAAAGTTTTAAGTACAATAAAAATGATCGTTTTCACAGTATATGTAAAAAATCTAAATTTTTATATGGCAACACCAAGAAGGGGATACCCGATTTAGTCCATTTTTGAAATTTTATTTGTTATTACTATAAAAACACCATGTACCAAATTTCAGCTCTCTATGTCGACGCACTCACAGGCAGTGTCCAAATATATAGTGGGAAACGATATTTTTGTATGCCAACCCCACGAAGGAGTTGCCCGATTTGTCTTATTTTCGAACCTAATTTTACTTCTTTTTTTAAAGTCCATGTACAAAATTTCAGCTTTCTAAGTGAATGCGTTCTCGAGTTATCGTGCGCACGGACTGACGGATGGACATGGACAGACGGACAGACAGACGGACAGACGGACGAACATGCAAAAATCAAAATAACTTTTAATATTATAGGTGGGTGTCCAATCAATTTTGCTCTACCATCATTATTTCGAGGTGTTACAAATGGAATGACAAACTTAGTATACCCTACGGATGTCATCTAGGTCCTAGATTTTAGGGTATAAAAACTTTTAAAATAAATAACTTTTATAAATAAATTGTATTAAAAAGTAAAAAATAATTTTTTTCATTCTCAATGATATACACAAAAACAAATTTCAGTTCAAAATAAGAAATGCCAAAACTCAGATAAAATCTTAGAATTGAATGTTTTAAAAATATTTTAAAATTAACCTTTAAGTGTTTGAACTCTTTGCAATGAAATTTTTCTTGGGTATATCGCTGAGAAGAACAAATTATTCTTTACTTTTTAGTGTTATTTATTTTAAAAGTTTTTTTAATATATTTTATTCACATATATTTTTGAGCACCTATTCTTCAAGATTACTTGAATATCCTAGCTTTCAAATGAGCTATATTTCATTGTTCTAGCATAAATAGCAAAATATAAAAAAAAAATAAAGAAGCCCAGAACAGCATTTTTTCAAAATTATAAAAATGCTTTAACTCGCAAAATACGAAATGTATACGAAAAATGTTTAAGTGGTATTTTTTTCCACAAACCCTCCAACTATGTAGAATTTCGGAAAAATTTGTTATGGTCATATCATACTTTATATGAATTTTGATCGATTTATTATGGGATTACCCGACAATTGAAGATCAAAAACTTTACACTTTACAATTTATTTTGTGAGCTTTCATCGTTACTGGTTAATGCCAGCTGAAACCAACGTGGCCTAAAAGGCTAGTTACAAATTAAGAAATACAAGATGGAAAATCTTCTATCTTATTAGTTCACTGATAATAGCAGTCGCTCGGAAAGCGGAAGGTCCCGGCTTCAAGCCCCGGACGATGCAATTGTTTTTTCCTCTTGTACTTATGATTTCATTTAGAATCTTTAAAAATAAAAGATCTTAAAATTCTTCTATTCTCCATCAAAAACTTAGTTAGTTTTCTGCGAATGATCCTTACTGAAATTATTACTAACTGTTTTGTTACACACTGGAGGGTACTGGACTGTACACGTTTTCCAGCTAAATAAAAATTTATTCAAATTTAAATATAAAATTTAATGACAAAACATTATAACTAACTATTACTAAGTATCCGTGTACACATTATATATTTACAGATAAAAGTAACACACAAAAATCAAGTCCCAATGTTAATGGTACCCAGATCGGAAAAAGGTAGAGGATTCTTCAGTTTATTTTGTAGATGACTACCAAAAACTAGTAAGCCCAATACCGTCCAAGAACAAGAATAACTAGTAATAATTAATGAAAATATTTAAGTAAGAAAAAAAAAGTAAAATAAGAAAAACACAAATATGCCAAAACTTCAAAGTAGATAATAATAAATTATGTAAAATATAATAAAAAAAAAACTTATTAAATTGATGTTGTACGATAAAATATATAAAAAACAAAAAGTAAATTAATAAATAAATAAATAAATATGATCAAAAGATGTAATCAGACCAACAATCTAGTTCCAAACTAAGAAACTCGAATTTCGAAAATATTGTAATTATTGTAAAACTAAGAGAAAATGGTAAAGCTTTAAATGAATTTTTTATAAACTATGAGATTATTAATTACACTGTCGTAAGTGAACAATGCCAAGATATATCTCAAATAAATATTGTGTTCAACTTATTTTCTATTTAATACTTATGTTTGTATATTTCCCCAGAAAGTTCGAAGTTATTTTAAATATTTACGGAAATTTTGTTAAAATATTTAATTGCATTATAAATTCCCCATCAGTAATAAGTGATATTTAAAAATATATAAAATATTAATAATGATAATTATTGTAATCAAAATAAGTGCATCTATGTTCTTCCATTTTATTTCCAAAAAATATTTAAAAAGTTTAAGAAAACATTTAAGTCATACACAAAGACAAGTGCTCTGCTAATATTAACTTTAAAATTCAGATATCTCTTCATAAAAACTGTATTATAAATTATTTATCTATATTATATAATATTGTTAAATTTTTAGAAGGCTGGTCACCAGTGGCGTAAGCTTCCTCTCTTTCAAGAGAATTTTTGACCGCCCCCTTCCAACTTAAGATGCGTGAAAGACAAATTTTTTATATATTTCTGCGACGAACAATGTTATTTTTTGATAGAACTTTTACTGTTTTTTACTCATTTCCCGCACCACAATGAGGTGGAGTGAGAGGCTTTTTTTTTCATTTAATATCCATTTAGTTATGGCTTTTCTTCCGTTTCGATGACCTAGATGTTTCAGGCTCACTCTTCTTGTAAATTTTTTCCTCCTCTTTAAAAAAAACATAAATAAAAGCTTTTCTTAAAAAATACGTGTTTTATATAGGTACTTACCTATTAAATATTTCTTTTCACTCTTCACTATTAATGTTGCTATAATTTACTTTTTTTTTTAGTTTTCATTAATTGTGCCAATATTATTGATCTTGTCTACTTTTACTGAAAATGAATTAATATGAATCACAGGCCGTTATTCCTCCAATCACTGTTCTAGCTAGAATTTTTAATTGTTTCAATTCAAAATTTACTACCCAATCATATTGCGATTATCCACTAAATTAAATTCATTGGACGCTATTCACAGTCAAAGTTAAAACCGACTTTAACTAAACTGCTGTTTAAAATAACTTAAATGTTATTGCTGTAAACGTGTGTTTAGCTAGAGCATGCTCTAATTATAACTTTGAATAGCGCCCATTGTCTTTATAACTTACCACGAAGTTCACAGCGAGTAAAATTATTTCGAATTTCTTTTTGTCTTCCATATTGGATATTAAGCAGAAAAAATAATTAGACGGTTATGAATGTTTTCCGAAAAGAAAAAAATCATACGTAAAAATTATTTTCTAATAATCACAATAAAAATCTGGAAATGACTTCTATTTTACAAAATT
Source organism: Dioctria rufipes (assembly GCA_963924295.1). Classification (NCBI taxonomy): domain Eukaryota; kingdom Metazoa; phylum Arthropoda; class Insecta; order Diptera; family Asilidae; genus Dioctria; species Dioctria rufipes. The sequence continues at coordinate 330,235,061 of OZ002740.1, read as the reverse complement.
GTTAATACTTTGTGATGGGAACGAGATAAAGTTGCTTCAGGAGTTTTTCAAACAAGTATAGAGTCCTTTATCAGATGATTTGATATAAAATTCTTCATATGTTGTGTAGGATAAAAATTACAGGGTGCTAGAAAAATAAAGTTCCCTAAAACACGGATAGCCCCTACCACATAAATTAGTCATATTCAACCCACATCTGTCACACAATCTTTTGTATATTACAATCCATATTTATATAAATCCGAATAACAATTTTGTGAAATAGAAATCATTTTCTGATTTTTATAATAAAAATAATTTTTTATTTTCTAATTAATTAATTTAATTATTTATTTATTTTTATAATAAAATAAAATAAAAAAAATAATCTGTCATAAGAATCATAATATCGACAAGTAATTCGAAATGAATTTTTAATTTGAAAAATTTAAAATAATTGTTATTTTCAGTCCCCGCATTTCAACAAAATTAATAACAAAACAAAATTAATGAAAAAGAATTAACAGATACCCAACAGAACTAAAAACATTAATATAAATTCTCGGTATGTACTCAGTATGCCAACTAGTAATAAAAATGCACTTAGATTAAATTTGTGAAGAGGTGTGTAGGCGTTATTAGCCTCGCTATCACTGCGACCTGAAAGATCTGTTGTGAGTTTAAAATGCACTTATTTTAAAATAAAAAGAAAACCGAAATAACAAAGCACTTAATTCTTTGTAGCAATAAACCTAAAAATTTAATTACATAGCATACAAATTATATAGCTCGAAGTAGAAGAGCCTCTAGCAGAGTTCAAGATGGACATATTTAAAAACTCAAAACAGCGAAAAATAAATATTAGATTTTGTAGTTAACTGCATTTTACTTTAATAAATAAAAATTATATTTTTAAGTACAGATAACTTTTAGGGAACCAATGTGTATAACAAAACTAAGGACTGATATGGAAAGAATTGACCTACATACATACTTTCACCACTTTCTGTTATGATTTTTTTAGTAAGAAGGAACCTATATCTGAAAATTTAGATTTTTATTTAGTTGAAGGTAAGGCATCTAGTGAACAAACGTGAGCAAGCAAAAAAACACTATAGACAAGTTTCGTGTAAAAAATTACACTATGGAAAAATGGAGATTGGTTTTAGCTCTAAAAAATCAATAAAATAAAACAATATATAAATCACTTGGAAATGCATGTTTGAATCTTATCATTTGTATAGGCTTACACTATTTATTTAACATATAATACCCGCATGTGTATACACAAATTTATTATATAAAGTAAAGTAAAATTTGAAAAAGAAAAAAATTATTAATTCATAAACACAAAAAGTATATTAACTAGGTATATGTAACAAGGTTTTATCCGCTGTCACTTTCTGACAATAATCGAATACGTTTGCGTATAAGACTAATTTATATACATAAAGTATATTTAATATCAGTTCATTTCATAATTATAGTAATTTTTTCGTCTAAGTATTTGCTTTCCTTTTTGCGGAAAAAATAGGTATGGAATTAATCTAGGGTAATTTTCTCTACATCTAATACAGTACTAATTATAGTAAAAATATAAGTACACTTTCAATATCTTTTTAGGTTGAATTTGGCAAAACTACTTCTTCAATATCACTCTCATCATTAGAATCCAATTCTTCAATATTACAACAAATACCGTTTTCATCCAGTTAGTCCGTTATGTTATTTGAATTACTTCATCCACGTCAATGTAGTCCAGGTAATTTATGCCTGAAGAATTTTTTTATGTGACATTCTACGAACACATTCAAATCTGGAAGAAAGTCGTTCTCATTTGGGTGTAATATTGTGGAAACATTACGCAAGTTACTGAGACGACTTAAGCTAGCCTCCTCCCACTCAGACTACTTACTAAAATCTGATTTTTTAAAACAATTAGCAATAGTATACTGGGACAATTTACAAACCATGCAGTGGAAATTTTTTTAACAAAATACAGATGGGTTATTGGCTTTATGGGAAGATAATTATCCAAATCCTTCAAAAGCTTTCCTCTCTGCCTGTAATAATATTAAAATTTTTTATAGCACCTATTTGTGTATGTCCATCCATGGGTTCCAGCTTTGATATTATGTTAAGGTACGATTTTGAGCCGATCCTCTCCTACGGCTCGATGGTCTGGTAAACGACACTAACAGAGGGCTACTTGGCTGGAAATAACTGTGTGTCTAGACACCACGTCCACGGCTTCACTGCTCTGGAGGTCATGCTTGATTTATTGCCGCCTGATCCTGATTGGAGGTGTGTAACTACAATCCGTGCTGTCAAACTTAGAGCAGCAGGATTGATGAATGGAGAGGGGTTTTAAGCATTTCAATATACTCCAGAAGATAGACTGTAATGATTGTAGGGAAGAAACAGACTAATAAATACCTTCCCTAAATTTTGGTGGGAGTATCAATGCAATGATGCCCACCAGATGTGATTGGTATGGGAAGGAGGCGGTGGTAACATCCGATATTTCTATATTTACGGATGGTTCCAATACGAATGCAGGCACAGGGGCTGGAGTGTACTCTAGAGACTCCCAGTGGCACGAGTCTTAAAGACTGCCGGATAAAACCAATGTTTTTCAGGCAAAGCTTGCAGCGACTTACCAAGCGGCGCTATTGGTATTTATGTGCAGAGAGTCCATACAGCACATGCACATCTATGCATATGCACTGGCAGCCAGGCAGCCATTAAGGCTTTGAATGCTGCGCTGATTAAATCAAAATTGATGCAGTTAGGCAAAACCAGCCTTGAGGATTAACTACACGGGACAAAATGACCCTATGCTGAGTACTTGCCCATAGGGATATCCAAGGCAACGAAATGGCTGATGAGTTGCTCAAAAAGGGTGCTGAAATGGATAAATCCGCAGCGATATCTTATGTGAGGGTCCAAATTGGACCTTTAAAAGAGGAGATCATCAGGGGCGCCTATCAAAAAGCAAGCTTCCGGTGGATCAACAGGGAAACCTGCCGTATTGCGAGGCAATTGTGACCTGCATATGACAGGAAGAGAACAAAAGAATTCCTTAATGGTAGTAGAACTATTATCATGAATCTAGGAATCTAGTAGAAATCATGAAGGGTCATTAGGCCATAGAAAATCATGCTAGTAGACTGAGAATAGCTGTGAAAATCGAATCCGTCCAACACGTACACAAGTGAGTGCCCCGCTTTTATGTATAAAGAGGTCTTTTCAATTTTGGAGGAGGTACAAGGCAAAATGTTGATATATATCCTGCGATTCCGAAAGGAAGCAAGATGAATCTGGGGTGGTTATAAAGAGTTATCCCACGAGGTTAAGGAGCACAATGGACTCACTGGAAGTCTAACATAACCTGAGATGCAATTACACACTGCAACTTTTAGGTTACAACTGCAAAAGTTATCCTGGCGTTTAAATGTAATTTTTGCTGCCAGCTCGGAATCAGCAACTTTTCAAAAAAGGTGGAACTCAAGTATACAGCTTTTGTGTTCAGTCTCCATTTAAACAACCGTTGGACGAAAAATAAGTATTTTGAGTCCAGCTAAAATATTCATATTCAATATATACAAACACCCCAAGACATTAGTATATGGGAAATTCCATACCTATTTTAAACATAGAGTTATGTTCATACAGAATTTATATGAATTCCCCGTGATATATCTTACTGAGCTGCTTGTAATCTACGTTTATATAGGTTATTCCCCGAAAACATTCGGAGCTCTTACTAATAATTAATAACTTCAGTCATGGTCATATTTGCATCGACAACGCATAATTAACACGATCCTTGCTGTGTTCCTCACCAAAATTGTAGTTAAAAAAGTCTGTTGTAAAGCAAAGCAGATGGTTTCTCAATAAAACAGAAAACATAATTTGAAAAAATAATCGTATTGATAAGAAAGTACTGCAGCATGTAAAACATAATTTGAAAACCCTAACCCTAACCTTTCTATGCTAGATGTAGCAAACAAAGTCATTGGTGAGAAGCGTTTGCAATACAATTACAAAAATTACAAAGTTTCGAAAAGTATCTGAAAAAACCAAAATTCGTAAAATCAGGACTCAAAAATTATATAAAAACTGTTGACTATAACTTTGACTGTTATATAGCCCTAAAAAGAACTGATTTTAAGAATTCATATTGATTTGTTTCCTTCTTCCTGATCCTTAGATTTGTAGAGGGGTGTATAGGCGATGGCCTCGCATTCACTGCGACCTAAAAGATCTATTTTCCCGTTCAATTTATTCCCTTTCTAGGTTTAGACTGTTATTGAAATGAAATGAATGAATTCTGGGACTTAGGATCCATACATAGTTTGGTGGAGGAAAAGCACGTTCGATTCGAGGAGTAATCTCCGCCTAGCCAATGCTTCGCAGATGCAGTGAAAGTGCTCCCAGGTTTCCTGAGCATCCTCATAGAAGCGGCAGGATGTAGTCTCAGCCAAGCACATCTTTTGTAGGTGATATCTTAATGGGCAATGGCCTGAAAAGAACTCTGTAATCATTTCGACCTCTATTCTCCTAAGAGGTAGGAGTTCTTTACGTTTCCGCCATAGTTATCGATAAACTTTTTTGCGTGACTGTAGCCTTTCTCAATAGATTGATTTTTAATTGTTCTCCCAGCTATCATCCTTACTTCCTCTTTGATTTCTTTGTAGCTGCGGCAACTTTTTTAACTGAGGCTGTAGCCTTTTTTGGTTTATATCCTTTTGGATATAGAACTTATTGCAAAGCCTCTTTCAAATAAGTGAACTGATTGAACATGAGTTTTACTCATATACCACAAAAGGAAAAGTCACTTTTTCCCAGCAATATGTAGTTGCTAATTATAGAGTAGGGATTTCATCATTGACGAGTATCTGGTATATTACTCAGATTTTGCATACATCGTATTATTCTACGAGGACGCTACGATTATAGAATACGCCATGAAAAGTGAGCTATCAAGATCAGGGAAATTTCAGTTTGGGGTTGCTGCTTTACCAATTTGATCTAAGGAAAATGAAAATTTTGTATAATTTGTCTAAAAAGTCAGATAAACTGTATCACGCAAACGTGTCCTATATCGTTTTCATTAAGTTAGAGAATTTATTACAAATTAAATTTGTTTATTTTAATCAGTTATTTGCTATTAATCCTACTGCACATCTAGTAATATGTCACACAAATTCCATGTTCTTGTCTTTGGTTACGAAAAATTCCTGATTGAACTTTATCTATTGTTCTATGCCAAAACCTCTGGAATTTTATTAATGAATCTTATTCATTTAATTTTGTTCTATGGAAACCATAAAGGCTTTAAGCAATTCTACAAATAATTTTTTTAATAATATTTCATAAATATAAATGCATATAAAATATTTTCATTTTTAAAATTAAGAGGAGTCAGTACTCAGCAAAAATTTCAATTTAGATACCAGCGAGCCTGTAGGCAATAAAACTTACTATACGTTGGTTTGTGTCCTGAAGGTATGAAAATTCATATAAAATTAGCATAGACCTAGACCACAAGTCACTTTAGACACATCTAGCGTAAAAGACAGAAACCCAACATGCGACAATTTAAGACGAAAATGACAATTTGCAGTTCAAAGAAATTGAAAATTTTTAACGAGAATGAACTCTCCTAAATTTTATTTTGCACATAATAGTTAAATATACTATTTTGCTTTATATTTCTACAACGTTCAACGAAATATTGCAATTTCTCATCGGTGAAATATCGAGATAAAAAACAAGTACTATTAGAGTTAAACAATTAAAAAGAGCGCTACTAAAAATGAAAAAACGCGACGTTATTTGCTAGATTTAGGCCTTATATTTCTAAAATAGTCATAATCTAAAGAAATGAGAATACCTACTAAGAGGAATTTGATTTGAAAAAAAATCAATTTTCACCATTTTTTACAAATTTCCGAGCTAATATCTCCATTCCAATACATTTTTTTTTATTTTTCTCGACGTTATTTACTAGATCTCTTCGTTACCTTTAATTTAAGATATAAGTCATTATTCTGGTACAAATAGTTTGCCAGAAATTTGCATTGAAAAATGTATGAAACTTGCAAATCTTGGTACTGACTCCTCTTAAAGCGAAAGCATTTTAGTTTAGACACAACCAATTTAGGATATTTAAACTGAGACTTATTTCAATTTTTATGTTAGACACAGGTCAAACTTGCCAGAAGTTCTTCATGTTTCCGCATCAAAATAATTTATATCAATTCCGGTTGTAAATTAGAAATACAAAAATAAAATTCTATGACGAAATTTATTTCTAATAAATAAAAGATAAGTTCATTCATTTTATAATGCAAAATAGAAATTTATTAATATTTTTTAAATAAATTCAAATAAGGAAAACAATAAGTTTTTTTTTTACAAAAAATATTCAATATTAGTGTAGATCTCTAAAAAGGTCAATTTTTTCTGTAACAGTCCTTTAATTGACTAAAACTGGTCAATATATTTTTATCTTCTTTTCAAATTGTGATTATAAATACTTTTGGGTGCACTAGTAGAGTAATTTATTAGAATCAAAAAACAAAAGTGTTCTAAGAACACTTAAAAAAGCTTTAAATTTCCTTTTTGTAAATATAATGTATATTTTTATTAGAATCTAGTAATAAGTTAGTTACTAGCCTATGTAGTTATGCCTTCGATTTATTGTAGTTTCGGTTTGTATACACTTACAAAGAAGGTGTTTCGTTGTTTAATGTCCAAGTGTCACATTTCAATGGAGAATTGTTTGTAAATAAGAATAATAATGATAGTAATAATAGTACATTTTACTTTGCTTGCAGAGCAATACATATCAGCAAACATTCCAAAATTTATATCCAAAACAGATTCAGTGAGTGTTACAAGTATCAAATAGCACAGCTAAGAGTGTTATCTTGAAACCTTTGGTGTCCTACTTAAAACAGGAATTTATTTTTATATTGACAATATTCAAATGTACTCTTATAATACTATTTTTAACTTATGTTAGCAAAACAAAAATATATATAAAACAATTTTTAATCTACAATACACAAAGTAACAACCTAATAGCTATGAAAAGATTTCATTGAGACAAAATAATAATTGTATGGGGTGGTATGGGAACAAATCTAACCTCATCGAGCTCATCCATCCATCTATACCACACTTAAAATCCATAGTAATTAAGTCAACTTCCTTATTGAGCTATTGGTCGTGGGATAGCAGTACCTCATTGCATTTCTGCTTCTCTGCGCATAATATGTACATATACCTATGTAGATTCATAACATTTGAAACACATTCTAGCCTTATTTTGCGCCAAACTCCATTCATGCATGATGATTTTAATTTACATCATAAATGGCTGGAATTTTCGAAGGACATGATAACATTATAATTGTCCAAAAATCAGTTGCTGAGATCAGTTAATTAAAAATACACGGCGTACAAGTATAATTCGATATACTTTGATCCCCTGTGGGTTATATAAGGAACCTCGTATTTGAAGGCATAGAAACAAATATTAGATTTTCTGAAAGTTCATCTGCATAAAATGGAAGGATTTCGGAATTTTCCACTAATATCAAGGCTTTAAAAACAATATTTAAAGCATTCACTTCAGAAATCATACAATTTTCACACTAATTAAATGAAAGTTCATCGTATGTAGTAGCCGTTTCCAAAAGTTCGACGCATCGACATTTAGAACTTTTTTAGGGAATATTTGAACTTTTCAATATTCATCTTTAATTGAATCAGAAAATTGCTTACGGCTATGATATCTACACTGGCAGTTTCTCATCAACTTGTGCAGACTCCCTCAAACTAACATTGATTAGCCTCAAATTTTGCCAATTTTGTTGCCCTAGATAGGAACGAAACTTTTTGATCGTCCGCTGATTTTGGTCTTTTTTCTAAATGCTATGTACAAACTCAATTTTTAACATCAGAGAACTTCTGGCTTTGTAGTAATTTACTTGGATATTATATGCTGAAACTCTAATTTAGAAGCCTTGTATCTTATTACAGATCTAGTCTTCTATAGCCCTTGCATACAATAGTAGTTGACCTTTAGTTACTATGTGATGCTGAGTATTATATTTCAGTGGTAATTTAAAATTTGGCTGCTCTAAAAGTGAAGGATAACTTTGAAGGATTTCATTATATTGATTTTTTATTTGGAAATGTTTTGACATTGGTATGTCTATTAAAGTATAGCGTTAATGAAGCTTTTGTTTTATGTATCAATTAGACGCTAATTTTTAGATCTACTGATAGTCTAAATTTCGTTAGGAAATCCACTCCTAAGATATATTGGTATGTGAAATGTTTCCGAAACTTAAGAGTTTTGTTCCATAGAATAGAATAGAAGTTCCATTTGTTGCTGAGACGTTGCAAATTGAAACGAGTTTAATTTGAGAGAAAAATGAGTAGTTATGAAATAACGGACAAATCTCTGCCAGTATCAACTAGAAATGTAATATTATTGTGGATATCTCTTACAAAAATGATACATTTGAATCCTTATTGCTAACCACATTTGAAGTCAGAATGATTAGCTTTTGGAATTATTTTGTGCGTTTTGATTAGGATCTAATTGATTTGGCCCTATGGATGAGCTATACTTACAAGGTGGTTGGCAGTTCTTGGAGTTTGCTCCGAATTTAAAATGATACCAGCAATTATTGTTAGAGTGGTTTGTGTGAGCTTCTATTATTTGATGTTCTATTGTTATCTGAGTTCTGTTTATTAATAATCGTTTGATTATTGTTTCTAATTCATTTATCTCGGTCCTTAATCCCTTTTCTTGTTTATATGTCCGGATATACTTGTCCAGTTATAAGAGGTTGTTGCCGCTATGGAAAAACTAGGAAGAGAAGCTTTTCTATATTTTATTTGCGATTAGAATATAAATTCACTTTCTGTTTTGTCAGTATGAGAGTTGAGAGCTATGTTGATTGACTTAGAAGGTCTCCTAAGCCACAACTTGGTAATTAAGCGAACTATTAAGTCAATGATATGCTGGGAATGTCTGCAAACTTTTAAAAATTATTCGAGAAAGCTATCTGGACATGAGGGCCATAAAGACAATGAAATTGTTGACGGCCTAGCCAAAAGAACAAAGGAAACTCCCTTTGTAGGACCAAAGCCATTTTGTGACACTTCAAAGTGTTACCTCAGAGCTATCCTAAATAGCTGGGAGAAGAAACAAAAATCTCTTCATTGGGAAACGCTACAAGGACTTCGTCAGGCAAAAAGTTTGTCGACACCTCTGGCGGAAAACAAAAGAATCCCTGACTGAGACTTCATCCTGCCGCTTCTGTCAGGAAGCTAATGAAAACTCGGAGCACCTGCTCTGCAATTGCAAAGCATTGGCCAGGCGGATATTACTCCACCTCGGATATGCTTTTGCTCCACCAAACTACATGGTGAATTCTCAATCCTAGAATGGTACTGGTCTTTATTAACAGTCTAAATCTAAAAAGGGACAAAATTTAACGGGGCCTCACAATGGATCTTTCAGGTTGTAGTGAATGCGAGGGTAACGATTGCACACCCCACTACAAATCTAATCTAATCTAAATATCAGCGAGGGGTTTAAGTAAGCGAAGGAAATCTGAACGCCGACGATAACCGAGTTCTTCATTCGATAAAAAAAAATTTCGATTCGTCGTTCCTCGCTTAATGCATGAAGCTCAATTAAGCTACTTTTTAAAAGGAGTTGATTGGAGTTCGGTGAGGCTCGAATAATGTCTACATATAACCGATTTGATGTCCATGGCTCATTTAAGGCAAATGTGATTAACTCCTCTGTACCAGGTGAAAAAATTTAATTCATTAGTGTTGAGTCAGGCTTTGATAAGTGTGTGTTTAAATTAGTGCGTATTTTGAACCAAACTATTTTAACAATGAGACAGCTATGCATTTTAAAGAGTCAGTATCGGTCCAAATCTCAAGACGTCGTAACGTAATTATATGTCGCGATCTTTTTTTTTTTATATTATTAAGCCAAGCTCAGGGGATACCCTATGATGCAAAGCACAGCGTGGCAGGAAGGAGATAGGGAAAGGATTAAGGGATATGAGGAGAGTGGCGGAGGTGCCGATGTATGCCGCCCTTAAACTTTTGCAGGTTGTATGCCGGAGGAAAGACAGAAGATGGTAGACTGTTCCACATTCGCACAGTTCGGGATAAGAAAGCATCACGGAATTTAAGTGTACTGCCGAAGGTAATTTGAAGGGTAAAAGGATGAGCGTGGGATGCAGCGCGGGTATTGCGTGCAGGAACTATTCTACAAGGGATCAGACTAGATATTTCATCAGAACATTGGCCATGCATATAGCGATAAAGGAGCGAAAGGCATCCAACATTGCGACGGTGCTCGAGCGAGTCGATATGACGAGTAATTGCCACATCGCCAATGAGCTTGCAGGCTCTCTTTTGGACAATATCCAATGAAGCTAAGGCTGTGCGACCAGCCCCGGCCCAGATATGGGAATTGTATTCCATTCTGGGTCTGATGTAGGACTTGTAGAGGAGCGCTATATTTGATGGGCTGAAATATTTCTTACACCTTTTCAAAAAACCAAGACATTTGGATGCTTCTTTGGCAACCGAGAAGATGTGATCTGTCCAGCTTAACTTACTGGAAATATTAATGCCAAGAATTCTTAGTGACGGTGATTCAGAAATTAATGCAATATCAAACGAAACGGGAGTGGTTAAGTGATGGTCTTGTTTTAATGAGATGAGACAGCTTTGGGTCTTAGATGCATTGAATTCGACGCGATTCACTTTGCACCAAGCGAGAATATTGTCAAGATCGTTATTCAATGATCTAATCATGCAGTCTCGTTTAACACATGCGGCGTTCCCTCTGGAATCCGCAAGGGTGTCAAAGGAGTATGCGAAATCAAGGGTACTGTCATCAGCAAAGCTATGGATAGGATTGAAAGTAAGGGAAAGCAGATCATTAATGAAGATTAGAAATAGAGTCGGAGAAATAACAGAGCCCTGGGGGACACCGGCATTAATAGGATGAGGATCAGATATAACGCCATCTAATACAACTCATATTTGGCGACTAGATAAAAAACTTTCAATCCATAATAGAAGAGGAGGGGAAAGACCAAGTGCTTTGAGTTTGGCTAAAAGGGCTGAATGCCAGACTCTATCAAAGGCCTTTGAAATATCTAGAGCAACGATTTTGGACTCACCAAAATTGTGAAGACTACGATTCCAACGTTCCGTAAGAAAAGTCAGCAAGTATTGGCGATCGTTGATTAGCTGATTGGTTTCCAGATACTTCATTAATTTGGAGTTAATGATAGATTCAAAAACCTTTGAAAGAATCGAAGTGATTGCAATTGGTCGATAATTTGAGGGATCGCTACCCTCTCCTTTCTTGGGAATAGGCTGAACGTGAGCTAGTTTCCAAGCAGTTGGAAATTTTCCTGTCGAGTAGGACAGGTAGAATACTTTGCGCAGAGGTTTAGCCAAGGATGAGGCACAGCTTTTAATTAATAGGGGCGAGAAACCATCAGGGCCTGCGGCTTTAGAGACGTTGATTCCTTTAAGGACCTTGAACACATCCCTCGTACGGATGTGTATTGGCTCTTGTACACATCCGCACGGGGGATGCACGACAGGTGCCTGTGAAGTGGGTGGAAGAAAAGAATTTGATGCGAATCTAGCAGCCAAAATATTAGCTTTATCCAGGGAGTCAACAACCACTTCACCATTATTAAGTAGTGAAGGTATAGAGGAGCTGCTGAAGTTGTTCCTGATGGTTTTGACCAGGGACCAGAAACCTTTACTACCTTTGCGGCTTGCCAAGATTCTTTGTCTAACATTCTGGTCAAAAAGAAATTTTTCTCTCTGGATAATGGACTTGCAGGTGTTCCGTGCAGTCTTGTAGATTCCTTTCAGTTCTGGACAAGGATGCACTTGATAGGCGCGAAAAGCAGACTCTTTCGCTTTTATAGCTTGGTTGCACTTATCGTTAAACCAAGAGCGATTTTGCTGTTGTTGAGATCTGCTGTAAGAATACGGAATATATTCACGCATGCCTAGACTTAGTATGTTACTAAGTTCTAATGTGCATTCATCAGCATCCCTCGAAGCAAAACAGACCGACCAATCTATATCTCTAAGATACTGATTGAGGCTTTCCCAATCAGCGTTCTTATAGTGCCAGAGAAGCCTACTTGTAGGTTGAGAAGTAGGGCGGCGCAGAGTTGAGGTGATAAATTGAGCCGTGATTAGACAGTGGTCTGAATTACCAAGAGGGGAGCCGACTGAGATAAATATAAATGAACTTGGTTCTGGACCCTCAGTTGACAATCTGCGTTATTTATATAAAACATTGAATTTGGAGTTGGTTAATGATCTACCAACGTTTTTCAATGCAATCAATCCATCTCAGCTTAATCACAACTGATATATCCATAAGGTTTTATTCCATAACCAAATTAGTCTGCCAACGGAATTCGGTCATGATTTTTTATATCTATCTTATCTTATATTTGTTTCACTTACTGCCACTATGAAAACCCAAATTATGAGCAGCTTATAACGCATTTTAGTGAACTATCTTAGGATGATGTGTACCGCTTCAACTCTATAGATGATAAGGTTAATATCTTACCTTGTAAACTAACTACCTATATAACAATCACATCCCGCTACGGGTGTGTCGAACCAAGATCAATGGATGTCCATGTATAACTCAGGAGATACACACTGTGCTAGCAGAACGTGATTACCTTAGTAAAAAATATAAAGTCACCCATAAGGCTGAGGTTTTGGCTTGAAGCTGGATGATGACCTCCAAAGAAGTTGTGGCAGAATATTCGTCACTTGGGCTTTATATGGACGCGATTCTCCTAAAGTAAATCACGATCCAGATGAACTTAATGAGTTCTTTTCCACAGGTTCCACGGTTGCCACTCAGTCAATGCGTGTTAATGCTTGTGTCGAAGACATTCCAGTGGAGGGCTTTGCCTTCGTTGCATTAAAGAAAATGAAGTCCTTCTGGCTATGAATGCAATTAAATCTGATGCAGTAGGACCAGACGGATTGCTTCCATGGCTTATTAAGCTGATTGCACATAATATTATTAAGATCTTAACTCATATTTCTAACCACTGCCTTACGACGTCTCAATTTCCCAGTCAGTGGAAAAGAGCGCTCATGCTGTCTATCCCAAAAAAGCCCTCAGTATCTGTTCTAACGACGGACTACAGACCAATTAGTCTTCTATGTTTTTTTGCTAAGGTTTTTGAAAAGATAGTTTATGTGCAGGCTATGAAATACATCGATCTAAATGAATATTTGACTTGTTGGAATCTGAATTCCGACCGAATCATAGCTACGAAACTTCTATGCTCACGGTAACATCAGATATACACGAAACGCTAGATAAAGACCAGCTTACAATTATTGCTTTGCTTGATTTTAGCAAGGCATTCGATTCTATCAATCATTGCAAGCTGCTGAGAAAACTTTCAAAAAAATTTTTATTTTCTTCGTATGCAGTACAACTCGCCAAGGGTTTTTTAAGTGGACGCAGTCCAGTCAGTTTGTTAGGGTGAATGACGTGTGCTCCTGTAGAACGTTTCTATTATCTGGAGTTCCTCAAGGATCCATTCTTGGCCCTTTGCTATTCTGCCTTTACTTAAACGACATTATTGACGTAATATCAGATGTTTCCATTCATCTGTACGTTGACGACGTACAAATGTATCTAAGCAGACGAATTGGCTTGATGGAGGACTGCGTATGCCGATTCAATGATGACCTGCAACGTGTATATAATTGGTCACTGCTCAATAATCTGAAGTTGAATTCCAGTAAGTAAAATTGCTTAGCAATTTATCGAAATAGAATTGATCCTAATACTAACCCACTATTATCTATCAACAACACCGTACTGTCATAAGCCCTTGGCTTTTAGCTGAACTCAAAGTTCACCTGCTGTAATCATGTAAGAGCTATAACTATTAGGTAAAATATATGGATGTCTACGGGAGCTATGGTTAAGCTCTAGTTTTCTTTCTTTTCATATGCGGATGAAGCTAGTCAAGTCTCTAGTGGCCCCCACTTCACAAATGGTAGTACGGTGTTGTCAGATCTTGACTCAGTCTGTCGAAGGAATTGAATAATAAAGAATATCAAAAGAAATGCCCAAATATAATCACTTGTGTCTCTACCACAAGACGTTTTAGAATCCGTTCAACGTAGAAGTACCAAAGTGCTGAAGAATGTGACCAAAATGGAGTTAATTTAGATATAACCGAAATTAAATCGTTGGAAAGAGTAGTTTTTATATCATTTTCATTATTTTCTGTCGGAGTACTTTCATTTGAACTATTTTCCGTCATTTTACTGTTATACCGTATTTGTCTTGTCTTGATTTAAAATTTAAAAAACATTTTGATGAATTATCTTGAAATTAACTGTGCTATGCTGAAACGTATTTCAAGATTTAGTTGTTTTGTGATTCGGATAATTATTTAAAAAAAAAAGGAAAAATTAGAAAAATACGAGTACAATCAAAATGAACTTCAAAAATAGTTAAGTAAAGTGACCGGAAAAATGAATAATTTTATATATAATATAAAACCTAAAATGCTTAAAATTGTTTTGAAAATCTTTTTATTTTTTGGTATATAGTGTTTCGAAATGAAATCGTTCCTTATAAGTCTGTATACCAATTAGTTTCTTAAAAACGTTTTCTGACCTACCATAAAAAAAAACACGAAGTTATGTCTATTTATTTATTAATTTTAGCTAGGTATACCAGTCATTCCTCAAAGTTCGGGGGCGAATATTGAAGTTAATTTTAGATAATAGCTCACGAGCGTTTATCGTACCAGAATTATATGAAACAAGAAGACTACCTTAGTTACCTCAATTCATCTAGTGAGCGTAGGTAGCTTAAGAATATTTAATCTCTGCTCATAAGGTGGAATCGTGAGACGATTAGGAGTTTAAAAGTACACCAAGGTCTTTGTCTTCATTTGTTTTGTCAGAGCGATACCAATGATATGGTATGTAGTCAGAAGTGGGCAACTTTTATGGATAAAGCAAATGGCTTCACACTTGTCAATATTTAGGTACAAAAAGTTTTTATTACACTAAATGAAAAAACTGTCAATGACTGATTGCACAGGACCACAACTAATAGAACTATCGACCGTCTTAAAAATTTTGACATCGTCAACATATATTCAGAATATCAGATAGATTAATAACGTTTGGCAAATCGTTAATATATAAGATGAAAAGCAGCGGACCAAGATGGCTGCCTTGAGGAACACCGGAAGATACAGGTATTTCGCAAGAGGCAACCAATCTAAACAGAACTTGCTGGATCCTATTTGATAAATATGACTCTAACCATTTAATTAAAAAAATAGGAAATCCGAGGACACCAAGCTTGAAGAGCAAAAGCTTGTGTGGAATTTTTAATCGGAAGCCTTACTGAAGTCGGTGTAGATGCTAATTTTCCAATAATGTATACTATACTTGGTACTCAATACATTATATCTGGTAATTTCGCCCGAAGCATTCAGAAAATTATCCTGTATTTTGTTTTCAGAAGTATCATTACTAGACAACGGATTATATGCATTTACATGTTTGTATATGAAATTGCATGAAATTGCATTTTTACAACGTTATTGCATATTATAGTACTTTCTCGTTTATAGTGCATAATACGGCAAAAAGTGTTGAGTTTATCAATTTCCAATACGTTATATGTATATTAGGCGAGAAAGATGTGAAATACCCGACATCTTTGAAAAGTTAGAAAACAAAAATCATCCTATTTATAATTCAATTGCTGCAATCATAGAAAAAATTGTGGATCTAATTCATGAACTTACAGACTCATTTTGGGTAAAACTCTAAAATAAGTAAGACACTGTTCTTGTAAAAAACCTGGGTTGTAAAGCAATTCAGATATTAAATTCTTACATTAATAGCACAGATCAAAACTAACCTGAGGTGATTTCTGCCAATATGGCGCCAAATTTAAAATTTTACCCTCTTACGTCGATAGACGTGGAATGTTCATTTTCGGTGTACAAATTATTGTTAGTCACAAATTTTAAATTGAACTCCTAACCGGAGTACGAGACTTGTCGAACAGTCGTAAGAAAGGCCATCAAGTTCTCCATACAATGAGCTCTGTAAGTGACCGTATTCACCTTGTACTTTTTAAGATACAGGGTATTTTTTGAAAGACTTGCATATTTTCTTAATCACCCTGTAACTCCGAAACGGTTTAGATGCCTTTACCCCCTTGCCATACAATTTTTTGTTTGGCTAGGTGACTACTATTACCTCCTGTCCTATGGACCACAATGGACGAAATACCCTGTATAAGGGGTATTATATGTATATTTGAAAGAATGTTCATGTTTCCGTCGTTGTTACTCGTTACACATCAGACTTACAAAAAAGTGTTTATACAAAAAATGTAGGGAATTTAGTCTTCTTCAAATTTGTATCAGCCATTCTTGTCGTAGGACCCAACCCTTGAGGAATTATTTTGAAAAAAAAAAAAAAAAAAACAATTTTTTGTACCTTTAATCTAGGATGGTGGACCCCGCAGATACTCTCCAAGTGTGAAGCTTGGATTTTTCATCGGGGCCCGCAACTAAATAACATATATAAAAATCACAACTACCCCACCTTTCTCTAAATTGAAGCCGATTGTAAATTGTTTAAGATCTACAATGTCCACGTTGAGATTGACAAATCTAGCTATTTTAGCAATCAAACAAGAGGTATACAAATTAACATTGACGAATGTATTAAAGAGTTTACATTGCAAAAAAGCGCATAGAATAAAATTTTAATTTAAAAGCAAGTAAAAAAGCTACAATTGGTCTAAGATCAATTCTTATGATACCCTCTAGATGAATGCCCGTATGATATTTCGTATGGTCACCCATTTTGCAGTGGTTTTTCGCATATAAGTATTTCTAGAATGGTTCGTCGGACAGAAAAATGATTATAACCAGTTTTATAGGATTTCATGTCCTGAAGAACTTTTTAGTACAATGAAAATTTCTAGGACTGATCGTTTTCACAGTATCCGTAAAAAACCTGAAACTCGTACTCAGGCAGTGTCAAAATATATAGTGGAAAACGAAATTTTTGTATGACAAGCCCGCAAAGGAGTTGCCCGATTTGTCTCATTTTCGAACTTTGTTTTACTTATTTTTTAACGGGTTTAACGGGCGGACAGACGGACAGACAGACGGACATACAAAAATCAAAATAACTTTTAATATTATGCGTTGGTGTCCAATCCATTTTATATACCATCATTATTTCTGTGCGTTACAAACGGAATGACAAACTTAATTTATCCTATAGATTTCATCTAGGGTATAAAAACGTTTTATTTTGAATTCATTTGAAATAATGATTTTTTTTCTTAATTGCGAAAATAGTGGCGTTCGCACCGAGTGACAAAAATACACGCTACGCCACTGTCAGGTTTAGCTTGCTTAGTTCCAAAAGATTATTCGTTAGGTTTGGTTTAGGCTTACCCCATTGTTAGTTCTACCCAATTTAGTTATACCAAGTGAAGTCCAAATAGAACCATACTACAAAACAATTTGCAATAAAATCTATTTTAAACATTGAAATGTGACACATTTTATATAAAAATCATAAACAATTTTGTTTGAATCTATTTTTCGTTTTATCTAAAATGTAGTCTTGTATAAAGAAATTTCTAATTCTCATGAGCAAAGTTCAAAATTTGCTTCAGAAACACCACAGTAGCAGTTAACATTAAAAGAAATAGTAGAAGAATACACATATATATATATATATACATATATAGAAAAGATATATTTATTATAACTACACAAATAAATGAAAGGAAAATATTAAATATTATAACATGCTATCAACAACGTAAATAGTATTTTTGATGTGCATTGAAATGTATTATATACATGTCAATATCAATGTGCTGTGTAAAACAAGCTTTAAGAAAATATATTTTGCACAGTGTCTTTATATAATTAGTATTATACCTATCCAGAATTATATGCTTATTATCTTTATAAGATCCCATTAGCTTTCGTATCTATATTCCTAGGCAATGTAATGTATCTACTATATCAAAAACAATTAGTTATAACTTAATAAATTAGAAGAGAGATATATAATATACATAGTTAAAACTACAACAACAACAAAGAAATGTGTTTTTAATTTACTTTTATACTTTGCAAATAGAGAGCCTATGAAACAATAAATAAAAACGTTGTAATTATAGGATTTATACATAAAAAAAATCCAAACAACATGAAATTACTTATTGTTCTATATTTATGTAAAGATGACTAAAATTTAATTATTACAACTATTTCATTAATGAAACGTTCGGAAAAAACGGGAATAAGTATAGTTATAGAAATTTATTAGAAGTACTGCAATTATTATATATACCTACATACATATATATATATATATATATATATATATCATAACTGTGGATCAATTTTAAGAAAAGAAGAAAACGAGTAGAATCACAGATGTACACTTTGTTTCCTTTACTTTTACGTTCTATTAAAATACCTTGTCCCTCTAGAACAAGGCCGCCCAACCCCAGGCCCGCGGGACACGGAGTGGCCCGCCAACGCATTTGAATTTGCGAGCGCAGAGTGAACGGGATTGCCTAGGGGATAGTCGCCACTTTCAAATTTAAACCTAAACAAACAATGAAAGAATGAGACAAGAGTTATACGTAGTTACTTTCTAACTCTTCGCCTTAACGAGGTAATAACTAAAGAAGATGAAAATGAGCAAATATCATGTAGCTATTTCTAACACATTGACACTGATATTGTTTGTACATAAGCGCCGTAAAACTTGTAATTTGTAACAAAATTTATAATTAGGAAAAAAATGTCAGTGGTACAAAGTTTGTTAGTAAAATTTGTTTCGCTCCCTTCGGTTATTTCAAGGTTTTTACTACGCCAATGCGTCAAATCCAAAGTAAACCAAAACCTTCAACACTATGAATTTGAAAGGGAAGAACAAAAATTATGGAATGAAACATATACAAAGTCACAAATTCAGGGCATTTTGACTACGCTTATGTACACGGATCGTGCATATGATTGCATCTCCTTTAGTTATTCCTCGTTACTTCGCCTGCTTCTTCGCTAACATGTCAATAATGTGAGTGAGTGAACTTTTGCGTTGACAAACAGATTCAAAAATTGAAAATCATTTTTGGTTCGTTTCGTGTAAGTTTTTTACCTTTATTTGAATTCAGTTACCTATCAATTGGAGTGGTTGGCTGACACATTAGCAGTTATATTTTGAAGGACAAAAAGCAACTAGGTAAGTACCTTCATACGAATTTACAGGACCTACGATTAAAAGATAACCACACAGAGATGCACGACCTAGCTTTGCAAATTATATGCAGGTTTAGCTCAACATATGTATGTGAAAAAGCTTTTTCAACGCTTACATATCTGAAAAATAAATACCGCAACTCACTGTCAGCAAAACATATTTCTGATTTGATGCTGTTATCGACCTCCGATTTGAAACCAAAAATTGAAAAATTATTAGCTCAGAAACCTGTTCAGAAATCCCACTAATTTTTTTATTTGCAATAAATACCTATGTATATAAGTACTTAACAGCGTGATTTTTTTTTTATTCACATACTCAGCCTTTCACATGTTAATAAAATTAGGATAGGATAGTTCCGTAGTGTTGAACGTGGCTCTGACTGTTCCTATACATCTTTAAAATATCTTGATTGCCAAGATATGATGGAACCCACCTACCACTTATCTACAATGCTTAGAGTTACAGTCGTGAGCTTTATTGGTTGTTTTTTGTTTTTGGCCCGTCAATCGGTAATGAATTGAAAATATGGCCCACGCATTGAATAAATAACTAATAAGGAAGCGGGGTTTCGTGCGAATACAGTGTACGTGAGTAGGCAATTCAATTACAGTCAAACCCATGGATCGGGGGGAGAAATGACAAGAGGGCTGGTCACTTATTTGAAAATTCTGGTGACAAGTCACTTAAATTATCATAGGCAAAGCCCAGGAATATTGTCTGAAGATAAGGAGACGCCAGAAATTTGTGTATTTTACATAGCAATTTGGATTATAAAAAATGTCCCCCTTCAAAATTTCACGGTTTCACTACTGCAATGACGAAACGAATACAAACACAGAACACTAATACATTTCGCCGAGTGGCTTAGGTTTTAACCCGATATGCCGTTTCCTTATTAGTTATTTATTCAATGGGCCCACGTGGAAAAATGGTTGGGCGGCCTTGCTCTAGAAAATACTGAGCTTATCGTTTAGCCTGTATGGGATTAAAATCTGAAAACCGCTGGGAATTCATTCTAATTTCTTATCGTATTATATATAAATTTCAAAATATACGACAAAACGAAATGAGCTTTTCGTCTGCATCTCATGTTTTTTTTTAATACAGCAGGATTTTCAT
Organism: Dioctria rufipes; assembly: GCA_963924295.1. Classification (NCBI taxonomy): domain Eukaryota; kingdom Metazoa; phylum Arthropoda; class Insecta; order Diptera; family Asilidae; genus Dioctria; species Dioctria rufipes. Next base: position 330,214,535 of record OZ002740.1, on the reverse strand, counting down.
GATGCAGAGTCAACTGAAAATTACATTTTGAACTAATATTAAAAATAATAATTCTTTTGAGTTTGAGCACCTTCGATACTGTAAGTAGGTAAATGTTGAATAATTCACTTAACTTAGTTCAAAACATTTTGTCGTATAATCTGTCATTTATTCACTGCAAATTAATTTTTAATCATTTTATGCACTAACATGCATTTCATATGGGTCCACTTTTATTGGCAGGGGTGTGAAAACTATCTGAATTTCAAGTTTCATTTTCCCTTTAACAGTCATGTTACAAGCTCAACAAATTCCAAATATATTCGAAATTATTATTTTTATTGGAACATCAAATATTCCTTAAACTCGATTTTTAAGCAAATAAAATTAAACAATTTTTGTCTGCCTATCCCTAAAAGTAGCTATGGGGGACAGAGAAAGGATTACAAATGTTATATTTCCGTGTATTTATATTTTATGTATTCATTTGGTAAATTCACTGAACTGAAACTGAACTATGATGGATTTCGTATAGAACTTGTTATTTCAAGTTCAGTGGAATCCAGTCGTTAAACCAAAAAGAGACAACTATAGGAAAGTGATTCCATGATAATATAAGCGATTTCAGTAGTGTCAGCGGTCTATGTTATACATGTCAGTGATTTTATTGTAAATAGATATGATAAATCAAAATGATGTAGGTAAAAGTCAAAGTTCAACGAAATCGCTATAAAATGTCAAAAAATTCGTAAAATAATATTACGACAAAAGATTAGAATCAACACCGTAATCAGTTCTACTTCTGCACGATCGATTGTTAAGGCTATATGTTATGGTCGTAGCATACTGCATGCAGCAGTATGCTACAATGAGACTAGCGGCATGATGTATGCGCGAGCTGCTTTCTATATGGACGGAGTATCTATACGCGCCGAACGCAATCGAATGGAGGAGAAGAAGTAAAACCGCTCGCTGCAAGAAAAGGGTGGCGTAAAGTCTAAAGTGTGACAAATTTTATTTGACGTTTTTTTTCGAAAGTAATTATAAAAGATAATCATTTGCCACGAGCTATTGGGATTTATTTTTGGATGAAGTGCGAAGAAATTTCCTGCGAGCTATGACACCTTTTGGGCACGAGATAAATTGTCCATTATAATTCCATATGACTAAAATTAGAAAAATATTATATCTACCTCACAATTAGTTTTCACTGCGATCTTGAGCAGGAAGAATCTGTAATTCATTACGAGTTGCTACGATTCTAGAAATTTCTGGCTAACCCACCTTGGTCTACGAATGGGATTTGTGATTTCGAGTCCGGCCTGCAGAATGAGGAGTAATTTGTGAAAATTGACGTTTATTAGCTGATGTGCTAAATGAAATATATTTCGGTGTTCGGTAAATGATTTAACAACCCAACTTACTAGGAGTTATTACTATTTTGAAAATGTTGATCCGGCTTATTTCAATCCACCAATTGGATTCATGAGTGTGGACGTCTTCTGCTACCTGGAGACTGAAGACTTCACTACTTTCACGTAATCGCTGTGAGCATTTATTTGGCTGAATAATCAGTTTAGAGATCTACTCAGATTGAATTGGAGTACCGTTACCGTTTATGTAAAAAAAACTTATTCCGAGAATCAGATAGCTCAAGTACTAACTTAGTATATTGCCAGATACTGAACTTTTTAAAGTCAATTTTTTTTTTTTTTTTAAACAAATTTACATCCATCACATGAATTTGTAACTTTAAATGTTTGAATAAGGGTACATAGGAACATCCACGGAGGCGCCTCTGCGGGGGACTCTGAACAACAAAACAAATGTAAGTTGTTGCCTTTCACTATTTCTGCTTAAAACTATTGTTTTTATATATTTATTTATACATACTTATAAATAAAGAATTAAGTATTATATTCATACCTATATAGCGTTAAAGAATAATTATTTATGTGTAGTATCTAGGAAAATATTGAACGGACTTTGTTTTTGTTGGAGAAAAATTTTTATTAGTTCGAGGTCAGACGAATATGATAGTTTTAAATAAGAAATTATACGATGCAAGATTTCTTATAATTTAATGATCTACATAAATGAAAGAAAAGCGATACCTCAATGAGAACACGTATATAGAATATATATCTAGCTTTATTAACATAACCCATACAATGGAATTCCTAAATTTAACAATTTTTTCAAAGTTATAAATAAAGCATAGGCGCACTGTAACCGTAGTAAGAAAGAATATATTTTCCTTGTTGTAAAATTTCGGGAATTCGTACAACTAAGGATTTGATTAAAAGACAGGAGTCGGAGCTATAGGCCTATGAATAATTAAAATCACTTTCAGTGGATAGTAGCGCTTCAAAGTTTTCAAATTGCTCTTTGTAATAGAGGGAGCTTATAACGAGGTATCTTATTTCCATATTTGTATAGTACTTATTATAAATAGTCCATATAAGAATGTCACAATTTCCATTAGATTGAAGATCTTTTATAACGTAAAGATGCCATAAGATCTTTTATTTTCTCCTTCCACTCTTCTGCAGCGCTCTTGAGCGGTTGAAAAGGTCCGCTCCTCTACTGTCGTTTCAGGTCAGTACAGGGACACTGAAATTAGATTGCTGCCCTCAGTGTCGTATGGGTGGATGGGGCAAAGCAGCTGAAGGTACGTCACCTGCGCCTTCACGTAAGTAATGGTAAGTAGTGTAAGGGTCCCTTCTAGACCGGATGTGGGCGACGGCTTTAGTTAGGCACGAATTCTTTTGTATATGGCAGGTAGTAGCGGTAGGTTTTCGTGGAGCCCCCCCCCCCCACTCTCCGCCAATAGCCGAGGCGAGCTAATGTGCCGCCCTGCATATCAACGCTGTCTACTGAGTGATCTGTCAGCTCATGCTGGCAGTCTGGACTTCACGTCCAAGCCAATCGATCAACGTAGATCCATAACTTATTTTACACCAGTGCGGTTGATTTATTGTTTCACACTATTGTTACTAACGATCGCAATGGTTGTGAAAATTCTAACTAAAGTTAGAAGCTTGTATTTGAAACATTTCATAGGCTTTGTACCATTCTAGTGTAATCCTCCATATTATAGTATATATTCACATCAGGGCCGTAGCTAGGGGAGGGCATAGAGGTACAATGCCCTACCTTAAAATGACAATGTCCTACCTTAAAGATTGCCAAATTATTCCGTATTCTGCGGCGACGTCAGAAAAGTCATCGCAGCAAGTCTGTATGATCGGCAACACTGCCCATCAGCCACTACTCGGCCATGTGTGCGTTCCTTACCTCCCAGAAAAAATGATAAACAGAAAATTCAATGGTGATGATATTGCAAAATGTTGTGACATCAAAGGCGTTGTAAACGTGTCTTTTTTTCGTTGGACAGATTGCGGGTCAGCTCTAGAGGAACGCCAGAGTTTAAGTGAAGTTTTTATTGTTCAACGATGATTTTAAATGATAATACTTTCTTTGTTTTTTTTATTTATTCCAACTTTTTATTTAAATATTCTAATCCTAATACAGTGTTTCAAGTTAAATTTTAATCGTATTGGTAAATATTTTTATTGTCTTTGGTTCTTATTTTTATTTTTGTTTTAATTCTTAATAGAGGGTTTTGCATATAGATATATGGGTATGTTTCAAATAATGAAATGTAAAGTGGCCGTGGATATACTCACGTCCCCAAAGAAATCGAGTGCTGATTTGAATATGGATATACTCGTATGCAAAGGCGAAGTGGCCGTGGATATGCTCACGTCCAAAAGAATCTAGTTGTTTTGCAATACGGATATACTCGTATGCAAAGGCGAAGTGGTCGTGGATATGCTCACGTCCAGAAGAATCTAGTTGTTTTGCAATACGGATATACTCGTATGCAAAGGCGAAGTGGCCGTGGATATGCTCACGTCCAAAAGAATCTAGTTGTTTTGCGATACGGATATACTCGTATGCAAAGGCGAAGTGGCCGTGGATATGCTCACGTCCAAAAGAATCTAGTTGTTTTGCAATACGGATATACTCGTATGCAAAGGCGAAGTGGCCGTGGATATGCTCACGTCCAAAATAATACTGGGTAGTTTAGATTCTGGAAGGATCTTTTTGAGATCCGAGCTAGTCGAGGAAGTTTTATCAACTGATTTCTTCAGCGCTGCGAACTGCCTTTTATAGCACTTGCGAACACAAGGAACTTAAGCCTCACATGGAAAACTAGTTATAACCAGTTTAAAAGAACATGCTTGAGCAAAGCAAAGCCAAAGGCAAGTCCACCGCGTGTGGCTGAGTGTCGGCGGAGATTGGGCGGGTACATGCTTATGTGTTCACAATGTATTGTTGTCGGTTTTATCCATAGATGATGGCTAGCGTAATCATGACGGGACAACTTCGTGCTGCCGTATGGGTGGTGTATGTGTAAGACAATGATTTTGGTCTGAAGGACTGGTACCCTGATATATACATGACTTTGTGTTTTATGTAAATACCTATTGACAGTTTTGATTATTTTAACTTCGTTACATCCCCCCCTTTCGTCATAAAAAAAATTTGTTTTCAGGAGACATATTTTTTTCCTCTAATCATATACATAATATAGTGTGTGTATTTTCCAAGAAACTTAAATTTAAAATAGTCCATTGTATACTTATATCAAAAAAATTCATTTTTTTTTTTAATCATGTACAAAATATTTTATAGTTTATACATAGTGTGTGTATTTTCCAAGAAACTTAAATTTAAAATAGTCCTATGTATACTTACATATATCTAAAAATTCATTTTTTTTTTTTTTTTTTTTTTGTAGAAACTTCTATGTTTTTTACATGCTTATGGTGGTGGAGGTAAAACCTTCCGCATGCCTAAGTACCTTAATAAAATACTTCCATCAGCTCGAATTCTGACGCGTACTGCTCCCTCGGGTTGATTTATAAGAAATTCTTTAGTCCCTTTATATAACGGTAGCATCTTTTCTGCGATTGCAAATGGGTCCCATTTGGTTGCTGGTATATCTTTTGCTTCTGTAGTAGGTTTTGGCTTAGATGTAAATATTACTTTTCTGGGTGGAGAAAGCTTCCTGGGTGGTTCAAAAAGTTCTCTGGATGGTCCAGAAAGTTTCCTGGGTGGTTCAAAAGGTTCTCTGGATGGTCCAGGAAGTCTTCTGGGTGGTCCAAAAAGTTCTCCGGCTGGTCCAAGAAGTTCCCTGGGTGGTTCAAAAAGTTCTCTGGATGGTCCAGGAAGTCTTCTGGGTGGTCCAAAAAGTTCTCCGGCTGGTCCAGGAAGTTCCCTGGGTGGTCCAGAAAGTTTCCTGCGTTTATTTGGTATTTCGGCATCTAGTGGTTTCTTGCTTTGCTGTACTTGCTCGATGGTTACCTGCATAATTTTTGCTTTTGCTGTACAACATGGCAGCTGTGCTGGTGTTATTACGTTACTTGGTTTCAAAGGCTGAGTCCTCTTCCTTACACAAGGATCAATGTCAGGGCTCGGTATTATTTTTATCTTACGATGTTCCATCTTAGTGAGATTCTGATTAACTATTAAATTTCCTGATAGCTCTGATACTGTTCTTATAGAAATAGTTTTGGATGTTCCGTTATTCCGCTGGTGGTATTCTTTAAGATCTTTTACATGGGCGGAGCCGGCATCTTTCCCTGTTTCGGTGGTTAATCTTACTACCACAGGCGAGAGGATCTTATTTACTTTATATGGCCCTTCATAGCGTGGACCTAGTTTAGCTGAATAGTTTTTTGGAGCGGAGGAAAGCATTCTTTCTCGACGTAGGACTTGTTCACCAATCGTAGGACACCATTTTCTCCTTCGTAAGTTGTAGTGGTGGCTTTGCTGTGAAAATGCCCTTCTTAAGTTAATTCGGACTATTTCAAAGATTTCGTCTAGTTGCTGGGAATGATTAGTTGTGGTATTGGTATCAGATGACTGTTTTATTGTTTCTCCGTATAGACTATTTGGTAGAAGTACTTCTCGGCCGAAATTTAGGTATGTAGGAGAGTAGCCTGTGGAGTCATGTTTACTGGTATTAATGGCTAACATCAATTCGGGCAAGTGCTCGTCCCATTTTTGATGGTTTCGCTCTATGTACTGTGCTACCATTGTTTTGATTACCCGATTGGCTCTTTCGGTTGGATTTGCCTGAGGTGTATATGGTGGAGTGAGTCGGTGTGTTATATTTAATTCTTTTAACATTGATTTGAATTGTTTACTGGTGTATTGTGTACCATTATCGGAAATTAATACTCGTGGATATCCAAACCTTGCAACAATTCTTTCTCTAAATCCTCTTATTAACCCAGCTGTGGTTGCTTTTCGTAGTGGCATTATCTCGGTCCACTTGGTAAATTTGTCTTGAAAGACTAACATCATACTATGCCCTTTTGATGAACGAGGTAGTGGTCCAATGAAATCGGAACTTACGATTTCCCATGGTCGATTGGCAGGGATAGGATTCATTTTTCCAGCAGTTTTTTGTTGCAACGTTTTATAGCGCATACATGATTCACAGCTTCGGACGTATTTGGATATATCCCTGAACATTCCCGGCCAGTAATAGTACTTAGCTACTCTTGCAATCGTTTTGCTTGTTCCGAGATGTCCCGCAGTAGGGTTATCATGGTTTTCTCGTAATACTCTTTCACGAAGTGCTTTCGGTACACAAAGTTTCCAGGGATTTGTATCATCAGTATATGATGTTGAATCATGGAAACGGCGATAGATTTTTCCGTCTCGAATTTGATAGTCAGGACAGACTTCAGGGTGGTTTTTAACGGTGTATAGCTTCTTGGTATACCAAGGGCATTCTGGTGATGTTTCCGCACCTTGAGATATTGAATTCACAAATGTTGTTTCTGGTATGGTATTAGCCATTGGTTGTCGTGATAGGGCATCGGCAACTTTATTCAGTTTTCCTTTTCGATATTTTATTTCGAAATCATACTGTTGAAGCTCAATGGCCCATCTTGCTAGTCTTCCGGAAGGGTTTTCTAGGGAATGCAACCATTTTAAAGCTTGATGGTCAGTTTGCACGGTAAATCGGTATCCTTCTAAATATGGACGCATTTTTCTGATGCCCCATACAACGGCTAGGCATTCTTTCTCAGTTACTGAATATTTTTGCTCAGCGCCGTTTAAAGTGCGGCTCGCGTAAGCTATGACGTGTTCTCTTTCATCAAATTGCTGACAGAGTACAACACCTAAGCCTTCTTGGCTAGCATCGGTTTGAAGAGTAAACGGTTTTGAGAAATCTGGACAAGTTAATATGGGTGCTTCGGTAAGTCTGGTTTTTAAACCCATAAAAGCTTTATTTTGCTCTTGTCCCCAAGTCCATTTCTGATTCTTCCGTAGTAGTTTCGTGAGTGGTGCCACTACAGTAGAAAATGATGGGACAAAGCGGCGGTACCATGAGGCAATGCCCAAGAATCTTCTTAATTCTTTAACGGTGTTAGGCGCAGGCAAACTTTGAACTGCATTAATTTTATCTGGATCGGTATGGATACCTTTTGAACTGATGACGTGTCCTAAGTATTTGAGTTTCTCTTTTAGAAATTCACATTTTTCTGGATTTATTTTTAAATTAGCTGTTATGAGTCGGTCAAAAACTTGTTTCAGTTTTTCTACATGTTCCTCGAGTGTTCGCCCTATGACTACAATGTCATCTAAGTATGCAAACACATATGGATCCATTTCTAGTCCTATGATTTGATCCAGTGCACGCTGAAACGTTGCGGGTGCTGAATGATGCCCAAATGGCATGACTTTCCATTGAAAGAGTCCACGGTATGGTACTGTAAATGCTGTATATGGTCTACTTTCAATGTCTAATGGAATTTGCCAGTACCCCTGTTTAAGGTCGATTGTGGATATATATTTAGCGCTCCGTAGTTTGTCCAAGATGTGGTTTATTTGTGGTAGCGGATAGGCATCTTTTATTGAGTTTTCATTGATTTGCCTATAGTCAATACACAGCCTCCATCCTGTCGGTTTTTTACGTACGAGCACTATTGGGGAACTATATGGACTATTGGATGGCTCTATTCTATCTTCATGAAGTAGTTCGTCTATTTCGCTATTAATGATTTCTTGCATTGCTGGATTCCGGGGATAATAGCGCTGTTTTATTGTTCGGTCGTGCTTCATCCGAATATAGTGTTTGGTTATTGGTGATGGTCCATTAATTTTGTCAAACCTTTTTATTTGTTCTGTGAGAAATTTAGTTACTTGTTGCTCTCGGTCTTCATTTAGTTCAGCTGGTATTCCGATGGAGCAAGTTATTGGTTGAGCTGACTCTTGTTCAGCGTTTAGGAGGCCTGGTTGAATTTCTCTGTTCCAAAGTTGTATGTTAAACGCACACTTTTGTAAAAAATCTACTCCGAGTATAATTGGTTCCGACAGGTTGGGCATATAGTAAAATAAGTGAGTTATGCTGTTTTCGTTCCACTGTATGTTAATCTCATATGCGGTTCTTATTTGTACGTCGATACCATTAGCTAATGAAGTAGTCATCTCACATGGTGTTGTTCTGTTTTTATGTAAGTTTAAGATTTCTTGTATCTCCTCTCCAATAAACGATTTAGCTGCTCCAGAGTCAATGAGAGCAATGAATGGTGTTTCCATTACTGAAACGGTGATAAAAAATCTGGTGTCTTCATAGTGTACATCGGGTATTTGTGATTTACATATATTTGGTATTATTTCTAAGGCTTGTGGCTCTGGGGTACTCGGCTGCCTTATTTCTCCGATACCCCTCTTCCTTTTCCCTGACTTGAAAAGTTTGGTGGTCTGTGTGGACATCTACAGTCTCGGGACAAAATTCCCTCTGTGCCACAGCGAGAGCAAAATAACTTTGGTGTATTGCGGCAATCAAATTTTCGATGCCCACGTTGTCCACACCTCCAGCAACAGTCACTACTAGAATATTGTACCTTCACAGGAAGTGTTTTAAAATTTGTGTTATGTCTTTCTGTATTACTGGTTGATGGTGTTTTTAGACTACGATTTTTCTCCTGAGTTTTAATGTACTCGTATTCTTCCACGAGTTGGATTAGTTCTGTCAAATTTTTGAAATCTTTTATGCGGACGTATAAACGATATTCGGGCAAAAGATTTTCATATATTCTCTCAAGTTTTTCTTCAGGAGTTCTGTTTGTTTGCCAGCGCATTAAAGACTGAATATCTGTAATATAGTTTTTTGCCTTTTCCCCAGGTTTTTGTATTTTTGTCCGGATTTCATCCGCAAGTTTTATACTAAACCTTGGTGGCAGAAAGAAAAACTTGAAACTTTCAATAAACTCACTCCAATGAGTCCACTGGTGTCGATTATTACGATACCACGCCAGTGCCGTTTTTGTGAGTAATTCTGGAAGTGCTTTAAGAAGACGGTTCGTTGGAACCTGATAGCAATCTGCTAATTCTTCCACCCTCTCTAGGAAACTCAATGGATCCTGCTCTTGATCAAATTTTATGTTCCACTTGCGCACTTTATCCATTATGTCAGCTTCAGAGAGTCCACGGTCTCTGGTTTCAGTTACAACAGGCATGTTGGAACTTGTAATAGACATATTTCCCTTTAATGACTGTTCTGTGATTTCTGAAATCGGTTGATTTGAACTAACTTCTGCCGGAGTCATTATGGTATTGGTGTATATTGTAGTTGTCATACTGGTGGTTGTTAGTAGGGGTATGTTTATTTCTGTTAAATCAGTTTCTTCTGGCTGCTCATTTTTTATTGTGGTGCTTAAACTTTTTCTAAGCTCTTGAACGGTTCCCTCTGTGTCAAGTCCTCTTTTCTTTAACTCACTAACAAGATCTTCCTTCTTTAGCTGGTGTACGGTGCTTGGTGTTAACATTATTTTTCTTTTTTCTTTTCTCTGGTCTGGTATAGTAATGTAATCGGTGTTACTCTTTTCCTTTTTGGTAAGCGTATTTCGTACTACTCAACACTATGGAATTAGAGTCCCTGCTCGGGCGCCATTTGTAAACGTGTCTTTTTTTCGTTGGACAGATTGCGGGTCAGCTCTAGAGGAACGCCAGAGTTTAAGTGAAGTTTTTATTGTTCAACGATGATTTTAAATGATAATACTTTCTTTGTTTTTTTTATTTATTCCAACTTTTTATTTAAATATTCTAATCCTAATACAGTGTTTCAAGTTAAATTTTAATCGTATTGGTAAATATTTTTATTGTCTTTGGTTCTTATTTTTATTTTTGTTTTAATTCTTAATAGAGGGTTTTGCATATAGATATATGGGTATGTTTCAAATAATGAAATGTAAAGTGGCCGTGGATATACTCACGTCCCCAAAGAAATCGAGTGCTGATTTGAATATGGATATACTCGTATACAAAGACAAAGTGGCCGTGGATATACTCACGTCCAAAAGAATCTAGTTGTTTTGCAATACGGATATACTCGTATGCAAAGGCGAAGTGGCCGTGGATATGCTCACGTCCAAAAGAATCTAGCTGTTTTGCAATACGGATATACTCGTATGCAAAGGCGAAGTGGTCGTGGATATGCTCACGTCCAGAAGAATCTAGTTGTTTTGCAATACGGATATACTCGTATGCAAAGGCGAAGTGGCCGTGGATATGCTCACGTCCAAAAGAATCTAGTTGTTTTGCGATACGGATATACTCGTATGCAAAGGCGAAGTGGCCGTGGATATGCTCACGTCCAAAAGAATCTAGTTGTTTTGCAATACGGATATATTCGTATGCAAAGGCGAAGTGGCCGTGGATATGCTCACGTCCAAAATAATACTGGGTAGTTTAGATTCTGGAAGGATCTTTTTGAGATCCGAGCTAGTCGAGGAAGTTTTATCAACTGATTTCTTCAGCGCTGCGAACTGCCTTTTATAGCACTTGCGAACACAAGGAACTTAAGCCTCACATGGAAAACTAGTTATAACCAGTTTAAAAGAACATGCTTGAGCAAAGCAAAGCCAAAGGCAAGTCCACCGCGTGTGGCTGAGTGTCGGCGGAGATTGGGCGGGTACATGCTTATGTGTTCACAATGTATTGTTGTCGGTTTTATCCATAGATGATGGCTAGCGTAATCATGACGGGACAACTTCGTGCTGCCGTATGGGTGGTGTATGTGTAAGACAATGATTTTGGTCTGACGGACTGGTACCCTGATATATACATGACTTTGTGTTTTATGTAAATACCTATTGACAGTTTTGATTATTTTAACTTCGTTACAGCGTTATGTTAAACGTGGAAACTCGACTGGCAAAGATTGTAGCAAAAAAAAGTATTATGCGTTCTGCAACCGGCTGATGCGGCTTTACAGACTTTACAGGGTCGAAGCACGGGATTGAAGGATGTCATATGAATAATAAAATGTGTACAGGAAGAAATCAAATTGCGGTTAGAAGGGATGTATGAGACAATTTTGGAAGAAGCTGAGATACCATATTGCAGAAAAGAATCTCAAAATAGTTCCCATGAGAAGAGACAAGTAAAGGCAAGACATCTGGAGGATTAGTGCTGTATGGAGCATCACCTTCTTGTCAAAACACTGCAGATATAATTTAAGCTCCGCCATTTAAAGCAGAATATTATGAAACTGTAGACATAATTACAGCTGAGATGAACAGAAGATTTGAAGACAATGAGAATGTACTGAGTTCAGTTTTGTGTCTTGATGAGTTGGACAAAGTTTAAGTCTGTCCAACATTTAAATATATAATTCTTGTGAGGAAGTTAATGGGAAAAAAACAAATCTGTAATTACAATTATTTTTCAGGTATTAAAATTCCTTCCAAAGAAGAGGCTACTATTGTGAAAAGGTACTTGAATGAGTTGAATGGCCGAGGAGATCAGAGCGAAAACATATTAGAATTTCTATATAGACAAGGGGAATTCTTCAGAGATACGTATGAACTATTTGCATCAGTCGCAACAATCGGATGTAGTACTGCTTCGTGCGAATCTACCTTTTTGACACTAATTGCTATCAATAAGTCTCAAAGAATGTCAACGGTTCACGACATAATAGCATGTTTGGTGTTTCTTGCATTTGAATGGAAAAGAATAGACAAAAAATATATTGACGAAGTGCTACGACAATAAATCGAAGACTGCAATGAATATTTTTACCATGTTGTGGTTCTTAATTGGTCAATTTTTTTTTTATTGTAAATACCTGTTTTAGTTCACGTATAAAAAACTTTAATAAAATGACGGTTCTATAGAAGCTAATTTTATCAAAAATATGTCTCTTCACCTGAAGAGATGTATTCCAAATGCACCGAAAATATGCGCTCTACTACAAATTTCTGATGCCCTACCTTTAATTTGGTTCTAGCTACTGGCCTGTGCTAGACCCGTCACAGCAATAAAATAGAATTTTCTTACTTGTTAGTTTCATTTCATCCGCTACTTCTTCCCACAGTTTTGCTGCTAGATTCCTATTACTGTAGCCATTACAGCGCATATCCCATAAAGGCCAGCGTTTCTGTACTTCACTAATTAATATATCCACATCAATTTTTGTATGAAAACTTTATTGCGTCTAAACAACTGTCGCTCGTAAATAGAAATGACTCCACCGCAAAAAAGCACTGGCGCCAACAGCCGCCAGCAAGCGTACTTGGAGCTTGTAAGATTTTTATCTTGTAACCACACCATTTACTATAAAAGCATTCTAATTGATGGCGAAAGCTAGCGCTAGCTGACACCATTACTGGCGAGGTGCCTAACCGCAGCCTAAACTACCCAAATTTTCTACATTTGTACATTTTTTTGCTTTTTTTGCCATTAGTAAGCCATACACACAAGGGATTAGTTGCACGCAATCCGCTAAATTATTGCGCAACACATTGCCGGCAGGTTTCCGCAACAACTGCGTGTACATTTGTAAGGTCAAAACTAAAAATTTGATTCGCATTTGCTAATATTCGGATATCCTGATTTGTAAACTATCCCATTCCTAACATCCGGATCCGGACCGAATTGTAGATAGTTCGGCCCGTATCCGGATAGTTCGGATCCGAATCCGGATAGTTTGGTTCCGAATCCGAATAGTTCGGATCCGAATCCGGATAGTTCGGATCTGGATTAGAATAATCGGATCCTACTTATTCCAGATAATCCCGATAGTAAATTATCAGGATACTTTCGGCAGTAGCCAAAACTCAATCGACGCAGCAAGCATTAGCTGTGATGCTCGGTTTTATGGCGAGCATATGATACAAAGCTTTTTCGAAACATCGTGATGCTTGCTGTTCGGTTTGAAAACGTTTAAATTTTGATGCTTCCTGCGACAGATCTGCCAACATAATGGAGTAAAAAATAAATATATGCACAACATAGCAAACAAAATAGCTCCCATATTTCTTCCGAATGTATTTTTATTCCCTAGCATACGGTATACTATACTAAGTTTGTTATTCCGTTTGTAATATTATAAGTTATTTCGATTTTTGCACAGCCGTCCGTCACTTAGAACATGGAGAGAATAGGAAGTGTTCATGCCTATAAAATTCGTGTACATGAGCGTTTCTTTTCTTAGAGTTGTTAAAAGTAGGACAGAATATATTGAAGAAAGAGATATCGTTCAGCTGCTTGATTTGTTTATGTTTGAAACAGCTGAGAAACCCCTGAAGTTTTGGTGTAGTGACAGTGACAGCGACTAAGAGCATTTTCGGTGGGAGTACGCGCAATATTTTGAAACATGTATTTTGTTTCTTCGCTCTCTATGTTGATTGACACTACACGCCTGTACTGAGCCTACCCTTTGAACAGAATTTGATTACGTTAAATTTGGCTTATCACACTTCCTGTTCTCTCTATATTCTAAGGACCTTCCGTCCGTCCATCTGTCCGTCTATCCTCATGATAACTCGAGAACGCGTTCACTTAGAGGGCTGAAATGGGCTGTTAAAATAAAAAGTAAATTTAAGTTCGAAAATGGGACCAATCGAGTAACCTCTCCGTGGGGTTGCCATACAAAAATTTTGTGTTTCACTATATATTTGGACGCTGCCTCAGAACACGTCAATATAGAGAGCTGAAATTTTGTACATGACGTTTTCTTAGAGTAGTAAAAAAGCTTCAAAAATGGACTAAATCGGGCAACTCCTTTTTGGTGTTGCCATATAAAAATTTAGGCTTTTTTTCGGATACTACACGTTTATATGCAAAAATCACATCAAACATCAAACTTGCACAAATGGGTAACCACATATGAAATACATACGGGTATTCATCTAGGTCAGGGCTTCTTAAACTTTTTTCATTTATGATTATGATTTTTTTGCAACCCAAAAAATATAAAGTAAAGATATATAAATATTTTGTAATGATTTATTAATTAGCTAACAATATATATACATATGAAAAAATATAGTTTTAGAATTTGTTTAAAAACATACAAAAAGTTGTAAAATTGTATTTATTAAACTCCCCAAGATTTTGCTAACCGACTCCAATTGGGGTCGCGATCCATGGTCCATGGTCTTAGGATAATTCTAACTATTTTACTTGTTTTTATATTACATGTTTCTATTACCTTTTAAGGTCGAGATAAATAGATTTTTTCTTTTATAAGGGTAGTTTATGAGGAATGTAGAAGGATAGGTTTTTTCGAGTTTTTCGGCTATAACGGGAGAATGGAAAGGAGAGAAATATATGGGGCATCAACAAGTATGGGAGCTCCGGGCGAACATTATAGGCACAGGAAATGGTGTCGTGTCCCATAAGCACTCCAATAAAAACACTCGCGTAATTCTAAGTTAAAACTTTATTTACTGACTTTACTGACTGTTACAAAAACAGTTACTCGCGATCGAACTCCAGAATCTTAACTAAACTAATTGAATACCGAACCGTTATCTTTTATTAAACTAAACTAACTTCTAACTACGCAACCCGATCTATCTAAACGACCGTGCTTACCTCCATTCAACCAGGCGGAAGCGACTTTGACCCAGTGACCAGCGCAATACCTTGCAATCATAATTACAAAGTATTACGCTAATCACTGCCGACAGCGGAAGCCCCCAATACTGTATGTAAACAAGTGAGCCCAGCTGAGTATTTCACTATGCGAAATGAATTACTTAACCATGACTCAATGCCCAGTTACATACAGCAGTGGATGCGACAGTTTACAAGTAAACAATTCGCAATCGCCAAGCATTTTACTGTGCGAAGTGAAATGCTTAGTTATTGCAAATCGTTTAATTACTTGTGCATTTGCTGCTAGCTCGAGTCGTGATGTCACAATTTCACCAATTGAATATTGGGTCACGACATTCCTCCCCCCTGAGAAAAACTGATTCAAAAGAGGAATCAGATCGGGGTGCTCAGTTAGGTTACAATATATAACTTAACTAATTTATACAAAAACTAAGGGACAATATTCACTATGATCTAAACAATTTTTATAGCTATGGTTCGGTATACTTACAATTTCTGTTCTATTCTTCTATTTTTTTTATTCTTTTTATACATCATTTTCTTTCTTTTACATTTCCTTCAATTACTTTATAGTATGTTTCTTTTCTTTATAATGTTTGCTATCAAAATTTTCTTATTTGCCTTTTCTTACATTGTTTCATTTTTCGTGATTTCACATTCAATTTCTATTTTTATTTTATTATCACATTTCATTTCTCTTTTTCTTCTCATATTTAATATTTCTATTTACATCTCATCTTTAAATCTTTTACATTTCATTTCTTACCATTTGTTTTTCAAATTATTTAACTTACTCTGCTTTTTTCTTTTACATATTTCCTATCCTAATAAGTTAATTATCTCTATTACGTACTTCTTTCTAAACTTAAAAATTTTATTATTAACAAAGATGATTAATTAGTTTACATGCATACTCTTATCAACTATCAAAAATACCGTTCTTCTTACACTCAATTACCGTAACCAGAATACAAAAATACTGCCATAACAAAATTCTTTTCTACCATAATTACAATTTTTACAATCCTAACCAATACAATTACAGTTATTACAATTATTAGCCATAATACCTTTTTATCCTTATCTAACAATTGCCCGTGTCTATTAAATCAAGGGGATTAAAATACTTTATAGCTACTCTAACCGGACGAGATGTTTTCCCACGACGGTCGGCAAGCTTCCAGTTGGCAAGTTTGCTGCTGTTGGCATGACTAACTCTATACTGTCAGTCCCTTCTTTGTTCGGCTCTGTTGAGGTTGGTCTGGGATGTTTAATGGATGTCTGGATAGTAGGTAGTATTGATACTCTGCCAGTACTTACTCGTCCTTGCTGACGTTTCCAGCGTCTTACATGGAACATCATTACTGCTACTAGAGTCAAGCTGACGATGCTTATCAGCCCGGTCAAAGACGTGGCTGCTAAATAGATCTGGTGCGGATGATTCTGCTGCCTGTGAACTTCTTCGGCCTTGATGGCGCTCTGAACCTTGGCTATCTTCTCAGCATGATCTTTCCAGGCTTGATTGAAATTACTTGCCGCTAGAAGTTTTAGCTCTCCTGTTTGTCCCTTTGGATGTTCGGGATTCCTTGAACCTGTTGGTGTCGCTATGTTTTCCCATTTAGGTAGTTCTGAAGCTGCGGGCTGAAAGAGAGTTACATTTCTGTGAGCGTCGTCTTCAGAGGTTATAAGTAGATCTCCAATCTGCAGATGACAGCGTTCCTTTATGTCCAAAACTCCTATCGATGAGAGCTCTCCTATTTTGGTCGGTGAATTGCGGCAGTTGACCTCCAGCTTTGTTTTTTCGGCCATCACAAACAGCCAGTGATTTCTGGTCATCATTCGCGTTAGAGAGCTCCATTTCGGGATGATTTTCTATTTACAAGCCCTAGTCTTAACATTGAAGCTGCGAAACAGGTTTAACACGCAATTATCGCCAATGGCCGTAATTATTGGGCTCAACTGTGGGCACAGTAAATGGGTATGAGCCGTCATGGTGATCAGCTGCTGACACCTCTGGTACTGGTGGTCATCTAGTAAGACATATTGCCTCTCGTGGTTGTTGGCTGAAATAAATTCCGCGTCCAGGTAGCCGGCTTCATCTACTGCTGCGGGGATGGTGTAGATTTTGTGGGTGTCGAACGAAGTTCTCTGGGGTTGGGGAATGTCTACTCTGACCAGGATGCGTTGGTTAGTCAAGATGGCCTTCACTTTAGCAATCTGAACTAATAACTGGAAATCCTGAAACTCCTCGTTTAAGTCCAGTTCTTTCGTGGCATTCCTCATAATCTCAGTCAATTCCCGAGCGTGGACTATTACAGGATGTAACTTCCCGACGCTCAGCGAGACCATAATGTTCGAAATG
The DNA here is from genome assembly GCA_963924295.1 of Dioctria rufipes. Lineage (NCBI taxonomy): Eukaryota > Metazoa > Arthropoda > Insecta > Diptera > Asilidae > Dioctria > Dioctria rufipes. Next base: position 330,197,257 of record OZ002740.1, on the reverse strand, counting down.
GTGTTCAACGTGTCACTTATCTCGCGTAGCTGGAGGGTCAGTAGGGTCAGAACCTCATTTAATTCAACTCTGCGCTGCAATACTGCTAGTTCTCCATCAGTGTTTCTTTGCGCGGTGATAATGCCAGAGATACGGGTCCGAATTTGCTCTCGCTCCGCCTCTGCCCTTACTCGTGATGAATTAAACAGGTCGAACGTTGACTTCACAAGGGTAATCTGGTCTTCTAGAAGGCTGAAGGTACGATTCTCTTTTTCATTGAGATCATCAAGTGCGGCGTAGATTTTTATGGAATCCTCATGATCCATCGTTCCAAAAAGTGTTTTGGATACGGCACCTACCCCATCGAAAAAGGATCGTTTTCTTCTTGAGGAAGCTCCAGTATGGGTGTGATGTGCTAATTCCTCCTCCTGCTGCTTAATTTGACTGACTTAGCCGTCAATTTCCCTCACTGCTACCTTACATCTTGCTCTTACTCCAGTAGGTATAATTTCGGTACAAAGACCTGCCACCAGGCTGCTGCAATTGACGGCGAACTTCAAATCATCTGATAAATCTGGCATCTGCAACGTAGACAGGATAGTCCAATGCCGGGTGTAGAAGTGTGTCTTTCCCAGGTATTCGAAAAGAACTCCAGACTCTGCTATCTCCTTCATACTATAGCCGCTCTGTTCTACGCCTATCGTCGAGCCTACTACCAGGACTACCAACACTATCGCGATCGCCTTCATTCTGCTGCACTTCCCTATACTTAACTAACCTATTTTAAACGGGCAACCTTCCTATACTTATAGTAGATTAACAAAAAAAACTTGCTTCTCAAATGGTTTTCTTTTATTTATTTATATATTTTTTTTAACCTATACTCTTGATTATCTTCCTTCTATCTTTTTTATTTAATTCTTCCTCTTTTTTTTACCTTTTTATCTTACTCTTTCCACAGAAATGAAAAGTTTATCTTTCCTTCTTTCTTTCTTTCCAGTAAGCCTCTTCCTCGGCTCGCGGTTTCTGCGTCCTTCTTTTAGTTTTAGTCTTTTTTTTCTGAAATGCAAAAACGATTAGTACATTGACTTGGCAGGACGGTGTAAGGTCTAAACAGTTTGCAGAGAACTTTACGCGTGAAATTGGTCATTGGGAAATTCGAAAAGATCAGTATCTATGTAACTACACGTACGACCTGTGACTCAATCATTGTTCAAACTTCTTCAGCCTATTAACATGAATTCGCTTCAACTTCCGCCCTTGGAGTATTGTTAGGTTTTCAGGGTTGTGTATGTATATCACTTCGTAGGGTCCCTTAAAAATAGCTGACAATTTCCCCACCCTAGCTAAGTCCCTAACCAGAACCTTATCTCCCACATGAAAAAGTTGAATTCTAGACGACTTATCGTAGTACTTTTTCGCCTTCTCCTTATTCTGCCGTAAATTATTCCGTGCTAATTCAAAAGACTTCTGTAACTTGAATCGCAGCACAGAATGATATCTATCGGCGTTATAAAGTGGTTCTGGTTTACGCATCAAATTGCTTGGGATTTCTAACACAAACACAAACAGAGTCTCCATGGGCGTAAGCTTAGTGCCCGTATGTACGGTGTTGTTGTACGCGTGTGCCGCTGTTCTTAGAAATTCATCCCAGTTCCTGGGCTCTACATCCACAAAACTCCTCAGATAGTTAGCCAAGGTCGAATGCTGTCGCTCTACGGCGTTTGACTGTGGGTGGTAGGCGGTAGTCTGCAATTTCTTGATCTTTAACAATTTGCATAAGGATTTCATGACTTCACCCGTAAAATTACTCCCTTGATCAGTCACTAGTTGCTTGGGAATCGTATATCGGCTCAGTATTTGATCAAATAGTGCTCGTGCTACTGTGTTGGCTTCCTGGTCGGGTACCGCCACGAAATCCACAAATCGCGTCAGGTCATCCATCATAGACAGTATATATTTGTTGCCATTATGACTTGTAGGTAATGGCCCCACGAGGTCAACGTATACCTTATCGAATGGCTTTTCCGACACTTCTGTTATGACCAATGGCATTTTAATGGCTCTAGAATGCTTATTTCTTTGACATTGCCTACATTTGCGGATATATTTGGCTATATCATTCTTCATTCCTTTCCAGTGATAGAAGCGTTTCACCCTGTTTAATGTTTTGTTTCCGCCGAAATGTCCTCCAAATCGGGAATCATGATAATCCTTCAATATTACCTGAATATCCCCCGGTCGGTCACATGTTGGGGTGTTGGACTGGGGGGAGGAATGTGTAGCGCTCTTCCTACCATTCTCTTGGCCTCCTCAATATCTTCCCATTCACTCTCGGGATCTGGGTTTTTTTTCTCTTCAGCCTCTGCCTCCTGCTTCTTGGCTTGTGATCGTGTAACCGCAAGACAGAGAGATTCTTTCTCTTGGCTGGTGCCTTCCACTGGCTGGGGTATCCTGCTCAGGGCGTCCGCATTACCGTTCTCCTTTCCCTTCTGGTAGATAATCTCGAAATCATACTCAGATAATTTCTGGTGGAATCGTACCATGCGTGAGGTGGTATCCCTTACCTTAAAAATCCCTCGGAGCGGCTGATGATCTGTTTTAATTTTAAAATGCCTACCCAGAAGGTAACATTTATAATTTCGTACCGCCCAGACAATAGCAAGCATTTCCCGTTCCGTGGTGGAGTAATTTCTCTCAGCGGGATTAAGCGTGCGGCTGGCATAACTAATAGGCTTCCCATCCTGTTCTAATATGGCACCTAATGATTCTCCGCTAGCATCTGTGATAAGCGTGAATTCCTTATTGAAGTCTGGATAACCTAGCATGGGAGAGGACGTGAGCGACTCTTTAATGGTTTTAAAAGAGTCCTCACATGCTGGCCCCCAATTGAATTTCACCTTTTTTCTCAAAAGGTTGTTAATTGGAGCCAATATCCTAGAAAAATTGGGAATGAATTTACGGTAGTAATTCGCCAGGCCCAAAAACGATTGCACCTGCCGAACAGTTTTAGGTCGAGGATAGTTCTGAACTGCCTCCACTAACCGTTGGTCCGGAGTTACTCCTTTCTCTGAACATACATGCCCTAAGTATACTACCTTCTTCTGTAAAAACTGACACTTCGCGGGTTGTAGTTTTAAATTATTTTCTCTAAAACGCTGAAATACCTCCCTTAGCTTTCTATTATGCTCGCCCAGATTCTTCGCGAATATTACCACATCATCTAGGTATACAAAGCATTTGATACCTTGAAGCCCTGTTAATATTCCATTTAGTAGAGACTGAAAAAATGGAGGTGCGGTTTTCAATCCAAACGGTAATCGTTTATATTGGAAATGGCTGAAGTTCGTACTAAAAGCCGTCTTTTCCCTGTCCGCTGGGTCGATTAACACCTGGTGATAACCATTAGCTAAATCCAAGGTAGAGAAATATCCAGAGTGACCTAATTGATCTAAGATGTCCTCAATCCGTGGCAGAGGATACGAAAAGGGGACGCAGACTTTATTTAACTCCCGAAAATCTACACATAACCTATACTTCCGATTTCCTGCATCATCCTTTCCTTTCTTTGGTATTAATAGTACCGGAAAATTAAAAGGGCTGTCACTATGTTCTATAATGTCATCTTCTAGGAGCTTTTCTAGTTGCTTCTGACATTCTTCTCGGTGAGCCTCCGGCAGACGATATTGTTTTCTGTGTATGGGCCATGTATTCGACAGTAATGGAAGCTTAAAAGTCCTAGTTGGAGTATATGTTAACTTGTCACCTGGCAAGTAAAAAATGTCATTATACTCACTGCAAATTTCAGACACCACTTCTCTTTCTTCGCAATTTAAATCTTCCGACAGTACTAGTGTTTGTTTCAGTAATTCGAGTCTTTGCCGAGAACAACTTACCGCCTTTATCTTATCTCTCAATGGCTGCACTGAATACCTATCCAACCTCTCAAGCTTGGGTTGAAAGTTCGTTATCTCAACCGGCTCAGTTCTAGCGTTGACAATACCCACAAACGCCTGTCCATTCTCCGGCCTGATTATGGCGTTGCCACAGTACACACCTGGGATAATCTCTTCCGCCACGCACACCAGCTCATCTTCGCTCTCGACACAGATTCTTACGAATTGCTCCGTTCTTGGTTCCAGCTGAACTATGGACTCCCTGTCATTTCTCGAGTAAAGGAGAGGTTCGATTATATTGCCCTGTTTAGGAATTGAAGCTTTTTCGCATATCCGCGCTTTCGCAAAGGCTGCAGTTTCGGAAATAATTGGTTCGATTTCCGTGCGAGGATAATCTGACCCATTCCCTTCAACAACTACTTCCCGAATTTGCTTTTGCCCCCACATTCCTTCTGGCAACCTTACCAAAATCTCCTTTGTATAGAGAGGATTTTCCTGCTTCGCCTCTGTGCAAAGAGCCGACGCCAACGCATTTCCTCTTTCCGGGCTTCCACGTGTTTTATCCTTAATACCATTTTGAGTATTTGCCTCTTTTTCGACTCTTAAATACTTGGTTATACTCTCAGAGGCAGCTCGAGCTTTATATATCACCTCTCTCAGGTTTTCAATTCGATTACTCGTTCGCTCTCTTAGAACTTCCGCTGAAATTGTCCGAACAGCTTCCCTACTGGAGAATCGTGTCCCTTCTACATTATAACCCTGCAAGGTTATATGTTCAACTTTTTCGGTTCCTATTACGTTCCTGAAAATTGGTTGTGCTTCCTTGTACACTTGTCTGTGCTGTATTGACAATTTTCTATTAATACATTCGATAACAGCTTTATCCTTGAGGAATTCCATTCCCAATATTCCGTCAACCGGTATTGAATCTGTGTTGTGTATTACCTGGAACTCGCATTCTTGCTTACCCTTACCTACGTGAAGATGCGCCTTGCAGGTTCCAATTGAACGTTGCTGAGCTCCAAACAGCCCTCCAATCGTGATACATTTATGTTTTTGTATCAGTGTATCCATCCTTATTTTATTTACCTTAACTAAATTGCAGGTGGATCCCGTATCCACCAATAATGTAAGCTTATCTTCTAGTCCAATGTCGGCTTCTATTGAGATGATGCAATTATTAACTAGCTCTAATTCCATGTCTATGTCTTTACCCGAATATCTAGTTCCTAATTTGTTTAGTGGAAGGCAGCTGCGGGATTGTCCCCGAGCTGCCATCTCCCGTTTCCCTCTTGCTGAATATTATTTTCTGCTAAAAATTTTTTTAAACAATTTGCGGTATAGTGGTCAGATGTTCTACAAAATTGGCAGTATATAACTTTTGCTTCCGATTGCACCTCTACCGAACTGCTAGGTAGTGCCTCAGCAAACCTGACTTGTTGCCTTTTGCATCCAGTTGCGTCATGTCCATATATTCGGCATTTTATGCAGTAAGGCGTCTGTTTCCTTTCTCTACATTCCTTAGCAAAATGTCCCCATTGTCCCCACTGAAAGCACTGAATAGGTCTTGGTTGCTTTGTTTGACTAGGGGAACCCCTGTGCATTCCCGGTAAGGCTGGCCTCAATTGCGGTCCCGTCCTTTTAGGTTCCTCCTTGCTGAATCTACGAGCACCCCAGCTGCCTGCTGCCATTCCTCTGTTGTCTTCCTTCGTATAATTCCGCAGTCCTGGTTCCTTAATTTTAAGTCTCCTAGCATCCATCTCGAAGTAGTCTGCCTCCTCACGTGCTTCATCCAGAGATCGAAATTTGCGTCCCGTCAAATAAAGCTGAGTAGTCTGCTGCATCACACCTGCCTTGAACGTTGCCACCGCGTCTGCCTCAAGTTCCGCTATCAATCCCCCGTCTTTGCCTGGATACTTAGCCGAAACTGCCGCCTTGATTTGACACAGTAGCTCCTTAAGTCTATCCGCATAGTCTTTTATGTCGTCACCGGGCCTTTGAACGCATGCTATCATTTCAGCTCGCAGCTCATAGTACGATTTTTTTGGCATATAGGCAGTTTGAATTATCTGCTGCAACGCTTCAAAATCCTTCGGCTCCTCCGAGCTTACTAGATAATATGCGTCGTCTAACAACCGATATCTTATACATTTCATGAAGATTGGCTGTTCCTCGGCCTTTAAACGATCGTAAAGATCTTTGCAGCAGCTCAGGAAACGGTGAACTTCCTTCGACAGTTTTGGCGTTCTTTCTCCAGAAAACGTGGATATGTATCTGGATACCAAGTCCATGACTTTATCATAAGCATCAGCCATGGTTTTCTTTGCTGGTTTCTCTGAGTTTTTTTCTTTCGGCACTTGGTCTTCACTCGTCTTTGCTAAGGTCTGCTTTTTAGCTTTCAAAATTTCTTCTTGTCCTGAAGTACTCGCTTTTTCTTCTCGCTGCCGTTCGTGGAATACTAATTTCTTGGGTGACCACTTCTTAAAAATCCCTCGAACTAGGCCCTCTTCTTGTGATAATGGTGCGACTCCTAATTCTTGCTCTAGTTCAGTGGCAGTCTTTTCTGCCTCCTCCAATTGCCTTTCTAAAGACTTTATAGTTCCTTTTAAAGCCCTGTTTTCCTGTTTGCACTCATCCAACGCTTGATCTGTTTCTTTCTCAATTCTACCAATAACTTCAAAGGTAGACGTTATCAACAAATCTGAGGTTTCTCCCTTTGTGCTTTTCACTGTAGCCTCATTTATTTCCTCCAGAAACTTATTTACGTCTTCACTCGGCAATCGTTTCTTTAATTCATCCGTTAGATGCTCTTCTACTTTAAGTGACTCTTCTCACCCGCTTACGATTATGTTCAACGCGATTTCGACCAACGCCTTTACAGAAATGTGACGTTAAGAAACTTTCTATATATACAATTCACGATTCAAAATTATTAATTAGATGTATACCTCTGAACTTTCACACTTTCACCCTTTTTCGCACACAAAGAAAATCAACCAAAAATTATTAATTTCATAGTAATAATAAACAAAAATATTTTAGGCCACTTAACGCAAAAACTAATCTCAATCACAAAAATACATATATTCCTCTTCTGACCTTTTCTTGTATTTTTTTGAATATTTTTATATTTTCACCTAGCCAATTTTAATTTTAATTCCCAATGACCAAAATTATATCCCTTAATATGCCGTACATTTCGAATAGAATTTACTTACTTAATCAACTGAACTACTCCCTTTACATACAACACTATAACACTATGAATTAAGTAACACTCAGACCATATACCAAAAACAATCTCAAGCAACAACAATCACCACAATTTATACCCCTTTTTTTTAATTTTTTCCAATACTTTATCCTGAAAAGAGTAACCTGGAGTAGCTAAAAAGCATAACTCCTACAAAACAAAAAAAAAATGGAGTAGCTAAAAAGCATAACTCCTACAAAAAAAATGGAGTAGCTAATAAGCATAACTCCTACAAACAAACAAAAATGGAGTAGCTAAAAAGCATAACTCCTACAAAACAAAAAAAAAATGGAGCAGCTAAAAAAGCTTTACTCCCACACTTCACAAAAATATGGAGCAGCTAATAAGCTTTACTCCCATAAAATACACAAAAAAAAAAAAAACTAAAAATGAAAAGAAAAATAAATTATTTCACTGAAAAAGAAAAAAACTTACCTACTCTTTATCCGGCTGCGCCAATTGTCGTGTCCCATAAGCACTCCAATAAAAACACTTGCGTAATTCTAAGTTAAAACTTTATTTACTGACTTTACTGACTATTACAAAAACAGTTACTCGCGATCGAACTCCAGAATCTTAACTAAACTAATTGAATACCGAACCGTTATCTTTTATTAAACTAAACTAACTTCTAACTACGCAACCCGATCTATCGAAACGACCGTGCTTACCTCCATTCAACCAGGCGGAAGCGACTTTGACCCAGTGACCAGCGCAATACCTTGCAATCATAATTACAAAGTATTACGCTAATCACTGCCGACAGCGGAAGCCCCCAATACTGTATGTAAACAAACAGTGAGCCCAGCTGAGTATTTCACTATGCGAAATTAATTACTTAACCATGACTCAATGCCCAGTTACATACAGCAGTGGATGCGACAGTTTACAAGTAAACAATTCGCAATCGCCAAGCATTTTACTGTGCGAAGTGAAATGCTTAGTTATTGCAAATCGTTTAATTACTTGTGCATTTGCTGCTAGCTCGAGTCGTGATGTCACAATTTCACCAATTGAATATTGGGTCACGACAATGGAACATGAGAGTATGAAAATCAGAAAATTAGTATTTGAAAGTAAACCTGTTAACGATTGCTCTAAATGAATAACTAAGACCTTAGGTCAAATCCACGAGGATATAAAAATGATCAAAGCTTACTATCGTTATCTTACTCTCCCTTTCCCTGCATATGTAGTTTAGCTGAATGAAAAGCTGTATAGTTAACATGACTTCACATAAGAACATGCGAAATTTAAGGTACACATCGAGGCTGCTTCCCAAGACTGATTTTGCAAAGGATGGAACCACGGTACAGAGATTACAAGATATTCTCATTAAATTGTAACTAATGTACATAGGTACATTTCTATTGAAAAGATAGAGAGACAAGAGAGAGCATTTTGTTCTCTGTACCGTACTTTCCTATCCTATACATTATACGACATTTCGCCCACTAATGGTGGAACGTGGTTCATAATGAGAATACCTTACATTCTCTGTACCGTAACATTTTATGCTGTACTGTACAAACATATATGTAACGAGCGACTGAGTTGAAAGCAACCGTTAAGCTTACGTGACAACAACGAGTTTAGCAGGCTGACAAAAAAAAAAATTAAAGCGGTCAATGAGCTTCAGAATTAGAAGTTTGTGATCAATTTTGTCATAGGCTTTCAAAAATCCAGGAGAACTAGTACAGTTATTTTTTCTTTGTCGATTTTAATTCATATTCAAAGATTGTTTCCTTTACAATAACTAATATCAAAATTTTCGAATGTTTTAGACAAGAATGGGAGAATTGAAATTGATCGAAATTCAGTTCCTTTAGAGACATAATGCTTTAAGAATAAGGATAGCTTTAGAGAGCTTCTACTTTGCAGGAAATGTAGCTGCATTAAAAATATCAGCACAGGTAAGAGGGTTAAAATAATATAAGTTTAGGGTGCATCATCATCTATACCAAACAGATTTTATTTTACAAACTTTGAAGCTGTATAATTACAATATATTTACAATGAATTTAATTTACAAAAGTATGTAGATATATCAACTTCAAAGATGATGATGAAATTCAAAGATATTAAAATTTTAGGATATAAAGAAATCGGGAAGTGTGATAAGCCAAATTTATCGTAGTCAAATTCTAGTTGTATTAGAATCCGTTGCCGTTGCGGTGAAAGCTCAATACAGGCGTGTAGTATAAATCATCATAGAAATCGGGGCAACAAGATATTTGTTTGAAAATATTGCGCTTGCTCCCACTGCAAATGCTTTTAGTCACTCAGCTGAATATACATTTTTCAAAGGATCTCTTTCTTCAATATATTCTGTCCTATCAAGAAACTTTAAGAAAAGCCACGAATTTTATAGGTATCAGGACTTGCTGTTCTCTATATATTCTAAGATTAATACTAACGTCTGTTGGACTGGAAGAAAAACAGACAGCCCTATGCGTATTCCTGGATATTTAAGGAGCATACAATACCTTTTTTTGAACCCATAGAGCAGAGGTATGGCCACTGACATATAAAATATGGACTGATTAAGTTTCTATTTCATGTGGGCTCAGTTGCTAATGTCAGAAAAGTTCTTACGCGGTGCCACCGTGCCAAAATTGAAAAAAATCATTGGCGGGAAGTTGAAAAAATGACCGTGCAGCTGGAAAAGCGATTATAATAAAACCTTTCGAATTTCTGCTGCATATCTAATGAATATATTGCGTTTGGTAAAACAATTTGATCAGTAATTAACCCAAATAATTAATTTAAAAACATTTATTCCGACAGACCCACTTATTTATTTGTTGTTTACAGTTCTCTCTCAGTTGGTACTTGGTGCTTAGACCGAAAGAGTCAGCAATATAGAGGTGAGCCCACTTTTTGTAGTACATTTCTATGAACGTAGTCAGTTCATATTATATATGTCAGTGGGTCGACCGCGTAACTATTCCTAGTCGCCGGCCTGTCTTATATGTACCTTCACATCTCGACATTCCAGTTCCTCGTTCTAAATCTACAAAAGTTAGGCGATGAATAGAGAGCTGCTTTTATTTTAGTCCCTTTAAAAATCTAACGGATGAGAAATTCTTTAAAAAATTATCACTTGATAAGGGACTCGATGATTCTTTAGTTTTCCTTCTAAATTCTTTTTCGAATGTTTCTAAATTTTTTTTTTTTAATTTTTTTTTTGTAATGTTCTTCTTCATGCCTCTACTAATGTAGAACGGGTATGCTAAAGAATTAAAATTAATGAAAGCAAAATAATATATGAACTCAGCACAGACCGCACAGAATTCTTCATTTTTTTCGATATTTTTTTATCATTTCATTCCCATACAATGATGAAATAAACACAGAAGAAATATTAACAAAATTAAAAGGATTTTTGGGCGTGAACTAGTTGAGAATGATATATTTAACTTAAAACTCGATGTATTTTTGAAATCAAGACCTTCATCTCAAAATAGTTATTGGAATTTGCGAAGAAAAATATCCATGCTTATTGAAATGTACAGCTTATTTTACAACCTTTTTCGGTTCACTTACCTCTGCGAAACAAAATTTTCTACCATGAATGCAATTAAAGCAAAACATCGCGCCCATTTGACAGATTACCATTTGGAAGCATATTTACGAATAACTATAAGTAGGTACATATGAAGCACTTATGAAAGGCTTACCGAAAATATGCGTCCAGTTTCCAGTACATCCTCTGATACGACATAAAAAATAATATATGTATTTACAATAATATTGTTCGCGTAAATAATAAGAAAATAAAAAAACATTTTGTTTTATTTATAAACTAATAAGTTTGTGAGAAGAAATCATTATTTTCTCTTAATAAAATAACTTGATATTGAATATGTATCTATTAGTATTATCTATGGTTGTTTAAAATTAAACTTATTTTTGGCTTTAAATTACTATTTTTCTTATGATCACTGAACACATACGATGTTGGTAGACCGCCGCCTATAATTTAAGAAAACAGGTCGCCCTTAGTGATCAAAAGTTTGACCACCCCTGCTATAAAGAATGCAACTACCAAAAGAGGAGTTGAGCCTCCTTTGATAAAATGGATAAAACAATGCTTGGAAGCTGAAGATGCACAGCTAACCAGGTGGGAGACTCGGTAACAGTGGGAGCAGCCAAGGGATGCCCCGAGGATGAGGCTCTATCCCCTCTTGTATGGGCCCTAGTTGTAGATGATCTTCTAAAAAAGTTGACCAACTCTGACTATGATAATCAGGGATATGCAGACGACCTGATCATAACAATCAGGGGCAAACATGATCAGGTAATCTCTGATAAAATGCAGAACGCTCTTAACATAGTCTTCAAGATAATGGGACTTCGTGCCAATTCTGGCAGAGTTCGTTCCATTCATTCAAGAGAAAAAGGATGCCTTATTTACAAGCATCATCTTTTAAGGGAACAGTAGGAAAATTCTCAAAGGGGGTCAAATATCTTGGCATTATCCTGGATAGCAGACTAACTAAGAGGAAATCTCTCTTAGAGAAGGCCACAACGGCAACATGGACTTGGCGCAGTTTCATTAGCAGTACATGGGGTATTAAACCAAAATTAACGTAGTGGTCATACATATTATAAGACCAATGGTCACTCGTTTGGTGGCAAAAAACTAAACAAAGACAGCTCATGCGATTTTACAAAATGTTCAATTGCTTGCATATCTTGGAGTAACTGATACATGCGTACCTGCCTGACTGCAACCTTAGAGGCTTTAATGGACCTACATCCACTGCATATACATGCCATCAGCGCAATAAGACTGCAGAGCGCAAATTTCCGGAGCAAAAACAACTGATCGTCCTCCTGAAATTTCTTTTAGAATTTCTAGAGGAGCCGAAGGCCAATCCAATCTCAGAACAAAATATTGCTCATGCTCAGCAGGAAAGAAATAAGGCTCATAACCGACAAACTGGGCATTGCCCACTCAAATATCATCTCAAAAATATGGGTAAAGTCGATAGTGGGGCCTATCGCTTCTGAATGGAAGACTAAGGCTCATAACCGACATACCTACTTGGCTTTGCCCACTCAAATAACATCTCAAAAATATAGGCAAGGTCGATAGTGCGACCTATCGCTTCTGAATGGGTGACGACGAAACTGCTTAGCACGTCCACTGCCTAAGTTCTTAGTCGCATAAGGTTAAAACTTCTAGAAAAGGTATTCGCATTGCAAGAAATCTCCAAAGCCCCCAAGAACGCCATAGCATAGACAAATTAATAACATACAAAGACTGGACACGTAGAACAAAAATATGCAACGCTTTTCTAGAATATAAAATTAACGATGCCTCGACGATGCCTCGACTTGGCACTTGATGACGTGCCAAAAGGGTAAGCCACCTTTGCCTCGCTCCATACAAAATCAATGTTGCCTCGATCCGATGAAGAGAAGGCCACAACCACAAGTTTTTCTTAGAAATTTACTGGAAATTTCTTCCTTGGAAGAGCAGTGCCTCGCTCGAATATAAAATCTTACAACGATGCATCGACCTGATGTGTAGTGAAGGCCGAAATTTTTTCTTAGTAATTTCCTGGACATTTTTTCCTTAGAATTCATACGCACTTTTGGAGGGCGACAAAAATTTTTATGAGCGTAGACACTAGACAAGCAATAAGCAATTTTTTTTTTAGAAATTTACACAAAATGTTTCGGTAGAAGTTTTATTCATTTTGGTGGCCGACTAGACTTATTTTCAGGGGTACACGTACAGCATTACATCGTTGTTAGATTTTATATTCGACCGAGGCACTGCTCTCGGCTTCAGCCAATGCATTAAAATTCCAAGGAAGAAATTTCCAGTAAATTTCTAAGAAAAACGTGTGGCCTTCTCTTCATCGGATCGAGGCAACATTGATTTTGTATGGAGCGAGGCATTGGTGGCTTACCCTTTAGGCACGTCATCAAGTGCCAAGTCGAGGCATCGTCGAGGCATCGTTAATTTTATATTCTAGAAAAGCGTTGCATATTTTTGTTCTACGTGTCCAGTCTTTGTATGTTATTAATTTGTCTATGGCCATAGGTTTTGTAAAAAACTTCCCTTAAGGGTAATGTCACAAAAGATCTCACAGGTCGCAGTCACTAAAGTAGAAACGAAATCTGTCTGCATCCCTCAGTTTAATAATAATAATAGCTGTTCTTTTGCGTCCGCAGAACAATAGATACATAAAAGAACTCTCGTACATTTTCATAGAAAGATTTAAATGAAGCGAACAGTACAAATAGTTCGCTTCAATAAACAGAACAATTTGTTGTCTCCAGTATATGGGAGCTCTAGAACAAGGTACACAAAAGAACACAGCTAATAAAACATCTTAATATAAGACAAATATAGAATCGAACATCGGTGATCAGTGGATGTTTCTTCAAATAGGCCTGAGAAGTATATCTGGAAAAATTTTCAGTGGATATAAGGATATTGCGTTCATAAAAATAAAACAAAACAAAAATTAATTTTAGAGATACCTATAATTTAAGGAATTCTTTTAATAAAATCTTCCAGGATATTTATTGTTAATGACACCATCTTTTCCATCAAATTCGATACATTCAAAAGCAAATTTTCTGTTAACTCTACATACAGGACCACATTTGGTACTATCGCAGGTTGCACACGGAAAGAAGCATCCAGAGCACTTTTCATTCATACAATCGCAGATATTCAAGAAGCTTTCTCGAAGTCTCCCTTTTTCATCATAAACTGTATTTTTCGATGGCGGTGGTGGAACTGCAAATGGTTTTCTATTTAATTTCCTACGTTCTCTCGTGGATTTTTCTGGATCAAAGTCCTGCATAAATTTTGATTCTTCCATTTGCCTCCTCAATCTTTGTTGCCTGGTTTGAATTTGTCGGGGTCTTTCTCTCAAACTCATTCTAAGTCCGCTTGATTCACCGTCCATATTTGAAGGAGATGAATCATCGTCGTCGTAATAGGAGCTCATTTTGAATATTTTTTGGTATTCAAAATAATTATCGTCAATAAAATTGTACACTTCCAAGTAAAGTCCTTAAAAATGTACGCCAAACGCAAATGTTTACCATCAATCCAGGAAATGTCAAAGTACTGCACTGATGTCAAAATTTGTTAATCGGGTGCGTTCAAGAATTAAAATGCATTGGTGATATGCTGATAAGGAGGATTTCACATTAACTATCAGTACATGACAAGCCAAAAGTTCGATTTGGGCACATATTTTCGATTATATATAAAATTAAACGTAAATTAATTATTCGTTTTTTTTTTTTTTTGTAAAAAAGACAGCTCCTCAAAAAGCTACTAAAAGTGTTTCAAGAACTAAAGCACACTTTGAAGCCCAGTATATCTCTAACACACAGAAAATTAATTCCAACCAAGCAAAATATTCGAATCAAACTTCACCTATGTCGTTTTTGCTTGACCCTCAGTTGTGATCCGGATCCGCACTAACCTGGGAGTTACAACTGCAAGTACAGCTTGCATGCAAGCCACCCTTCCAACACGATTTTTAACTTGACAGCGGAAGGCAGTTCGGTTGATGTCTTATCAATTCATTTAAAAAATGGCATTGAGACGTAAACTCTTACGTATATTGGAAAATTATGGCAATAAAGGAAGTATCACAATGATAAAAACCGAATAAAAAAGGAAGATGAAGGTGTTGGTAAATGATGTATTGCAAATGATCCCAGAAAATTTCATTTTCCCGGTATAAATTTATGAATTTCTCTCAAGCATTTCGTTTCCGCTATTTTGAACACTGTATAAATGTCAAATTACTATCTCCCAGCTGCCATGATTTTTCGTCATGCAAGTTCGCTGAAAGTTGCATGGAAGTTGGATTACACGTGCAAGAAGGATAGCAGTGCAAGTTGCATGAAAGCTGTACTTGCAGGTGTAACCCCCGGGTAAGTTAAATACTGTCAACTTGTTCTTTTGAGGCAAAAATTACGTCCCAGGTTCAATCTGCATCCAACCTAGTTCACCTTAGGTTGGAACTGAATATATTCTCGAACTTAATTCCGGGAGGAAATAATCTGAAATGCGCCCAGTTTCAAACGGAAGTATGGGGAGCATACCAAGGGCCGTCCTACACGAGAAGTTTTTAAGGTATGAAGGAATTTCCTCCCTTTGTGCTAGACGTTAAGACGTGCCAGCACAATAATGCTGCTCTGCGTAGATCCTTATATGATTACCGAAATTAATTGTGTGCGTGTTCAATTAAATCGCAGTTTTTGATATAAACAATATCTGTATCACAAATATACAACACGTAGTTATTATTAAATTATAATTTTATCTCCTCAAATCGCATATGAACAACTGTACAGCCGTAGCCCCCGGAATATACAAGTCATGAACAAAGTCGAAAAAAAGAGAGCAGCGGGCGACATCCAGAGTCTTCTTGCCTTGTCTTGCTGCAGGAGTTTTTCATATAAAAGTTGCTTGTATTTTGTTCAAACGCTATAATTTCAATATATTTGGAATGCCTAGGCACAAGTTTAGAAAAATGCGCGGACTTCGTGCTGAAGCGTGTAGGTTGACCGTATATTTATCAATGCTCCATTAATTTCACATAGTGTCACCTTGGTGTCACAGCTGTAAGCTTTTAGGAACCGTTCTTTAACCAATTTGGTCATTCCAGTGGAAGTGGAGAAGTGACTGGAAGGGATTTTAAATGGATTTTAATGACATTTAAGTTTCTTTAGTTTTTTTTTTTATCTGTCAAACACATCGTGCAAGATACCGTGTATTTTGTGTAATAATTTTTGATTAAATGTAAGTAAATTATATGAAAACAGTATATAACATTTTTTAGAATTTCAATTGTGAATATCCGAATAATTTATAAAATCTTTTGTTCTATACGAATTTTGTCGTTTGAGTCAGTGTTTAACTTGGTGTTTTATTAAATTCAACAGACTGCAACAAATTAGAAAAAGGATGATATCTCGTTTGAATAAGTACATACCGGCATTAAGGAATAAAATTCATCATCAATACCGTCTGGTCACATCTTCACAAGCGCCTCAGGATGCTCGAATAGCAACAAAAGCTGTTCCTGACATAATCAACATAAATGACACAAAATTCGCTCAAGGCAAGGAATACCATGGTTTCACATGCACGAAAACAGAACATATTCCAGAATTTCGAATAACAAGCTACAATTTTCGGCACAATAGGACTGGATCTGAATTTTGGTATCTGGATAGGAATGATCCGAACAATGTTTTTTCTATTAATTTTCGGACAACACCGTTTGATTCGACGGGTCTACCGCATATATTGGAGCACAGTGTTCTATGTGGATCAGAAAAGTTTCCGGTAAGAGATCCCTTTTTTAAAATGCTTAATCGGTCTGTAGCGACTTTCATGAATGCTATGACAGGCCCAGATTATACTATGTATCCATTCTCGTCAATGAATGAGACGGATTATAGGAATTTACAAAGAATTTATTTAGACGCTGTGTTCAAACCAAATCTTGAACATCTCGATTTTCTTCAAGAGGGCTGGAGATTGGAGCACACAAATTTGAAAGATAAAAATTCTGATTTCATCATCAAAGGAGTGGTATACAATGAAATGAAAGGAGCATTCTCTGAGAATGCCTCGATTTTTGGTCAGCAGCTTTTAAATAGTATTCTACCTGATCATACTTACGGTTATGTGTCTGGAGGTAATCCACTTGAAATACCAAAACTAACTCATGAAGATCTGGTTGAATTTCATAAAAAGTATTATCACCCAAGTAATGCTCGTTTCTTTTGCTACGGAAACTTCGATCTGAATAAAACTTTATCGTACCTAAATGAGGAGTACTTATCAAAATATGAGGAGATAAGTAATCGCTATAGTAGGATTCCGAATCAAAAACGTTGGACAGAACCTCGCAATGTACATTTATGTAGCAGATTTGATAATATGGGAGCACCATTTGAAAAACAAAATCAAATTTCTATCAGCCTGTTAATGTCAGATATTACTAACATCTATGAAACGTTTGTACTGCAAGTGTTGTCTGAATTACTAATGAAAGGGCCGAATTCCTACTTTTATAAGTCACTTATTGAGCCAAATTTTTCAGGCGGTTACAATCAGACAACTGGCTACGATTTGCACATAAAAGATACTCTATTCAGTGTGGGATTGCAAGATTTGAAGGTGGAAGATTTTTCCAAAGTGCAAGAAATATTTGATAAAACAATTTGTGAAGTTGTTGAAAGAGGTTTTGACAAGGACCACATTGATAGTGTTTTGCACAACATCGAGCTCGCTCTGAAACATCAAACACCTCAATTTGGCTTAGGATTACTATTTAACACAAGTCCACTATGGAATCACGAAGGCGATGTAGTGGAAAGTCTTAAGGTGAGTTGCTTAATAAGTAAGCTACGAAATGATCTCGAAAACGATTCTGCATTTCTACAACGAAAAGTTGATAGATATTTTAAAAATAACAGCCATCGACTGATATTGACTATGTCACCGGACGATCATTATGAAGCTAAATTTAAAGAAGCCGAACAAATGCTTATTCAGGAAAAAGTTGCAAATTTATCCGACGACGATAAAGCAAGAATATACGAAAATGGATTAAAACTAGAAGAATCACAAAAAGCACCTCCGAATGTTGAAGTACTTCCATGTCTTTCGCTAGATGATGTTAAAAAACCACCAGAACCTTATGATTTGAATGTCATCAAAACGAAAAAAGTTCCTACGCAAATATGTACTGTTCAGACAAATGAAGTGTCTTATTTGAAGTGCTTATTCGATGCAGCTGATTTGAGCGATGATCTAATACATCTGTTTCCTCTTTTCTGTTGTGTAATAAACGATATGGGAACCAAATCGTATGATTACAGAACTTGGGACAAAGCGGTTACAACACAAACTTCTGGAATTGATTTTAGACTTCATTTTGCTGAGAATATTTATGACAATAAATCATATAATTTAGGAGTTTTAATGTCGACGTACGCTCTTGATAAAAATACGAAGCAAATGTTTGAGCTCTGTAATGAATTGTTATGCAATTTCAAACTGGAGGATGTTGAACGGCTATCAATGTTAATTGACAATTATTTATCCAATCTTTCAGTTGGAGTCACCAATTCTGGTCACTTATATGCAATTCAGAGTTGTGCGGGTCTCGTGACTAATGCCGCCCAACTTAAATCTCTCTTGGGTGGAGTTGAACATATCGAATTTATGAAAAACTTAACACAGAACAAAACAACCGAACAAATAATGTCTGATCTTGTTAAGCTGGGCTCAGCTTTGTTCAATGCCAAAACAATGCGGAGTGCAATTAATACTTCGGATGATTTCGTGAAACCTCTAATAGTTAACTACGAGAATTTTATTGACAATCTTCCGAAAAAGGAGGCCAAATTAATGGAGAGGGAAATAACACTGTTAGAACCTAGTTGTAAACATTTTGTAATGAATATTCCTGTTAATTATTGCGCTAAAGCATTCCTCACAGTGCCATATACTCATCGGGATCATCCAACATTGCGGGTACTTGCTAAACTACTATCAGCAAAATATCTGCTGCCTGTAGTCCGTGAACAAAATGGAGCATACGGTGCAGGTTGTAAAATTGGTTCCGATGGAATATTCAGCTTTTACAGTTACCGTGATCCGAATTGCACAAAAACTCTAGACACATTCGATGAAACTTATAATTGGGTAAAGAATTGCAATGAAATCAATGAGCAAGTCTTATTTGAGGCAAAATTGGGCGTTCTACAACAACTTGATGCTCCAACTGCTCCTGGTAATAAAGGTACTGAATTCTTCCTTTATGGAGTGTCACAGGAAATGTTCCAGAATTATCGACAAAGAATGTTAGATGTGTCACTAAAACAACTTGATGAAGTGGTAGAGAAGTACTTCAAGCAAAACCCTAGTCATTTCGGTAAATGTGTTCTCGGACCTGAGAATGATGACATGAAAAAACGCAATCATGAAAATTGGACTGTGCATGGTCAGTGATAGAATTAAATTTAATTTTGTATTTAAAAAATAAAAACGAAGAAAAATTGTTATTTAGGTAGTTGCTTTACGCGTTAAATAAAAACATGTTTAACTGAAACTGTATATGTATTATTTATGGGGAAGAAATTTGTAATTTATGGATGGGGGTACAAGCACCATTTCATCAGGATAATATGCAACTATAATCCATAAAGTCTTAAGGTGGTTTGGCAGGAGTTTGGATGAAAGATTCGGTATTTCTATTTCTGTAAAGCAGGACAAAGCTTCTTGTGCCAAAGAATCCGCGAATTAATTTCCGTTAATTTCTACTGGAGGTCATGCTTGATTTATTCCCATTAGATCTCTACTGCAGCAGTGTAGCGGCAATTAGCGTTATCAAGCTGTGAACGGGGGGTTGGTGGATGGAGAGGGATTTTGAGTATTCCAATATACTCCAGAAGATAGACTGCAGGAAAGGAACTGACTATC
Organism: Dioctria rufipes; assembly: GCA_963924295.1. Taxonomy (NCBI): domain Eukaryota; kingdom Metazoa; phylum Arthropoda; class Insecta; order Diptera; family Asilidae; genus Dioctria; species Dioctria rufipes. Next base: position 330,177,639 of record OZ002740.1, on the reverse strand, counting down.
AAATAACTTTCGATAGCTTGGGGGGGGGGGGGGTGTCAATACAATGATGCCCACCAAGAGTGATTGGGATGGGAAGCTGATGGGAGTAACATCCGATATTTCTATCTTTACAGATGGACTCAAGACGAGTGTGTGTGCAGGTGCTGGAGTGTACCCCAGAGACTGACAGTTGCACGAGTCTTATAGACTGTCGGACAAATATAGTGTCTTTCAAGCAAAGCTCGCAGCGATTTACCAGACGGCAATATTGGTATATATGTGCAGAGAGTCGCATGGCACATCTGCATATACACTGACAGTCAGGCAGCCATCAAAGCGCTGGATGCTGTGCTTGTAAAGTGAAATTGGTGCAGTTATGCAAGACCAACCTTGAGGAATTGACTCACGCCACAGGGTGATCCTATGCTTGGTACCTGGCCATGTTGTGTCCCTTAGTAATCACACCAATAAAACAAAAACTATTGAATATATTTCAACCCGAACCAATAAAACTCTTGAATCTCTTTAACATATACAAATCTTTTATTACGGAAAAAAACTGACCTGACTTAATAATTCTTTAAGAAACTTGATACTACTATGACTGATAACTGGACGGCACTCGCCAGAAAAGTTATTGGTTCTTTATGCCCCAATATTCGGAAGTAATCCTTACTCACAACGCGGGTATGTAAACAAACGACAACAGCCTTGTCGTTTGTTCTACCGGTTGCAGCACCACAGTCACTCAGTCAAAATAGTAAGCAATCACTTTACATAACAATTATCATGCGAAGTTAATTATTAAAGTAATCGTCGAATGCTCTACTGTAGCTCTCTTCGCATCCAGTTATTGGGCTAATCAGCAAAATAACCGACAGCTGCAGAATAATTTCATGCAAGCCAATTGTTTAGCAATCGCTGATTATTTTGCCAAAAGGCGACTTTGGCTGTTGAAAGAATCTTTCGTACATTGCATTACAGCCAAAAGGATATCCCAGGCAACGAGGTGGCTGATGAGTTGGCCAAAAAGGATTCAGAAATGGATAGCTCCGCAGCGATTGCTTATGTGAGGATCCCAATCGGAGCTTCAAAAGAGGAGATCGTCAGGGGCGCCTAGCAAAAGACAAGCTTTCGGTCGATCAGCAAAGAAACCTGCTGCAATTGTGGCCTGCATATGACAGAAAGTGGACAAGAGAACTCCTTAGTGGTAGAAGAACAAATACCACGAATCTACTATGGGTCATTACGGGTCACCGGCCATAGGAGACCATGCAAAAGGACTGGGAATAGCAGCGAACGATTTCTGCAGGAGCTGTAAGGATTCTGAGGAAATCTTTTCTTTTCGAGTGAACCCCTCTAATGAATAATGTAAACTATTAGGTAGCTACTTCTTTTCAAGTCTGAGGGAGCTTCAGCATGGAGTTCAGATGTATCCTGAGATTTCTAAGGGAACCAGGATGGATGCAGGGCAGTTTTAGACGTCAAGGAGCACAGTACACCCATTGGTGGTCTAAGTGATGCAGGCTGCTCCTCTAGCGGCACCCTTTTTAGCTAACCTAACCTAAGTAAGTAATTTATATATAGTAAACATGTTTATTAAATGACAGTTTATTATCAATAACAATGGCTAAGTATATAATTTCATCAAAACGCTTTTTAATGTCACTATTTATTCTAATACCATCAATACGTGCAGCAAAATTTTTAAATTTTGTAAGATGGTCACAAGAAAAGTAATGTACCGAGCACTGAACCTTGTGGGACACTAATGTTGATCTGATCCGGCTGAGAGATATGTTTACCTACTCGTTTTCTGCGGTCTTCCATTCAAATATGATTCAAACTATCTATAATCGCTTTCCCTAATTCCATATCGCTGCAGTTTTATTGGAAGTATCCTTGACAATAGTCTCAAAATCTCATTTCAAGTCCAGCGATACCTTTCTCAAGGTCCTCCATTCAATCAATCAAAGCCTAATTCAGAGCCGTTTTGCAAGAATGTTTTTTTCGAAAACCTGTGTTATTAAGTAAAGAAACGGGAAGTATCTTCGGGGGAAAGTTATTCCATTATATATTTATATTTAAATGTGATGAAGCACTATGCTATTATTGCTGGTGATAAATTAGTTTGACGTGATTTCGTTCTTATGAACGACGAAGCTCCTATACATAAGGCCTAAATTATAAACGAATTTTTGAGACGTATGGATCAGGATGTCGAAGAACGGCCCGCGCAGAGTTCTTATCTGAATGTAATTGAAAATGTGTGGGCGCACCTGAAAAGAGAAACCCCTATGCAGATAGGAAGGAAAATCATAACTTCGCTATTGAATAATATATCTCTAGATTTTCTAAGTAATCTAATAGATTTAATGCCACGCCGCCATCAAGAGGTCACTCAAGCGCCAGGTGGAAACATGTCATGTTAATCACATCATGATATTTTCTTATATTCGGAAAAAAGAAGAATTAATTTTAAATGCACAAATAATTTTGCACCTTCTGGTGCGGATTAGATTTGTGGAGGGGCTAGCCTCGCATTCACTATGCGACCTGAAAGATCTATTGTGAGTCCCCGTTCAATTTACTCCCTGTCTAGGTTTAAACTGTTAATGAAATCTAGAATCATTCTGGGATTTAGGTTCCACACGTAATTTGGTGGAGGAAAAGCATGTAGTGGAGTAATCTCCGTGTGGCCGTTGCTTCGCAATTGCAGAGTAGGTGCTCCGAGGTTTCAGGAGCATCCTGGCAGAAGTGGCAGGATGTAGTCTCAGCCAAATCCATCTTTTTAGGTGATACCGCAGTAGGAGCAGTAGGCTGAGAAAAGCTCTATAATCATTTTAAGCTCTTCACCTAAGGAGTAGAAGTTCTTTTATTTTTCCATCAGAGGCATCGAAAAAACTTTATGCCTGATGCAGTCCTTGTAGACTTTCCCAATAAAGGGATTTTTGTTTGTTCTCGCAGGTATTTAGGGTAGCTCTGCGAGGTAACACTTTGAAGTGCCACAAAATGGGTCTGATCCGACAAAGGGAGTTTCCGCTCCTCATTTGAGTCGTCAGCAATTTCATTGCCTTTGTGGTCCTCATGTCTAGGTATCCATATCAGGATAACTATGTTTCTCCTCCCAGACTATCCTTGACATAATGAGGAAGGACTTTAAGGACTTGAGAGCGGCTTGATTATCCGAGAGGGTATTGATGGTTGGGCTATTTATGGTCCTTTTAGTGCAGGTATTGGTGCTTTCTTCTATGGCTAATACTCGCTCATGCACAAAGAATTTTTACCACCATGTAGTTCTTTGCCATCAGAAAGTCAATTTCACATGTTCTTGTACCTGTTTGGGAAAAATAGAGGAGAAATATTTCCATGATTTAACATGAACAGTTGAAGTTCCTATAAAAAGAGACTATGCGGCAAATGTGAGGATACTTGTTTGCAGATCAGCCCAAAACTAATTATCGCTTCATAATAGTGATAGGTTAGTAAAGTGCGTCACTTATGTGATCCATGCTTGGGACTCTGAACTCTTCCGAAGAAAAATTCAAAACGAAAGTATTTTAATTAATAGATTTGTGTAGCACGAAGATATTTAAATGTCTCTTTTCCACTTTCAGAATGTCACTTCCACCTTTCTTTGAGGATCCATTTGAATACTTTCGAGCTGCAACCTTATTCTTAAAAGAATTCTCTTGGATTTATTCTACATCGAATACTCGATTTTTAGCGGACAATGTACTCGATAATTTTCCTTCAGACTGGACTGAGTATTTTGCTTCAATTGACGCTGAGGACCTTAGAAATTTCCCTAATGGAAATGAATTGGTAACATTTACTTTATAAAATGAATAAACAATTTTTTTTTTACAATTTTCCCTTTTAGAAAAATCTTCCGAGTTCTTTGAAAGATTTTCAAAAACGTACACAAAATTTGAAATCACATCACGAGCTATATGAATTTTGCGGGAATGATGTATATTTCAAGGGCATGAGTCCCAAAAAGCTTCATGAAATTTCAAGGCTTTCCAATTTCGTCGGTAATACGTGCCATTCTAATGTGGACATTTTTATTGATTTCGGCTCAGGATTAGGTTACTTAAGCGAAATTCTATATCGTCAATATAAATTTAACACCTTAGGACTTGAAAGCGAAGAAACTAGAGTTAAGACTGCGGAAGAAAGGCAGAAAACATATTGTCCCGAGTCTAAAGAAAATGTTTATTATAAAAAAGTATTGATAACTGAGGATTCTTATCAGTTCATCATGGATGTCACTAATAAATTATATGATAAAATTGTGAAACCACGACTGGCTATTATTGGCCTTCATGCATGCGCAGATTTATCCATTACTTCCATGAAATTATTTTTTCAAATTCAAAATGTCCAGAAGCTTATCATTATGCCATGTTGTTACCATAAACTCAAATTGTCTACTGATTCTCATTTAAATCGTAATTTTGTTAATTTTCCGATCAGTAAAGCATTTTTAGATACTTTTAATAAAACACCAGAATCCAGTAAGATTTTCAACAGACCTTTTTTACGTTTGGCGTGTCAGGAAACATTGTCACGATGGAATGATATGAGCCAAGAAGAGCATATAAAGCACGCTGATGAAATGTTTATTCGTTCAGTAGTGGAATGCCTTCCAGAAACAGATGAATTCATTTGTAAAGTCCGGAAGAAATCATATAAAGGTTCAGGAATTGAGAATGGTGAACGGCATACTTTTGAAGATATAAAAAGCCAGTACCAAATTCAAAAGAAACTAGAGAGAACTACTATTGCCTGGAACCAAAATCATGAACTAAAGTATAATTATTTACTCTTGCGATATAAAAATGGGAGAAAACTTGCAGAAGGATTAACTTGTCTTCAGACAATACTTCAGGTAATATTATTGTATAAATGTATAACTCCTAACCGTTATTTCTAATTTGTTGTTTTATTTTCAGGAAGTTTGCGAAAATCTACTACTTTTTGATAGAGTAGTTTATATGCAGGAACAAGGTGAAGAGCTTGGTATTAAGGTTAATGTATATGTGGTAAAATTAATGGAAGACAAGCTATCACCAAGATGTTTTGCTTTGGTAGCTGAAAAATCTTTATAGGAAATAAATAAACATGTGATAGTAACCTACTATGTATTTATACCTATATATAAGCTGTATGTACAGAATAGGGACACGGATCCCCACTCCTTAACAAATACCCGTAAGGAACTCCTTGATCTAATTTATTCGATCTTAACCAATAATCTGGAGATATATGTTGATTTCTTACGGAAAGGAAATTCTTATATTTTTCAAGCAAATGTCACTACCGTTGTTTTCTAATCCTGATCTAGTCTTTGAAATTTACAACTAACTTCCTCAGGTTAATCAAGAAAAAATTTTTTTAGTATTGTGACTATTGATCATGATCAATTGCTATCAGGAGTGGCTATGTTGGCACATCTGAGCTCATTTACTTTAGTGGATAAACAACTGCATCACCTCACAGAACTTTTATATACATATATTTATGATAAATACGTATGCATAAGAAAACGACTCATATTAAATCCTAATTGCTCTTGTTACTGATAGAATAAGAGTTTTTTAATTCCGCAGCGCAATGCCATATACCGTAGGTGCAAACTCTTTCGGACTTCCGAATCAATTTTTACCTCCTAAGGAATAGTATAAACAGCGAAATTTAAGGTCAACTACCACAATTACAAATTTAATACTGATTTACCTACAAGAAAAATTTGAAATTTATTGGTGTGGGGAATTCGTAGCAAAATTGCGTATATGTGGATACAGACGCACTAAAATAACTGAACGTTTTTATCTACGTCATTTATATTCCTGAGTCTAGTAACTCTGATTCCAGGGATTATCTTTTAAGGATTTTAGGCTAATCAGAATTCGTTTGAAGGTTTATCCTTTACTTCAAATAGTAATGCATTTAGTGCTTCAATGAAATTGTAGTTAAGTCAAATGCGATTGCTCTTGAAAACTTTATTAAAATTATATTACCTGTAATAGACACTTTAACACACTTTTCAATGACATTACAATGAGTCAAGCGATAATAAGAAAATCGCACCGATCATTCTTTTAAACGCAGTCCAAAACAGAAAGCATCTAGATATGTGATTCGAAGTGTTCTGACCAGGGTTTAAACGTAACTACTAACCATTTGCCCAAATCATGTTATAATATTTATAAAGTAACCAACATTTCTTTGGTCTAAATACAAACAATTAAAATTGGTCTATTGGTTAACCAATAATAAATTGCGTGATTCAATAGGTTGCTGGTCAACTCTAAACCATTTTATTATTTGTAAATGATTTCCTCTAACAAGAATACTTTTTCTCTGTTCAATAAATTAGAATTGTGGAAATAATCAATGTATAGGTACAAAAGTTAATACATTCTCTATCATTTAATGTATTAATCGGATATTGCTTTTAAATATCCGTAGGACATTCTTTGTTGATGCGGTATAACACAAAAGTTCATCTTAAAACTGTCAAAAGATGCTTGCGGGTAATCATGTCTCCAGAACATAGGACATATTTTCTTAATAAAAGTAAATTAAAACTTAAATTTTCCAAAATATATTTAAAGTCCGTACTAATGTCCGTACTTTCAAAGCATGGTTATAAATATACGTACCAACCGTACAGAGAATACAAGGTATTCTCATTAAATTTTGATACATGTTCTGTGACGTAATTTCGTGACTAATATATATATATATACATTTCTATAGGAAATACAGAGAGGACAGGGAGTATTGTGCTCTCTATTCCGTATTTTCCTATACATTTTCACATTTCCACTAATGGTGGAAAGTGGTGCGAATGAAAATACTTGTGTTCTCTGTACCGTGGTACTTACCTAATTTGAAAAGTACCAGTGATATTAACTAGAAAAAATTCTCACGCATTTTGTTTATTGGTTCACCACAAAAATATTTCTGCAATAATTTGGTCAAAAATACCCATTAAAATGTTGACCATTTTATTTGGTTAGATTTTAGAAAAAAGTTAACCAATAATCAACATAATCTGGAAAAAGATACAACAAGTAGATTGGTGTGACATTAAACTAATCTCTGGCGCTTCTTTGCAAATGGTAAACTTAGACATCTTTTGTTTTTGGATTCACACATACAAATCACAGAACAGATTTCTCGAAAGATAGGTAACTTTCACAAAAAACACCTCCCCCCTCCCCTGAGCGAAAACCTGAGTCCGCGCCAGCAATGTGGAAACTAGGGTTGTTGATGACTTTGAAGTAGACGATTCGAAGCTTTTCATTTGACTATGGCATTTCCTCTGGAATACGCAAGAATGAGCAAAATCAAGGGTACTGTCATCAGCAAAACTATGGATTGGATTGAAAGAGGGAAAGCAGATCATTAATGAATATGCAAAAGAAAGACGGAGAGATAACAGATCCCCGGGGAACACTGTCATTTATAGAGTGAGTCTCTGATGTAACGCTATCTAATACAATCCGTATTAAGCGGACAGATAAAAAAGCTTTCAGTCCATAATAGAAGAGAGACCACACTCTAAGTTTGGCTAAAGGGTCAGGATGCCAGGCACTATCAAAGGCCTTCTAAATATCTAGGGCAACGATTTTGGACTCACCAAAATTGTGAAGACTATGATTCCAATGTCCCATAAGAAAATTCCACAAGTCTCCAGATAAACGTTCAGTCCGGAAGCCATCAACCGTTGATTGGTTTCTAGATACTTCATTAATTTGGAATCTGGAAAACCTACGAAAGAATCGAAGTAATTGCAATTCGTCGATAATTTTAGGCATCGCTGCCTTCTCCTTTTTTGGGAATAGGCTGAATGTGGTGGGCTAGTTTGCAAGCAGTAGTGGTAAAGTTATCTGTTGAATAAGACAGCTAGAATAATGTACACAGAGGTTTAGCCAAGGACTATGTAGGTTCAGCTTGTATTGACTCTTGTACACCCCCACACGGGAAATGCAAAATAGGTATCTGTGAATGGGTAGAAGAAACGAATCTAGCAACCAAAATATTAGATTTATTTAGGGAAGCTACAACCACTTCACCATTGTTAAGTAGTGAAAGTATAGAGAAACTGGAAACTGGAGAAGTTCATCCTGATGGTTTTGACAAGAAACCAGAAATCTTTTTTGCCTTAGCAGTTTGCCAAGATTCTTTGTCTAACACTCTGATCAAAAATTTTCTTTCTGGATAATGAACTTATAGCTGGCGTTTCATGCAGTCTTGTAGATTTGTTTCAGTTTTGAAAATGGATGGAGTTGATAGGCGAGAACAGCGGACTCTTTAGCTTTTACGGAATGTATTCACGCATGCCAAGTATGTCACTAAGTTCTAATGTGCATTCATCGACATCCTTTGAAGTAAAATAGACCGACGAATCAATTTTCTTGAGATTGAGACTTTTCAAATCGGCATTTTTATAGTACCTACCAGAGAACCTACTTGTAGGTCGAGAAGTAGGGCGGTACGGGTTTGAGGTGATAAATTGAGCCGTGATTAACCAGTGGTCTGAATTCGAGCTAAAAGTATACGGATAATGTGCTATCCAGACTATCCGGAATAACTTGGATCCGATTCCTCAAATCCGGGTATCTAGATAATCCGGATCTGAGCCCAAACTATCCGAATCTGAAAATTTATATTTTCCAAAAAAAGCAATGCAATATGGATGAAAATTTGAACTTCTTTTCCTTAGTCTGGATCCGGATAGTTCGGATCCAGATCCGAATGATTTGGATTTAGATCCGGATTTGAGGAATCGGTTATTTTGCAGATCCGTGCATCCGATATCCAGATATTAGCAAATCCGGATGCAATTTTTACCTTTTGTCTGAATTACCAAGGGGAGAACCGACTGAAATAGTATACTTGTCGGGTTGAGATGATAGAAACAAGTCTAATGAATTAGCTCTATCATCAGATGCATCAGTACTCGCATTGGTGCATCCACTAGTTGTTACAAATTAAGGGACTCACACAGAGCTCAACGAAACGTCCCGCAGGACTTGTGATAGAAGAATGTCTGAGCCACGGTATGTTGTGGACATGGAAATCACCAGCTAATATGATGAGCAGATTTTGTTTTTAGTCAGTACCCAGCCCTTGATAATGCCCCAATAAGGCGAATTTAACGTAGTTTTAATTTTTATAAAACTAAAATTTATTTTGTGGAATATTTTTTAAACAAGTGTTATGTTTACTCATACTATTATTAGAAATGAGGGTTTTATATAATTCTAATATGTTCCATCAAGTGCATGAAATACTCGTCGATTACAAGTAAATAAATCGGATCAATTCTAGAAACGTTTGTTTGAACAGGGTCGGAACCAGTTCCAATTTAAAGTTCGAACGAAAACGACATAAGTGTGAAAATTTCAAAATAGATTTTTTATTGAAAAAGGAGAAGGAAAATATTTAGGTAAGGGTGCTGAGTAGACAAAATTCAGAGACGTCACAAATCCTCTGTCTCTTTAAAAAATTTATATTGTACCTAGATGGGTGGGGGTGGGGTGGTCATAGATGCATAATATCTAAGCTATTATCCGTCTCGATCGCGCGATTCCGTACTCTATGGTTTCACTCTGTGTGTGTGTGCGTGCCTCTGCGCGTGTGCGCTGTGTGTACATGTATATGTGTGCGTGTATACATTCATATGTGTGGGAGAGTGTTACTCTCTACGTCGACGCGTACTCAAATATTTAGTAAAATACGAAATTTTCTATGGCAATCATACGAAGGAGTTGCCCAATTGGTCCCATATTTGAACTTATATTTTTTTAAAAAAGGCCCGTGTACAAAATTTCAGCCCTCTTCTTCGATACGTGAAGCAGTGTTCAAAAATATAGTAAAAAACTAAAGTTTTGTATGGCAACATCAAGAAGAGTTCGCCCGGTTTCGACCATTTTTGTAATTGTGTTTACTATTGCTATGAAAACACCATGTACCAAATTTTAGTTCTCCACGTCGACCCGTTCCCAGACAGTGCCCAAATATACAGTTAATAGTTGCCGGATTTGCCCATTTTTGAACCTAAATTTATATATAATATAATATATATATAATAAATATATAGTGAAAAACCAAAATTTTGTATGGCAACACCAAGAAAGGGTTGCCCGATTTAGTCTGTTTTTTAAATTTCATTTACTATTGCTATGAAACCACCGCGTACCAAATTTCAGCTCTCTATGTGCACTCGTTGTCAGACAGTGTTCAAATATATACTAAGAAAAGAAATATTTGAATGGCAACCCTACGAAGGAATTGCCCGATTTAGTTCATTTTTGATGATGTATTTTCAATTTTTATGAAAACGCTGTGTATAAAATTTCAGGTTTCCACATCTACGCGTTGTCAGGCAGTTTTTTACGTCTCGACAACAGCGCCATCTATATGTCCCAAACTATCCTATCTCTCAAGCTGGAGCCAACCAAACATATTCACTAAATTTCATTGAAATCGGTTGGGTGGTTTCGGAGATTAGCATGTACAAACCAGTACAAACACAGTGGCACAGGATTTTTATATATTAAGATAAGCTCAATTCTATTTTTCTTTTCTAATAACGGAGCTTTTTTAACTTTTCTCGTAATAGTTGTAATTTTTCCTCTCCTTTTCTATTTCATTTCATTCTTGAAGAACTGTAAGAACTTTTGTAGACCTTTTTTTTCTTGGAGCTCTTTCCTAACAAGCTATGCAATTGATGTCACTTTTGTTCCTTGTTGGCTTGCTGTTGTTGCTAAGAAGAAGCATTTGCATTGAATTCTTAAGGAACTGATTTAAATCAGCTTGTACATATGTAATATCTTCAGGCCCTTTTATGGCTGCTTCTAACTCCATAAATGTTTTAACTTTCTAAAATTTTGAAACAGAAGCTTCTAGATATATATGGCAGATTTTGGTTACATTCTTCTTATTAAATAATTTTTAAAATATAGTACGTTTTATTTTCATTTTGCTTTAAGAAAAAGTAAAAACGACACGAAAGTTGGTGTCGAAGAAATTTTCGACAGTTATAAAACGTGGAGTTGCGTGAACCAAGAAGTCGTTTTCGTTCGACGTCGACCTGCGTGAACTGCCCCCTCAGATCTGTTGCTTACTACAGTCAATGTAGGCCCGTAGCTAGCACCAAATTAAAGGTAGGGCATCAGAAATCTGAAGTAGCGCGCAAATTTTCAGTGCGTTTGGGATACATCTGTTCATGTGATGGTACATTTTTTTGAAAAACTAAGCTTCTAGAACCCTCATTTTATTACATTTTTTTTATAAAAAGAAATAAATAGACAAAACAAGAAACACAGCATGGTAAAGATATTCAATATAATTGCAGTCTTCGATTTACCATAATGTGGAATTGTCAAAGCATTTCGTCAATATCTATTTTGTCTACTCTTTTCCATTCAAATGTAAGAAACACCAACCTGCCATTATCTTGTAAATGATTAACATTCTTTGAGGCTTATTGATAGCAATTAGTGTCGAAAAGGTAGATTCGCACGAAGCAGTACATCCGATTGTTGCGACTGATGCAAATAGTTCATACGATCTGAAGAATTCCCCTTGTCTATATAGAAATTCTAATATGTTTTCGCTCTGATCATTCAACTCATTCAAGTACCTTTTCACAATAGTAGCCTCTTCTTTGGAAGAAATTTTAATACCTGAAAAATAATTGTAATTACAGATTTGTTTTTTTCTCATTAACTTCCTCACAAGACAAGAATTATATATTTAAATGTTGAACAGACTTAAACTTTGTCCAACTCATCAAGACAAAAAACTGAACCCAGTACATTCTCATTGTCTTCAAATCTTCTGTTCATTTCAGCTGTAATTATGTCTACAGTTTCATAATATTCCGCTTTAAATGGCGGAGCTTAAATTATGTCTGCAGTGTTTTGACAAGAAGGTGATGGTCCATACAGCACTAATCCTCCAGATGTCTTGCCTTTACTTGTCTCTTCTCTTCTGGGAACTATTTTGAGATTCTTTTCTGCAATATGGTATCTCAGCTTTTATTACTGTTTATGTAGAGTATTTAAAAATAATATTTTTTAGGGGTTTTTTGTCTTCCCGAGTGCGTCAGAAGTTCAAAATTAATAAAAATTGGTTTTTTTTTATTCAGTTTATCATTTCTTTGAAAAATTGAGCTTTTTCCATTAATTTGAAATATCGTACAAACGAATCGAGTAAACCGATCCAAAGTAATCATTAAATTAAAAAACACCTCCACAGTATGAAAACATTAAAATTTGAGTCACAATCTAAGATCTGAGGTAGCCAGGCAAAAAAAAATGTTTTTAATACGTAACTAATTCTGAAGGATTCATTGAAATTGGAGGCGATCGAATCTAAAGGTGATCGTTTTGATATGGAATTGCTTATTATGTGTCATATACTTACTTTAGTCTTTTGTATGAATCGGGAAAAGGGCTTAGCTATGCATTATTGTAGAGTTAAAAATAAAAATTAAGAGAACGTAGGATTACCCGAATAATAAAATAATAAAATAAATAATCTTCATAACAATGAATTTTTCATACATTGGGTCACATTTTCTGAATTTTTTAAGAAAAATAAAAAATTTCGCTTTAATCACGGTGCTGATGAGGAGATGTAAAATTTCAGTCAAATAAAATTCTAATTTTTCTCAAAAACATCACAGAATCCAACATGAGTTACAGACAGGAATACCTTTGGAACGTTCTGTTCAAATAGGAGAGCATATATGAACAAGAGAGATATCTCTTAAACAGCTGTTCAATACATCATTATTCGCCAGTGTGTAAAAAACAACGTGCTTGGTTATTGAAAAATGTAAACATTTCTCCTTTCATTTCTCTCTGTCACACACATGCTCAATTTCCTTAAATGCTACATGCAATTCTTTCTTTCAAAATTTGGATGCATTTTTTTTTTTTTTTTAATGATGCCAACACTGATGATTAATCTCTTTCTATTGAACAGTTGTTCAAGAGATATCTCTTGTTAGTACACGGTCGCCGGTTTAAATATCATAGGATTACTGCAACAACTTTGGAACCACAACATAGAATTATAGCAACAACCAACTCTTTAAATATTTCAGAAAAACCTGTTTTCACAAAAGCTGTCGAACATTTTATGAGAGTAAAGCCCGGTATTGTGTTCATTTAGCGGATAAATATTTAGCTGCAATCGAACAGGGACCTTTTTTACGGCTAAAATTGTTCATTGTTTTGAACTATAGGTGGCTGCTTTTGACAATCAGTTATCGTAAATTTGTGATATTATTTCGTGTTTTTTTAGATTTCTATTGCAATTACCCAATCTCGAAATAGTAAAAAAGTTATATTTATACTTACTATTTCAATTTCTTTTCAAAAGAATTGTCTAATTCAAGACGGAATTTTTTTATCAGAAAAAAAATAATAAAAATACACTCACACTCTTGTATTCCAATTTCTTTCAACTTCAAACGTCAAAATTTTAGCGTGGATAAAAGGTATTGAGCTGATGCTAAAATATGTTTGTGGAAATTACTGCCATCTACTTGTCAAAACTAAACAAACTTTTAGCTGATAAAACACAATACCACTTTCTTCAGCGATTTGGCTAAATATTTCGCAGCTAAATTTCACCGCTAAATTTCAATACAAAATTTATCCGCGAAATGAACACAATACCGGGCTTAAAAAATGAAAACTCCGCCTTGTCTCATTTATATACGAAAATGAATCATTTGCCATTCTGTTTTGTTGCATATAATTAGCGCTTTCAAATTTTTTGTCTTTTTCTCGTAGAATTTTTAAAGCGTGTTTAATTTTTTTTCTTCTTCATCTTTCTTTCCTTTTTTAGCTGTTAACATTTAACTGAAAAACAGTCGGAAATCTCTTTTTCTTCCTAGCTTGTACTTAAGTTAACTTTGAATTAGTCACTGTTCCTAATTTACACATAGGAAACGGAAGAATTCATGTTTTTATAAAATGTTTTTCACAGAGTGTTAATTTGCAAATTACACTGAAGAGTTCACAACGTTTTTCAATCATTCTAATACAAAACCCCAAAACCAATTCGTTTGTAAAAATAATGTCACCAATTGATGGACCAAACAAGGCTAATGTCGCTAATACCTTTAGGATGGCCATACCTTATTAATCTTTGCGCCGCGGCATATACGTACGAGTATGTCATACATTCGGAATCCGTGTGATACGGCAACAAAACTGTACATACATACTTACATTATATAATATACATATGTTCCTGCCTTATAATGTTCACCTAGTTACCCCTATTCCATATATACCACATATTTACATCTTTGAACCAGCTGTATAAACAGTTTTATGTCACAAAGTCCCACATATGACGTATGAGGGGTAAATTATTTTTTATAAATTCAAAAATTTTCCCGCTTTTGGATTCAACCCTATAAGCATAGTACAAATTCACACCAGAGCTTTCCATCTTTACGCACAGCTCCTGATAATTTGATTTCAAAGTTTCATGCCCGCACTCAATTACGCTTCCATTATTAGTCCGACCTACATGTATTATGGCAAACGCGAGTACAAAATTGTAAAGTTATTTGCGAATCCATCATCATTCAATTTCATTGTGGTTTCCAATCCACTTATGCATGTGCGTATCAGGGTAGATAGGATAAAGTAAGAAAAGTGTTCGCCTAACTAATGTCGTTGATTAATAAAACTCAGAGTAACATCATACGGGGCTGCATTTAGTTTTGAAAAGCCTAAAGGAAATAATTAGGATATCATAGAAATTGTTACTTTTATATTATTTACCAAAGTCTTTAGGGTGATAAAGAAGGGATGAGGAAAGACTAGACAAATTTGCTAAATCTTTAGTTCTTATCCTTCTAAATGGATTAATAAATTCTAATTCATAGGATAGTTATGGGCTTAATTGGAGAAATTTATAGGGTAACTAGGGAGGAGTTGCATTAGTCGCTTTTCTATATTAGTATCGTTGGGGTAAAAGGGTCGTTAGTCCATTTATTACAAATTACAGAAAACGGTAAAAGAGTGGAAACAGTAGAACAATTAAAATTTATAAGAAAGGGGTGATACTTTGGAACAGGAGTAATTTAAGACATAATATTTAAATGAAGTAAGAATTTGTCACTTGGTTTTTACGTTTCCGACTGGCAATTCGTTCATGAACAAAAGAAAAGATCTCATTGTTTTTAGTAGTTTGAAAAACTTTTGTGATTTTGTGATTTTCGCTGGCTGTTGTAATATTTAGGACATGTCCTAAAGTGCCCTGTAACCACATTTATAAAGTATTTAAGTACTAGTGCCAGTACCAAGACCTGGTTTTGATTGTTTTTTAAAGTACAAGTACAAGTCCAGGTACTGGTACTAAAAAAATGTTGAAGTACAAGTCCCGATACTAGTACTGGTACTCATAAGTCCTATATGCAGGGTGTTTCCGTCTATAGAGTCCATAGAGCAGGAGGTGATAAAGGGTTTTCCAATAAGAGGTGTTATTTTGATATTCAAAGAAAAATGCCATTTTTTGAGATAAATAATCGGGTCTTTATTTCATTATAAAGAGGAAGGTATGCCGTTAATAATGGAAAATAACATCAGCCAAATGACCACCACGACCACGCCTACAGGACCATATCCTTTTCATGAAATTTTCCATAACCAAATCGCAAAGTGGCTGCCCTATGTCCTCGATAGCCTCACGAATTCAATCTTTAAAGTCTTGAATCGACGCTGGGCTGTTGGCGTAGACCTTCTCTTTCACGTGGCCCCAAAGGAAGAAGTCGCAAGGTGTTAAGTTACAAGATCTCGGTTGCCAATTGTGATCACCTCTTCGAGAGATAACACGGTCCGGAAACTTTTCCCGTAAAAGATCAATGGTTTCGTTGCTTGTATGGCACATAGCGCCGTCTTGTTGAAAGTAAACGTTGTCCAGATCAATACCATCCAATTCCGGCCATAAAAAATCATTAATCATCTGTCGATAGTTCAATCCATTCACCGTAACTGTTGCTCCTGCCTCATTTTCGAAAAAGTAAGGTCCAATGACCCCGCGGGACCATAAACCGCACCAAACAGTCACACGTTGAGGATAGAGAGGTTTTTCAACAATAACTCTTGGGTTTTCCGAGCCCCAGATGCGACAATTTTGCTTGTTGACGAAGCCATCGAGGTGGAAATGGGCCTCATCACTCTAGATGAGTTTTCGATGGAATTCTGGATCATTTTCATGCATTTCAAGGACCCAATCAGCAAAGACTCGACGTTGTTGATGATCGGCTGGCTTGAGTTCTTGTGTTAACTGAACTTTATAAGCCTTAAGACCCAAATCTTTATGCAAAATCGGTGTAATGACGTTTGTGGAATGCCTAATTCCAAAGAACGACGAGGAATGGACAAACCTGGGTTTTCTTCAACACTTTCGGCTACAGCAGCAATATTCTCGGCTGCTCTTGAGCGACGTGCACGGGTTTTATTCTTCACATCACTAACCTGTCCCAACAGCTCGAATTTTTCTACCAATTTCTGTATTGCGGTTCGACAAGGTGCTTCACGACGACCCAAAAATGTTCGAGTTTTACGAACCATCTCTGCCACATTTTCACCATTTTTATAGTGAATTTTAATAATTTCAATGCGTTGTTGAATCGTGTATCGTCCCATTAATTAATGGCGTAGTTTCTACTTGTCAAATGTCAAAAAATGACAGCTCTATAAGTGACATTTACCGAAATAGCGGGCTAATTAAAATAACACCTCTTATTGGAAAACCCTGTAGTACTAACCTAGACTAACAACAAAAAATTGTATGGCAGGGTGGGGAGTCCACATCAACCGTTTGGGAGTGACAGGGTGATTAAGAAAAACGGTAGTTTTTTATAAAACATGCAGAGCTTCGTGGCCTTTCCAATGACTTCTCAAACAGCCCCGTACCCTTCTCCACTTCTCTAAGGAGTTATGGTGGTCTAAAATAAAAAATTTCGGATTCTCTTACCTTTTTTTTTAATTTAACCTCTAATTTTTTTGCAAAAAGATCGTTAACATATTGTTTTTTTATAAAAACTGTAGACTATCCTCTTTAATTTGACCTCGTACACCCTATGTTCTATCTGCAGCCGTTAAAGAGTTATTAGCTCTTAATCTATTATCAAAAAAATCGTATAATTTCGGTATGACCTAAAGCTAATAACTTTCGAACGGCTACAGTTAGGACATAGAGTGTAATAGGTCAAATTAAAGAGGAGAGTCTTCAGTTTAGTTTTTATTTAAAAAAAAGGTATATTAACAACTTTTTGCAAAAAAATTTCAGGCCAAAGTAAGAAAAAGTAAGGAAATTCGAAATTTTATTTTAGACCCCATAACTCCTGAGAGGAGCGGGGCACGGACCTGATTGAGCAATCGTTGAAAAGGCCATGAAGTTTTGTATACAATTAGCTCTTAACTGTGACCGTATGACCTGGTACTTTTCAAGATACAGGGTCTTTTGTAAAAAACTAGCTTTTTTTCTTAATCGAGCTATAACTCCCAAACAGTTGATGTGGACCCCCCCCCCCCCCCCTGCCATACAATTTTTTATTCGGCAATGTGAGTACTATCACTTCCTGCTCTACGGACCACCTAGACGGAAACACCCTGTATAAGCTTAAGCATGCTATATAAGTACCAGTGTATGAACTTAATACAAATATCGCCAAAACGCTTCAAAATTAGACAATGACAAATTAAAAGTAAAAAAAAAAGTAAAAATGATGTTTTTATGTGCAAATTTAATGTAATTGAAAGAAATTTAATTATTATGTTAAATTCATAAGTTGAAATTATGTATTTGAATATCTCATTAACTAGAAAATCACATTCATGATTTGCAGGGGAAAAAGACTACAGGCTTAAAAAGAACTCTCGACTTGAGCGAAAGCTGTACACTCATTTCACAGAAAATTGGGTAGAGTTTAGGAAAATGCGAAAACACTCACAATTATTGTCTTCTTCTCAAAAGTAAACATTTTTACCTATAAATAGTCTTTAGAATTATCGTCACCAGAAGCGCTGTTTATTTTACATAAATTTTTAAATATGAAACGCGATTGTTTTTCCATAATGCGCAATGCTAAAAGCTTTCAAACGACACGTTTCTCATACATAAGCATTTTATGAGGCTATGGCCTGTAGTAAAGAAGGTCATGATAGAGTTGAATGAGAACGTCAAAATCGTCAAAAGCATCAATTAAAAAAAAAAGAAAAACTAAATAAAGTTAAGTAAAAAATTAAAAATTGATAAATAAAAGCATTTTCTCTACATATATGAGATAATATATATTTTATGAAATACTTTAGTACAATTAATTAAGCCTAGTTATACATACTAAATACATATATATGTATAGATATATATTTAAACATTTAATACACAAGCATTTATTACATTATCTAAAGTACTTAGTTTCAGTTGTCTGATAGAATTTAGATTGTGGCTAAATACTAAACATGTTGAGAGATTTTCTGTTAATATAATCAAGTTATAGACTTCTTTATAAGTTCCTACATTACATAAGCGATAAAGCTGATAATCCCCAAAAAGTCTCAATTTTAAATGTCATGTACAAAGGAATTCTATAATTGGCTTTTATCAAATACACATATAGACAGTCACGTGATGGATATAGAGGGAGAGATATACGTAAAATATAAATTTAAATTTAAACATAAGAAGGTTTAAGAGGGTGTTTGTAAAACATAAGAAGAAATAATATTATCCTGATGGGAAACAGTGTTGCACAGTAAACGAATGAGACTGAAGTCTTCCAGCCTAACACTTTAGTCTAATTCGTGTAATGGGAATTAATTAAAAAGTTTTCACCAAGTTTTATGCTGTAGTTAGTCGATAAGTTTTTATTTTACACATCACATTTTGTTTTTAAATTAAATTTATATTTTAATAACAATGCTGCTGGGGCTTGAACACGTTTACACCGCGCTGGAATTTTCCTCGCTGGATAATTTTTGGATGAAATTATTTATCTCGTTTCTGTCAATAAAAAGAAAATTAAAAATTATTATTCTAATAAGAGTAAAAGTAATTTAGTAATTAAATTAATATTAAATTTATTTTATTAATAATTAATTAGAGGAAGTATTCTTTGATTGTAAAATATAGTAGACTTACGCTTCATATTTTACTAACGACTGCCCGCGGTTCCGTTCGCGTCGACTATATTATTATTGCTTGGTTTTTCTATGTATGTTATGTATATATTATAAACAAAAAGAAAAGACAATTGGTGCGCCATTTTTTATAGTAAGAGCATGAAGCGGCAAATCTGATGGATTGAGGGAATTTAAAAGTTCCAGGCGGATAATGGACTGCATTTTCAACCATGTACCAGGATCTTTCTATTGAAGTTTTCGACCATTTTGTTTTACAAAGTAAATTTAGCACGTTATTGAACGCAAATTATAGGCTCAAATACTTTAGATGCCCGGATAAATTTTTTCGACTAAATTCTGAAAATTATTAATCCTTTGCACTCCGTTGTCGCCGCAGCGACGGCATTTAAAAAAAAAAACATTGTTTTTTTTTATTTAAATATAATTATTGTTTCAAAATTTTTTGTGGGTGTGTTCGTCTCAATGTCGCACATCTTTTAATGATGTTGGTTTTTAGGAGAGGGGCTCGGATCCAGAGGGGCAGGAGGGCAAAATTTCAACTTCTTTTGCTTATAACTCGTTGTGGAAAAGGTGCTGCAGAGATCATTGAGAACTTAAATGAAAGCTACAGTGATGCCACTTTGCTACAATTGTAGCCAAAATGATACTTTAGGGGCTTTCGGCAAGTACTGTCTCAGTGAGACAACTGAGACAAAACTTTGAGCAACCATCTCAGTTGTCTCAGTTCAAACCAATCAGCTGATTTGCCAATTTTGACATTTAAATAATTTTGACCACAGAAAATGGATAGTAATAAATTGACGAAAGTGTTTTTAGTTTATTCAAATAGCTCACTAAACTTTAATTAGTAATTAAAATCACAAAATAACGAAACTGAGTCAACTGAGACAAGAAAATTCAGTTTCACTTGTCTCAGTTGCTCAGTGGTTGCGTTCGAATTTTGTAGCTCAATATGGAACTAAGGCAGTTCAACGAAAGTGCAGTCTCAGTGAGCCAACTGAGAATAGGTCTGTTCACGTACTCGAATTTGTGGAATGCATTACAACATTTTCACCCAAAAGCACACAAACTCTGTTCACGTACTCAGAAAATTGGGGAAAATATGTAGACGTCACACTTCCCCTTCAATAAAGTTTTAGCCCAAATACACCCAAGAAAAAACTCGGGGTAAATATGTAAAAACTGTTAAACACATTAAAATTTGATATCGAGAATTGTCAGAAGTTTAAATTGTCAAAAGAAAAATGGAATAGGCGGCAGAATTTGCAAATTATGTGCACTGTTTGTCCAGGTCGTATAAAAATCTACAAAATAGTAAGTAAAATGAATAGTTATGTTATTTTCAAATTAAAGTTGTTAGCTTGACAGTTTGTAGTTGTCACTTTCGCTTTCTGCCCAATAAAACACAAAAGTTGTTCATGTACTTTCCAGATTTGATAGCTACCCCTCCTGCACATTTTCACACAAAAAAGCCCAAGAACGAAAACACCCGAGAAGTACGTGAACAGACCTAATATCTCACTTGTCTCACTGAGAATATGCTTGCCGAAAGCGCCCTTTTTTTCATGTCATTCCAAAAATGCTACTTTGATACTTTTTTTTTCTATTATTCTGTCTAAAATGATACTTTTATATAAATTCAGATAATCGAGTTTATTAGATACTCAATGTAAAGGAAGTTCGCAATAAATTTTTTAAAAGAATTTCGGAGTTTGGAGAATTTCAGGATTATGCTGGTGTAAAGCAGAAAAAAATCCTTAACATATCTCCAACGAGCTGCCTATCTTTAAAGGAAGTTGTTGACTGAATTTTCGGTGCAATAGCAAGCTCTTCAATTATTTTTTATATCATCTTCGTTAGAAGACGATTTAATAATTGCAAGAAAAATTGTTGAACAAATAGGAAATCCTTTAAGTAAAATATATTTTACTTTTTGTCAGAAATTCTTCAAGTTGTAACTACTATTAACTTAGAGTTTCAAACAGAATTTAGGTTACATACATTATGCAAAACAATTGAGACAACCTACGAGTTAATTTTGTCGTTTTTTATTAAACCTGACTTCATAAATAATGACATTGACCTACAACATCAAGAGAATTATTTTCGGCTTAATGAGTGCAAATGCTGATTTATTTAATGCAGAAAAGGTTTTAGTGGATTCCAATTCAAATAATAGAATGCTTGGATTTCAAAAGCGACTTTTTAAAACAACATGCAAATAAAACGATACTATTTTGCCATTATTAAAAGCATTTCCAGATCTTTATAAGCATTCTGATGTAGAAAAAATTAATACACAATGGCGAATATTAAAGGTGCAATCGAATATAAATCAGTTGACTGATCCTGAAAGTTTTTGGACTTATCTTTCTACTTTCAAAAACTGATTGGGGCAATATTTATTTAAAGATATCTGTGATTTCGTAATGAATTTAATGTGTCTACCACACAGTTCTGCTGCCGCTAAACGAGTCTTCTCAGACCTCCAACTAACTAAACCATTGAATGCATAATATTTGCAAAAGGGCAAATAGAAAGTCAAAAAGAAAAATACTTTGTCTGGACACCGTAATTACATAAAGCAACTTAAAATCGTGGTTAATAGTCATAAATATCGACATAAAATGTTAAATATGTATATGTATGGACTACCTCTATTTATTATATGCTGTGAAATGGAATGAATTTATTTAAGAAAAAATCAATATTTTTTGTTCGACTAAACTCTACATATATTTTCTAATTTTGCGACTAATTCAGTTTTATTTTGTATGAATTGTCAAAATTGTTTTTTATTGTTAACAGAAAAAGATATGGTTTTTTTTTAAATGTTACTATTAATTTATATTTGTTTTTCTTTAAAATTGCTACTTTTTGCTACTTTTTTTTTTTTGACAAAATTTTGCTACTTTTTCCCTTGAGTCTTGCTACTTTTATTCCTACCTCTTGTGGCAACACTGCCGTCGGGGGCTACAAATGGTCACTGGGAAGTGGTGGGAGTGGGTTCGCTGGTTGGCGAAGAAGCGGAATGGAGGGAGCTCAAATCTCAATTTTTTGTCCTATACATCTACAAAAAAGTTTGCAGGAGTATACTCCTAAGATACCCATCTGATTGACTTGATTTCAAAGCGGTTTTTAGATATAATCTCCTAGAAGGACAAGTAGGGTACTACGCCTTTCAATTCTTTTTGGAGGGGGAGGGGAAACGGTGGGGGTATTTAGTTTTTCACTTATGAAAATGACGTTTCATTGTAAAATTTCTAACTTCTCTAGCGGGGAGGTGGGGCATGATAGGGGAAAAAAATACATGTGAGCTATTTTGATATCCTATACAAACTGTAAAAGTTTCATTCAAATCTGGCGTTATAGCTAACATTCAACACATGCAAAAGCTCGACAACATACGGACGATTATATTTGGGAGTAGCTGGTAGCCCATAGTAAAAATGTTTCGGAGTTGCTGATAGGTCATATTAAAAATTGTTCGGAATGCAGTTCCATTTCGATGTTGAAGCAAATAGCAGAAAATTGACTCACCTATGAATATTTGGACACGCATATTTATAAAAAGGGAAAGCTTTTGACCCATATATATGTAGCATCTCCTCAAATCAGCATCTACTTAATTAGTATGTATTCTGCGTTAAATGTATATAACCGGAAAGGTTTGCTGAAAGCCCCCCATATTTCGTTATTATTTCTGAGATCGTTGAGGGCACGAACTTGATATGCTACCCTCATCTCAAACTATGAGGCTGGAGCTGAACTGATGCAAAAAATTTAGCACACTTTTATACACTAAAATTTGGCCAAAAAGCATACCCAAGAGCACTCTAAGAAACTTCCTGAAGCGCTTCCCTGGAAACTCGCACCGCTTCTTTTCCCTGTACCAGTTCATTGCTTTGTGGGGAGAGGCAAGTGCCCTCACTTCTGTTCTTAAGAAATTCTCTAAGAGGTTTGCCAAATTGATGGACGAACAAGTTTTTTAAGGTGTCTTTTCAAAAGCTTTAATGAGCTTTTTGAATAATCGTTGCAGTGCTTCTTCCTAATCTCATAAGAGACCTTGATATGAGAGGACTGCTTCCTGAGTCATTATTTGTGAAGTTATGAAGTTGATTAAATAAGCCAATATTCTCCCGTCCTGAAATTATTGTAGATTTTGGGAAACGAGCAACTCTTTGGAAAGCTACTGCTAAGTTTAAAAACATATTTAAATCTAGAAAGTTTCTTAAAATTTATATGTACTCATTCATTTAAACCAGGTTTCACGAATTATATTTACGAAAAATCATAACGTAGTAAACCGGAAGGCAGATTGGTCTATGTTCTTTTTACCCGTCGTGTCTACCTCTGACTTTGATGGTGTATACTTCAAAAAGTCTTAAAGCAGAAAAAAAATACGTATGTATAACTGTTTTTTAAAGCTTTAAATTTCATTGAAATCGTATGCGGACAGCTCGAGTAGTTTTCTTGATAGTGAAAGAGAGATGGGCTTTGAGTAAAGAAACTATATTGATCAATAAATTTTGACAGCACAGAAAGCACTATCAAAGTTTTTTGTTTTATAAATTCATTTATTATATTAAAATTATAAGCTAATTTCTAAAATCTTGAACGATCAAATTAGCTTCTGTATGCAATATACTTCAACAATATGTGTAAACAACAAATTTAATTGTGAAGAAAAAGGGAACTTGTTTCAGGCAAAAAATTAGTATGCAAAATAAACTGCATTCTAACTTCCCATCTTTTTAAAAAAATCGTTTTTTGTCATTTCACAAATTAAAACTCGAGTAAAAATCTGAAAATTTGTCTGACAAATTCACACATGCATAAATTTTCCTGTAGTTAGTTTTTAGCTCCAATGCCCGACCGTATGTAAATTAAATTAGCTAAATTATGCTTTCGAGCATAAATCAGAATAGATTAGTTGATCAACAGAGAGCTTAAATAAGCTCAGAGCATGAATCTTGAATGCGGCACTGGTAAGTCTACAAACACTAGCATCTCTTGTCATGAGAAATAGAGATATCTGTCGTATCCAACAAAAAATTGATGTTGGTTTATTTCTATTGAATATAGAGGGAGTATTAGATAAGAACTTGTACCTGTACACCCAAAAAGTCAGTAGCGTAGCTTGCAGTTCTGCCACCCGGTGCGAACCCTAATGGGGAATGCCCATTTTAGGCCCGACTCTTCCAGACATCAGAGATGGGTTAAACGATGCATTATGATACTCTGAACATATTTTATTAACAATAATTATTTCAATTAAGCGGGGAAGTGAGAAGCATTGTGGAAGGGGGTTCGAAGTCTGATCTAGCACATTTTGGAAAATCTAGTACAGAATCGAATTCCTTAGGTCCTGAGAAGAAGTTTGAGTACCCACACTTCTATACTCGGAGGCTTAAATAGCTATTTATAGTTATCCCCATACTCACTTGTTTCATATTTCCCTATTTTTTATTCGAACTGAGGTACTAGATTTTTCGCACCTTAGATCGGTTCTAACTCGGTAAGGTTATGTCTAATCGGAAAAGGGATTTCACTGTTAGACTTAGCTCAATACGGGGGGGGGGGTTCCAATACCACATATTGCATATCAAATTATTAGAGGTCTTGCCGAGTACTATCGGGTAGTATACTTTTTCCCCGTTCAGAAAACTTTCTCGGAACGTTTTTCGGAAAATCCATTTTCTATCACTTGGATCACATACACCCCAGCCACTAATATATTTTTGCAGTTACTTCTTCCATGGCAATTTTTACTCTGTTGTGAACATTTTTCTTATAGGAAGTCATTTTTCACGACTCACCAATTCCGCGCAATCACGAGAAGTAGAAAAGTCCGTTTTTCACCCAAGAGAGTCGCTCAAGCTACATCCGATCGCCAAGCTTTTCCCCGCTTAATTGAAATAAATTCTTTTAATGTAATATGTTCAGAGCATTATAATGCATCGTTTAAGACATCTCTCATGTCTGAAGGTATCGGGCCTAAAGTTTTATGAAAAGTGGGCATTCCCCTTTGGCGCCACTATTTCAAATAGATTCAAAATAAAACGTCTTTTCTAAATTAAAATTTCATTCTGCGTGCTTTTTTTTTGCAACGCGAACCCCGTAATATATTTGTCAACATTAACTTGTACCTCTTGTTCGATTGCCAAAATAGCTAGATTTTTTAATCTCAACATGGACATTGTAGATCTTAAATAATTTTTAATCCATTTCACTTTAGCGAAGCTTTTTTTCTCAAAACTGTCATTACTTATGGCAGCTGTGAGAATATTGTCAGCATTATAAATATATTAGATTACCCTCCTTCAAGTTTGAACTCAAAAATAAACTTTAATAAGTCCAGTGGGCCGAAATCTATGAGTTCTTTTATAAAAACTCTGGAGCTACTGGAAACTTCCGCGAATTTCAGCAGTTTCTCTATGTAATATGAAGAAAACATTTTTCGTTTTAAATCGTTGATTTTATATTGGAGCGAATAAGTAATTAAATAAATAATTAAATAAATAATTGATATTGCTGGCTTACCCTTTATATTCAAACGAGGCGTTACTGGTTTTTGTTCTACTTGCCCAGCCTTTGTATGTTATTTGTTTATCTATGACCATAGCTTGATGCTACAGAAAGTTCCTTATGATTTTACGTGAGCACCTGCCAAGTATGGCTTAATCCCACGGCATTCTTCATGCTCGGATTGTTGTCGACAATAAACGTCCTCATGTGCGAAACAACAAGTTCCAGTGTACCAATAGAGCATGAGATGACATCAACTTACTGGTAGAAGCGAGACCTATCCAATCTCTGCCAATATCGGGTCACGGCACCCTAGACCACAGCCACTACGATGCTCCCATAATGGGGCCATCCCAAGTTGAGGTGGAGGATAAAACCTTGTTATCCAGGTCTCCTCTAACCCCGTAGTACCAAATTAGCCAATGTCGGGCCGCTCATTTGGTACAGCTTTCATAAAGCATGATCAACGGACCATGAATACTTCCAGTTTCAATCTTTCATGCAAGATATTCATTTTTAAACGGTACTGGTAACTCCGTTCGGGCCTAGATATTATTTGCAGTGTAGTTGGCCTATACAGGTAATACAACCCGCTGTTAGAGAGGACCACGTGAAGGTTAAGATATGCCCAATTCAGTCTGGATAGGCTTCGAGATTCACAATTTGGATCTTATAGCTGACCATGCATACTAACCATATAAGCACTACTAACATACATACCTGATTTCCGTCATATATCAACTTATTTATCAACTAAGCCATCCTTTCGCCTCCTGCCCAAGAGGCTATGTCTGTCTTTCTCCTTTCACTCCTCTCACAACTATATCTGAGATTATACTATTCTGACTTACATGAGCACATAACTTCATTGCATCATGGGCCATCTGCCTAGTATTACTACAGTACACACACAGTCAAAAATCTTAATTTTTATCTCGCAGAAGCATGTGCCTATTTATAAATAAATAGTATCCACCTTTTGGGCTGTACCCAACAATGCGTGCACATCATTCCAAATGTAATGACTTCAGCGTCATTCATACCGTTCCACGTGCTCACACTATTTTCCAGGAGGATATGCCAACGCGATCTTCAGTACAACTTAAACACCTAAACAACAAACCAACAAATTTCTTCCATCAAGTATGCATGCTTTCCTCTTATATAGCTTTCACCTTGTTCAGCATTGCGCTTCACCGACTACTTCCACCCCCCCGACCTAGCCTGATGCTACAGACATAATTAGCCAACTCGGTCGATCTCTGCCGCCCGCCCCCACATTTGTGCCGCCTATGCACATAGCCCCTTCTACACACCAAGGTACGCCACTGCAAAAAGTCATTCAGAAATTAACTTATTCATGATAACAAGTGCATTTGAACAAGTTCCATGCTCATAATGGAAGAAATGCTAATAGCATGTGAGAGAGAGAGAGAGAGAGAGAAAGAGAGAGAGAGAGAGAGAGACAGAGACAGAGAGAGAGAGTGTATAGAGTTATCTATTAGCGGGCCATTAAGTGGTTTTAATTCAGACCACATCTTTTTCAGGTTTTCCTATATAGATGTGAGTTGCAATGCTGACAACAGCAACAAACTAGTTGAAGAAATAACCTCGTGAAGCATCGCAGGGTGCACTAAACTTGGTAGCGAGATGAAGCACAAAATTAGGGCTAAATATTAAAATAACAGGAACAAATTGATAAGCTCAGATACTCTTTGCAGTAAAATATCCAGGGATAACAATATCTAGATGAAAAACTAAACATCGCTACTCACATAAAACGGACTAATATGGGAAGGTCAACATTATATTTTGAACTTACAAAACCTTCTCAGTGAAACTCGAGATTTGAAGCCCACAACTGTATACTGGATATACATGACAATAAGCCAGACCTATTATCATGTATGCATCGTTACCCAGAGCAGGTCTAGTCCTTATGGAATAATGATGACTCCAAAAAAATGAGGTTATCGGAGCTGGAGTATATCATAAGTAATGGAAGATATAAATATATATACCAACCTAGATAAGATCAATACAGTCTTCCAAGTAGAGATACGATTTTGGGCTAGATAAACCAACAGAAGGGGCTACATGAAACACAAGACAGATTTACATCCAAGCTTGGCTGCGATTATCTACAAATATTCACAAAAATGAGGTAATTTAGCCAGGTGAGTGTCTGCGCAAAAGTGCAGGCACATGCAATGAAAATCAAGATCAACTGCCTAAGGAAGAATCAATTCAATTCAATTCATTTATTTTCTGGGAACTGATGCTACAAGATTTGCAATCTTTTTTCCAGCATCGAACAAAATGGAGAGAGAGTTAAATAAAACTAAACCTAACTTAAATTAAGCTAATATTAAAATATCGAAAATACGTTTTTTATTAAACATATTATTAAAGAGATTTGAAAAACATATCTAAAAGAATAAAAGAATGATAGATTAAAAAAGAGAAGAAAAAAACGAAAGAAAAAAAGGAAAAGAGCTGCGCGTACAGGTCACCGCAAGCCAATGTCAACTATGCCAGGATAGGACTTTAGGAGTAGTTTGAAGTTGCCGAGAGAGGCATTGTGAAATGTTGCAGAATGAGAGACTTAACAAGGTGACAACGGAGCTTAGGCGACAGTAAACTAGCAGACAGCCAAAGCCGGCGGAGAGTGCCATATATTTTTACTATGTTTGCGTTGATGAGGTCACAACATGTCATGTTAGAGTTTAAAAACACGCCAAGATTACGAACTCGATCCTCATAGGGCAAGGGACAACCGCCCAATGAAATGGCAGGAAGCGTTGTAGGGTCAATAGATTCACAATGAAAAGCAATGCACTGCGACTTATTCGGATTCAACTTGAACTTGTTTTCTAAGGATCAGATAAAAATATTATGCAAGTCACTGTTCAAGCACAATCCTCGATCAAACCTATAGGACGACTTAAAATAATTTGCACGTCATCGGCGTACATGTGAATGTTGATGTCGCGAACACACTCGGTCAAATCATTAATGTAAATGCTGAACAGTACAGGGCCCAGAATAGAACCCTTTGGGACCCCACAAGATAGGGGAAGCAAGGTGGAGGAATTATTTTGCCCCAAGGAACCCTCTGCGAACGAGCGTGAAGGAATTCTTTTATTAAGAGGCTTGGTTCGAAAAATCGAAATTGCAAGACATTTTTCTCAACAGGTTACT
Source organism: Dioctria rufipes (assembly GCA_963924295.1). Classification (NCBI taxonomy): domain Eukaryota; kingdom Metazoa; phylum Arthropoda; class Insecta; order Diptera; family Asilidae; genus Dioctria; species Dioctria rufipes. The sequence goes on along the minus strand of OZ002740.1, from coordinate 330,148,726 downwards.
ATGGTAGACACTATCAAAAGCCTTTGAGAAATCTAGAAGCGTCATAATAACCACTTCACGCCGATCAAGAGCTGAGCGGATGTCCGTTGTAACTTTCACGAGAGCACCTTCGCAATTATGTTTAGTTCGAAATCCAGACTGCTATCGACTAAGAAGATCATTTTGCAGCATGTACTGTTGAACCTGCCAATACAATCTTAGATGTAATTTATGATACCGGTACCTCCTTTCAGTGGGGTCGCAAACTCGGTTAAAAAAACAGGTTATAGGAATGAGTGATAATCTAAGCAAAACCTTGCTGGAAAAAAAAACTGTAAGCTGCATGCCATCAAAGTTTTCTCACCGGAAAGTTTCTGGCGCGCAGCTCGCATACTGGATGCAAACTAATGTCGAATTCTTTTCAGGGAGCTCTAACTGGTGTAGCGAAGCTTTACATGTTGTTGTTTTTGTAATGCAACAACAACAGCACATAGAGCTCCACTTCATTGGTGTAGAACTGCAAAGAACTCGACAAAACTGTCTACACCAAAAGCAATAGCACTCTCTTGCATCTTTCTAAGCTCGCGTGCTAACAGACAGAGCATGCGTGCAACTCATTCGATACGCATTTGAAGTATATCCAGCAATGGATTGAAAAGAGCTTGATGAATCTAGAGTCTTTAGAACATAGGCCACAACAAGGCCTTTACCCTCCAGATTTATGCGCATTTGTTCATGAATCCCATCCCGACGCTATTACAAAATTTGGGATTTGTCCCCAATCCTTGTCAGGGTAGGCTTGTTAAGTCCAAATAGCTTTTATTAGGTAGGACGGCTGTGGTGATAAACAGCCCAAGCTAAAATGTTAGAGGTAAGGTGCTTTGGTGTAGTCCCGATTGTGGAGGGGGATGCATCCGGGGCTGTACCCGCTAATATAGCTATGACTGTGACCTGGTACCCATAGGACGAGTATCCTGATACACCGAGAAAGAGAACTTAGGGTGGTTTTACATACCAGTACCATTTTGGAGGTTGTAAAGGGCTCTGACAAGGCCTTGACAACCGATTGGCTATCTCAGTAGATACCAATTTTCTTGTTTTCAGTGGCTGAGTTGAGGAGATACCTTTTTATGGTCGTAGCATACTGCATGTTGTAGTATGCTACACCGAAGCTAGCAGCAGTATGCCTCACCGACCCGCATGGCGATTGCGCCGCCACTTTCGGGAGGTTGGACGTTTGACGTCTAATGGCGGGCCACTCGAGAGTTTTGAAAAATAAAGAAGGAAGAAGAAGAAAAAATTGAAATTGGTGGATTGACAAGAAAGCTAGTGAAATTTTTTGGGAGAACAAGTATAAATAAAATTTTTTGAGAGTCATCGGGGGTGTACGAAAAGAAATTCGGTGAAAAAGGGAATCTTAAGAGCTACACCTATTATCCCATCAATAAATTAATAGTAGACAAGAACATATTATGGCAGAAATTCGAGGAAATTATACCAAGGCAAAAACGTACCCTCAAGTTTTTATTAGTGAGTTCCAGCAAACAGCCCCTTTAGGGCAAAACCAATGTGGCGAGACGACTTCGAGAGCAGATTTCAATAGAACTCACACTTCTTTGGTTTTTTATCAACGCAAATTGAACAGATTTGATTTGGGCTTACCCATAGAAACTATTTTGGATCCACAGATGACGTCGAGACGGAGGTCGCAATAAGACTTCCCAATGATTCAGCACTGACCAATTCACTTGATTGGTTTCAACGCGTCGGGGCATTGACCTGTACTTATCTCCTGACTGACGGTTAAAGGGCACACCTCTATCGAACTGGCGTCGAGACACATCAGTCCCATTCGTGGCTTTTAACAAGAGATAATAACGAAATCGCTAGCACATATGAATTGATGTCTTAAATTTGTATTAATCGTAGCATTAGGACATCAGTTTTTTTGTAACAGGGGCTCAGCAGGTCATCCTCGGAGGCGCCTCTGCGGGGGATCTCAGCAACAGGACAAATGTGAGTTGTTGCCTTTTTTTTATTGTCTAATTACATATTATCCTTATTTGTATAAATTTTTTTTTGGTATCATAGTTATATCTATCGTCAGATGAACATACATATATACTTTTGGCCTCTGAATTACAGTCATACTTCTATATATAATATTTAGTATCACAGTTATATTCATTAGTATGTTATCATGTAGATCTACATATGATTTTGATTGAAGTTATCGTCATACTTGTCAAGTGCCCATACTTTCGAAGAAATTGTGACTGGTAGGAACGGAGAATAAGTAGTTGTAAAAACTAAGGCAAGGGGTTTATCGAACGGAAAAAGAAAACCCACGAGACAATTTTTCGAATGGGACAGTTTTATTTTTATTTCAATGAAGGCCTGATTTAAGCAATCAGATGTATTTATACTACAATCTTTCCCGTGTTTGTCTTCTTTTGGCCTAGTATATGAGGTCGTCGCTACTTGAGCCTATAGCCTAGATCTATTTCGGGTAGAATCCCCTCTAAAAAAAATGAATGAACCGCATCCAGCCAGAATTATTATATATTTTAATATATCTGAGAAATGAGAGCTATTTTACACAAAAGAAATAGTAAAAAACTTAACGAAAGGAGTCATACAAGTAAAAGACTCAGTTTAGTAAGGCTTTGCTTTTGTTTTTCCCCTCTCATTCTCCTGGAGCCCTATTCGAGATGAAGGTTGAGTAGGAAAGCTCCTCCACTTCTCTCTTTCAGATCATCAATTGGGACACTGAAAATTTGCTGCTCTTAGTGTCGTATGGGTGGATTGGGCAATGGCAGTGAAGGCAGAACATCTGCGCCTTCACGTAAGTAATGGTAAGTGGTGTAAAGGTCCCTTCTGGACCGGATGTGTTGTGGCGTTTTTTTTTTGGCACGGTATTTTTTTTTGTATAAGGCAGGTGACAGTGTCAGGTCCCCGTGAAACACCCCCAAACTCTCCGCCAATTGCCGAGGCGAGCTAGCGTGCCGCCCTGCACTTCAACGCTGTCTACCGAGTGATCTGTCAGCTCATGCTGGCAGTTAGGACTTTACGTCCAATCTAGTCACTACATAGTTTCATAACAACCTTCCAGCTTTAAGAATAACCTTGGCAAAGCATGGTGAATTTTTCAAGTTGGATGAAGTGCAGAATGTGATTCCCATTCTGCCCGAGATTGGATTTTCGCTTCGAAGTTGTCTTTTACGATAATCTCAATGAGGTGATCGCTGTCATTGTTAATGCCAGATGAACAAATTCAAAGATGGATTCATGTGAAACTCTTGTTCCAGAGTGAATCATGCTTCAGTTGATATGCAGTTTTAACGCAGCGATTGATGCCTCCTTCTTGATGTGAATTATTTGCACGGGGAGTATGTAAGGATAAACTCCAGGGCCCAAATGCTAGTTGACATGCGTGCGCCGCTTACACTAAGGAGGCACAGTCTTAGAACCTTTTCCAATATCTTACGATGTTTGGCAAAATTCATTGATTTCCATCACACTTTAACTCTAGTGCATATGCCCAGGATCATCCGCGGTTTGTTATAGAAGGAGACAAGAAAAATTTTCCAGAATGCTGGATGCGTGCAGCATCTACGTTACCAATTTGAAATGGAAACCAAACGCGCACATTCCGAATATTCTTCAGACTTCTTCGTTTTCTACTTTCTTAGTTTCGTTTTTCTGTAAATTTAATCGAAATCTCATTTCCACAACAATCAAACAAGAATCTCGTGTGGATTTAGCTTTGTTATGACTCCTGATAAAATTATGAATACTTTTAAATGCAAATTAAAAAAAGAAATGAAAATTGAAAATCTCAGCTTACTCTAGTTTTCAAATCAACCAACTAAAACGCAAATGACCTCAATGTAAGGCAACACTTCAATTTATTGTTAAGCGTAAGTATTTTTATTTTTATTACCAAATATTATCTTAATATTATCTTTAATATCGTAAGATTTTCTACTTACATTTCCGTGCACCTGTAGTAATCTTTTAATCCAGTATAAATGCAAGACATAGTGAACGGATTTGGTTGACTTTCATCATCACGAACTACAGGAACATATTCATTAGATCGTTTCCCATAACGTGATCCCAAGAAGAATCTATCATTTCGAGGTACAACGTTAACTCTTCTGGTTTTTTGGGAGTATAATGGTGACCTACCGTATCTGCTACCAACATGAAACGCAGGTCTTTTTACAGCAGCAATTTCTGAAACGAAATCATGAAAATTTTATAGAAAAAAACTTATTTATAAAGTTTGCGACGTGAATTATTAATGATACCACCAGCACCAACACCATCCCCGCAATGACACAGGAATACGAGTTATTGATATCAAATTCCATTGAATTTCAACTTTAGCCCGCGGAAAGGAATCTATCTGTTCAACGCGATACAATTTGCACCTGAGAGTGATGTTATTTCTCTAGCGAATTACTATTTCTGTTGCAGACACGGAATACGAAAGGATGAATCGCCCCATAAAGGGAGAAGGATATTTTTTTTTTTATGAATGATTGCTGGTCGTGGTAAGAGAAATCTGTTTGAATTTTATTTTTGCAATTTGTCTTTTTTGTTCTAGAAATCTAGAATGCATTTGTAAAGTAAAGCAATATCGCGTTACACATTTTAATTTCAGTCTTCAAGAAATGCCGTGACTATTTTTAAATAGTTTCTATTAATGAAATTTATATTGTTACATATAATACAAGGAGCTTCAGAGTATCATAACTCAACTGTAACGTCTTATATGCGGATTATGTAATAAGTCGAGCATCTTAAATAAAAAAAAGGGAGATAATCGCAAGGTATATAGAAAACAAGGTATTCCCATTAATATTTTGACACATTGCAGCTGATAGTCTGTGACGTAATTCTGTGACTAATGTATATACATTTTTATAGGAAAGACAGAGAGAGGAGATAGAGTATTGTGTTCTATGTGCCGCGCTTTTCTATACATTTCACAATATTACGTTAACTAATAGGGGAACATGGTTCGTAATGGAAATACCTTGTATTCTATAGAGATAATCGTATCCGTCCTACAGTGGCGTAACTAAGGATGTATGGGCCCTCCGCAAATTAACATACTTGCACAGGAAAATTTAATTTTTTTCAGGTCAGAAATTCCCACAATATGGGAGAACTCCCACGATCTCCCAACAGTGCCTTCACCCCACTCACTCCACGCCACAGTTGAGCAAAAAAATAAAAAGGTTGTGTGGGTACTACGCGAAGTGTTGCCAAAATCTGGATTGTCAAACTTATTTGTTTAGATTTACTTCGTGCTCTAAATTCATCATTAAATCTTTTAAGAAACCACTGGCAGCCCCAGCATATGCTCACGTAAGCACATTAAAAGGAAAACCAATGAGTTTCTGAGAGAAACGGTTAAGCAAGCCAGTGCGAAAGGGGAAAAAGCTTCTCACATTAGTAGCCGGAAGTATTCGATTACTGCGACTGCTTAAGTATACCAGAATTTGCAATGTTAAACAAACCAAATAAAAATAGTAAATCTGACGGATTGGTAATTTATGGTAAAGAAGATCATAGCCATTTTTCTATTACCTGTGACATCGCAGAGTGCAATTCGTTAGAAGTACAATTATCCTTGTCTAATGGGCACTCAATATGTGTGACTGCAGTATACAGATCACCCAATGCAGATCCTTTACCCTTTATAACTTCATTAGACTTATATCTTCAGGAAAAACGGGGACTAGAGAACCATATAGTAATTGGAGACATAAATATTAATATTTTGGAAGGAGGGATGACACCAATTTCCGACGAATACTTAGATGCTTTAACTAACGCAGGTTTTTTAATGCATTTATTGGGCTGCACTAGAAAAGGCAATAACACTAGTTCATGTCTGGATCACATATACTACAAGACAAACAATAATTTAAACATATTTGAGCCTGCTATTTATCAAACGTATATATAACGGACCACTACAGTACATTATGTAAAATAAAGTTCGCTTCTATAACCAATAGGAACTTTTCAGGTATACCAAGAGAGCAGTTACTTCCAGAATACAAAATAGATATAGTTAAACTTATAGATAAAATTAAATTAGTGAATTGGACTATGGTATTCTGTGAATGTAGTGCTAGTAAATGTTTTGACAGCTTCACAAGTATCTTAGATAGATTAATAAGTGAATCAACCATGGTGTTGACAGCCCGCCGTAGACATGTAACAAAAAAATTGAAGCCATGGGTAACTATAGGGATCTTAAGATCTATTAGACTTAGAGATAAGCTAGCTAGAAAGGTAAAACATCAACCATTTAATGAATCATTAAAATCTCAGTAATAAGAAATATAGGAATATTTTAAATGCAATTATCAAAATGGAGAAAATAAGTTATTATAGACGGGAATTTGAAAAGGTCTTAAATAATTCTAAAAAACTGTGGGGTAAAATTAATGAGGTCTCGAATAAAAAAAACTCGGATGCAAGTATATCCCAAATTAAATCAAGTAGCGGTGATTTACTTACTGAGCCAAAATTAATAGCAACAGAATTAAATAAGTTTTTTACTAATATAACGATGAGTTTACATAACAACGATGAACCTTATGATTTCGGAAATCCTAGCATTGATGATCACCTAGATGGAAATAATATTTTTAATTTTGCACCAATATCTGTAGAAGAAATTGAAATGAACTTGAAAATGCTCGATGATAATAAATCCTCAGGTCTGGATGGCTACTCGGCCAGAACATTAAAGAGTATTGGAGCTTATACAGGGTGGGCCAAAAGTCATCATGGGGTTTAAAAATAACTAACTTTTTCGTTTGTACATTGCTCCACACCCTGTTGACCGTTTCTCTTCATTCCTGTTTTACATGATAGCCAACTGTCTGTTCTTCATAGGTAAGCATGTTTCCCCACCCCACCTTACCCCTCCTTTTTTCATCCTACCATATGTTACCAATTTAATTTTTAAACCCCATGGTGACTTTTGGCCCACCCTATATATGTGAGCCTCTTTCATATATTTTCAACCTAGCAATCGCAGAAGGTACATATCCTGAAAAGCTGAAATGTGCTATGGTTGTACCAATACATAAAGGAGATTCCAAAACAGAGCCAACCAACTATAGGCCTATTTCCCTGCTCTCAAATTTTTCGAAAATCTTCGAAAAATGTATTAAGGTTAGACTCATGGAATACCTTGAAAATAGGGACGTAATAGCGACTAATCAGTACGGCTTCAAGAACGATTGCAGTAGCTAGTGATGCGCTTTATGATGTAACGACTTTTATAAATTCCGCCTTAGATAAAAATGAAAAGCTAGTGGCTGTCTTTTTAGATATAAGGAAGGCATTTGACACGGTGAATCATGAAATACTACTGAATAAACTTAATCGGATTGGAATTAGAGGTACTTCTTTCAATTTACTTAAATCATTCATAATAGGTAGAAGTCAAATAGTTAGTATAGGAGGCGTACTTAGTGAACCAATGTCCATTATATCTGGTGTTCCTCAAGGCTCAGTACTAGGACCTATTTTGTTTTTAATATATGTTAACGGCCTGTGTAAATTGGGTGTGGACATAACAGGTCACGTAGTTACCTTTGCTGATGATACTGTCATCTTGTTCAAAGCCTCATCTGCAGTACTGGCAGCACATCAAGCTAATGAAGGTCTCCGTAAGATTTACAAATGGTTGAATTGTCACAAACTCTCTTTAAATATTGCAAAAACTAAATATATGCAGTTTGGTGATGATACTCCTAGTAGCATAGCAATCTACGATGACAGTATGAACAAGATGCACCAAGCTATCTCAAGTCTCACAGATTAAATACTTAGGAGTAATTTTTGATAACAAACTGAAGGGTGACAACTACATCTCGCATATCTGCAGCCGTTTGAGGAAGGTAGTTTACAAAATTCTTATGATAAGGAATATGATCCGGTTGCCAACTATGCGAATGATTTACTTTGCAATTGTCCAATCTGTTATTCAGCATGGCATAATTGGCTGGGGTGCAGCTTACACTAACATTATTAATCCGTTGCAAAATCTACAAAATAAAATAGTTAAGATTTGCCTGAAAAAATCAAAATATTACTCCACTACTCAGGCGTTCTTGGAGTTCAGTGTGATGAATGTAAGACAATTATACTCTTTTGTGGCTTTAATTTGTTTACAAGAACCTAAGAAAGTTTCCACTTCATCGTACATGCTATGCTACTAGAAATCAGATATCAAACCCATTATATGAACTAAAATGTCATAAAACTGCTACCCAGACATGCTAGAATCTTAGGTCCTAAAATGTTTAATAAATTGCCTCTAAGATTTAAAAATGAGCTTACAGTTAGTAATTATAAATTAAAACTAAAACTTTTTCTATCTGAAAACAGAAATTATTATTCAGAATCTCTTCCAGAGTAGGTTAACAATATTGTAAATAATTAGTATTAAAAATATAATAAATTGAATTTTTCTCACAAACAATGAACTTATAAACTAAAGACCGCTACGGATTTCCACGCTCAAGCGAAGGCTTATGTGGAGGTCAGTTATGAAGTGTAATATAAATATTTGTATCATATCAATTGTATCATATCATATATATATTGAATTGTTCTCTATACAATATTCAGGTTTAGTTTAAAATAATATATCTTGGAAAACTATTGGCTATGTATATATGTATTTTAATATTAATTGATGATGATGATGAATAAAACTTAAACTTAAAAAAAAAAAAACTTAAAGTAAGAGCCCGAGTCCACTGATCACCGTCACCGCAACGTACAACAGTGTTGGGAGGGATTTTCAAAACTTTGCAACGTGAAAAATTTGATCTTATACATATTTTAATTTTCGCTCATTGTTTACTTATCTAATATTCTAAAGTTAAAGTAATACTCTTCTCTCATCTGCGAACTCTGATGCATGCTAACAGCGTGTACGCCTAGCCTAAGGAAGTCAGCCAAATATTACCCAGAAAATAATTTACAGTGTTTCAGTTTCTGGCGTACCTTTTTTCTCCGTTTAAATACAAAGAACAAATAGAATTCTCGATTTTTTTTATTGTTATATCATCAGTACTATCTAGCCAGCGATTTGCAGCTTCTCAAAGAAGCCTATGATGGTATGAACACCTTTAAATGGAAATGAAATAATGAAAGCATTACAGAGTTAATATAATTTTTATTCAGAAACCTAATTTAATTGAAGGCCCCACGTTGGGCGCCAAAATTTTTTTACAAACCCCAATAGGTGTAACAGGTAAGCTCAGGTGAGGGGTGGGTCAAACTACACATTACACACACGATCCTTGTTGGGCGCCACGTGGTTTTTTTGGAGTCCACGAACTTAAAAAAAAAAACAGCTACTTTCGACGTTATAAAAAAAATGTATATTTCACTATAATTAAAGAATTCGCGTTCGTATACATCTTTCATCGAGCAAACAAAAATTATTTATTAAAAGGAAATTGATTAAAACAAAGATTATGAAATTAATTGAAAAGAAATTATGAAGTTAATTTGTTTTAACGAATACCAAAAAAAGGGAAGAAAATATATGTTAATGGTATTAATAGAAATCCCAAGATGGCCGATAGCAAAAAGAAGCTGCGCACTAACTTGACGCCGGGGATTTAATATTGAAACACAAAAACAATGAAAGAAATGAAAAGAAAATAATAGGAAACAACACTTATCTTTCGTTTCTCAGGCTTTTCTTTCCCCTTTCCTTTTTTTAAATATTTTTTTTCCTTTTTAGAAACTCCAATATCCACACGAGAGAAATAGATTGAAAATACTCTTACACTCTGCGGAAACTTAGAAAAAAAAACTGATCATCTGATATACCAAAAGGTTAATTTATTTGTTTTTGCCCCCTATTGGAAAAATGACTTCCACGATTTCCCAATTGAGACACTTCCTTCCAATGGTTTTTCCCATCAGTGGAATTTTAAAATATTATTTTCTTTATTTTTGAGCGAAAATGTTTTTCTCGGCCTTTTCTTTAGTGGCATTATATCAGAAAAATTTTCTTTGCATACTTTTGCAATTTTCACAAAAAAAAAAAGGAAGTTTTGACAGAAGGATTCACGTGTGAAAATTTTCATTTTCTGGGGCTTTTGATTTCGTAATGTTTTAATTAACCTGGACTTTGGATTTCCTACTTCCCTTTTCATTGGTACATTTCGTCGTTAATATAAAGTTTCATGTGGAAATTAGGAAGTTTCCCGAGTATAGGTTAGGTTTACCTATACTCCCTTTTCTGACATCTTTAATCCAGAAAAAGTTTCGGATAGCATAAAACATTTAGAACATCACCACGTTAATAATTTTACAAGTGTTGTTCCCAAATTAATTAGGGATGTTATGTCCTCTTGTGAATCCGTGGGCACCCCCTTTTCACTCAACATCAATCGTTACAATTTTATGTAAGCTCTAGTCTTGATTTGTGCGTGACCTTTGTAGTGTGTATATGGAGGGTTGATCGTGGTGACAAGGCTGATCCAGGACGCGGGTGTATGTATATGTGGATTTCTGCTTTGGCTCTCCTATCCGCCTTACTTCCAGGGTCAGAAGCTGCACGTTAGAGGAATGGCCGTGAACGATGACCATGTGCCTTTTATTCCTCTTCCAGGTGAGTCTGCGACCAGGATCCAAGCTATAGTTAGTACAGTGTCTAGGCTTTATATAGTGAAGTCAGTCGAAGAGCTGTGGAAAATGTTTTGGAGTTGCTTCTGGAGCTGCAGTCGGTTCCATCCTACATATAATACATAGATACAGTATCTAAGGCTTAATTCATTAAACGAAATGGACACCACAAGAGGTAACACTTAATTTCCCTTCCTATACTGTGAATATTTAATTTTGATTTGTTTTCAGAGACTCTGCCAAGCCGTAACAAATTGCTTATTAATCCAGCGTTGTTATTTTATGTGGTTTGAAGTTTCATCACTTCATATGATAATATTAATTTTTTAGGCTTTTGTGGGCCCCCGCGTTGTGGGGCCTGCGGAGGCATTAGTTACGCCAGTGTCTGTTCATCACACAAAAACTCTCGAACAGTAAATCCTGGCACTGTCATGAATCCACATCACCTTCTTTAGATTCATAACTCACATCCCAATCGCCTAAATGCATTATTCAATTGCCTAGAAGCATTAACTATGTATCGTTTCCATATATCACAAAAACCTAAAAATTAATCTAACATACAATAAGCTCATGTCATACATGAAAAACCTTAACCCATTAACACACTCAGAAACAGGTGTCATATCTCAACATTCACCAGGGCACCCGCTAGACAATAAAATAAACACGTCACCGCGAAGTAGCTACCGTTCACCAGAACGAAAACATGATATACGATCCCTTCTGAGTACTGACCATCGGGCTCTTATGTAATTTCAAATTTGTTTATCATTTTCCATATGCTACTGGTGACCCTGTTTGTTTTTGCCATTCTCAATTGTTTTTGTGATATCCCCAATTGTTTACCGATTTTTTAAATTCGAGCGTTTCCATTCAAGACGAAAAGCCAATTTTCAATTATTTTTCTGATTTTTGTTAGGTGAGCGTTTCCGTTTGAAAAAAAATCAGAACATATGCATGCTTATGGAATTGTCTACCCGGCAATTCCCACCAAATATGCTGTTGAAGCGAAACCAAAGGAGAGAAGTTGTCTTGAGTTCAACCTGGAGAGTACCCTTACCCAAGGTAAGGCCTCCAGTATTTAACATGTGCAATTATAGTGTAACGAAAAGTTTAAACAAAAGCTTTCCTTTGAATATTTAATAGTAAATTCAAAAATATATGAAGTGAAAGCCTTCAAGTGAAAGTGAATAAAAGGGTATTAAAAAAAAACACAACTAAAAGGAGTAATTATTTTTCAAAAAAAAAAAAAAAAAGGAAGTTGTACACCAAGTGGCATCCAACAGCGCACCTAGTCTTCTTTATGTTCCAAGCCGTCGCGGTTCAAGAAAATATCTTATATCTCTCAAACACACACGTTTTGCAATAAAAATATATTTGAGCTGTTTTCTATCTACATTTGTTATATTTATCAGCATAAAAAAATTGCATACGCCATAAAGAAGATTTTAGATTTTCTTTGCAATTTATAACAACTTGCATAAATTCGCTGCAAACAATAATTAATTTCGCCACTTGCCGGATAAAGAGATTTGCGGTGAGGAGCTTTTTAAGGAAAGTTCTTTTTGTTGAGCGATTGTAAAAGCGTGAAAGCAAGAAAATTTAACATGTTGCACAGACTAAAAGTAAAATGCGTTGAACATCCGATCGTTTTAGAGGTTCAAATTCGGGATCTGAAGAAAGCGACAAACAGCGACAACATTTGGTACCGCAACCGAATTTCGGCAGTTTCGCCACGATTGCATCCAGCAGAAAAGTGCGCGACAAGGCCATTTAGGGCTAGCAAATCGTTGAGTTGGAAGGTTTGTCCTGCTTATGTGGCAAGGTTCGCTTCCCAAAACTTCCTGAACTTCCTGAACTGCGTAATCCTTTGTCCGGTTCGATTGCCCCGATTCGAAAGAATTCCTAGGATGATGATCCGAAAGTAGAAATGCAACTTTCAAATAACCTCGTGCGGAACATCTGTGTCTCTTATGTAATCGACGGGATAGATACCGATTTTCAAGATTCACGGTGGCTCTCTCATGCCACTGCTTTTGCGATGGAAGCAAAACGGGATAAGACTGAGCTACATAAATTCACTGAAGACTGATCCCTGCCCTTCCATAAAAAAAGAGTATTTCTACAATGAGCATGCCCTCTATTGAGTTCACGCGTTTGGGTTACTATAGGACAGAGAAAAATACGTAGGAATTATACTATTTATGATAAAAAAAAAACTGAGCTGGAAACTATAGAAGATAGAACAGCGAACAAACCTTTATGGGAATTCGTAATGTGTGATAGAGGAATAGGAGAAAAGCCGGGACTAAAGCCGCGGAAGTGCTTGGATATATGTGCATGAGTGTTATCTGACCCATATCCTAAGAAACGTCTCTGTGGTATAGTGGAAAGAAATTGATTTCATCGATGTTTCAAAAGTATTAGACAAGGTTCATAGAATGTGCCTCCTTGACGTAAGCGATACAATCATGTCGACTAATACCCGGGCGCTTATTCACAACATATACCCCATCCAAATATTCATCATAGAAAGCGGCTTTAATCGCAGCTCTGAGACTGCATTTCAATTAAAGCTGGATTCTCCCTACAACAAGATTTTCACAAGAGTTCATTTTTGAATTTGTGCAGTCGGCCATCAGGAACAGCGATCACTTCTTCGTGACTATGTTTAAAGCCAAGTTTAAAGAGAAAATCCTATCTAAGGCAGAATGGGAATTACACTCTGTACTACAACAATTGACACATGCTATTTTTTTTGCAGAGATTGCTCTAAAGAAGAGGAAAATGTGGTGTTTTCTGTGATGAAAGGTGTGGAAATGAACATACACCTTGAAAATCATGTCACGACCTTACAGGTGGAAATCAAAGATATCCTGGCAGTGGAAAGGTTTCTTTTCAACTCTGATATAGAGAGCAAGGAGATTCCTATATATGCCGTATATTTCGTGCTGACGGTTGACGTAGTCTGATTACTGATGATAGTGCATGTCCATAGTGAAGCCTGGACGTATACGACCTAGTAGTCTTGCTTGGAATTAGTATCATGGATCGGATCATAAGCTTCCCGTGGTCCACTGATGTCACTTATAGAAAAGTGATAATATGATTAGGGGGTAACCAGTCTCGTTTAAGTGATAATATGATTAAGGAGTAACCAATCTCGTTTAAGGACTTGCATGAAGATCCACTGGGAGTACTCATGACCTAATGGTCATATTATACGTAGCCATACCAATTGGGTATCCGGCATTGCTAGCTTGGTACAACAGGGTTGAGGAACCCCAGATAGTGCTGCAATTAGTGATACTATTCGCCTTAACGTGGAGAAAGCTCCCTTGTGGGACTATTGTAGTGGTTGTGGTGGCCCATATACGGGCAGAGAGAGATTATCTGAGTCTGTATGACTTAGGCAGAGATTCTTCTCTGAACAGAGAAGTATGCCCTCTTATTTGAAGGATGGTCGCTTATTAATGTATACTTAAAGGATTGGTTCTCGGCGTGGAGTTGCACTAAATCAAACGGGTGCCGTGACCCAAAGATCGGCAGAGATTTTAGATGGGTCTGGCTTTCTTCTTGTAAGTCTAATGTTAAGTATGCACTGACATAAACTGGTACTTTTGAGACAGAATATAATATATTCTGCCCCATGAGGGCGCTGATTGTCGCTTGCGTACTAATCCGTGCATTAAGACAGACATAAAATTAAGACTTCGAGCTAGGCACGTAAAACCCTGACCGCTTTCTGTTATCACAGTCATCTTTGAGGAAATGAGCTCACGGATAGAGCAACAAAAGAACTGTATTCAAAACCCAACCCAAGATCAACGAAGAAGTTGTATGGACTAATAAAGATAACCCTGAGAGCCATTGTGTCCACTTTCACTAAACACTTCTTCCTCAGGGTTCACTTACACTGGATGAGACTTGTTAGCAGCCTTGTATGAAGAGGATCCGGGAGGAAACCGAAAAGCTAACTCACTTTCTCTTGTCACTATTCAGGTCTCTCCGGCAAGCAATGAAGCTGGAAGAGAGAATTGGAGGCAACTTCAAAATTTCGTTAAAGCATCTGGCTGGGATTAATGAGCTATATCTCACAAATCAATGAGCCTTGTAGTGGGCTAGGTTCAAGAGAAACCTAGGGGTCTCAACTAGAGCTGAAAATTGGATCTGGATTTGCTAATATCCGGATATCTGGATACCCAGGTCTGCAAACTATCCGATTTCTGAGATCCGGATCTCGATCCGAAATATCCACATCTGGATCCGAAGTATCCAGATCTGGATCCGAGGTATCCGGATCTGAATCCGCAGTATCCGGATCTGAATCTGAAGTATCCGGATCTGGATCCGAACTATCCGGATCTGGATCCGAACTATCCGGATCTGGATCCGAACTATCCGGATTCAGACAAAACAAAAGAGGCTTAAAATTTCATCCACATTGCGTTGCTTCATTGGGCAAATACAAATTTTCCGTTTTCCCAATGAAATAATGCAATCTGGAAGAAATTTTGAATATTTTTGGTTCATCGGGATCCAGACCCGGATAGGTTAGATCCGGATAGTTTAGATCCAAATACTAGGATCCGAATTATCCGGATACCCGGATTTTAGGATTCGGATACTAATTATTCCTGATAATCCGGATAGCAAATTATCCGGATACTTTCTCTAGTCTCAACCTCCCTTCAGTCAATATAAAAAACATTTTCTAAGAAATTATTTTGATGATAAGTATTTGATAAAAAAATAAACCCATACTTCAGAATGTAATATATGCAGCTAGTCTTAAGGTCACTACATGCACTCAAGCAAATCATAGGACTTGGCATACACAAGCTAAGTTGTAGCATAGATGGTACAAGAACTAAATGTCGCAGAGTATACCGATTGTGAAATGGGTAATGCATTCTGGAATGGACCATAACATGTTTTAGAGCATGCCGGAAGCAAATATTTTATAATAGCAGTTTTATATACATTGGATCTACTTCCTCAACACTTCAGATACGAAAAAATATGAATAACTCGAAGTATACATCATTTCAATGTTGTGGTCCATTCCGGAATGGATATACTTTTTTCGTACTTCATGCGACATCTAGTTCTTGTTTGATTTACGGTTGTAGGGGAAATCGAATGTTAACTTTTGCCTCCACAAGCAACGACTTTTATGCAGACATAGCAAAATCGTCAGATTTTATGGTACACAATAACTTCAGCCGATTTCATTCATGTTAGACTTTAGTCTCAACCAAAGCTTCGACTTTCGGCCTTTAAACTCAATTCAGTCAAAACAAAAGAAATGTGGATTAACATAACCTCCTACCCAACCTGGTGGTACACAAGAATACGTCTAAAAGTCCTGTTCATTCTCACATTTTTGAATTTAATAAATCTTTTACTTACCATCATTTCCATCGATGCTTACAAAGTTTTCAGCCTCCGGTGACGATTGGCCTACATTCAGAACTGCAAGGAAAGTGATGAGCACCAAAACGATACAGGGTGTATGAGCCATTGCGTTTGTTAGATGAATACGAATTTCTTCCTTTGATCCTGTAAATAGAAAAGCAAATGAAAACAGTTTGATTTGACGAATCACAATAAGATAGGGGGGTTTTCGCCGATACGAAGATTTATGTATGCCAACGTAACGTCGGTCGTCGATCGAATGAAAACGCTTATAAATCAATCAAAATCTTATTTTCTCATAAATCGCTGATGCTGATGCAAACCAGATTTCACAAAAAACTTCAATTCCAATTTACATTCCTCTTACAGCAGGACCACTGACACTCTGCAATCCAATCAAGGACGACTTTACAATCATTACATTACACGACAAATTGATGGCCAGGCGTAATTTTTAGCTAATGGAATTATGGAATTTCATAAATTCATTTTTAATTGCACTTCAGGTAAGTACCTCCGTACCAGGTACATTGCTTGCGGGATAAAATGTTAAGATATTTCTTGGGATGTAATAGCACTTTGGGAATTTATGTGGCTATAGAGCGAATGAATCCTGATAAGTTTTGGACTAGTAAATTTGACAAGAATTAATTGAATAAAATGTATATTTGAATAATTGAGATACTATTCAGATAGTTCTCTGTTAGAACGGGGATGTGCTACGGGAAATTTTTAACACGTACTAGAGTAGTTTACAGCTTTGATGTTACGCTGAAATTGACAAGGACATTTTCAAGACTTTCCTTGTCAATTATAATTAGTTTTGAGATAATAACAAAAATACGCACAATAAATTTATGAAGTTATGTAAATTTATGTTTGTGCACGGATTAGGTGTAAAAAACGAGCTTCAAAATAAACGTAGGTAGTAACGCTCTTTAACATTGAAAAGTGGAAAGATTCTTCTTCTGTCTGTCTGTCCATCTGGCATGAAGAAATTTTCAGATTTTTTTTTTTTTTAATTATATTATAAGGCCAAAATAAGGGAATATCCTATTATGCAAAGCATAGCATGGCAGGAAGGATATAGGGAAAGAATTAGGGGACAGAAGGACGTTTTTCGCTGGACACTGCATGAGAACGCGTTGACGTAGGTTTCATAAAAATAGTAAGTACAATTTGAAAAATTGACTAAATCGGGCAACCCCTTCTTGATGCTGCCATACAAAACTTTGATTTTGTTATGGTCGTAGCGTATTGCATATAGCAATATGCTACACGAAATACTGAAGCGTGTAAGCCGGCTGCTGTCAAGCAGAAAAATTGAACGCACCCCGACCGAGAGAAGTGCGTTTCCTCGAGCTCGGAGTGACATTCTGACGGTGGAAAAGAAGAAGAAGACAATCTTCTCGTATGGTGAAATCGTCACGTATAGTCGTGCAAGGAATAACTCCAAAGTATTTTCGCAGACATCCACTAGAAAACAAAACTTGTAAGTATATTTAGGATATTTGTCAATCCCCAGACTACTTTATTTTCCATTAATCTAGTTATTTTCAAATACCCCTCACCAATCAAAACTTCGGCAACAGCAGCTTCTCAGCAAGTCGATTTGGGGCCAAATTCTGTATCTCACCGGGCAGCGGCTCATATGTTAGAGAAAATTAAAATAAATCGCAACGAAAGTGTTTGCATGTCTTCGCCACAACAGAAAGCTGAAAGTGAATCAAGGGAATCAAAATCGTATGTATAAGTTGTAACACCTTTAAGGATTCGTGAATTAGGAGAAAATATCAACTCAACTACGAGGAACGGTGAAAATATTGAAAATATTCCTCAACACAAAAGTTGTTTCCCTATCTATTGAAAATATTAAAAGACAATGAGGAAATGACAAGAATGGAAGAACCCTCTCCACGAATCTATCAAATACGCAACTCTAGCTAGAATATCACCAAACAAACATCTCGAGAAGTGCACAAAGAAAATAATTGATGTTGGTGCTGTGAAAAAATTTCATTTCACTACTACGTTTTAAGGAAATTGAGTTTCGGCAGTATAAATTAAAATAGGTAGTAATGTGCTACAAATGCATCAGTCTGATGTGAGGCTCAGCACTCGTTGGGGGATGCTCCACCGATATCCAAGATGTGCCTCAACATGATTTTGTTATAGAAATGCCATTAGTGCCCCGTGCAAGTTCGACCACAGGTCATCTGAAATTTCTCTGTGAGAACATTCTTTCTCGACTTAAGAGTAAGTGATAAACGTATACTCATCGGAAGGCAACTTGCCGCAGGATAGGGCGCAGTAAATGTTTGTTTGAATCAATTAGTTTAAGAATTATGCTAAACGCATTGGATGCCAATAATAATTATTGTATTGATTTAGTCACGTCATCTGCAACTCAGACGGTAGGCTTTGAGCTCGCTCCGGATTTGAAAATGCAAGACGTTTGTTTTTTTTTGTGTGAAATTTAAAGACGGAATGCGCTGACATCTTTAAAAGATAATTTTACAGTATACAGCTAACGCGACTTGAAATAATACTACAGTTAAAATTATCATTTGGATAACAATTCTTTTTTGATTAGCAAGCGGACTATTTTAGAGGCGCCTCTTCGGTGGATCCTCTACTTTGCCCATGTAAGTGTTCTCAACTCTATTTTATTGTGTGAGTAACGTTAATAATCTATAAATTTTTGCTGCATACAAGCCCCGTCAATAAGTAGTTTTGTTCTTTTCGTCAATAATCGTTTTGAGAAAATAAATTAAAGAACAGGTTTAAAGAATTATCGGCACTACGTAACTAGAGAAATGTAATGATAACCAAAAAAGAAGAAAACAAAAAGGAAAATTTTTTAAAGATCTTTACTATAGAAATTTTACAATATTGAAAGCAATCGCGCAAATTTAACAAAATTACAAACTGTTTCCTACAATCTTCGCATAATTTCTCAAAAAAGTTTAAAACGAGTAAAAGACGATTACTAAGATTTCCCTAAAATGTGTTATAATGTGATGAATTTTCTTTTTATTTTTGATAAATAAGTTTCATGTTTTTATTTACCTGAAATTCTTACCTTTTATGAGAGATTGTCTTATCTGTGACTCAACGTCATAATAATGCATTATTTTATTCATTCATGATTTAAATTACGCATTTTCAAATTTAATCAAGAGCGCATGCCTATCACGGAAAGTTTCAATCAGATAATGTACTAGTATTCTTAAGTTATTATTATTTTAGTAATTGGTACTTTTTGTATTAGTATACTTATTCATATCGTTTTCTTAATTTCTATATTGCATACTGCTAGCGTATAAGTGCATCGCAAATGCGATGTTGATTGTCTTCACAAGATGAGGAAGAATTAGGTCATCCGAGATTTTTTTTTTTTTTAACTGGAAAGAAAGAGGTCATTAAGTCACCTACTAGGTTAAAAGGTTAAAGCTTTGTAACTTTGCCGAGATATTATTATAATTAAATACAATTTATAACGTAATGTCTCCGTGAGCTTTGAATTCTTTTCCTTCACCATCCTGGAGCCCTCTCAAGTGAAGGTCGTCTAGGCTCGCCTAGTCTCTCTCTCTTTACAGGTCAACTAGGGACTCTGAAGAATTATGCCCCTCAGAGTCAGATGGGAGGATGGGGCAGGGAAAGAAGGCAGACCATCTGCGCCTTCGATGGGATACAGGTAAGTGACGTAAGGGTCCCTTCAGGACCGAATGTGTGCCGGCTTTGATGTGATAGGCACGAAAAATTTTTTTGATTATGGCTGACGGCAGCGGCAGGTTTTTGTGGAACCCCCCCCCCACACTCTCCGCCAATAGCTGAGGCGAACTAGCGTGCCGCCCTGCAGTCAACGCTGCCCGTCGAGTGATCTGTCAGCTCATGCTGACAGTCGCGACTTTACCTCCTAAGCGAATCACTCTTCATAGTTCCATAACAATTTTTCACTTTATTTCACTTTTATTTTCATTTAGGGTATAATATTTTTGGGCTCAGACATTTATAACTTTTCCTTTTGTTGATTGAAAACTTCAATTGTAGATTCTATCAAATTTCTATAAAATTACAAATCAAGAATATCTATCCAGACTTTGCCGAAGGAAATACAAGAAATACGATGTTAATAACTTCTGGAATTAGGCCTCTTTTACACGAACCACAGTGGAACCATAGCCCGAGATACCACATACGAATAGAAATCGCATCACAGTCAGAAAAAACGTTATAAATAAACGGTTTCATACGAAACCTCTACCACAATTCACCCTATCACTGTGGGAGTGCTGTGGCTTGCTTCTGGAAATCGCAGTTGGGGACACGCTGTTTATTGTGCTACCACTCTAACTTTTCGAAATCCGTTACTGGGAGCTAGCTTTCATACGAGACGTTAAGTGGTACCAGAGTCTTTCATTATTGGCGCCGTGTTATTTAGTTTATATTATTATATTTTATGATTTTGACAGATATTTACCGAGTTTACCATAAAATTATTTGGGACTATTTTTGCTTTTATACTTTAATTATGAAGGATGTGTTTTTTACAAGAGTGTTTTAGTTGGAAAGGCTTGATTACTTGAAGGTTTTAGTTACTGAACCATTTTGGCACCATTTTTGACAGCTGTCATGAAATAAATAAATAAAATGAAGTGTTTTCCTGGGACTTTTGCAAGAATACAATAAGGTATCAAGGTATGTCATTCCAAATTTCTTCTTCTTGTTTTTAACAAAGTTCCAGGAAAATCATTCGCGTACTTTTCCATACACTTTCCGCCCACCACACGAGTAAGTTTTTGCACGAAAACGAACAGACTAAATGTTGACAATGTTGCCATTTGGTTCTAAGAACGTTGATCGGCAAGGACGATTGTGGACCGTCTGTAATATCACTCTGGCCCATGTAAAAGAGGCCTTATTATAACATTAAATTAAAAAATTAAAAAGTATCATGTTAATGGGGCATTTTGGCGGCAAATGAAAAATTTTTAGAAAAAGCTAAAATATTTCCCATTTGTTGAAGTTTGGAATTTTATAACTCATTATGAGAGATAAGAAGAGAGTTGATCAAGGACTTACTAAGGGTGTATTTGCGAAGCGCACAAGCCATAAAAAAACACTTCTCCTAGCGCACAAGCAGGAGTTTGCGAAGCGCACACCTATTGTTAAGGGATTACGCATTGTTTTGGAAACGCGCGGCTATGGTTAAGGTCAACGCATTGTTATAGCATGTATCTTTACCTGATCTATGAATTTTGCCTGATCTATGTAAGTTAAGTTAAGTTTTTAAACCACTAATATCAATAAGAGGAGTACGCTCTGCGCCAAACGCAAAGACACACACAGGCGCTCCGCGCGCGCGTGTGTGCCCCTACCAGCCTGCCTCTGTGTGTGTGTGTGCGCGCCTGCCTGCATGCTGTGTCTGTGTGTGCCTGCCTGGGTGTGTATTTCTTTGCGCTTGGCAAATATACCCTACGGGGGTATATTACTTAGGGCAGGTAAAGATATGTGCTAGAACAATGCGTAATCCCTTAACAATAGGTGTGCGCTTCGCAAAGTATTTTTGACTAGATTAATTTTGAGTTGTGCGCTTCGCAAATATACCCCTTACTAAAACGGGCGCGAATAGTGCTCTATTAAATACATGGTGATATGGATGCTGTCTATCTCGACTTCAAGTCGCTGTACTTATTTATATGTCATTTGTAGCTATGAAAAGTGAATTTTACTTAAGACCAGTGAATACAAGGAAGGAATTATTGTCGCCGGTAGGCAATTCTGCAAACAAACTTTAGGACGCGGTAAGGTCGATAAATGACAAAAGAGGAACAAAACATTGAACATTTTTAAAATTCATATTAAGTACCTATACTATTACAAAAAGTAGTGTAATAAAGTTATTCTTCATTTATCTGCATCTTTCATTTGAATAACGATTTCATACAAAAATCTCTCAAAACTTTTCTTAGAACTATTTGCAATAAATAAATGCAATAAATACATTATAAAGGAGATATGGCAGATGGTGCATTAAAATTCACTTATGTAGTAATAAATTTGAATTTTGAGAAAAAAAAACTTGATAATTTTCGTACTTAATTCTACTGTGCCGTAAATGTGAAAGATATCGTAACTAGATGTGTACGTGAGGCATTTTGTTACAGGAAATTTACTTCAATTCAATACAAAAAAAAACGGCATACATATATAGGGTTCCTGAAAAATCTTCAGTTATGATATGCCCTTTATCTGGAACACCGTCCAGATTGTTCCTTTCCAATTTTCTGATTGTAGCACTTCAACCTATCATCTCTTTCGTTTATGACCACAAATCATAAATTACCCTGTATATACATATGCTTATATAGCACTTATTTCTCTGAAAAATGTTATTGAAGCAGATGTCATCTCTTCTTATCATCAAATCCAGTATCCTGTAAGTTATTTTTATTTTTTAGGTCTAATTCTTTCAGCCGACATTTAATGCCATAGGTAACCCTGGAATGTGGTAGTAGTAGTATTTTATTAATTTCAAAGAACCTTATAAATAACATTTCATTTAACATATTTCGTATTCTTCTTAAAAACCCGTTTTTTTTTGTGATTTTGCCACATATATGTATGTCTGCATGTTCTTTAAATTTCAGTTTATTATCTAATATAATACCGAGATATTTGAGATTATCCACACATTCATTATTAATTCCATCTATCCGTACCGATATGTTATCAACACATTTACAGTTAGACTTTGCAAGATTTAATTTTAATTTATTCATCTTTAACCAGTTGTTAACGCTTTCTAAGTCTGCATTTAAATTAGTGCACCTACTGGAAATGTTCCTAGCACTTATAAATATTAAAGTGTCATCATAACGAGAGTTTACTATGACTAATCACACCCTTAACATCATTAATATATAACAGAAATAGAATAACACCCAGTACTGAACCTTGTGGTACACCAAGATTAACTTCGATATACTCTGAGATATGTTATTCACCTTAGTTGTCTGCGATCGTTCTGTTAGATAAGATTCAAACCACTTATATTTTACTCCCTTTATTCCATACATTGAAAGCTTCTGTAACAAGATTTGTTTGTTTAAGGTCTCAAAAGCCCGTTTAAAATCTAGAAATACAGCTATAACAGCATTATCGGCATCCAGTTCCTTCTTCCAGTCAAATATTATCTATTTCAGGGCGGTTTTACATAAGTGTCTACCTCTAAAACCTGACTGTTTTTCGGCTAATAAATTATTCGATTCGATGTACTCCACTAGTCTTTTAGCTACAAGTCCTTCCAATATTTTTTCTTCCACGGGTAGCATATTTATCAAACGGAAATCTTCAGAATTACTTGTATAAGGTATCTTCTCAATTGGGACAACTATAGATTCCATCCAGATTTTAGAGAAAATACCTGTCTGTAGCGATAAGTTTATATTTTTCAATGGCACATATTATTTATTGATTGGAAGATTATATCACAGTTTAAACTATTGAAGTCTTTCTTCTTATTTCACTCTTTCAATATATCACAGATCATTTTTGTATCACAGTATGTCATTGTAAATCTACAAGGTGTCCTTCTATTTGGTAAAACATATTGCACCGTGTTAATAGAATCATTAATATCTCTCTAATACTTTCGATAAAATATATGCTGAAGTTATTAGCTATTTTTACTGGGTGACGTATATATTCTTGATCAAACCTAACTTCCTTAAAATCACTTATTTTATCTCTGCTTATAACAAGATTTTTAATCGCTCTCCATAGCCATTTCTGGTCTCCTGAATGCGTTTCTAATTTTCTATGAAGTTATGCATGTTCTCGCGGTTCTCTTGTCCTTGATGGTTTACCCCAGGTTAAGCACTGGCGACAGCGTATTACCCTTTGCCTATTCTGTACGAAACCTTGGGGTTATATTAAATTCTAATATGAAGTGTTGTGATCATACTAAGTCCCAGTTGTCTAAAATATACTCCACACTAAGGAGGCTATGGCTTTCTGCAAGCATTCTGCCATCGCAAACACGACTGAAGTTAGTTAAAACTCTTCTACTTCCTTTCTTTACTTATGGCTCTCTAATTTTCCCACGAATGGACAGCGTTTGTAAGCCGAAAATGAACGTTGCCTTTAATGATTGCCTAAGGTTTATTTTTGGATTAAGGCGGTATGATCATATCTCTCCATTTAGATCTCAACTCTTGGGCTGCTCACTAGAGTGTTATTTGGAACGCAGGATTCTAGTTTTCTTATTCAATTTAATTTATACCAGAAATCCTGAATACTTCTTTAATAATATTGAATTCCTACAATCACCTCGACATCGTAATATCATGCTGCCTCGTATAAATTACAGTATCTTAGAGAACTCTTACTTTGTCCACGCTTCTAGATTATGGAACTCTCTTCCTGCACACATTCAACGTGCGGGTACTGTTGGCACATTTAGGAGGTTAATAGAGGAGCACATTAGCTATTAAGTATTAAGCCTAATCAATAGTAGATTTCTTTTATTAGTTATATAATTGTTCTTACTTGTTCCTATATTATTATTATTATTATTATTTCTTCCATTTCTTTGTTTTCTTATTTTATTTTGTAATATTAATTAATTGTAGCTCCTCGTTTTTTTTTCTTTTTGTATTTTATTTGATTATCCATTCTAGTAGACCTTGTGTACTTACTTAATTCTTTTATTTATCTGAATTCATATTACCTATTTTAATTGTACTCTAAAAGATTGTAAACCTTGTGTACTCTCCTTGTTTTATATAGAATAAATTGAATTGAATTGAATTGAATTGAATTATTTTTTATTCTTATTATCTGTCTCTTATATATGATTTTCTAAGGACCTTGTACCTATGCCAATCCTCTCTGTTGTGACTGTAAATAGCTCTATTGAATGCAATTATTTTCCCTTGCTTCATTCTCATTCTCTCTTAATTCATGCTAACACCAACGAAATTTACTTTTCTGCGTAAAACTTTCTTTACCGTCATCCGCTGCAGACAATGTTTCAACTTTTCAACGAATGATTTTGAAAAATCATCAATGAGGAAAATATTCTCAAAATTAACTTCATTTAAGAGATCCTCAAATTTAGTTTTGCTATATTTTATAATGTTAGACATCTTACTATTATCAGATTTATCTCTCCTAGCTTTAATTTTGAGAGTCTCATGGTCTGTTATTTTATGGTTCCTATCAACATTTACAGATGCATTCTACTCCTGTGGTCACGTAATCAATTAGGGTCTCCCTCATTATTCTAGTTGGTTATATAACTAATTGATCAGCGATAACATTTCTTATTATATTGTGATTACTATCATTTCCTAGAAAATTTATATTAAAATCACCCGAATGGGTATGGATCTGCATCGAATAAATTCGTCTTTCATTATGTGAAAAAAATTGACATTATTATGATTCTTCTCTCATTATTGATAAATCTCTATCTGATAAAATTCAACTTTGTCACTGAAATCCTTCCGCAAACATACTTGCATAATCCAACGATTAAATTCAAATAAAAAAATTGATCGAAACACAAATTGCAACATCTTTCGTTTAATTAATTTACTTACAACAATTTACATTTTCGTACATTCACACGTGTAATAGTCTAGTCTGAACTGTAAACATCAAATTTAATTTACGTAGTACAAATAGTTTTACCAAAAGTAAGGAAAGGAACTACGTTGTAAAAGAGTTGCCATCATTTACGACTTCCTTACAACATAAAATTCTATCAAAAACATGAGGATAATAAAGAAAAACATTTCCCGGTATTTCCATGTATTTTCCAGGTGAGAATTTCTCTTTAGTCATTTGCTAGTAGTGCAAGATACTTTATCATGGAAATTTATATGATTCTTCAGACGATGGTCTGTCTATCACACTGACCATGTGGGTCGAGCAAACTATTTATTTAAATAAATGACAAAAGTTTTCACGAATTGAATTCCGTTATTCTATCGAAATCGTAAATATTCTTGGATTAAATTTCACTCCCTTTAGCCATTTCGTTAATGATATTTTACGTATTTTCTCAGGTGGAATAGGTATAGGTGTGTTCCCACCCACACACCATATTCAATTCGAAATGGGATAAACAACATTGAGAAGGGAAATATTTGTCCAGTGAAATTCATTTAATTCACTGACATGTATAATATGGACTGACTACATTCATACAAAAATACTGGAGACAGTGGGCTCACTTCTATATAACAGTCTTTTTCCGTCTAAGCACTTAGTACCAACTGAGAGAGAACTGTAAACAACAAATAAATTAGTGGGTTTGTCAAAATAAATGTTTTTAATTTAATTATTAATAATTATTATTGATAAAAAAGTTTTATCAGCGGCAATACTTATATTCATTACCCGGAGATTACACTTGCAAGTACAACTAGCATGCAAGCTGCACTGCCATACTTCTTGCACGTATAACCTCTACTGCCATGCTGGCAGCTCAGCTTTCAGAGAACTTACATGATGAAAAACCATAGCAGCTGAGGTGATAGTAATTTGACATTATGCAGTTTTCAAGATGGCGAAAAAGAAATGCTTGAGAGAATTTGTTAAATTTATTCTGGAATAATAAGATTTTCTGGGATCATTTGCATTACATCATTTACAAAGACCTTCCTCTTAACTTTTTCTTGGGTTTTTTAATCATTCTGCTACTTTCTTTATTGCTATAATTTTCCAATATACGCATGACTTTACGCCTCAATGCCATTCTTTAAATGAACTTGCATGCAATATGATAAGACATCAACCGAACTGGTTTCTGCTGTCAAGTTAAAAATCGGGTTGGAAGGGAGGCTTGCATGCAAGCTGTACTATCTCGTATAGTCCACGGGTTAGATACGCAGCAAAAATTCGCAATGTTGTTTAAAAGCACTTTTCGAGCTGCATACTCACTTTTTCAACATCCCGCCATTAGTTTTTTCTCAATTTTGGCACAAAACCCACGCATTATTCTTGTACCCTACATGAAATCTATACTAAATATATCACTCCGATTGTAACGCATAGAAATAATGACGGTAGAGCAAAATAGATTGGATACCAACGCACGAGAGCAAGTGCACGTAGAGAGCTGAAATTTTGCACACGGGTTTTAAAAAAAAGTCTAAATTTAATTTCGAAAATGGGACAAATTGGATAAGTTTTTCGTAGGGTTGCCGTACAAAAATTTCGTTTTTCACTATGTATTTGGACACTGCTTGAGAACGAGTCTGACGTTTTTTCATAAAAATATTAAATAGTAATAAGACTAGTACTTCAACTACAGATTTATAGTACTGGTTAGGGCTTTTGATTTTCGAAGCTTCGAATTATTTTCGAACCTTCCGAAGAATATTCGAGTATCGAAGCTTCGAATCTTCCACCTTCAAACGGATGAAGTTTGAAGTTTCGAAGTCACCATGTGACGTGTACTTAACATTTGTACCTACTTCCCGCTGAGCTATTCAGTCAAAATTTGTCACACTTATAAACCTTGAATACATTTTCGCACTTTTATATAATATAAAATCAAGATAGTGACTATTAGATGACGGGACAAATTTTGCCATTAATGGTCCGATTCCACTCAAAATTGTTAGTCCTTTGTAGTTTTTTCTGTTCTACCCCTTATGGGAATAACTGGGTGTCTGCGCACCCCCCCCCCCCGACAGCACTGGAGGACTTACTGCCGCTGAACCTCTATTGCAGAGGTGTAGCGGAAATTAGTGCTGTCAGACGGAGAGCGGGGGTTGGTGGATGGAGAGGGGTGTTGGGCACTCCAATATAGTCCAGAAGATAGACTGTAGTTATTGCAGGAAAGAAACAGACTACCAAATACCAATCTTGACTTTTGGTGGGGGTGTAAATACATGCCCACCAGGAGTGACTGAGATGGGAAAGAGATGGTCGTAGCATCCGATCTTTCTATTTTTACTGATGGCTCCAAGACAATAGTGGGCACAGGGGCTGGAGTGTACTCCACTCCAGAGATCTACAGTGGCACGAGTCTTATAGACTATCTGTCAAACGCAGTGTTTTTCAGGCAGTACTCGCAGCAATTCATCAGGTGACAACATTGGTAGCTATGTGCAGAGAGCCCTTACGGTGCTGGTAAAATCAAAATTGGTGCAGTTATGCTAGACTAACCTTGGAGTATTGGCTACAAGGCATAAGGTAACCCTATGCTGGGTACCTAGCCATAAGGATATGTCGGGGAACGAGATGGCTGATGAGTTGGCCAAAAAAGGCTCCGCAGCGGTAGTTTACGTCAGGATCCCGATCGGAGCAATAAAAGAGGAAATCATCAGGGGCGCCTATCAAAAGCCAAGTCTTCTGTGGACCAGCAGGGATACCTGCAGCAATTGTGGCCTGCATATGATAGGAAAAAGACAAGGGAGCTGCTTAATGGCAGCAGAAAAAATACCAGGAATCTAGTAGGGGTCTTTATGGGTCATTGGGCCATAGGTGACTGGGGATAGCGGCGAACGATTTCTGCAGGAGCTGTAAAGACTCTGAGGGAATCGAATCCGTCCAACACATGCTTTGCGAATGCGCCGCTTTTGATGAATAATAGAGGTAGGCTATTGGGTAGCTACTTCTTTTCAAGTCTGGCGGAGCTGCGAAAGAAAGAATTTTGATATATCCTGAGTTTCTGAGAAAAACAGAATGGATCTACGTAAAAAGTCTTGGAGATATCTTAAGTTCCCTAAGGGAAGCAGGATGGATCTGGAACGGCTTGAAAAGGTTATCCCATGGGGCCTAGGGGCACAATTGACCCACTAGACGTTTAAGTGATGCAGGCTAGTTGTCTTGCGGCACCCCTTTTACCTAACCTAGTTAATTCGAGCATAAAATGATAAATTTGAAGCTGTGAAATAAGTAATGCATAACACGTTAATCCAGTTAACTATCAATGAGCGCAGAGATCTTTCAATTTACAGTATTCACTAAAATATTATGCCTTTTCGATTAAGATACAGCCAGTCCTCGCTTTTATGGCAGCTTACGTCCCAAAAAAAATTTACGTAAATGGAGCGACATAAAACCAGCCACATTTTGTTATACATTTCTATATAAAACCATCCAGTTAGGTTCTAAGATACGAATAAAAAAGCCTTTACCAGAAGAAATGAACATGTTCTATTAATTAAAATAAAAACAAAAACTGCTAACGCAATTATTACAATTATATTTTTTTAATAAAAAGTCATCCAAGCGTTTTTGTTTAGTTTCTTTCTTTTGATTTTCATGTATGTCCCTATAAAATTTATAGGCGAAGTTGATGCTATTGTTTACCTCGAAACTACGTGTATTTTTTCTAGAATATTTTCATTGCTGCGTTTAAATGGTTAAAAGCTTCAATTAATTTCTTCAATGTCAACTGCTTTGCCTCGTTACTAGAAGTGGAAACTGGCACCTCTTGATTGTTTTTCAGTCTCTGATGTTCGAGTTCAACTAAATCCTCGTCAGTCAATTCTTTCGAATAGAAGAATAGCATTTCCGTTACGTCTGCACTCTCGAGTTCTATTCCTGGTAATCTATTTGCTATGCTCACTATGTCTGCTATTATATCGTTTAAAGGACTAAAATAATACGGGCAAACTTTTTTCCAAACTCCTTGTAAGTTGCTCTATTTGACTTCGTCCCATGACGTAGCTATATATTTTACACCATCCAAAATAATAAAATTTTTCCAGAATGTTTTTAAATCTATCCCGTTCACATCATTTGCTTCCATAGCCTGTGGAAAAGTTTTTCTTAGATAATAAACTTTAAAGGAAACTATAACCCCCTGATCTATTGGCTGGAGGAGAGCAGTTGTGTTAGGTGGTAGAAACACTGCTTTTATTTGTGGATCAATATCAGAAATACGGGGAAGATGACCTGGCGCATTGTCCGGAAGCAATAGAGCATCGTAAGCTAAGTTTTGGTTAGCACAGCAATCCTTGACTTCAGGAATAAAGTTTTGAGTACACCATTCTTTCCAGTAACCCAGGCTTTTAAGTTTGATTTCCAAATGACAGGAAGAGTACCTTTAGTATAGATTTTTAATGCCCTTGGGTTTTCTGATCGATACACTAAGATAGGCTTTAAATTAAAATCCCTTTGATCATTAGAGCCCAATAACAATGTGGGGCGGTCTTTCGCAACCTTAAAACCGGCCATAGATTTTTCTTCCTGAGAAATGACGGCATTTTTTTCCCAAATAGCCCGGTCTCGTCGATGTTAAAAACTTGATTTGCAAACAGTCCCTCTTCTTGGATGATTTTCCAGAGATTTTCAGGAAAATCGCACATCGCTTATACGTCTGCACTCGCAGCTTCTGCTTGAACTGCGATATTATATAATGTATACGTCTTTTTAAAACGCATGAACCAACTGCGACTTGCTGCAAAAGTCTCCTGTTGAACATCGTCACCTTTATTTTCTGCAATCAATCCTTGTTGATTCCTGATGGTTGTGGTTTTCAAGGAAACAGAATTTTTTATAGCAGTTGTAATTTTCAACTTCTTTTTTATGATGGTTTGAACTGTCGTGCGCGGCATGTTTAATTGATTTGCTATCAAAGATGTACTTAGGCCTGTAGAATGCAAAAATCTTAGACTTTACCTTGAAATTGCATGTCTTTTCCGTGTTTTCACTGACACGATTTTATTTTTTATTGGCTACATTTTTGTACAACAAATAATATAGAATTAAGTTCGTCACTAACAGTTTCTTTTACACGAGTAGATCACGACGCGATCTTCTTTCAGCAAGTTGGCCAAAGCGAAATATATATTTTCTTAAAAATTGAGGTGTGACACTCCCACAACATCAGTCAAAGAGGTCTGAACTACGAAATAAATTAAGCAGCTGCAAAACTTTCTTGGTCTTACCAGTTACTTTAGGAAATTTGGTCCTAGCTATTGCTAAAATTGCTAAATCGCTATCATCAGATCTAACCAAAAAGATGCAAAATTTGTCTTTGACTAGAAGACGCATTTCACACGTGTTGTCAAAAGCAGGATAGTGAAATTTGAGATAGTGAACTGTATGCGTGGATCCGGATACGAACGCAGATTAAACAGCGGAATAATAGCGGGATACCCTCATGTGATGTCTATAATAAAAACTGAACAGTGTTAAATACGGTCTATATAAAAACAAATTAGATTGTAAAAAGAAATGAAAAAAACAAACTACATTAAGATCTGTTTGTATGTGGTAAAAAGAAATAATAGGTGTAGGGTATCTCGCAAGATATAAATCTGAATTGTGGATTGAATTGAGACGTAAGCTGGTGCGAGTAGAAAATGTATAATCTAAGAATATGCCTCATGTTCTGACAGTTTAGTATGCATGGATTCTGGTAAGTTAGCTCAAATTTATCCAACTCCATATGTGGTGTCAGAAGTGGGATGAATAGAAGAATGACCAACCCGAAGTACAAAGCCTCTGGAAAAAGATGCTTCAACTGTAGGTCAACATCTCATTTTATCAAAGTATGTCCTAACAAAGTAAAACCTGCGTGATGTTTCAGCTGTAGTGAGTTTAGCCACATGCCTCCAAGTTGTCCTAAATCGAAAGGAGAAACAAGAATGTCCATTTATTTGTTGGTAAATCTGGTGACGCCGCTGTCAGGAATGAGAATAGGAATAGAAATTGACGGAACAACTTTTTTAGCCTTAATTAATACCGGGAATGATGTCACTTTCATTAAAAAATCGGCCGCTTAGACTTACAAAATAAAAAAATAAAACTTATGTCGTTTGCATCTTTGAGACTTCTCTTCTCAGTTTGCTGTTGACGTTATTTTTCTCTATTGTTGATTCTTGTAGTGTTATTATTCCAACATCACTTTCCGTGTTCTTCATCAATCATAGTTCAACAAACGCGTGATTTAAATATTAAAACAACATTAAAGGCCTCTATACACGTTCATGCAAATCGTACGACTTGACATAGCCAAGTCAAGTCTGCATCTGCATACTTGCATTAGCGTGTGAAGCGAAAGTCGAAGTTGAGCTGAGACTGAACTTTGGCAAGAATAAAATCGGCAGAAGCTTTTGCATACAAACAAATCTGACGAATTTTGCAATCGAATTAAACTGCATTCTGCATATAGAAGTCGTTGCGTGTGGACGCAAAAGTCAGCATTCGGTTTTTCTACAAATTGAAATATGCATGCCAAGTCATGATTTTAATAATCAACTCTCATTCTTTGATAAGGACCCTAAAAGAAAAAGTGAACTATGTATGCATACCTACACATGATTTTTACACTTTATGAATTAGTCTCCCCCTGCAAGAGATTATAATTTCTTAAGCAACATAATCACAATATTCCCTCACCCATAAAACGATGAAGTCGAAGCATGAAGTAATTTCCTGAAATTTTCGCGCTAAGATGAACTCATTTTACCTTAAAAATAAACTCATCTCGTCTTGTCAACACTTTTGTTTTTCAGCAATGCCTTTACACACGTCTTTCTGTGGATTTTTGTTGCAAAGATTCGTATTTTTACGACAACGGCGGCAATGATGGTGATGATGAACTTAAGTTCAGCCAACACCAGTTATGCTAGTGCCTTCTTTTTAATGAGAAAGTTCCAACTGGTTCGACGCCATCATACATACATCTGTACATAGTACATATAGAAAAAGGTGCAAACAGGTAACCCTTTTTAAGCTTATTATCAATTTCGTGGTAGGTTCCAACCATTTGTTAAATCCCACTTTTAATTTGAAAGACTTTGACTTTTGTGCCATTATCTAGATTTTATCTGAAAATATCGTTCAGCGGCGTGTAGCATCTTTAATTTAAAGGATAAAGCGCGGGGAACGTATGGAAAGGGGAATGGAAAGTTGTATTCTCATTAACTGTGCGATTTTTAAAGACAGACTGAAGGCGCTTTAATTGAAAAATTTTGGTACAAACAAAGTCTTAGTATGCGTATGTATGTATGTACGTTCACCGAAGGAGTCATCCTCATCAATGAGTTTGGTTTGTTTTAGCACGATAAACGTGATAGTAAAAGGGCAAAACAGAAAAAATAATTGTCTCACCAGAACTGAGCGAATGATGCCCTTTTAATCAGTAATTTATTACCTGATGACGTAAGCCTTGATATAGTTCCAAAGAAACAGTTTGTGGTCTTCTTAAATGACTTTTATCCGATCACAAACCCTTGACTTTGTGGGAAATTTTGGGAAGAGTTTTAGGTTTACTACTGGATGGATTTGCATGGCGTTTTGATTTAGAATGAGTGAATGAAAAGCTTTTCGATGGGTAAAAAAAGTTTACGTTTCTGAGGCCATTCCTGAAGCCCTAAGGACTGTATATCCAGTGCAAGTCGGCACATACATACTTTCTCAAGCAATATCTAGGTTCCCCGTGACAGCCCATTTAGAAGCCAGATAACTCGGACTGCCTTTTGCCACCGAAAATACTCCCTAAAGCCTCGGAACTATCCGACAAGAAGCCAATCCGCCTAGACGGTCCTCTCATAACCGAGTCCTCAGTTTGCTGAAAGCGGTGGGCTGCATATAGCAACCTCCAGACCAGCACTCCTCACAATAGCTCAAAACGAACTAAAAGGTTTCTTTTCGATGATTTTTGAAAATTCGGAAAACGTCACTTTTTTGACAGGGACAGGGGTGGGTGTATACGACGCTGCACATTCGTATTCACTTTATAATCTGTAACAAAATCAAACTGGAAGCTTCATTTGGGAGGAGTACTTTGCAAGATGCTTTTTTTTTTTAGATTCAAGGCAAAACTTAAGGATACAAACTATCCCTCACCCTTTATATGAAAAAATTATATAAAATTGATGAAATTCAATTGCCATTTTTCAAATGACATATCAAACTCTTGGCTCGGTAGTTAAAGCATGTATAAAGCTATTTTGTAACCCCGCTCTTCTGGGTGTAAGCAAAATAAGTAGATATGACAAAAATATAACGCAATACCATATATGATCAAAATTGCTGCTTTTTTTTAATTCCTCTCATCAAACGATTTTGAAACAGTTATATAGCTTCCAATATTGAAGCGTTTTGTTTTTCATCACATATATTTGTTCACGCTAATTAATCTTTTCTAACCCCAATCACACTAACTACAATGTACATTGGTTGCACGCTTGTAAAATTTTACAAATGATAGGGAAATAATTTTACAAGTGTAGCAAGAATTTGTGTGTATAATCGTTAATAATTGATGGATTTGTATATGTAGTACATTACATGTATTATTCTACAAACACTTTGGGACTTGTACACTTATATTTATGTGCAATAGGCGCCTGAAAGCAAATTACTACAATCATATCTTATAGGATCACAAATAATTTCAAAGCCAGAAGTAGTGCGAAAATGTAAAATTTGAAATATGTAGCTTTAAGTATTTTTTTACAACGATCAAAATGTATATCCTATCCTCCCACCATAAATGTATCATTTCATTAAAAACAAACTATTCAAAATTCAGTTACTACCATGATTTAACTAAATGCTGACAAAAACTTCCTTTAAGATTTTCTTTGATGTTTCGCCTTTAACATTGGGTTTTTTTTTGTGAAAATGTTTCCCCGATGTAATATAATATTTACAGTACCACCTACATCAGCACGCCAAAACAAAAGCATTTCACATTTATGTACAAGAACAAGTAAACATTTGCTTCTTCATCCTTGCTTGATCCTTAAGTGCAGTCAACGTTGTCTGCACATTAAGCTACTCCTTCCAGAGGAGACGATAAGCAAAATACAACAGGAAACTGTTTATTCTAATTGACATTTCAATTTATTATGAAGATCTGAGGGAATTTCCTGCATATAATAAATACTTCGATGGGGCGGCAGGGAAGGATTATTAATTTTATAGTCTGCCACATAAGTATGAAGCTTAGAAAAATATTGTGTCAATGGAAATGAGATAAATTATATTGATGGCAACGTTTCTATAATATATTTCATGTTTTATAGGTGGGAGGAAGAGCCGATAAGCTATTAAATTATTAAAACTTCAATTAAGCTAGGATTCTTCGGAAGAGTAATGGAATTCAGCTAACAAGATTCTCATTTCAATAAATAACGGAAACTGTTGTTTTGAAATTCTCACCTTTTTGAGACCCCCTCCCATTTAACATTCGCTTTACAAAATACAAATTTTTGAAATCAAACTAGTTTCCACAGTAACATCCAATTAGTCATCTGGGATATTTATGAAAAATATTTTAGGAATTTTGGCTCACTCTATGAGGTCTAAGCAACAATTGAAAATATCTTAGGAGCTTAAGTGATAAGGATGAACCTTTTTTAAATTTTAACGCTGTTACACATGATCCGTTTTACTTGCGCTCAATTTCACAGTTCGAGCTTCATTTAGCGTTGATGGTTGCTTAGTTATTTTGAGGTTTCATGGTGCGAGTTTAAGTGCATATTAGTATTTAAGTGGTCGCTTTACTTAAGCAAAATCCATCAAGGAAACAATGTGTTTTTTGAGCATTCGTATTTTTATTTTAAAATTTAATAGTGATACGCGACATTTAATTGATGAAAGTTATGAAGAGTGTCATTAGGCTATTGTTCGAGTTATAGGTATATCAAAAGATTTTCTACAAGATAACTTTTTTTTTAATGGGAAAATGTTAATTTTTTTCCCAATTCAGGGTAAATTGTTTCAGGACGGTTGGTTAGGGTGGTCGTGGGAGTATTGTCGTAGAAAAACGGCATCCCAGGACCAAAACAAAAGGGTAAAAAAATTAATAAAACACCCAAAAACTCCGTTTGCTATATGTGCGGCTCGGCAGTGGTAAAAATTTAAAAAAAATTTAAAACTGCTATTTTATCCAAAAATGCACTTCTAAATAAAAACAATCAGCGTTTACCAACTATTATATCATAAGGGTGCGACATGGGAAGTGAGCGAAATAAAGGGTGGGCTCACAACGCTTCTAAAGTCATTGCAACACGACTCGCGAATATCACCGAATATTCAGCGAGTAAAGGCCAGAATCAGTGATGCCGTTTCGTATTTCGACATCGATTGCAAATGGGAGTAGCTACTCTGAACTAAAACGGAGTAAACATTAACAATGCATGAATTACGTATTTACATATTGTCATATAAGTAAAGGGTTTTCCGATAAGAGGTGTTATTTTGATATTCAAAGAAAAATGCCAATTTTTGAGATAAATGATCGGATCTTTATTTCATTCTAAAGAGGAAGGTATGCCGTTAATAATGGAAGATAATATCAGCCAAATGACCACCACGACCACGCCTACAGGACCATATCCTTTTCATGAAATTTTCCATAACCAAATCGCAAAGTGGCTGCCCTATGTCCTCGATAGCCTCACGAATTCCGTCTTTGAGGTCTTGAATCGACGCTGGGCTGTTGGCGTAGACCTTCTCTTTCACGTGGCCCCAAAGGAAGAAGTCGCAAGGCGTTAAGTCACAAGATCTCGGTGGCCAATTGTGATCACCTCTTCGAGAGATAACACGGTCTGGAAACTTTTCCCGTAAAGGATCAATGGTTTCGTTGCTTGTATGGCACGTAGCGCCGTCTTGTTGAAAGTAAACGTTGTCCAGATCAATACCATCCAATTTCGGCCATAAAAACCCATTAATCATCTGTTGATAGCGCAATCCATTCACCATTACTGTTGCTCCAGCCTCATTTTCGAAAAAGTAAGGTCCAATGACCCCGCGGGACCATAAACCGCACCAAACAGTCACACGTTGAGGATAGAGAGGCTTTTCAACAATAACTCTTGGGTTTTCCGAGCCCCAGATGTGACAATTCTGCTTGTTAACGAAGCCATCGAGGTGGAAATGGGCCTCATCACTCAAGATGAGTTTTCGATGGAATTCCGGATCATTTTCATGCATTTCAAGGACCCAATCAGCATAGACTCGACGTTGTTGATGATCGGCCGGCTTGAGTTCTTGTGTTAACTGAACTTTATAAGCCTTAAGACCCAAATCTTTATGCAAAATACGGTGTAATGACGTTTGTGGAATGCCCAATTCCAAAGAACGACGAGGAATGGACAAACCTGGGTTTTCTTCAACACTTTCGGCTACAGCAGCAATATTCTCGGCTGTTCTTGAGCGACGGGCACGGGTTTTATTCTTCACATCACTAACTTGTCCCAACAGCTCGAATTTTTCTACCAATTTCTGTATTGCGGTCCGACAAGGTGCTTCACGACGACCCAAAAATTTTCGAGTTTTACGAACCGTCTCTGCCACATTTTCACCATTTTTATAGTGAATTTTAATAATTTCAATGCGTTGTTGAATCGTGTATCGTTCCATTTTTATTAATGGCGTAGTTTTTACTTGTCAAATGTCAAAAAATGACAGCTCTATAAGTGACATCTACCGAAATAGCGGGCTAATTAAAATAACACCTCTTATTGGAAAACCCTTTATTTTTATATAGTAGAGTACTTATTCTCAACAAACGTCATATATATTATATTTTATATTAACTTTAATATTTATGTACCTATATTAGGCTGGTGCCAAAACGGATTGTGAAGGTTATTACCAATTGCAACCTTGGGTTGGTTGTTTGAACAACGGGCTCGATAACAAAAAAAACTATGCAATGGGGCTGGAACGAACATCTATAGGTAAACTGATGCCCAAATTTATCCCAGATAGCTCAGTATTAATTCCCGAAAAATTATTAAAAAGTATTAGCTGCAGCTGTGACATTGGTTATAATAAACAAAGATGTCACTGCCGAAAACACGGCTTAAAATGTACCAATTTATGCAGTAATTGTAATGAAAACTGCTCAAATAGAGATAAAGAAATATTTGAAGACGTAAGTGATTTGGAAGAGATTGTTGATAAAGAGTTAGCAAAGAGTTTTTATATTGAAATCGAGGAGCTCGAAGATGTCAATAATCTCGGAGACACTTCGGAATTTGAAAATTTTATTGATGAAGAAGAAGAACAAACACAATGCAAAAAATGTAAAATCATTAGAATTTTATAATTTCTCATAAATTTTTTATTTTTATAAAAAAAATATCAATAAATTAATTGTTCTACTTAATAATTACGTATTCAAATTATTTTATTCAAATATACCTAAAACAGATAACTAATCGTTATACTATTTATTTAATGAAAAAATAGTAAAATATACATTAATAAAATTGCACACTGGGCCACCGAGTCTTAACTTTAGCTTACGATCTTACGTTACGGTGCATTGCCATGCAAAATTTAAGTTTCAGGATGATTTCCGCCTCTGTCTTCATTTAAATTGATTCAACTTTAATAGTAGTACATTAAAGTAAATTCTATCATTGAAATTTGATCCATTATTTACGTAAATAATAAAAAAAAATTAAAAATTCGTGATCCGAAAACTAATTTTGTTGTTGGTTTTTCTCAATTTTGAGCGGTTTTTTCAAAAATACAACATCAACATATATAGACCATTTTAAAGTAGACATTTTAACGTTTAAAAGGAGCCCAAAAGGAAAATATTTAAATCGAAAAAAAACACCAATAAAATTTTTCGTGGAAGATTTTTTTTTTTTTTTTTTATTGGAAATATATCGGAAACTACAAATTTCCCAGATTAAAAAAAACAAACTGTTTATTCAATGCAAAAAAAGGTATACTTTCACAAAATTTCATGTAATTTGAATTATTTTTACGAGAGAAAAAAATAAAAAACTGAAAAATCGGTTTTCCGCCATTTTCTCGAAAAATTTTAGGTTACGTTGAAAAATGCCTTATATGAAACTGTTAGATATTTTTATTATCTATAACTTTCGCGAAGAAAAGTCTATATTCATACAAACAAAAACAAAGTAAATGAAAAAATTCAGTCTTTAAATAAAGAATCACAGTATTAAAAAAAAACTATTCAAATAAAAAACTGGCAACCAAATCAGCTTTGCTGTTTTATGTTTATGTTCCATCATCTGGCTCTCACTTCAGCATCGTTTTGTAGACATGGCGTTAACTTATAATTATAATCCAATCGAAGGATTCCAAGTAGCTGCATCTACTTTTGCCAGTAATTCTTTTCCACACATAATGGGATTTAGCGTTTCTATGTTCAACAAGTTCAGATTTTTGTTTTTAATTAAATTAAATTCTTTCTGCGGTGGCACTTACATATGAGGCAAACATAAAATAGACCTAATAAATTTTTCTAGTTTTGGAGATATTTTCTCACCAAGGCCATCCTTTAAATTGAAAACTTTGATCCAATAATTTTCTAAACCTAGATAAGCAACTAACGATGAATTTTTTACAAATTTCGTCATTCATAATCTGGGTCTTCGACTGCATCTTTTTTGATTAAATTTGGAAAACAGGCAATTGGGTTAGACTTTCGGATAATTTTGAAGGATTAATTGCCATCAAAAGCTTATCATCAAATTTTATTCGACTAGAAATTTGCTTGCATAACTCAACGTAATATTCTAAGGAAGGAGTAATATTCAAAACATCGTTTCTTTATTACTTCTACTTTAACCTCGGAAAGCCCTCCAGAATTAATGATTAACTCAGCATTCGCACCAATGTAAATAATTATATAAATTATCTGCTGATCTATCTACATATTCCTTTTGTCTCCAGAATTTTAAGTCAAATGTTTGTTTTAATAGAATAAATTAATAAATTATTATTAATGAAAAAACAAAGGAGTACTTAACCGAATGGAGGAGCACGGGAGTACAAAAACCTAAAATGTAGTACAAATAATCCGATCGGTGTAAAACGTCAACACTGGTCAGAATATGGTAGACGGTGCACGAAAACGATGATGAACATTCAATATTCGCACATATTTCGGCTTGAGAATTTCGTGAAAGGAATAAGAAAAACAGGGGTCCTGACAAAAGTTGCCGGACTATAATGATGCACTATGTTTACGCTCATGTTTTGCTGTACATTCTTGATTTTTATACACAAGGGTATACTACTCCATAGACCTACACTAAGTTTCTCATTCTGTTTGTAACCCACAGAAATAATGATGCTGGAGCAAAATGGATTGGATACTTACGCATAATATTAAAAGTTATTTTGATTTTTGCATGTCCGTCCGTTCCTCTGTCCGTCTGTCTGTCTGTCTGTCCGTCCGTCTGTGAGCACGATAACTCGAGAACGCGTTCACTTAGAAAGCTGAAATTTTGTATACGGACTTAAAAACAAAAGTAAAATTAAGTTCGAAAATGAGACAAATCAGGCAACTCCTTCGTGGGGTTGCCATACTAAAATATCGTTTTCCACTATATATTTGGACATTGCCTGAGAACGCGTCGACATAAAGAGCTGAAATTTGGTACATGGTGTTTATAGTAATAACAAATAAAATTTCAAAAATGGACTAAATCGGGCAACCCCTTCTTGGTGTTGCCATATGAAAATTTAGGTTTTTTACATATACTGCGAAAACGATCAGTCCTAGACATTTTCATTGTACCAAAAACTTCTTCAGAATACAAAATCCCAGAAAATTGGTTATAATCATTTTATCTGTCTGAAGTACCGTTCTAGAAATATATGAGAAAAACCACTTCAAAAATCAAACTTGCATAGATCGGTGACCATACGAAATTTTATACGGGCATTCATCTAGGGTATCATAAGAATTGGTCTTACAAATAGACCAATTCTAGCTTTATAACTTGTTCGCTATATATTTGGACACTGCCTGAGAACGTTCCAACGTATAGAGTTGGAATTTTATATACGGCATTTTCATAAAAATAGAAAATACAATTTCAAAAATTGACTAAATCGAGTAATTCCTGCATGATGTTCCGATACAAAAATTGAGGTTCTTTACGTCTGCTATGAAAACGATCAGTCCTAGATGTTTTTATCGTACTGAAGAATTCTTCAGAATATGAAATCCTATGAAATTGGTTATAATTATTTTTACTGTCCGAAGAACTGTTTTACAAATAGATGCAAAAAACCCCACTTTATCAATCAAACTTACACAGAAATGGTCGGATGGTCGGGATTACATACGACCATTCATCTAAGGAGAAGGGTATTGTAAGAATTGGTCTTAGACCAATTCTAGCTTTTTCCTTGTTTTTGTTTTTAATTGTAATAATGTTTCATGACTACGTTATAATTATTTTACAATATTTTTTATTGATATATTGAATGGATGGATGGATGGAGGGGATAAGATATGGAATGGCCGGCAACACGGGACGAATGGATTGATAGGATGTAATGAATTAATGATATTGCAACTGTTTGGTTGTTCATACACACTTAGTTTCCCAAAATAAAGTATGTACTTGTTATTATGGCGTTTATTGCACATAATAATAATTTTGATCTCATACCTATTTAACTTTGATGAGATGTTACATTCTGAAGAGACAGTGTCCCCGAAATCCCAGTAGTTGCTTATTTTGTAATATGTGGTTTACTTATAATTGACGCGACAGTTTTCTAGAAAAATTTCCCATATTTTGCTAATCGAGACAAGTTTCCTTCTTTTTTCTCTTCTTTCAGCTCTTTTATTTCTACTGCCAAATCTGAACCAGTTAATTAGGAAGTTGAAGGACATGAATTTGTCACACAATATCTGCTTTCGAAATTAGAAGTGACAAACAAAAGTGCTGAGGAGAAATGGTTGTTTTACATTGTTTCTGTTAAAATTGAGACCCTGAGACCTCAAAATATGGCATATAATTTTTTGTGGCTTAATGGATCAGCGATTTCTTCAATCTTATTATTTGTCGCCTTTCTTCAAGCGATTCTTTTTTTCAAATGTATTGTTTGAAGAGGTACCAAATTCTGATTAAAAAATCAAACAATCGTAATTGGCTCTCGTGTCTCCTTTGCAATTAAAGTGAATCCAGCTCCGGGTCAAATGTGAGTAATGTTGTTATTTGAAATTTTACTAATCGAATGGGTCTGCTTTTTGTTCCAAACGTATCCATTTTTTCCAAAATGATTGTCTACTTGTAGCCTTAAAATTCTTCAATTAAAAATTGAAGTTGCAGATGTGGAAGACGTGAATCAAGAAGTTGAATTTACAGATGGGGAGGTCGCAATTCTTACAGTTGAAGTCGCAGATGAGGAAATAGTAACCTTGAAGTTGCAGATGCGAAAGATGATTCCCGTGAGTTGCACATCGAATCTTGAAAATTCATTAGTTAGGCGAGCTTTTGTTTTGTGTTTTAGTTTTTTTTTTTCTTTGAAGGCTTTAGAAGTAGTTCACATTCGAGGTCTTTAATATTAGCAAAAATCACCTCGTTTATATGTTCCTCATCGAGATGAGCAAAACCACTCAGGTAGTTGTCATCACTTTGATTATCATCAGAATCTCAGCTAACATATGCAAAAAGATCACTTGGCTCAACCAATCTAGGTAGAGTTAAGCGGGAGTTAGATTGAAAATTTCAAAGGCGTATTAAGTGTGTATCTAAAAAATTATCACTTCGAATGTTTTTATTTAAAATTAACACAATTAACGGAGCAATTTAATGTTTTTTTAATTAAATAACGCACAAAATACACAACCCGGCACAAAAACACGAATCTGACGTTTAATTCGAATTGACACAAGTGACTAATGTCAAGTTAACTTGATAAACTTTGGTCGAACTTGGTGAAATTATTCTTGCCTTTCGTTATTTCGCTTCCTTTAGTTATATGTTAAGCTTGTGACGCTATTATTGCTAGAAGTAGAAATTTTGTTGTTGCAAACACGTGCAAGTTAACCTCAAACTTGGGCGATTTTTCTGTTGTCAGTTTTGTTTTAGTAATTTTTGTTTATTTTGAAAGCAAAAATGGAATTTGATGAAAAGTTGATTGAAAAAGAGGAAATATATCAATTAATTTATAACAAAATATTGAAGTTAAAGTTGACACATCTCAAATGTCAGTGCGTTCAAATCTGACAGTATATTTTTTCAAAGACGTCGTACACCGTCCTTGTGTCGTAAATTTCAATCTAACTTCATCTTTAAGGTTTGTAACAGAAAATACCTAATTCATCGCAATGATAATAGATTAATTTTTTTTTCTCCCCAGTCTCGGCAACCATTAATAATAATAATAAAAATAATGATGCATTTATTAATAAATATTTTCATAGAAAGTAATCAGTACAAAAGAATTCATTTAAACCTCCTACTCAAAGTAAATATGCCCAGAGTAACGACAGGAGAATTACGGATTGTGCCGAAAAAAAATTGTTCTTTTGTTTTCTCCACATACACACCTACACTACATACTCTTTGGTAATTACATATTTCAAAATGTCACAGGAGACAACAAATAAAGATTAATTCAACCAATTGCAACAAATACAACAAATTCATTTGGTCATCGTATTTCTTATCAGACAAACCATTAGTGGTTGCGAAATCCAAAAGAGCAGGTAACAACGAAGGTTTTAATTGCCCTTGGGTTGCAAATTACGATCTGCAAACAGAATTTCGATTGTGGCCAGCAATTAAAAGTTCGTCTTTCAATATGTGAGGCATGGTTGGCACACTGCACCTTCATCCTCTACAATTCACCTTGTCTTCACAAAGGCAATTTTTCTGTATTTTTAGAATTAAAGTTCAGCGAAGAAGAAACATGATTCAGTTGGTCTTCGTGTAAACAGAAAATTATATTCGGTCAGTTTTATACTTACATGCTTACAGACGTGTGTAGGTAATTAAAAGTATTTAAATGTAATTAAATTGTTAATTTATGGACTAATTACATATTACACTTATGTAATTACATATAGCACATATGTAATAAGAATGTGCGAGACCCGAATTGTTGATTTTTAAAAATGTTTTCAATTTTTCAAATGACCAAATTCAAGTTGAACATGAAGTGCAAGAGCCTCTGTAGGATTTTGATAGACTTGTCTGTGTCCTGCATAAACACACATTTGC
This sequence comes from Dioctria rufipes, assembly GCA_963924295.1. Taxonomy (NCBI): domain Eukaryota; kingdom Metazoa; phylum Arthropoda; class Insecta; order Diptera; family Asilidae; genus Dioctria; species Dioctria rufipes. The sequence goes on along the minus strand of OZ002740.1, from coordinate 330,104,693 downwards.
GTACATAGGTGCATGAAGTACCTACTTTAGATTAATTGATGTCGCTTTGTCAGAAGTAGATGTGTAAAATGAAAGCCCTCAAAGCTTTGGATATCGATGCAGGACAGTGTGCATATCTCATGTTTTTAGAGGTAATTATTCGCTAGATTCAGACAATAAAGAATTCCTATGATAATGGATGAAGTTGAAGTGAAGTGAAAATGTTACGTCTTTAATTAAATAAATTCTTGCGTTAGAGACGCGTGTCTTGAAATCGCGAAATAAAAATAAACCGATAAAAAGAGAAATATTATGTTAGAAGAATTGTATGCAGAGGTACACCACAGGGTTGGATACTATCATCTCTCCTATGCATACTCCGATAGAAATCTTGTTACATTACAGGAGAATGGTTTCACGCCGGTTGCTTATTCGGATGACCGAACTATTCTGATATCTGACGAATTCATGTCAACTATTAGTGAAAGGCTCGAATATGCGTTGATTAATAGTGAACTGAGTTCCTTCTAAGACAAGATTTTAGACATCCAAAGATCTGTAGTATCAATCTAACCCTATCCAGGCTAAGTACTTAGGGTTCACTCTAAGTCAGTGGAGGATCCACCTAGGGGGCGCGGGGGGCCGCGTCCCTCCCTGAAGAACACGAAAAAAAAATTGCTACAGATCTTTCTTAACAAAATCTATTCTACTGCCCTTTTTGTTAAAAATATTAAAAATTTTTGGAAACGTTCAATTTGATAAGAGCGCAGCCCTTATGCTAGTGACTCAGCCCTCGCTCCATTTTAAGTCGTGGCTGTTGAATCCTATAGAGGAAACAGGAAGTGCTGATACCTGTCAAATTCATGTATGTACATGAACGTGGACTTTTTCGGGTTATTTGAAGCTGGGCAGAGCTTATTCGGGTAAAAGCGATGGAAGGTTTGTTTCAATTGAAAACAGCTGCCAATTGATGAGTCTTCGATGTAAAACAATTACAACTCTCAATTGGAAAAATTCAGCGAAACTACACAACGGCAAGCAAACATACACTAAAGCAAACATACATTAAAGCAAACAATTTATTTTGGAATAGCTCACATGTTAAATAAAAAGCAAATATAAATGCTGATTGGTCGGTCTGTTTTGCTTCGTGCGATGTTGATGAATGCACATTAGAGTTTAGTGACTTTTTAAGTCTTAGCGTACATGAGTACATTCCTTATTGCTACAACAGGTATCAACAACAGCAAAGTCGCTCTTCGTTTAACGATAAGTTCAACCAATAATTAAAGCGAACGAGTCTGATTTTCACGGGTATCAATTGCATTCATGTCTAGAATTGAAACAAGTGGACAAAACTCCAAAGAACACCCCGAAGTCAATTATCCGGAGAGAAAAATTTCTTTTTAACAGAAATTTTCAACTAAAAATCTTGGAATCAAGGATAGCAAAGGACCTGGTCCGTGGTCAAAACCATCAGGAACAACTTCAAAAAGTCCTCTATAGCTTCACAAAATAGCAATGGTGAAGTGGTTGTTGATTCCCTGGGTAAAGCAGTTATTTTGATTGGTAGATTCGCTTCAAAATCTCGTTTTCTATTCATTTCACAGACACCTATGTTGCTTCTCCCCGTAAGAGAGCTGTGCTCACAATCCTTAAGGGGATAAGTGTCTCTAAAGTCATAGGTCCTAATGGAGTCTCAACCCTGTTAATTAAAAGCTGTGCCTCATCCTTGGCTAAACCTCTGCGCAAACTATTCTACTTGTCTTATTCGACAAGAAAATTTCCAACTGCTTGGAAACTAGCTCACGTTCAACCTATTCCCAAGAAAGTAGAGGGTAGCGGTCCCTCAAATTATCGATTAATTGCAATCAAAGGCTCAAAGGTTTTTGAATCTTTTATTAACTCCAAATTAATGAAGTATCTAGAAACCAAACAACTCATCAATGATCGCCGATATAGCTTCCGGACTGGACTCTCATCTAGAGAATTGCTGGATTTTTTTACGGAACGTTAGAGCCCTAATATTCACAATTGTGGTGGTCCAAAATCGTTACCCTAGATATTTAAAAGATCTTTGGTAGAGTCTGGCAGCCTGCACCTTTAGTTAAAGCACCTGGTCTCCACTTCTTCTGCTATTATAGTTTGAAAGCCTTTTATCTGTTTGCCTAATATCGGTTGTACCAGATAGGGTCTCACCAGAGCCTCACCCTACAAATGCAGATGTTCCCAGGGCTCTGTTATCTCTCCAACCCTCTTCTTAATTTTTTTAATGATCAATAATTTAACACCTCGTTTGACTTTCTAGAGTGGCTAAAGTTGAACGTTGATCAACTTTCTTTTCTTCATTGAGAGTGGTAGCTTATCTGTTCGACCCGGATCTTTTAAATGATAAATTTTGTGTATTTTATATTTGCGAGTGGTGGGGAGTGTTTTGGAACTTTGACATGTTTCCAGCCTATATCGTTTCTAAATCATAGTTGCGCCCCCTCCTCAGGAGAATCCTGGATCCGCCCCTGCTCTAAGCTGAGCTGAGGAAGTTATATATAAGAACGCATGAAAAAAGCTAGTGTGGCGTTTTTAAATGTATGAGAAAATCTTTGGCTTTAACTGAGGACTTAAAGCCAAAGTGGTACGATGGATGTATACAGCAATAGTAAGACCAATCCTATGTGTAGTGGATCCAATGCATGGTGGATGGCACTCAAGAAGAATTATAATCTGGATGAGATATCATAGTATGTAAGTCGGTACCTGAGCATCACGTTCACGGAAGTAGAGCTTGATCTGCTGTCGATAGACCTCAACTGTAAGGATATATCGGCCATCAGTGTACTTGAGTTGGTGGAAGGAGTGGGGGTGTGAAGATTTCATTTTCTTTGGATACTAGACTGCATTGATGGCAATATAGTAACAGACTCCCACGTACCTATCGTATCCTTCAGTGGAGGGTTTATTATACTGATTTGAAATGGCAACAACAGACATCTCTATTTTTACAGATGAGTCGAAGACGAGTGCCGGTACAGGATCGGGAGTATACTCCAGCGACTAAAACTGGAACAAATCATATAGACTGATGGACAAATTTGGTATTTTACAGGCAGGTTTAGTAGCAATCCACCAAGTGGTACAGGTGGTATGTAAATGTAGGAAGTCGGGTCGGATTGAGACATTTGCATATGTAGGTATACAATGCAATTTCGCTTGTGATAATCCCGATCGGAACCCAAAAAGGCGACATTACCAATGATAGCTACAAGAAGGCTAATCATCGGTAGGTTAATCCAAGCATCTGCTTTATTGCTAGGTAAATATGCTCTGTATACGAAAAAACAATGGTGCTCCTTTGAAGTTGAACGGACAACAAGAAACTAGTAGGGATGATAGACGGACCTTTAAGTCATAGGTAGCCATGCTAGGAGATTGGGTCTAGATTCTAAGGATTTTTGTCGAAGCAATAAAGTTTCTAAAGAAATCGGATCAATTCAATGTATGCTCTGTGAATATACTACTCTGGCGCTCAAAAGCTTAGCACTACTTGGTAACCGCTTTTTCTTGAAACTAGGGGAGCTCCAAAGTACAGAGGTTAGATGCATACTTAGAGTTTGTAGGGAAACAGGGTGGATCTAGGATTGGCTACGAGTAAGTAAAGCAGACTACGACTCATCTTAACGGTACCCCTACCACCTAACCTAACTTAATCCAAAGAAAATATTTTGCTACATACAAAATATTCAGAACAAACGATAGTAGATGTAATAAAAAAAAAAAACAAAATAAAATAAAGAAAAAGCTAGCTTCTCATTAACACTTTTTTATATAAAACCTATAGCTACGCACAACAGTTCAATGAAAATATAAATAAAGTGAAACGTTTCATAACTATTGGCACAAACAGTCGGGATAAATTAAAACAAACATTTTGCTTAGATTTATCCCATTGACACCAAATATAGCGTGACCATATATAGCGTGACAAAGAATGTCAATATGACGTAAGTTTTAATTTCATTTTGACACGTTATTGGTTTGTTATTAATGGGTGATGGTGAAGTGAAAAAGCCCGTGGAAAATAGTTTGTAAATAGCTGCTGTCTAAGGATTTTTATTATGCATCTTAAAGAGTTGTTTTCGGGCTCGCTTAATTAAAGATGAATGAAGATATTACTCTTGAGTATAAGATTTTTTGATTTTTTCGAACCTAAGCGTATTACAAAAGAACAAATCAATGAAAACATCCTCTAAATCCTCTAAATAAAGTTTATACAGAACAATTTGTATATCATTTGAATAGGTGTATGCTCACATCTCGAATCATTAACGGCAAGTCATTAATGAATAGACTGAACAGTAATGGGCCCATGACAGAGCCTTGAAGCACTCCACATATTAGAGAGAACAGAATGGATAACATATAATTAAGTTTGATAAAAACTACTGTTCATGATAGGTACTACTTAATTTAAATAAGGTATTAAAAAAAGTTTTGCAAGAGAATGCTATTGGTATTAAAAGCTTTTCATAAATCCAGAATCACCAAAGTAGTAAGTTTATCTTGATTCACAGTACTTCTTATGACCGTAGATATATTTCAAATTGTTAGTTTCAGAAATGGTGAGTTATAAAATCGGTTTTCCTGTTTTCCTGTTGTTTTTCAATCTGGAGTTATTACTAGATTAGTATTCACCAAGTATTTTATAAATGACAAATTAAAATATTTATATGAAACATACTGACGATACCGCTCGCTATAAGTTCTTATAATTTCGGACCTTAGAATAAAGAGATAACAGCAAATGTGACAAATTCATTGGAAGCATTTGAAAATCAATGTATTTGTGTCTAATTTTAGTGCTGGAATGATTTAAGAGACATTCTACTTTCTTTCTTCACTTCTCTTGGGCGATGATCAGCAGTAACTTTCTGCGGCAGCCAAAATTGTTAATTTACTAGTCAAACGCGCAGAAGCGCTGATATCGACAGAAAGAGAAGCTCTTTAGAATGATGATGTAATCTTATGAAATTCACTTCACTTCCCTTCAAGTTTTCATCCATGAGAGATGACTGCCATTTTGTGTTCGAGCGAGAAAATATAAATAACAAGATTTTAGGTTAATTAAAATTCAGTCTTTCTTTTAGTAATTCGGATTTATAGTGATAAATAGCTGAAGCTTGGTGAAGCATATGAAATACCTAAATATTCAATAATGAGGCTGCCATCTGTCGCTTATTAGGATATCACTCCATATTCGGGGAACCTTCCAGTTGTTATCAAAGATATTTTTCTATGTTGATTCCTCTGTTCACTGTGAAAGCATTGCGACGTTATCAATTTAACGGCCGGCAATGGCAAGATGCAGGGCCGGTTTCAAAGGAGGAGTTTTGGGTGTTAAACCCCTCCCATTAGAGCTCAAACGTACCTAGATAATAGCACAAGATAAAAGAGGAAAAATACCTGAACTCAATTCCATGGCACAATTTCAAAAATGTAAAATAGTTTATAATTTTTATAATATTATTTTAAATAATAAATAATAGGAAATTCGCCGACCCCAAATCGAAAATTCTATTTACGGAGTTCTGGTTCTTCATCTCCTCGCGGAAGAGGAGTGGTAAATTTAATTATTAATAGGGTTGCTGGCAAGTAATGCTGTCAGGAAACCTCATATGTAGTTGTTAATTAGGCAATTGTAAAAGGTAGGGATTGAACTAGTACACGCATTGAAATTGGCCAAAAATGCAGATTAAATTAATTACATTTTTAAAAATTTATAAAAGTTTAAAAATTATCTTCGTAAGTCAATGACTGAAAATCGACTTAACGACTTGGCTTCCCTAAATATTCAAACGGAAAGGCAGGATGTATTAAGGAAAATATTAAGACTTTCACAATCTTTTCCGTTCAAAATTTCCATGATTTCTTTCAATGTGAGATAACTGACTTTAAATGCTAATCTTCGAAATTCTGATAATATCGGATAAACGGCAAGAAAATGATATACAACTTATATTTTATTCCTCCTTCAATGACTCGCGTTTAAATTAAAAGGACTTGATCTGTAAAAATACACGGATGCTTACTCAACTTTATACATTACTAGAAAATTTAATTCACACTCAGACAATCTATCAGCCATAGACGTATTTTAAGAATTCTGATCCAATCTTATATTGTTTCGTTCGCAATTTCTTCTCAGTATTTGAACCAGAATATCTTCTTTTTAATAACTCTGTGTGCTAATACAATATTTAAAGATTTTATTGGTTTTCTAAAAATTGTGTGCAGACGTCCTTTAAATAAGCCAATCATGTAATTAGGGGCTCGGATTAGGAGGCGAAATACTGTTTTATAAAATATCTGAACGGTTGCTCTGGTTTGTTCATTATTTTATAGCCTCACACTTCTGATTCATAGTACATAATTAACAGAGACATCGCAGTAAAGATCTTATACTGACATCAAGTAGGTACGCATTTCCTGGATCAGAAGTTTTTCCATGCTGGAGTTTGCTAGTGTTAACCATTCAATAAGATGGAGTGAAAGATACTTATACGTTTTAACAACTTCCATATCATATTTATCGCCTAGTACTGATTTCTTCTTCGGCAGCCTTCTAACCCCCCCCCCCCACCCCTCTTACGATTTTAACTTACATTACTTTCGACTCTTAAAGATTAACTGTCAGATTCCAAAGTGTGGAGCATTCAGGTACTCTACAAGTAAAGTACTACAAAAATTAGAGAACTGAATAAGCAACCGTATTTACACGATTAGTCGCTTAGATGAAGTTTGAGATGTTTTCATCGTTCCAAACCATCAGCTTCGTTCTAATACAATAATTACTTATTTATATGTGAAATGTTAAACATTTTGTAATTCTATAGATAACATAATTTAATGAATTTTTTAAATATGATCATGTAAAAGTATGAAAATGTAAACTTATCTGTACCAATTTTTCCAAAGCCCCCTTCATGAAAAATTCTTGCCACCGGCCCTGGCAAGATGGAAAGTGAAGCAGTCCGTTCACAATATATTTCAACGCAAACATGTAATTTCGAAATCATCTGTATGTCAGATTTAAAAAATGTTTTGTATCGGTTTATGTTATTTTAAAAAGAAAATGTTTTTAGTCAATAGTTGCCATGACATTTTGGTTTTGAAATCAAGCAATATGAAGAAAACATATATTTTTTTCTAAAGCCTAGTATCAAGTCCGCGTAAAATGTGACATTTCCATACAAATTTTAGTACTGGTAAAATCGTAGGCAAAAATTTTACTCATAATTTTACTAGTGCAGTACGGAGTTCACTGGTAAAAAGTGAATATTTCTCTATTTTAAGATAGATGGCGCTTTGTATGTCTTCAATTATTTTACTGAACATTTGAATGCGTGGAGCATTAAAATACTGGTAAAATTTTGACATTTCCTGTTTCTATTACAATTTTCAGATTGTTTTTTTTTGTTTTTTTATTTAATTTCTTAATTTCAGATTATTTTTGTTAATTTATTAAAAGATATAATTTCTCTTGATAATTTTCAGATTAATTAAGTCCATTTTTAATTGTAAATAGGAAAAATGTGTTAAACTTCATAAACAATTTGAAGTTTATCAGCGATAAAATGTTTAAACATCTGTCACCTTGTTTTCTCCAAGTTAACACTCGTCAGAATTTTACCAGCGATATTAATGTGAAATATTTAGAGGCCGAGTTAAATTTTACTTTGCCCGAACGCGATACTAGGCTTAAACATAAAAAATAATGTACAACCATGTTGAAAAAAAGTTTCAAATTAAGAATTAGAATTTTGAGGAATGTTCCCTTACATATAAGGCCTTGTTTATTTTAAAAACACAGAGCGCCACCTGTTGTAATGTAGATATTGAACTTTTCTTCGAAAATAAAGGGAACTTTTTCGAAAACGATAATGCCAAGGTACACAAAGTTTTAACTTTCACGATGCCGTTTTGATACATGAGAGATATGACTACGCAAATTCATGCTGGAAGAGAGTGGCTAATGCCGCATTCACAATGTAGAGTGGAGCAAAATTAACCAGAACGAAGGTATTCATAATGCAGCGTAGAGTCAAATAAGGAAGCATTGTCAAAATAAGAAATTCGAAAAAGGAGACACCTTGTTACATCCATTGAATAATGTAAGAAACACATCCAGGACTCGAGGCTACCTCGAGCCGTTGTCAAAATTTCCAACACGGGTTTTTAAATGATGCAACACAAAACCAAGTCAGCAGCTAGCTTCAAGTCCGCAAAGCGCGCTTTGCTCAATGTTGGAAATTTTTCTCTCTCAGGCCTACTTCTGTCAACAGATGTACTGTCAAAATTACAATGACAGCACCGAGCTTGGTTCTATCATTTTGTTTTCAATTCTCTGTGGCGAGCTGTGAGGAAGTCTGAGAGCCAGGCCTGAGGCTTGCTTGGATGTATTTTTTGCCTTTAATAACTAATAAGGACACGGCATATCGGGTAAAAACCTAAGCCACTCGGCGAAATATATTAGTGTGCTGTGTTTGAATTCGTATCGTCATGCCAGTTATGAAATCGTGACATTTTGAAGAGGGACATTTTTTATAATCCAAATTGCTATGTAAAATAAACAAATTTTTAGCGCCCCTTTATATTCAGATAATATTTCTTGGCGTTGCCTTTGTATGACTGACATAATTTAGGCAGCAATTACAATTCAATTGTAAGCAAACAAACTGGCATTGGAAAATGTTGAATTTTTTGCGATGGCTGTTAATTTTTATAAATATTTCACTTTTATTTTGTTTAAAACACTATAACTGTTATTGAACACTGTATTCGCACGGTAGCAATGGGCTGCACCATCAGATTGCTTCGAAACTAGCTAAAAATTAACGTACATTTTTGTTTTTTAAAGCATGAGTTTGCAAAAAATACCTCTTGTTTTATTGTTAGCATTCATTAAAATTATTAAAGCGGGAAATAACATGAAAACACGTTAGTTATGTTAAAAAGAAAAGTATGGAGCTTTTGCCACGCCATCTACATGATAGTAGTTCGAAATTCCAGTTTGTAAGCTTTCGGAGATGGCAGCGCGTAAATAGGAATAGAACCTATTTTTATGCACCTCCACTCTGCTCTACCTAGAGCCAAACAGAGATGGCCATATGCACAACTGTGTGCGAAAAAAAAGATGCCAGTTGTCACTATACGAAACTCTATTCTATTCTGCATTGTAAATTCGGCATAAATCCTAAAAAAAATCTCAGCTTCCCTGCAGTACAGATTGTGGTAGGGGTGAGGGAATTTTTGATAGGTAGAGATTGTAATTAATATGGAAGAGGAGCAGCTATGAAACTCGAAACAAAATTATGTATGAGGATTTAAACTCACGATCTCTCTCTAGGACAGTAGTCAGTATGCTTACGAACTGAGCTACAGACGCTAATAACGCAAATTTAGACAGTACCTGCAAGAAAATTAACTTAAATTTAATTTAAATTATACTTTTAACATAAGAAAAACATAATGATCCATTTTGTGAGATTTCACATACTTACCAAGTTATAATTTTTGTTAACTATTTGCTTGGGCGCACCCATAATATTCTAACAAGCTGTCTCTAAATCGAACATCCCCTGAAATAGCTATTTTCAATGAAACAAACCATTCATATCCATTTCTTTAATGTGTCGTGTCCTATACACTTAGAGTACCCCCGAAAAGAGTCATGCTCATGTACACGAATCGCACCACTTCCTATTTACACTGTATTCTAAGTAACAGACTATAGCTGCTTACCAAATTTATATCGTCTGGCCAAAACTATGGGTGGTGCGAGTTAGCAGAAAGACAGTTTGGAGGATCTACATTGCATTACTTTTCGATATGTACGATTTGCCATTGCACTAATAATACCGGAGTTAGTGGAGACAGAAGACGCAGACTATTATCCCAACTCACTACTGACCTGTTATAAAAAATTTTCTTATATCTTCCGTTACTTATGCCGAGAAAAGATGGCGGCAGATACCAGAACCCCAGAAGTTCAAAAATATTAAACAATTTTTTGAGCAAAAATTTTCCACTCATAATTAAAACAAAAAAGAAAAAGTTTAAATTAACAGAAAACGTCAAAAAATCTCGCATAATAAATCTTGCTTGTAAAGACTAACTACGTTAGAGTTAACAAGTAATCAGAAATCATCCTAAGTCCATCCAATACCATCTAAAGATTTCTTTTTCCAAGCATAATAAAAACCGAAAGTAAAACAACGAAAAACAAAAGATCAACAAATTGAATTAAAAATTGTGCAAATTAATTGCGGGCGTTAAAAACCACACAGGAACATAATGAAAGTTTTACACACATCCGAATGATAAACTTTAACCAGAACTTTGTTGAAAGTCGGCTATCGCGTTAGCTATGTTGCCGGGGAATCCCAAGAGACAGCTTCTGCCGTTCCCTGAACGTAAGTTACACCGAGAAATAAAGTGAGAACCACTCCCTCAGCAATTTTATTATTTTCATAATTAATTTGACACCGAAGTTGGGGTATTGTATCGCCTTGACTTTCACATCTCTAAGCATGAAAATTTGATGCGACCAAATCGATAGCGCTTCGAATTCCACAGGTATCCATGCTCTTTGTGAACTATTAATTGCTCGTACTTAGGTGCATCAGGAGGTGCAACAATGGGAAGGGTTAAAGGAAAGGAACTGAGATTGAGAAACTTTTTTGTTTGGTTTCTAGCGATATTCAACATGTGTTTACACACGAGCTGGAAGACAAAGTTCCTTGGGGAAAAATTAACAACGAATTGTGACCTGACCTCCGACTAAATAACTTGTCTCCTTTTAGCAATACAATTTAGACGACTAACAAAATTCACTATAACGTATACTTAGAACTTTTTTTTTTTTATGCAATTTTACGGTTGAATATTTTTAGAATAAAAATATACAAAAACTTCTAATTTTGAAAAATACTCACCATAATAGATGGAATTAGCTGCCATTAAACAGCGAATCATTAAAAAAAAAATTTTTAATTTCATTTCAGTTAAAATGAGTGCATGGTGGGATCGCAAGTCGCAACATTGTTCTATTGTGGGTACATTTAAATATGTTTGTGGTTAGGTTTTATGGTGGAAGTAGGCCATAAAATCATGCACTTATCTCCATTAACAACCATAGTAGAATGCAATTAAAACTTTCCCATGTTGTCTTAATAACCTTTTAGGTTGCTCCCTCATATATAGGAGGACAGTATTAATCGATTTAAGATTTTCTTAAATGAGGCACATCCTTTTAATTTACCACAGCCATCTATTGCACCTAATTTTAGTATACACAGCTGGTTAAATGAGGAAGAAGATATTCTTAAGATTTCCTTTTGGAGATATTTTTATACCCCTAGATGAAATCTATAGGGTATAGGTATTAATATGGTAGAGCAAAATGGACTGGACACCCACGCATAATATTAAAAGTTATTTTGATTTTTGCATGTCCGTCCGTCCATCCGTTTGTCCGTCTGTGCGTAGGATAACTCGAGAACGCGTTCACTTAGAAAGCTGACTGTACACGGACTTTAAAAAAAAATGTAAAATTAAATTCGAAAATGAGACAAATCGGCAACTCCTTCGTAGGGTTGCCATACAAAAATTTCATTTTCCACTATATATTTGGACACTGTCTGAGAACGCGTTGACATAGAGAGCTGAAATATGGTACATGGTGTTTTTATAGTAAATAACAAATAAAACTTTAAAAATGGACTAAATCGGGCAACCCATTCTTGGTGTTGCTATATAAAAATTTAGGTTTTTTAGATATACTGTGAAAACGATGAGTCCTATACATTTTTATTGTACCAAAAACTTCTTCAGAATACAAAATCCCATAAAATTGGTTATAATCATTTTTTTTTTTTGTCCGACGAACCGTTCTGGAAATATATGCGAAGAACCACTTCAGAAATCAAACTTGCATAGATCGGTGACCATTGAAATTTTTTACGGGCATTCATCTGGGGTAGAATAAGAATTGGTCTTAGACCAACTCTACCTTTTTTACTTGTTTAAATTAATTGTTATCAAAACTACTGATATAGATACCTACTCCTTGTACATATTAAAATTGTATTTTTTGTTCAATTAATAAACGAGGATTGATTTTTAAATTGCATGGTTAGGTTATTTCCTGTAAGCTGGAGCTTTTCGAAATACTATTTTCTGATTATTAGGCGATTCTTGTTGTTACTTTGAGAGCTATGACAGTTCAAAAAAATTTGGAGCCATGATTTTTTATCATTTCAAAGACAGGTTGACTAGTAACGGTACAAAGAATACAAAGTATTCTCATTAAATTTTGACACATAAGCACTGACGAAATTTCGTCCACTAATGTAAAGGGTTTTCCAATAAGAGGTGTTATTTTAATTAGCCCGCTATTTCGGTAGATGCCACTTTTGAAGCTGTCATTTTTTGACATTTGACAAGTAGAAACTACGCCATTAATAAAAATGGAACGATACACGATTCAACAACGCATTGAAATTATTAAAATTCACTATAAAAATGGTGAAAATGTGGCAGAGACGGTTCGTAAAACTCGAACATTTTTGGGTCGTCGTGAAGCACCTTGTCGGACCGCAATACAGAAATTGGTAGAAAAATTCGAGCTGTCGGGAGAATTTAGTGATGTGAAGAATAAAACCCGTGCACGTCGCTCAAGAACAGCCGAGTATATTGCTGCTGTAGCCGAAAGTGTTGAAGAAAACCCAGGTTTGTCCATTCCTCGTCGTTCTTTGGAATTAGGCATTCCACAAACGTCATTACACCGTATTTTGTATAAAGATTTGGGTCTTAAGGCTTATAAAGTTCAGTTAACACCAGAACTCAAGCCGCCCGATCATCAGCAACGTCGAGTCTTTGCTGCTTGGGTCCTTGAAATGCATGAAAATGATCCGGAATTCCATCGAAAACTCATCTAGAGTGATGAGGCCCATTTCCACCTCGATGGCTTCGTCAACAAGCAAAATTGTCGCATCTGGGGCTCGGAGAACCCAAGAGTTATTGTTGAAACGCCTCTCTATCCTCAACGTGTGACTATTTGGTGCGGTTTATGGTCCCGCGGGGTCATTGGACCTTACTTTTTCGAAAATGAGGCTGGAGCAACAGTTCCGGTGAATGGATTGCGCTATCGACAGATGATTAATGATTTTTTATGGCCGGAATTGGATGGTATTGATCTGGACAACGTTTACTTTCAACAAGACGGCGCTACGTGCCATACAAGCAACGAAACCATTGATCTTTTACGGGAAAAGTTTCCGGACCGTGTTATCTCTCGAAGAGGTGATCACAATTGGCCACCGAGATCTTGTGACTTAACACCTTGCGACTTCTTCCTTTGGGGGTACGTGAAAGAGAAGGTCTACGCCAACAGCCCAGCGTCGATTCAAGACCTCAAAGATGGAATTCGTGAGGCTATCGAGGACATAGGGCAGCCACTTTGCGATTTGGTTATGGAAAATTTCATGAAAAGGATATGGTCCTGAGACGTGGTCGTGGTGGTCATTTGGCTGATGTTATTTTCCATTATTAACGGCATACCTTCCTCTTTATAATGAACTAAAGATCCGATCATTTATCTCAAAAACTGGCATTTTTCTTTGAATATCAAAATAACACCTCTTATTGGAAAACCCTTTAGTTGCCGCTATTACTTAAGTTTTTTCAAAATAATTTCTCAACGGTTGATCCGACAACAAAAACGTAAAAATATAAATTTGAAGAAGACTAAATTCCCTACATTTTTTGTAAGTCTAATATGAAATGAGTTACAGCGGCGGAAACGTGAACATTCTTCCAAAAATATATGTATATACATATAGTACTATTTATACAGGGTGTTTCGTCAATGGTCGTCCATACGATAGGAGGTGATAGTAGTCATCTAGTCAAACAAAAAATGTATGGCAAGGGAGGAGCAGCATCTCAACCGTTTCGGAGTTAGAGGGTGATTAAAAAAATTTGGTAGTCTTTCACAAAATATCCTGTATTTCAAAAAGTACAGAGTGTATGGCCACTTACAGAGGTTATTGTATGTAGAACATCTTGACCTTTCAAACGACTCCTCGACAAGTCTCGTACTCCTTTCCGCTTAGGAGTTAAATTTAAAATTTGTGACTAAAATCTAAAAGAATTGTTATCATATTTTTCAGAATTTATAGGCAGTAGCTTGGACAGTAAATTATTTGAGTCAACATACGTAATTAAGTTTGCTGATATACAAATCGCTCAAAGGCTTTGGATAAAAAATGTATAATGGAAATAGGTCGATAATACTGGTCATTCTGTTTAGGATTTCTGGTAATATGAGGATGATCTTGGACAGTTTTCAAGATACAGGATATCTAGGCGTAAGAATTATAGTATTCAATATGTATTTCAGATTAAGTAGAATAATCGGCAATAAAAGTTTAAGAAATTTAGCATGCATATTATCATGTGAAAACATCTTTAAAAACAGCTGTCAACCTGTTCATAAGAAAAGCCATCATAATGAGAATCCAAACTAGGCCTTTCAAAAGCATACGTTGATTCATCAGTTACTATGTAGCAACAAACATATTATTCAAATTATCAAAGTCAATATCGATATCTGGATTGCTAGGTCTTCTGAGACCGGAATCGTTAAGGAGGGCCAAAGGGGTTATTGCCTAAAACATCGCAATTTTTCAGTTTTTTTCAAATGAACACTTAATACATATATACCTACTATATATACTATACTAACATACATTCGTTAAACTATTAAAAAAAAAAAATTTTTTTCTTTTCTTTTTAAATAACATTTTTAACTTAATGATGCCAAGAACCTTCTTGACGGTTTGATCGAAAAAGGGCCTCTGTTCTTCTCACTCTGTTTTTATAAACTTTTAGTAATATATAAATGTAGATAAGAGATAAGAGCTCTTATCCTCTTAACTACGCTGTCAAAGCCCATTAGCAGACATTGTTATTCTACGGAAAGAATTAAGAAATGTCAGACATCACCTGATATCTTAACTTTTGTGGAGATTTTTTTAAAGAGATTTGGTATTCTAGCATACAAAAATATCTATCAGATATCTCATAACATAAGGGCTCCTCACCAAGGTACGCTTAAATCTCTCTCTTATCATGATATTTGCAGAAATTGTTTTGTTTAAAATACCGAATTTTTGGATAAAAATGTTGTAAAATAAGTACATATTTATAATTAAATAAATATGTACAAGTTTATGAAATATGAAATAATTATACAATTTGAGCCGTGCAGAGAATAATTCTGAGGAATATGAGGAACGACTATTTCTGAGGCTGTATAGAATCTCAGAATGCTAAAATCGTTTGCCTTTAAAGTGATAGAAATGACATAGACTTACGATAATCTCCATTACTCGACAATATTATCCTCACTTTGAAATTTTGGCAACAATTCATGTTTTTGCTACAGGTTTATACGAAAATCCTGCTGGACGTAACGGCGGTTTAAAGACGCTCACAATTATATCCTTGATAATCATATAAGGAACTATAGCGTAGCAAAATTATTGTGATGACATGTCTTGGCACAGAGCTAGCAAAATGCGCGTGTTTCGTGCTATCTTCGTGTGGGTTGGACATATTGTCATCATCACCTTGCCAAAAACTATACTTCTTCTGGACTGACTGAAGGATTCTCCAAACCCTCTTAACCTCTTAAAGTTAATATTTCTCCAAAAAAATTTATATACTATAGAATATTAATTCTGCAAAAATCTCTTCTTGCTAAATTTAAGAAGTTAAAAGATCTCTTAAAAGTCTCTTATGTAGAATCAGAGGAATAGTTTCAGTTAACCCCAACATATTTTTTTTAAATGGTGGCCAAATGAAAAATAATTTCATTTTTACTCAAAACTAAAACTAGTCTAACGAGCTACTTTTTGACGAAATTTCAAGCTGATTCAATGTAAATTGACTGAGTTACATCGAGAATCATACACAACTCCTAGAAAGGGCTAAGAAATGACCATAAATTTACTGATGGCTGCAGACGCATGCACAGGTTTACTTAAGTCCCCACAACTTTTTGGAATTCTTAGAATTTAAACTTAATATTTTATGAGGGCAATCCAGACATGTTATACTACGAAAAATGTAAAAACAAAAATTTTGTTTTTATTCGTCACACTGTTGGTCCCCCTTAAAATTTCGCCACAAGATCTTATGCCAAACAAAAGCATTAATTGACATTGTAGAAAAATTGAATAATATTTTTTGTGAATGATAAAACATAAACCGAACAGATTTCTTCCAGGGCGTAGTTTTTAAAGACAATTAAACAATGCTCATTTTCAAAACCCAACGCTATGCTATTCCCATTCCAGTAAAATAAAATGAAAAGAAAATTCGAAAATATTATACATGTAATCTTTCAATATCAAATATTTCAAATATTTTATTGCGTAGAATATCCTCCTTCATGTTGTAATTTATTTTAATTTGTAATCACGACAGAAAATTAATTTAAATGAAAGAAAGGGTATTCCCAAAACTTGGACTTGGCCATCAGAGAATTCAGCACAAAATGTCACTTATAGAGGGAAGAACTGAATATGAATGAAATGAAAATTTTGAACGAAATCATGTTAATTTGTAAATTCTGTAAGAATATCAATTACAGCAGTTGGGATATTTTCAGCATTGAATTATTTATAATGTCAGCGAAGAGCTGGAAATTAGTTGGAATGGGAGTTGTAAGAAACTTGCTTAATAAGCAGCCTTTTGAGAATTAAGGAAATGCAAATGCAGTTAAATTTGGCGGAATTTGGCGAAATTAATTGGAAATTTTTAAATCTTCATTAGCTACTGTAGATAATTGATTAATATTATTAAGTTTTTTAAAAGTTAGAAGTTCCTGATAATTTATATTTTTATTGTTTTGGACGTGCTTAGCGTAATTATATAAAAGTTTGAAATTTTTTCAAAATAAAATTTCAGAAAATGATGACCGTAACTAAATTCCCCACTTAAAAGTCTTAGAAAACAAAACACCAAGTAAAAATTACAGAATACTGTTATAAGAAATTTCTAATCAGGAGGAAAGAGAGCATCTTTGTTTTACACCCGATTTGAATACTTTATTTCGGCATCGTGAATCTTCTCATAGGTATTGCTTTCCATGCTAGTTAGGACTATAATATCTACAAGAAATATATGTATCCATGTGAAGAGCTATAGTTTTCTTCAAAGTTCGACGTGTACAATCATAATACTGACGAAGTCACGCATATCACATCATATGTCGATTTCGATCGGACTTCAGTGCAACACCAGTATTGCACTTTTTCCAGCAGTGCAACACTGAAAATGTTCGATGGGACAATTTTTATAGCAGAAGTGCAACACGAGTTTTGCACTCACTTCCCCTACTTGCACTGGATATTTTGTAGGTGTTACAAATACATATTCAAGTTGAATTGTCATCTACTCTGTCAAAGTGTACTGTCGGGATTATTTGTGAAATTTTGGAGTTAAATGAAGTAAAAAAATTTATTTGGGTAATTGGCATAAAGTTAAGAAGAAATTTGTTTCCATATATCCGTCCATATTCCGTGTATATAATACGTGTGTCCACAAATACAAAGAATATGACAGAAATATGTTCGATGGATTTCAGTGCTCCCAGTTCTCCGCTGCCAGAAAAACTGCAACACTGAAATGGTCCCATCGAAATCGACAATAGTTACAGATAATTCTTATACCGATTTCCATTGCTCATGTTTTCCAGCAGAAGTGTTACACTTTTCTTGCAGTGTTACACCGAAAAACGGGCGGTGTTGTACCGAAAAACGCACACATCTACATGAGAAATGTCACAACTGAATGTCGTTGAGCATTACATATCAATCTTCAACTATTACTCTACCAAATTAATTCGCCATCACGCCAAATTCTTTTAAATTACAATTTTCATAATTTTTACGTTATTTGTGGTGTTAGTTTTTCCAGAAAATTTCAATCTGACAAATTACACGGATATGAGCTACTATACATTCTCAACGCGTCAAAAGTTGTTCCACTAAACTCGTTTTTTACTGATTGACGTGCACTTTTCTTAAAATATCAATGGATATCGACATTAGAGTAGAGACCTAATTCAACATAGAAAAGATATGATAACACTGTAAAATGCAATGAATTGTAATTTTACAAGTTTAAGAAACAAATTCTTACCGGAATTCCTCTCAGAAATTCTAAGCAGATCGCAATTAATGGATCGAAATTAATGGATCGCTCATGGAGTTCAATCGATTAACTGCGATACATCTGTAGCCTATTTAACGAACTTACAAATTATAGGTCTGTTCGCGTACTTTTTCAAGTAAAAACATGAAAAACGTCAAAATGTATGATAAAGAAAGACATTGAAAGTGACACTCACAAAGTACGCGAACAGCTTCGAGTAAAAACTTGCAAATATTTGGGATCTGTAATAACGACGTGAAATTTTCCTAGCACATAGTACAATAAACAGATTTAATTTACAACTTTGAATACGTTGAAATGTTTTTGGAGAACATTCTACTTCTACTGGAGGAGGAGTAACAGGTTTTTCCATTTTTTTAAAACTAAAAATTCAAAAAATAACTGAAAACCGGCGACGATCTGTCAAAACTGACACTTTCGAAGTTTTTACTCGACGATTTTTCTCGAGCTAAATCAAGTAATAAATTGCACGGAGGAGAAAAGTGACGTAAACAATTTCTCTCTCAATTTTCGAGTACGCGAACGCCTTCGAGTAAAAACTTGCAAAAACTTTTACAAGTTTGTACTTTCAAGCTAGTACGCGAACAGACCTTATGTCTTGCAAATGATTTTTAACAAATATTATAGAAAGATTGATATTTTTGATTTCACAAAATTTCTATACTAGAAAATTGTAATTGTATTCTACTAGAGGAAATTTGTAGAAACTTTCACATTTTGTTTCACCAAAAGTTATTTGTATGTAGTTGTAATTGTAAATTTGTTGAAATAGGACTTTCTTGTATATTTTTGTTGCACTAAAGAAGTTACAAAATTTGTGCAGCCCCTTCAGACTCAGTGAATATTTCCCAGCTATTTAGTTGCAGCAATAACATTTTTATTTTATAATTGTTTTTGTGTAACAGCTAATCGAAAACTAAAATGTTTTATAGAGGTACCACCATTTTCTATTGAATTTCGGTGCTAAATTGTGGACAACAGAGTAGGAGGTGATAATACTCACTCACTCACTCAATTAAAAATTTGAATGGTGGGGAACGGGGGGGGGGGGGGGGGGGTGTGCATATCAACCGTTTCGAAATTACAGGTGATTAAGAAAAAAAAGCTAGTTTTTCACAATACATCCTGTATCTTTAAAAGTACATGGCGTACGATCACAATTAGCTAATTGTATGTAAAAATTCATGACCTCTCCAACGACTGCTCAACCAGTCCCGTATTCTTCTCCTCTCAGGATTATTTATTTATATCAACTATCCCCGTACCACTCTCCTCTCAGGATTTCTATTTTTTTGCAAAAAGGTCGTTAGCATAACATTTTTTTTATAAAAACTGTAAACTGTGAACTGTCCTCTTTAATTTGACCATATCGCATCTTGTCAAGAAAAGTGACACATGTCAAAATTTGGCAATTTTCAGTATAGCGAATTAAAGAAACAGCAGAATATTGTTTTTAAAATTGCATGAAAGGCTTATAAGTTATCAAATTGGCTTTACATCCTATGTTTTGTTGTTTGAGGTTGATAGGATATCTTTTTTTATGATTAACCCTGATTCATTTGTTTTTTTGTTTTTTGTATTATTTTTGGACTTGTGACGCTTATCTGTTTAGCTTGTATGCAATAAAGATAAAATATACTTTATGTTTAAAATCAAAAATATTCATTTATTTTCCAGTTATATTGTTCAACATTTTATAAAATATAGAAATAATACGTATATGGCTCCCTTAAGATATTAACTGCCTTTTTACCATTTTTATTGTTAATTTAAATTCATTGAAAAGTTACTTACTAAATCTAAATTTTTCCACAAGGTCTCGTCAAAATAGGAGAAGAATTTTGGTATTTGATTTTCTCTAAGCAAAGTAAGCAAATCACTTTTCTTTCTTTCATTAATTGGTATCTTCTCGGTATTATATGCTTTGTTTAGTGTGATGACTTTTGGCCTTCTTCCGATTCGTCTTAGACACACTTCTTGGTAGGGTGTATTACTGCCAAAAGAAGTTTTGTAGAAACACTTCCACGGGTCTTCTTTCCTTAAGCTCAGGATCTTGACATCAGTTAGTCTGAACGATTGGTTCTCGTTGTTTTTTAAGGGAATTGTGCCAATTTGCGTAGACAAATGTTTGAGAAATAATCGGTGTTTAGTTCGCTAACATTACATATATTTAGGCTGTTTCTTTTTCTTTTAAAAAAATATAACCAGTCAAAACTTAAAATGTGCCACTTTCCTTAACAAACTACGCAACCGTCACATAAGAATCAACAAGTACAACTGAGAAGTGTCGCTGAGAGCGATACAAGAGTTTTTTTGCAGAAAAAAAGAAGTGACATAATGCTATTTCGTGGGAATCTTGCAAGTTACATCTGTAACGGTTTCCTCGAATGAAGTAGGTATATAAGATTTTACGTTGAATTGTGAAAACAACAGAAAAATTGTGAGTTTTGAGTTGTGTCACTTTTCTTGCCAAAGTGTGATATAACCTATCTGCTATCTGTATCCGTTAAAGAGTTATTAGCTCTTATTCTATTCTCAAACAAATTCTCAAAGATAATTTATTCCCTTAGTGATTGAAAACAAGTCATTAAAAGAAATCGTCTAATTTCGACATGAACTATAATAATACAGTCGAAACTCGATTATCCGTGATTCGATTAACCGGAAACTCTATTACCCGGCATGAATCATATTTCCTACTATTTTGATTTCTCTCCATTATCCGAGAAAGACTCAATTATCCGGGATGAACAATCCGGTAATATCGAGAAATGAAAAAAGTTGTTTGGTATTTCTACATAATTTTGAAGTGTCGTTCCCATATGCAGAAGGCACACTTTTGCCCATTTAAGGTCGTATTTAATATGCTGGTAATCTGTTTTAGTGCTTGTTTTTCTCTCTTTCGAAGAAAATTTGTTTTTGCTTGTTCTGTTTTATTGGTTTTCCTTTTCGTAGAAAAATTTGCCTGTGGTAGAAACAATTTGTGTCATATTACAGTTTTAAAGTGCATATCGTCCTATAGTAGGAAAGGAAAACATCTATTGGGTTAATCGCGTTTGTGGAAAACAAACTAATTTTTGTAAAAGTTGCATTTCAGTAAAAGTGTGTATAATTGTTCCATAGATTACTTGAAGTGCTGAGCGTTTCCAGCACTCTCTTTTTAATTGGTTTTTGAGGTAAGTTAATTTAATAAAAGTATTAAGCTTGTTTTCCTAAAATAAATTTATACGTTAATATTTCTGCATACATTTACAATATCGGAGACAAAACGAGCGAGAAAAGTTTTATCAATTAAGGAAAAGGTGCAAATAATTCATTCTTTGAAAGTTGGTAATACCGTAAAGACATTAGCAAAAAAATACGGCGTGGGAGAACAAACGTTGTATAATTTAAAAAAAAAATCAGGACAAAATCCTAAAATTTTATGCCGTTAAGGGCCTGGAAAACAGCAAAGTATTGAAAACCTCTGAAAATCCACAGGTAGACAAGGCGACTTATGAATGGTCCCGACAGGAACGTTTCCAAGGCACTCCTATATCTGGAGATTTAATAATTGAAAAAACAAAATAGTTTCACGAAAAACTTAATATACGATCAGCTTGTCAATACTCCCAAGGAAGGCTTGGAAAATTTAAGAGCCGTCACGTCCTAAAAAACACTTGGGGTAATATTTTACTAGAAGATGAAGCAGAAACTCCAACTCAAGATAATGAGATGGAACATTTTTTTGCAGATATACCACAAAGTACTATTGAGGTTAGTTATGAAGAGATCTCAGACTGGTTTGAGAGCGACCAGAATGCTCCAATATTCGCTACATTATCCGACGATGAAATTCTAAATACAATCCTGAATCCTCAAAATGACGTTGACAGTGACCATGAAGTTCTGCATACAATGAGCACTTAACTGTGACCATTCACACTATACTGTTTAAGTAATAGGGTGTATTGTCAAAAATTAGCTTTATTTTAAATCACCCTCTAACTCCGAAATGGTTGATACAGCAGTGCTGGGCATTATTCGAAAAAAAAACTTCAATCAAATAACGATTTTTTTAAAAAATCAAATAAAAAATTATTCGGATAAATTTTTATTTGAGTATCAATTTATTTTAAGTTATTCGCAAATAATTATTTGTTATTTGGTGCAAATTATTTGAGTTTCAAATAATTAGTTTTTATTCGATCGTGCGTTATTTGATAATCAAATAAGTTCATTATTTGATGAATTATTTGTGATATCCTATTATTGTAATGGTCATTATTTGAATTTCAAACAATTATTTGTCATTCGATTATGGATATATGTATGTTTTCTGGTGTCCAGTAGTTCCAATTTCAAATAATTAATTTTTGGCACAAGCATTTCATTCCGCAAGATGTCTCGTTGCTTAATTTAATTTAAAGTTTAAGAGGAATTTAATAATTTTGTTCAATTTAGTACTTGTGAAGTTTTAGAAGTAAATTAATTGGGTTTGATTACTCAAAATAATCTTAGAGTCAATTAAATAAAAAACAAGTGAGTTTGTGCTTAAGACAATACGATTGAAGTGAAAACTTTACTTCAAGCCAGACCAACTAATTATTTAATACTTGAGTTGTGACGTCACGACATCATAACGCATATGAAGAATTCAGAAAAATTATTTGGTAACAGTGTTGGCAAATTACAATAGATAATATTATAGTAAAAAATATCAATATTTTTGAAAATTTATGATGATCTGGCAGCTAAATGCTCTTTTCGCAATCCACAATATTAAGCAGGTCTAAATGTGGAACTGGAAATGTGAACTGATGAGCATTTTGAAGAGCGGATTTTATTAAAAGCAAACGCATATTATTAGTGCATATCAAAATTTAGTTAAAATGTATTACAATCAAAAATAAAAAAAAACATTTATCATCGTCTAAAGAGGTTTCTTTTTCAAAATTCCTAAATATTGAAATCTATGTCTACTCAAGGGTCATAAGGATGTAAACGTAAAATAATTGAATGACAAATAATTGTTTGAAATTCAAATAATAACCATCACAATAATAAGAAATCACAAATAATTCATCAAATAACGCACGATCGAATAAAAAATAATTATTTGAAACTCAAATAATTTGCACCAAATAACAAATAATTATTTACGAATAATTCACTAAATAACGAATAATATTTGTAATCAAATAAATTTTTATTCGATTTTTGATTTTATTCGGTTTTTTATCTTTTATTTTTATTCGAATTAAAAATGCCCATCTCTGGTACAGCCTAGCCCCCCCCCCCCCTCTGCCACCCCCCTCCCCCTACACCATACACTTTTCTGTTTGCCTAGGTGAGTATAATCATCTTCTGCTCTATGGACCACCATGGAGGAAACACCCTGTATATTATTCATATCCTCATCATCACAACCTTCCAAATTTTATTCCTTTTCTGTAATAGAAAGTAATTCAAAATTATAGTATGGTTCTTGCCGTGAACTATTAGTTAAAACAACACCTGCATATACCTAACTAATTATCTTGTTACGTGCAACAAAGTAACACAAGCGACATGTGTTGGAAATAGAAACAACTTTAGGTGAGTGACATCTTAGTAAACTTTGGGTTCGGAGAATAGAATTTACGGGAAGGTTCTAAGATAAATTTCACATCCAGGAGGCAAGTCTTATTTCAGACAGTGAAGTGAACGAAGTAAACTATTTGGATTGCGATAATTAGGAGTATAGTGCTAGTGATAACTATAAAGAGTTGATTTGATAACTGTTTGTAAATGTTATAAAAGTAAACAGTGAAGTTAAATAAAAGAAGAACTTGTTAATGATATCTGAAATATTGTGTTTTAAATAACGAACTAAAACCACGCTCGTAGCAATTTCTATTGCTTACGTTTGTCATCAAAATTTTTTCTAGCATGGACATTTTTCCTTTGAAACTCCAATATCGATTTCCCGTATTATCCGATAAATCCTCGATTATACTGATCACTGTCATGAGTTGAGCTCCTTAAAACTAGTGTAGTTAACCATTATTTTAAAGGATATGCGGTATCTCAAGTAGTAATGAATGATGAAAAGGTCGAAACTCATTTTGAAATTTTGGAAAAAAGTGGACTTCTTCGTAATACTTGCATAATGCATACATATGCATTGTAGAAGAAATAGTCGGTACCGGACGGCGGACACCAGTACAAAAATTAATGCTATTAATACTATGTATAGATTTTATGCAGACTCGACCTCGTTGGTGCAAATTAGGGTCCAATATTTAAAATTATTTGCTCTGCCTTACAGCAGATCATACGAAAAAACTTTGGCTGAATTAAAAAAACAACTTATACTTTTTACAACAATTCATCACATTATGAAAATTTCCATCCTTGTCTTTTCCTTATGATCCGTTTCAAGCAATGACATTTTTATAAGCTGTTAATTCAGCTACTCGCAGGTAAGATCAACATTGGTTTGGTAAATACCGTTTATGATTTACGATGGAAAATAAATTGCAACAGTCTCAGAAATAAATTTTGTTTACTGCAATTAAAGAATCGTGAGAGTTTTTGCCTCAGGTACATTATTTCTTCCAACCTTAAAATATTTCTTGTAATTTGAATTAGTTTTTCTCAAGTTATGAGGCGTATGTTGTAGGCAAGTTTTTACTGTACTGGTAACACTTAAGTTGGACTAATCGTGTTGGACTTTTATAAGAGGTAATAAATAAGGGCTCTTTTCTATTAGAACCGGATCATCTGTTGGCATGGCTGTTTTTCGAGATTTATGACTTTGAAAACAGATGAATTTTGTGACGAAAAAATGTTTCGACACAAATCGCCAATTTTTCCATTATGTGTGAACGTTTTCAAAACGGAGTTACACCGAATGAGATCCTTTAATGATACAAAAAAAAAGAAAAGAAAAATGGTCGTCCTGTGAATAGTCTGAACCACGATATACAGACTAACAAAGTATGACTATCCGGTACCATAGATTCGCCATTTTCTGTGTTAGTCGATTCGCATGACGCGTTTCTTAAAAGGCGAAAAATATAAAGTTTAATATTTATGCAAATTTATTCTACTGGATCCATTCAAAATCTTAAAATAAGTACCATTTTACTTTCTAAACATAAAGATAAATTTAAGGAAGATTACTAGAATTGTATTCTACATTTTAATTTTCCACTAACCCCACTTTTTACACTTCGTTATGATGCATTTCAAATTTGCCTTCTATTTGAGAAAATTACCATTATCACTAACAAATTTCACTATAGAAATAATAAAAAGATCTTAAATAATCAATTAAGAGTGCAAATTATAGGTATTTCAGTTTTATTTTGCATTTTTTTATCGATAAAACTTTCGTGGCACTTTGTTTTGATTCGAACTTATTTCCCTGAAATGAGCTTTAAACTAACAAATTCAATGTATATTTATGGTAAGAAACTAATCTTTTATTTATTGCAACATTTTCAATGGATCCAGTGGAATAAATTTACATAAATATTATCACTTTATTTTTCCCGTTTTAAGAGTCGATTCGTGTGATGTCACACGCACTTGACAGCCCGGACAATCATACCTTGTTACTCTGTATATCGTGGTCTGAACTTAGTTATAGTCAAAAATGTGACTTAGATTCAAAATTTCGAAAAAAATCGAAAATCGCCTATAACTTTGGAAATAGTGCGAACTCGAAAAAATGTTATATAACATATTCGATCGCAAATAGGCTGTACTTTCAACCCCTAAATTTTTTTACCAACTCGACGGGACACCCTGTATATGGCAATCCTACGAAATAGTAGTCCGATTTGTCCCATTTTTGAACTTAATTTTACTCTTTTTTTTTTAAAAAAAAGCCCATGTACAAAATTTCAGCACACTGAATGAATGCATTTAATGTGTTATCATACGGACGGACAGACAGACGGAGATACAAAAATCAGAACAACTTTTAATATTACGCAAGAGTGTCAAATCCACTCTGTTCTACTATCACTATTTCTATGCGTTACAAACGGAATGACAAATTTAGTATATATCTATGGTGTAAAAAGCAGTTAGCAATTCTTTTCAAATTCTTGCCGGCTAAATAGCGGCTAAAATGGCAACTCTGCACAAGACGACCTCTGACGTG
Organism: Dioctria rufipes; assembly: GCA_963924295.1. NCBI lineage: Eukaryota > Metazoa > Arthropoda > Insecta > Diptera > Asilidae > Dioctria > Dioctria rufipes. The sequence continues at coordinate 330,078,283 of OZ002740.1, read as the reverse complement.
AAGATGAGAGGTAGAGTGGGCGCTATAGCTACGTTCTGCAGGTTTCGGCACGTCACATAACTGCAAACATAATAAAATCTTTAATTTTTATTCTTTGTATTAATAAAACAAGCTGTAATCAAATTGTTTTTCTAGTTTTAGTTCCAGGTTATGTATTCTATAATAAGTTATCTATCATATATGCTGCACTGTAATAAAATGTGACCCAAATAAAGATTGTTGTTGGAGTTGGCGGCAATTAACGTCTTTGCCCACACTCAAAAATTTCCTAGATCCGGCATTGCGTGTAATCTCTACTGCTATGCAGCTTTTAGCGAACTTACATGATGAAAAATTCTGGCAGCTGAGTGATAGTAATTTGACATTATACAGTTTTCAAGATGACGGAAAAGAAATGCTTGAGAGAAATTGATAAACTAATACTGGGAAAATGAGATTTTCTGAGACCTTTTGCATTACCAAAACCTTCCCCTTCCTTTTTCTGTATTGTTAAAATTTCCGACATACACAAGCCTTTACATCTTAATGAAATTTTTTTTTTAAATGAACTTGCATGCAAGATGATAAGACATCAGCCAACTGCCTTCTGCTGTCAATTTTAAAATCGCGTTGAAAGGGAGATTTGCATGCAAGCTGTACTATCTCGTGTAACCCCCGGGTTACATACATACATATACAAGTGAAGCTAAATAAATGCATTGTAAAAAGGTGGCCAATGAATGAGTTGCAGAATTCTATTGAATATTAGCCAACTTCAAGAGACAGTGCCAATATAATTCATTCTTTACTTACCCGATATTCAACAATGAATGTACACGACATACGTGCAAAACCTCCTAACTCGAATTTTCAATTTTCTACTTCAATTTGTCGTAAATAAAACTATGTATCATAATTACCAAATATTATGTAAAAATAACTTCATAACATTATTTTTTATCTATTAAGTTGCCTTATCTGAAAAAAATAGAAAAAAGTACTGAGAATTTTGTTGTTGTTTACCAAAAGTAAGTTAAATAGAGTTAGGACCCTTTGCACGCTTGTCCTCGATTTACCTTAAGAAGAAAACATTTTCAGCCTTATAAATGCATATACAATCAGGTAAAAAAAACGGGACGTGTATTGAACATACTATAATAGTCTCGAAAGAGAGGAATTCTATAAGTAAACAAAATTGTAATTAATTAATAAATTTGCTAAAAACACACTCTTTTTTTACTACGTATTCGTAGAAGCGGCCCCCTAGAGAAACAATGTGAAGGTTCTCTCCAAATGTAACTGTAAGCTTTATCCACCCATATATGAACTTCCGTAATGAGCTATACGGGACAGGATATACATGTAAGTGAAAATTATGTAATTTTCTATTCTGAACAGAGCCATACCTATCTACGCCCTTAGGCATGTGAGTTCAATTAAATAAGCATGAAATTCTGAGTAAGAATAATTGTTTATTCTTTGCAGTATATCTTTTTTTTTTTTTTTAGAAATTAGAGATGAATGTTATTGGTGCGGTTTAATTAAATGTAATTAAATTTATCCTTGAACTTGAATATATGAACTTGATAATATGAGATATACGGTACATAACACGAAATTTTGTTAAGAATAATCTCAGGAAATACATTTATAAATATGTTATGGCCTGTTTCTTTAAGGGCAACTGAAGCCTTCACGTCGTATCCTCAACGTTCTTTTGTGTATCTTTTATTCTGCCCTGTTATACGGATACAAAAGAACACAGCTTTTGAGCCGGAACTAGTCTAGAACTGACACATGAAACTCCAAGTGTTGTATAGAAATAACATAGTAGCTTGGCTTTTTCCACGAATGTAGGTGATATGTATAGAATATAACTTTAAACTGAGTTATTATGGTAGCACCATAGTCAATAGAGAATTTCCTCAATGTATAGCTAAACAATAATAAATAGTTATAATAAATCCTGTATACATAAGAGCAGGAAAGTGTTTCATGTCGAGTCCCCCTCAGAATCATATTAGTAGGGTAATAAAAAAAAAAAGAAGAAGATTTGACTGAAACCGAAGCCGATTGTCCATATACTGGTCCCTACACATACGGAAAAACTCACTTTAAGGGCGAACTACGAAACTGAGAAGACAGACAACTGGATCCCATCTACGTATCGCACCTGGTATGAAGCAAGCCCCCTCCCCTCTTCAAAACGCGCAAAGTTCTAGTCCTAACATTCAATCGCAAAAGGTTTTATTAACGAAAGAAATATCTTAAGTCGCTAATTTTTAACTGCTTTTTGGGGAAACATTTTGTTGTTGGTTCCTTTTTTGTGGAATGATTTTTAGTTACCCGTGATAGTAGTATAAGTCTGCGTAAGTGACTACATAAAAATGGGATATTGGATTTTCTATATTATCCGTTTTTATCACAAGTCTTTATCGTTTTATTATTTCTCTTAAGGAAGACAGTTTAATTTCCTGGATTATGTTTTTGAATTTTTATAACTCTTTAGCTGTGTTCTTTTGTGTCCCCAAAGCAGAGCAGAACAAAAGATAAACAAAAGATCGCCTTATACATTTTCATAGAAGATTTATAAATGAAGCGAACAATACAAATAGTTCGCTTCAATCGACAGAACAATTTGTTCTCTCCAGCAGTATATCCGAGTTCTAGAACAAGATAAACAAAAGAACACAGCTTTTTTTCAGTCTCATTTGTTGCATTCCTTTTAAGAAAATTTCATTTTCACTCTTCATTTCAGTGGGAGTGGATACTATACACTGACTTAAATTCTTTCTGAAAGTCCTCTATGAGCCAATCGTTCTTATGTCATTGGAGAGAAATGTGGACAAACTAAGAGCGTTGCCAAACTATGTAATGTACGGAATCAAGGTATTAGTAGGCTGGAGTGGCGATGCGAGTGCAACAAACCAAGATCTTCGAATAAATACATTGGTGATAGATGATGTATGAAACTTAAGGCCGTGATATCACGATAAGCATTCAATTAACAGCCTAGAACCGAGGGAAGATCCTGTGATAGATGATCAAAACGACGCAGGCCAATAACAAGCAGCTGCGTCGAGGGAAGAGAGGATATCACTGAAGCATTTTGTTTACTTCAGTAATATCATAGATGGCATAAGAACTAGATGTCGCATACAGTACCAGAGAAAAGTATACAGATTTTAAGTCGCTGGTCTATTCCGGAATAGACCACAACATGTTTCAGAGGTGCTGAGAGCAAATGTTCCTTTAACATCAGTTTTGTATACATTTGGTCGACTCCGTCAACGTGATAAATGCGGGAAAATATGAATCACTCGACGTATCATCATCATTTCTCTTTTCATGTTGCTGTACAACTGATGGAATGATGTACAGCAGAACATATTCGGTGCGGTAGATGGGGCATAAACGCACTCGCAGCGATCCTAATTCACTAGATGCTGGCAGTGCTGTCGTTTGTACTCCGATCGGAGTATTTGTACTCCGAAAACTAATAGCGTACTCCGGTACTACTCCTTTTATAAAATTACTCCGCTTTTCATCTCTTCATACTTAAAACTTCTATACATATATGTTCTTTCCTTGTTAGGAAATATGTATAAAAGGAAATAGCGATTGAAAAAATACTCAAAAACTTCTATTTAATTTAAAAGACTTTATTAAAAACGAATATCTCCTATTTGAACTCTCGACAAGAAGTGACATTAAAAAAACAACAATTGACAAATTAAAAAAAACGGCTAACTTAGATGTGTAGACAATTCTTTTTAACAAGAGAAATAGACACAGTAGTGAATCACAGTAACATTGAGAAATGCTTTGTTATTAGATTTAATTTACAGCTGCTGCTGTTGTTAACATACTGCCCGCCTCGTCCGGGGACGAAAGAAGATTTAAGGATTGTAATTGGTAGTGGGAGGTGTGATGACATCTACTGCCCGCCCTGAAGTATCCTGACTGCCAGGAAATTCATCGTTGTCTGGAAGAGGCAGCACACAGACTTTATTAATTGGTCGTTTAAAAAGATGTCCTCTTGATTTGATAGTAATGACTCTAACAAGTCCATCAGAGCCTGGATGGACTGCTGTGATACGCCCAAGAGCCCACGTTGCAGGAGGAAGTCTGTCATCTCGTATGAGAACTAAAAGTCCAGGCCGAAGGTTATGTTGTTGTCGCAGCCATTTTGTTCGTTCTTGCAGATTATTTAAATATTCTACAGACCAGCGTTTCCAGAAGTGGTTGTACATATGCGTAACCAGTTTCCATCTTGACAGTCGATTTGGATTAATAAACTCGTCTGTAGATTCTGGAACGGTAAGAAGAGAATCACCAATCAAGAAGTGCCCAGGTGTAAGAACTTCAAGGTCGTCAGCATCGGGACTCATTGGGTATAGCGGTCGAGAATTGAGACACGCCTCAATTTGTGTGAGAAGTGTATAGAGCTCTTCAAAAGTGAGACTGGAGCTTCCGATGACACGCTTAAAATGATGCTTTACGGCTTTCACCCCTGCTTCCCATAGACCTCCGAAGTTTGGAGCACTTGGCGGAATGAAATGCCATTCAGTTCCTTGTGAAGTTAGTAGATGAATTAGTTGAGGTGGCAGTTTAGACTGGCACATAAAGAATGACTGTCGTAGTTCCTTCGAGCTACCAACAAAGGTAGTAGCATTGTCGCTGAAAATCTTTCTGCAGTATCCTCGTCGGGCTGTGAATCGCTTGTAGGCGGCGATAAAAGCGTCACTGGTTAGGTCGGACACCAGCTCTAAATGAACGGCTTTAGTAGCCATACAGACAAATAAAGCAATATAGGCTTTATGCGCTGGACGTCCTCGTCCAGGACCATAACGAACAAGAATCGGTCCTGCATAATCTAATCCACTATGCAGAAAGGGACGGCTTGGCTGTACTCGCTCAGGCGGAAGGATACCCATCAGTTGTTGCTGCGCAGATGATCTTTGCCTGAAACACGTCATGCAGCGACGAACAAAGCTTCGAACAAGATCTCTGGCTCCAAGAATCCAGAACTTTTGTCGAATGTAGCACAATGTTAGTTGGACTCCTCCATGTAATGTCTTTTGATGAGCATTACGTACGATAAGAGTTGATAATGGACTTCCTTTACTTAATGCAAATTGATGTTTGGAGTCATTAAACATAGAAGCGTTTTGCAATCGTCCACCCACGCGAAGAGTAGCAGTTACTGTCTCAAAATATGGAGATAATCGAAGAATTGAGCTACTTGCTGATATAGTTCGCCCTCTTGAAAGGTTCTGATATTCTTTAGGAAAAGCAATTTGTTGATCACATCGAACCCAGAATAGAAGAGCATTATGGATTTCTTTGGGTGTTAGATGTCCGGTCTCGCGGCATTTAAGCGATTTGCGAGCAGTTGCATTGTGATGAAATCTAAAAATCCAAGCAGTGACACTTAAAAGTCGATTTAAGGATGAGTATCTTAATATTAGATTCCATCGTTGGATTGGCATGAAGGTCGTTGCTGCACTTGTAATAGGTGATTTTTCTTCAAGATCTGTTTCAATAGGAACAGGTCGCGTTGGAAGTTCCGGCCATGCAGTTGATGAACATTTCAGCCACTGGGGTCCTTCCCACCACAGATGATGGGTTACTAGCTGAGGAGCAGGAATTCCTCTTGATGCACAGTCAGCTGGGTTACTGTTTGAAGGTACGTACTTCCATTTTGCAGTTGGCACAAGCTCCAGAATTTGACTCGCTTGATTTGCAATGAACGTCTTCCATTTTGATGGATGAGCTTTTAGCCACGCGAGTACGGTCAGTGAATCCGTCCAACAGTAAATTGGAATGCTTTCGAGAGCTAAGGTTGATTCCAAGCTTTTGACCAGCTTAGCTAGTAGATGAGCACCCATTAACTCCAATCTGGGAATAGTTACTGGCTTCAACGGGGCAAGTTTTGTTTTTGCGCATAGGAGGGATATTTGGACATTATTATAGTCCTGCACTGCTCGAAAGTAGACCACAGCTGAAAAAGCTTGCTCTGATGCATCAGAAAATGCATGAACCTCATAAAATTTAGTCGAAGAATGTATACCAATCCACCTTGGAATAGAGATGTTCTGTAGATATTCGAGTTCTTGTCGGAAGGTTCTCCATTCACGAGCAATATTTTGGGGAAGTGGTGTATCCCAGTCTAGCTTTTGTAACCATAACCTCTGGATCATAGATTTTGCTATTAGAATGGTTGGTGAAATGAATCCTAGGGGATCATAGAGCTTAGCAACATCCGACAGAAGCGTTCTTTTGGTAAGTATGCTTGGTAAATCTGGTATTTTTACTTGAAAGTTGAAGCAATCTGATGATGGATTCCAAAAGAGGCCAAGTGTTTTGATGCCTGCTTCCTTTGATAAGTTTACTTCGACGTTGGATCCCTGAGCTCCAATCAGTTGTAAAGCTTCGTCAGAGTTAGAAGCCCACTTGTGCAATTGAAAGCCGCCAGCTTTAAGAATGTCGACTAGTTCTCGTTGAGCTTTTACGGTCAACTGAACAGTGTCAGCCCCAAAGAGTACATCATCCACGTAGAAGTTATTTCGAATTACCTCTGACCCAATTGGATATGTAAACTTCTCATCCTCTGCCAGTTGTAGAAGCGTCCGGATGGCCAGATACGGAGCAGATGATGTACCATGAGTAACGGTAAGAAGACGATAGCTTTGAATTGGCGCTGATGATGCTTGTCGCCATACTATTCTTTGAAGATCACAATCTGGTCTGTCTACTCGAATTTGCCTGTACATCATCCTGATATCTGCAGTAAATGTGATTAAGTGAAGTCTCCATCGTGAGATTATTACACAAAGATCGGATTGTAATTTTGGTCCAACGGCCAAATAATCGTTCAGCGATAATCCTCCTTTTGACGGCTTTGATCCGTTAAAAACTACACGAAGCTTAGTACTGACATTGTTTTCTCGTAATACACCATGATGGGGTAGGTAGAAGTGGCAAGAAGGTTGATGATTGCCCTGTTCGTCGGAGATTAATTCCATATGGTTATGATTGTAATATTCCTTCATGAAATCAGTATAGCGAGTTTTCAAGAGGTTGTTGGAGAGAAACCTTTTTTCTACTATTAATAAACTTCTAACTGCATTGGACAATGAATCACCAAAAGCTATTTGGTTGGTATATTCGTGGCGAATAGGTAGTTTTACTATATATCGACCATCTTTCTCTCGTCGAGTTGTGGTCTTATAGAAGTCTTCACAGGCTTGGTCCTCTTCTGTAAGAGTTTTTTGAGTAGATGGAACCTCCTCTAGTTGCCAAAACTTTTGAAGAAGCACATCTAATTGGTCGGAGGAACTATCTGGATAGGTGTGATGTACGTTAACTTCAGATAGTTCTGGATATGGTTTGGTATCAATAGGTCCTGATAAAATCCAGCCAAGGGATGTGTTTTGCGCCATTGGACTGCCATGTCGTAGTCCATCTCGAATTATCAGATTGTAGATATCAGCACCAATAATTAGATCGATTGAAGTATTGTCAGTAAATCTTGGATCGGCTAGATGTAAGTCCTGAAGATGAGAGAAATTGGTTATTTTCCTCATAGGAGGAATTGATATCTTCGATAGTTTAGGCAAAACTAATGCAGCAGTTTGTAACGAGAAGTTCGGCTCGGCAGCAGATTGAATGATCACAGTAACTATAGATTTCACAATTCCGCTTGAGGATCCTACGCCTTGCACAGGAATGTTGACTTTTCTTGAAGGTAACTGTAAATAAGTTGCAGCAAATGACGAGACAAAGGTGGCTTGTGAGCCTTGGTCTATTAATGCACGAATATTGAGCGTCTTCATTTCAGGTGATACCAAAGTAACTTGTGCTGTCGCAAGAAGGATTGTGCGTGGCCAATGTGTTATCTTCATATTAGTAGTAAGCGCTGTTATGTGATCAGCAGTATAAGATGAAGCTGGCTTTAAATTAGATGCAGATTGGTTATCTCTATCTGGCTGCATCGAAGAAACAGCATTGGTAGCACAAGTAGAAGAACCAGATGGCATATAAGGAAAAGAATCCTTTTGTTGTAAATGTAACATCGTGTGATGCTGTTGATTACACTGCTTGCATCTGTTGTGTGACGGACAATTATCAAATGAATGATCTGGCCGCAAGCAATTGAAGCAAAGTCTTCCCTTAGCCACGAAGTCGCGGCGTTGAAGTACAGCTTGCTGTCTAAACGACGGACAGAAGAGTAGGTGATGCTTTCCAGTGCATTTTGGACATTTACTGAATTTTCCAGTGACTTTATTAGTAGCGACATGTACTTTGAGCGGTGGAATCCTGCTTGACGGCTTCTGGAACATAGTCTTATTGTTGTCTTTCGAGTAAGCTTCGCTAACATTGATCGCTTCAAGTGTATTAAGGCGATGCTGCAAGAAGGTACATAGTTGATCAAACGTAGGAAGAATAGTGGTAGAGCTCAAAGAATTTTCCCAATCTTTCATTGTAACTGGATCTAACCTTTGCACTGTACTAAAGACTAGCCAGTCATCCCAACTTTTCACTGGACGGTTTAAAGACTGTAATGCTTTTACAGCTTCATTTGTACCATCATAAAGCTGACGTAGACTCTCAGCTGATTCGCTTTGCATTGATGGCAACGAAGATAAGAATTTCAAATAGGAAGTGACAAGTAGTCGAGGGTTTTGATATCTATCACAAAGTAATTGCCATGCTGTGGCATAGTTGGCATCAGTGATCATCGTGTTCCGTAGCAGCTGCTCAGCTGAACCAGAAAGACTGGTCTTCAGATAGTAGAGTTTCTGGGATCCTTTAAGATCATCATTTGAGTCAATAAGACTCTTAAATAAGTCGTGGAAAGCTGGCCACTCCTTTATATCTCCACTAAAGCGAGTGAGTTGAATTTTGGGAAGATTAGAGGTGGAATTGTTGGCCCCTGAAGTACTTTGGCGGTTGGTAGAAGAGTCGTGATAATCAGGTTTAAGTTTCTTTACCATCTCTTTCAGTTCGCTATACGCTTCACAGTAAATTAGCTCAGTCGTCTCATACTGATTTTCTTTGAAATATGGAGAGGCGAGATCTTCACTAGTGCAATCTGATATAAGCTCATAATGAGCAGACTGAAAGTTATCCCAATATTTGTTCAGTAAGTCAATCCTAATTTGAAAGAAACTTTCATTGAACTTCTCTTTCCCACTTTTCTTCGTATTATCGATAAAGTTTTCGATACGAGTCATCACCTGTGTTTGCTTTTGAATTAGCTTTTCCATTTTTCACTTTTTCTGTAATGCCAAGATAAATGATATGACTCTGTGAGATGAACGCAATTGTTTCAAATTATTCGTCAGTGCAAATTATCCGTCAGTGCAAATGCCTTTAAAACTGTCTCAAACTATGTTAGTTGTACTACGTACAATTTTTCGAAACTGCTAGGTGAGTGTCACGTCGTCTAGAATCCTCTTAATGAATAAATCCAATTTTGCGTAAGCACAGTCATGAGCAACTGATTATAAACGCTTTCGATTGAATGAAGTTTTTGTAATTAATAATTTTCCCGTTTTTCACACTATCCCGGGTTTCGGCACCAAATGTTCTTTCCTTGTTAGGAAATATGTATAAAAGGAAATAGCGATTGAAAAAATACTCAAAAACTTCTATTTAATTTAAAAGACTTTATTAAAAACGAATATCTCCTATTTGAACTCTCGACAAGAAGTGACATTAAAAAAACAACAATTGACAAATTAAAAAAAACGGCTAACTTAGATGTGTAGACAATTCTTTTTAACAAGAGAAATAGACACAGTAGTGAATCACAGTAACATTGAGAAATGCTTTGTTATTAGATTTAATAAAAATCTATTAACGAGTCCGGTTGAAAAGTTGGTTTGATACTACGTTGTACTTGATGAAACAGTAACTAAGAGCTATCACATCCACGTTTTATAATTTTTTTCAGCGTTGGCATTCAGCGCACTAAAGTGTAATCTGATTTGTTTTAGCCTATTACACCTATCTAGTCATGTCATTATGATTCGTTCGTTAAACGCTGTGATTGATGTTTATGAAGTGAATAATGAACGCTCTCTATTTGAAGAACTCCAGAAAATTCTATTCTAGTCCAGAAAACGTTTTTTTAATCGTTCTTTGCCTTTTCCTATGTCTTTCCTATTTTCTTCATTTTCCTTCTCACAAAAGTTAAGTCCAATTAACAGTAAATTTTTCATGGAAAGTTAGGGTTTTGTTTATGATTCGACGAAGGTACTTATTGATTTAATTTAACTATACCATTTGTTTACTTTAATTCAAGTATTGCAAAAACGTTGATTTTTTGTAATAAAACAATAATAAAATTTGTGAACTGTGACACAAAACAAAAAACTTGAGAATAGTTACCAATTTTCAAAATACGAAATTCAAGGAACTTACAGCTTACACCATCACTGTGGAAAATTTTTGCATGATCTGATTGAGATAGGGTTTTTGACTTCTTGTGGACAATTCCACAGGAACAGTAGTATTTGATTAAAGAGCACAAATGTTGCAAAATACGAAATTCAAGGAACTTACAGCTAATACCATATTTTTTTAATTAATGCTCAATGTCTTGTTAGTAAGAGGTTAAATTTTCAAGTTGGGATCTCAATGAGTTTCGAGGCGAGATCTTTCTGTTTTTTTTTTAATGGACTTTAATGGGTTACATTTGAGAAGACAAAAAATATGTCTTTAATGAAATCTTACGGGATCAAGGAGAACGAAATAGATTTGTATGACATTTTTTCCTAAAAAAGCAGACCTCAAATAAAAAAAAAAAAACTCTCGTCTCCAAACCCATTGATATCCTAATTTAAAAATTTAACCATCAACATTATGAGCATTAATTTAAAAATTAAACAAGGGAAAATTAAGGGAATGCATTTGAAGATATTCAAGGATAAAGGATATATTTATTATCCTTAATTTTTTCTTCTAAAAGGCATATATTTTTTATAATTTTCCCTCAAGGATTGTATTTTCATCTTTAAAATAACCTAAAGGTCATGTCTCTGTGATAATGAGAACCAAAGCTATGATTTTTTTAAAATAACTCAGCAGATCAAAAATCGGCGAATTTTAAGGATTTCAAAGTCCTTTAGTTCAACCAGCCTGCAGCGCAACTCAAAAATAAATAATTGTATTCTTATCTGATAACTACTTAACTTTCAGCAAAACATAAACGAGATTGGTGATGGTCGGGTTAGGAAAATGCGAATTTTTATCGATTTCCTGTGGAATGACCCTAATGAGTATCGACCATTATTTATAATAACCTCAAAGTTCTTTCAGATATATAGTTTACTAACTATTACATATTTACCGGGGAAATAGCAACTTCATACAGAACATAAGTGTCAAAGCATTAAAAATGTATGTCCATAGGTAAAGTATTAAAGTCAATTCTTGGCAATATTGCAGATACAGTATTATGAATATGACAATTGTATCTGAAGATCAAAGGCAATCTAGAACAATTCCTGGAAATTCAAATAAACATAAATAATATAGAAAACATAATTTCTAGTATAACGACAGATTTAGAGCACGACGACCGGATATGTCAATAAACCATTCATGGAAATTCTATGGAATCTGTTTGTCGCCAACAAAAGGTAATACTTATAATAAACAAACTAAGCGTGTTCAAAAATGTTGCTCTGTATGCACGTAGTCTTATAAATAATAGGCGGTTTTGTAAAATATGCTTTAAAGTTTTTGCAAACAAGTAAAAAAACTCGAATTGAACTAAGACCCATGCTTACGGTGAATTGTAGAAAAAATAGATTGATTGAAGTTGTCAATACAATTTTGCATAATGACTGTATTAAAAATCCAATATACAAAATACAAAAGTTTTCAATAATTAAATAATTAAACTAATGGTCGAATTTATGTATTTGCTTTATGCAGGTATGCTTTTCTCAAGAATAGCTTTTCATATCACAACCTTTTTACTTCCTGCAAGTATGATCTGAATCAAAGCTTAATTAATCTTTTAAATCAACAGCTGTCAACTAAACTTAAGAAATTCTTACTGCTCTAAAATAAAATAATAAAAACCAGTTGTTTCTATATAAAAAAATTTATTTAAAAATCTAAATATGAATCATTTTAATGACAATGAGTTTTATTCACATTAATATGATTTCTGGACATTCCATTCTAATTAATGTGAATTCATTAATTTTCTTTAGTCGTGTACTCCGTTTTTTCCGAAAGTACTCCGCTTTGGCAGCAAATTGTACTACTCTTGAAATTTTCCAAACGACAGCACTGGATGCTGGCATCGGTTGCTGTGGTGACTGGAGACGAGCGTAATCCACGAATAGAGAACTAAAGGAAAGGTATCGCAATTTTGTGTACGAGAATGAAGCATTTTATTTGTGTGCAAATGTATACTAGACGTCGGCAAAGGACAGGTCCATATACAAACTAATAACATGCAGAGTAGTGCCTCGCTCCAATATAAAATTAACAATGCCTCGACCTGATGTAGGGAAGGCCGCAACTTTTTCTTAGAAATTTACTAGAATATTTTTTGCTTATTGCTTGGCTACGCGTCTACGCTCATAGCAATTGTTGTCGCCCTCCAAAAGTGCGTATAAATTCTAGGAAAGAATTTTCCATTATATTTCTAAGAAAAAATTACCGCCTTCCTTCCATCTGCTCGAGTCATCATTGATTTTATATTAGAGCTCTCGGCTAATGCAGGAAAATTCAAAGGAAGAAATTTCCAAGAAAATTTCTAAGAAAAATTTGTGGCCTTACCTTCATCGGGTCGTGGTATGGTGATTTTGCATGGAGAGAGGCATTGCTGGCTTACCTTTTGTGCACGAAAAGCTTTGCATAGACAGTTTGTCAAAGACAGGGCGAATTGTAAATTTCTAGGAAAATTGTTAAGTTCGATAGGAGAATATTTAGTTGGTGCAAAACCGTCATGCAATACCATTCCAAAAAATTACTCTCAGGGGCAAATGAATTTAATAAAGATCAAATCCTAATAAATACAGCAAAATAAAAAGTATTTCCAAAACCGAGCCAAGAAAGAAAAAACATTTACGTCCCTCCCATCGAACCGAATATGTTTTGATATGCATCATTTCTTACTTTAATCAGTACAGCGACATGAAAAGAAAAATGGTGAGAGTTACGTCGAGTGATTCATATTTTCCCGCATCTACCATGTTGAGGGAGTCGACCAAATGTATACAAAACTGCTGTTAAAGCAACATTTGTTCTCGGTGCCTCAGAAACATGTTGTGGTCTATTCCGGAATGGACCAGCTATTTAAAATATGTATACTTTTCTACAGTATGCTATGCGACATCTAGTTCTTATGCCATCTATGGTAATATCAATCAGAATATTGACAATAATCGGAGGCCATTATAAATTGTGCTGGAAATAGTACTACTAACAGCAGCACAGCAGGTTAGTTTATTACTAAGGACAACTCCAAGGCTTTTAAACGTCTATTATGATTCAGCTGTATGCGAGGTAGTTCCCTACATGTCTATATCCCTATTATAAAAGGCTAAGCAAATCGACTTCTTTGGATTGAGCAAGAGCGGGTTAGTTTAGTCCAAGCGAAAATTCGTTATATGTCGCTATTACAGTCCTCTTGTTATCCAATAGAACCTGCACGTCTTTTTCATATATGTATATGCCAATTTGCATCAATTACAATATGCGGCAAATCATTTATAAACAAGGTGAAGAATAGAGGATCTATACTAGAGCCTTGTAGAACCCCGAATTCCATTGAAAAGATATGAAAAATATGCGGGAATAAAAGGTTGAAAAATAATCACTATTGTCTTTCTCTCTTTCATTCCTACTTCCACGTGAGGCCACGAAGACTTTCTACGTATGTTCCTAAAGAGATTGATGATGATAATAAAATCTAAATTTTTTATGTCAAATTTAAGGAAACCTGTTGCTTTTTATTCTTATGAATCTGATAAGAAAGGATTTAAGTATTTTTTTTTTGTTTTCACTTTAAACATCTATCCACTTTTTAATAATTTCCTGAAAAAAAAACATCAAAAGAAACAACAACAAATAAACAAACAAAAGTATCAAAATCCTTAGCTCTTACAGCTAGTACATGAAATCTTCTGATGTTTCGAAACTTGAACATTCGCGGACTCATCTTTCAAAAGGGTAAAAGGCTCATGTTCTTCAGATGAAATACCTACTTCATCTTGAGCTCTCTTGTGTTATACAATTAACTTTTTAATTATATCATCTTGGCATTTGCTTGAAGTAGCTTCAAAGTTCTCGAACTTAGTTTTTAACCAAATTCAGTTACGATCTATGGACAAACTATTAATTAGGCGGCCGCAAAACTTGTTGCCTAGACAGAAGTACCTAATTATTTTCCTTAAACTTAATTTAAGCGTATGTGCAAAGTTCGAAACAAGAATAAAGTTTGTGTAATTGAAAACCTTTTGTTGTGTAGATGGATTAAAGAATTTTTGTAAAAGGTGGAATATCGTATGCACTTTGATCCATTTTACCCACTTTTATTGATGTAGATAGATGTAACAGAGTGGACTATAAATTGCAACACACCATTGATTGTGCACAATAACTTTAGAGGCCTACGACAAAATCAAACTACAAATCTCTGTTCAGTTTTGACTTTAGATGTAGGTCAGGCTACTATTACAGTGCATATAGTAAGGAGAGTGGAATAGAATAGGTAATGTTATCCTAATACAGTTTCATGGATTAAAAAACTCCTACATGACTATATATTGACGGAAGGTAAAAATATCTAGTTGACCTTTAAACTGTAGGTAAGGTAAGGCAACAGAGTATTGGAATTGTTATGCTAATCGTAAATTTTTTTCGTATTTGTGTGCTTGTGTGTATGTAGGAAATAACTTATTTCTTATTCCCCCTGGAATTTGAAAATCAGTGAACCCATTGAACCTTTCTGAAAAGTTGCTTTTTTTTATTTTATTTTTTTGTGCTCATTGTCAAAAGGTGTCCAAAGATTTATGTATGCTGTATGTTTATTATATAAAATCTTCTCACACGTAAACATATGCACATATACATGGAAATTTGTTTACTATCTATTTGTTCTTAATCGATATTTTTTCATGGGTGATGTAACAATGTATTCCTTCAGTAAGTAGGTACATTCTTTTTTTATTGATATTTTACGGTCACGATTTTAGGCCATTTCGGATAAATATTGTGGAAATTAAAAGAGTAGGTCAAAATCAAAACTTACTTTGTCGACGTTTATGGGAAAAAGAATTGGATGATTTTTTTATGAAAAATTTGGGTCTTTTTTTTTATATATATATAAGTGAAGGTAAGCAGCAAGAGTTATCACTTATCACCATAATCGCATGATCCCTTTTCATGGGATTGAAATCATAGAAATCACAAGTCAAAAGATTGTAGCGTTCCAAATTACTATATTCTACCAAATAGCCGAATCGTAACCTCTAATCTCAAAACCGATCTGTAGTCAATGCATATCAAAGTTACGAATGTAAGTGACTGTATCCATAGTGACCTTACCAAAAATTAGGAAAATGAGTACCATTGACGCCTGGGGCGGTCCCCAATTTGCCACCCTTTCTAACTTAATCAAAATCAAATTTTTTTGTCTCTTTTTGTAAAATTTTAAATGAGTGTATAATTTTTTTTTTTTCATTTTTTTTTCTTCTTCTTTCTTTCTTTTTCTACTTATCAACATTTAATACTAGAAAGACCGAAATTTTGTATATACCTAAATTGCCCAAAAGCAGATGACTTCTTTCTGCAATGAAGAAGAAATGTATTTAAAATTAATATTTAATGTCATTTTATATTATTTAAAGTTACAAGCATGGGTGCCCTCAATTTTTTCTCAGAAATTTACTGGACATTTTTTCTTTAGAATTTGTATGCATTATTGAAGGCCGGCAATGGCACACATAAAAGTATTGTATCTGAAAATAAGTCCAGTCGACCACCAAAGTAAATAAAAAATCTGCCGAAATATTTTTTGTAAATTCCTAAGAAGAAATGAATGTTTATTGCTCATTGCGCATGGAATTGCAATACAGGGGTGGACTAGTCATATAAAAAATTTACGAAATTAGGTAATAAAATTCATTTAAAACTTAGCCGACCGCGCGCCACAGAGAACTACACGATTTTCACCGCGCTCGGGGAAGTCAAAGTACGCTGTCCATCGAGCATTTTTCATGTTACATCATCACATGAGAATGGCTCGACCGATTTAGCTCATTTCTTTTTATTGTGTTCGTAAAAGAATTTTAAGGAAAAAAAAATTGGAATCGGCACCTCCTTCCTGGTGTTGCCATACAAAAGTTTGGTTTTTCACTATATATTTGGAAACTGCCTGAGAACGCGTCGACGTGGAGAGCTCAAAAAACTAAAATTAAGTTCGAAAATGAGACAAATCGGACAACTCCTTCGTAGGGTTGCCATTACAAAAATTTCGTTTATAACTATTTATGTAGGCACTGCCTGCTAAAATTTTGGTGCATAATGTATTCATAGCAATAGCAAATACGAGTTCAAAAATGGACTAAATTTGGCAACACGTTCTTGGGTTTCGCTTAACGATTTCACATATTGTTTATACAAAACATAGAATTAAAAAAATATAATAATTTATTTTATTTATTTATAATATTTAAAGCTGTTTTATAATAAGATAAAAATAAAGGCTATCCTGGCGCACTCGTATATAATAATTCAGTCATTCCACATGAAATCGATCACCTTGGAACCCGACCATATCAGCATCATTTTCAAAAAACCATATCTTGAGAACGGATTAACCGATTTTTCTGATGCAAATACCACATGAAGATTAATGCTTTATATTTTTTATAAAAAAATATAGCAGTACTGAACGAAAAAAGCATTTTTTTTTTTTTTGTTTTATAAAAATAGTATTGTACACTAAAGAGCACTTCTAGCACGTTTTTATTTTCTATATGATATGATATTATTTTCTGAAAATGTTGCTTTATCGTAAAATCATGACATTTCTAACTTCCCTAGCGGGGGGTAGTGGGTGATAGGGGAAAACAGAAAAAAATGAGTGACTATTTTGGTATTCCCTACAAATTGTGAAAGTTTCATTCAAATCGGAGATGGTCGGGCTCCAAGGTGATCGGTTTCGTGTAGAATGGCTGTACGTCTTACTTACTATCCCTTTAAAACTATTCAAAATGGTTCAAGTGGAGCCATCTGATACTATAACAAGGAAGCATTGTCGCAATCACTACATAGTTGTATACTAAGTGTTAATTAATTTAAATTTCCCAAGCAGTCAAAATGACTGCTTTTGAGCAATATAGGTATAACACATACATATATCAGCAACAAATAAATGCAGCAACAAATAAATGCATTTATTTCATGTATACGAAGTTTCCAAATTCTAAGAAATTGTATTGTTATAGACATAATTTTTTTTTTAACGAAATCAAAAAGCAATCTAGTGTTAAGGAAATCTCTTCTTACTTCCTAACTTGTTCTTAAGGGGGGTTACCACTGAAATCTTAAAAAACACGAAAAGTTAATACAAATTTACTGCAAATCTGTGCGTATTATCATGATAAAAATTGTACATAGTTAGAGAAAATGCATAAACTTAGGTAATGATGTGTCAAAAATAAAGATTTCGGGGTTTTATATGTATTTAATTAGCTTTAGAAAACTCTGGAATTCATGAAATTTGCAAAGTTTAGTACATCAAAAAGTAATAATGGTACATTAAATAGATAAATTTGTACTTGAGTATGGAAGATCTTGGTCTGGAAGAGGCAGTGACGGAAAGAAAACCAGACAAAAAATGTTGGTTACTAATATATTTTAGTTTGAAAGTTGCTATTTTCCGAGACAATTAACTACCAAAATTATGATATTATTTCAATGAAAGTTCAATTTGTAACAAAGATCGAACCTTTTTCTGTTTATTTTGAAAAACTCAAATTTTTTAGTGCAATGATAAAGGAAATAAAGCCAATAATGTTAATGATGGTAACGGCAAAAATTTCTTGATTTATTATATTTTGCATACAATTTGGCGTTTTCAATTCATTCTATCATCGTCAGATGGAGTAATGTGCTTTTGGAAGGCTTTCATTTGTTTTGAAAGCTCAGCGGGCTGTAGCTGTCTGCTTGGAGAGTGTGTGCCGCTATTTTCTGCATTAGGTATATGTACGTGTGTAGATTTCCCGGAATATTTGAATTTTTATCATTGGTAATTTGTTCATTTTAGCTTTGAAGCGAGAAATTTTTTGCCAATTCTATTATGGTTATAGGTTACGAATTGTGAGTAACATTATTTAATCATGGGACGTATTAGTAAAATTCGGGCCAATAATCCTATAAATGTACAAATTTGTGAAATGTGAATTTGAATTTGTGAAATGTAAATGATTTTCATGAAATTTTGGAGGAAGGTTGGCTAAATTATAAACAGTTATTTTTTGTTGCGTTCCATTTATGAGCGCGTTTTAGTGAAGCTGTAGAAAGGACAAAATGGAACTTTTTAAAGTTTTGAAGAGTTGTTTTTAGAATATATGTATGTAATTTAGAAAACTGAATGAAAATTGATGAGGTGTAGTGAGTTGTCATGATTATATACAGTGTGTACCAATTTTTTGACTACAATCGATTATCTTTCTAGCGACTATAATTACTATTAATTTATGTATGAATTGTTTTCAAAATGCGATTTTCGAAGAAGAAGCATTTTTACCAATTACAAAGAACTTGTGTCGACCAATAAAAGTATCGGCTTTGTACCAATGACATCTTTCTTTTGAAATTATTTTTTTATTTCTTTTTTATCTAAGAGGGAATCTGCTGAGGAATATTTATGCGATTTAATATATATTTCGGTAAAAGCAACTTCTTTCTTATAAATGTTTTAGTTGAGCTCATTGCACGAAAATTATTATGAGCGTTCCATTCTCAGGTAGTTGCAATGCCCATTTGATGGGGTTAATCTTCCTCTTTATATAGCGATTATACCTTTCGATTGGCCCGTCCCCTCTAAAAGTTCGAGTGCTGTCATTATGTGATGAATCTTTTTATCAATGCAGTATCGGTATCGCCTAAAATCATTTAAAGAAAAATCAGTTCTTCTGTAAGTACCAAAATAAATAGCTAATTCATCCAAAGCCTTTATAACGGGACCAATTTATACTCCCTTTAGAATGGGCTCACCCCTTGCTTCACAGAGTTGTTTTTGGTAGATTTATTCGCCGTATTTTACGCATGCTTTGAAGTAATTTTTGACACTACTGCCTCCATGAAAACTAGCTGACCTTTCTGGAAACCAAAGATCTTCACGGAGTAACTCTAACATTTTTTCGAAATCGACTACCGTGGCTCTCACAGCGAATTTCTGCCGTAAAGAATCAATTAATTTTTTGAATACCTCGTCCCGCGTCCTATTTTAAGTGAATAGAACTATGAAATGGGTAGAAATAAGAACTTCGTGGACCAAAGCAAAAATTTTCCTTTGGGAGACACCTTCTCAAGAAGAAGACTGTCGGAGATTTTTCAATCTAAGATTTCTCTATTTACTGTACTACCCATCGCGAATTTCAATGAAATATCTCCTAGCGGTTTGATGGCTTGCTCTGTTCTTATCTTCGTCTTTCTATCTACACGATATATTTATACTGCATTGACATAGCGACTACGACAACACTATTTTGTGTTCCATTATTGTGTTTCAGATCTGTACAGGAAAGCACAAAATTTAACCGCACAGCAAAGAAATTTTGCTAATATAAATGAAGAAAGATATGAAGCAGGTAAAATGAATGCCAGCCCAAATATTGCGGATTATAGCGAAATAGATTCGTTCACAATTCTGATAGAAAAAGAAAATCAGGATGAAGATATGAACGAAAATTCCATGGAGGGATTTCGATTGGTAGATTTAAGGTACTTTTGGAATGAATTGAAAATCTTAAATGAACATTGCAATGCACAGGGTTACACAATAACCACACCAGTAGGGAAGAAAAGAGCACGAGAATGGCAGATTTGATGGCAGTGTTAACATCGAGTCGCAGAAAAGAATTAACTATTTGCTATATTGGTAATCTTTCCGAGTGACAATAACTCCGACTAGGCTAATCTGGTTGGATTGCGTTTCTTGAAACTTGAAAAATTTGATGCGAACAAAATTGACGAATTAGATAGAGATAAAATTGTATATATGTACATATATACTAAAATTAGATTAGAAAATCTACCAGACATAGCTCAGCCTGAAAATTGTGTTGTTGGTAAATTCAAATCTAATTCTCTAAAGTAGTTCTTTGGATATCTAGTTAATAAAATGGTAATCTGACAACGTGCGAACATTGCAAAAATTATATGGTAGGTATATTACAACTCAGAATTCTTGGAAGAGTTTTATTTGATGACCGACTTCAGTCAAATAAAATTGCCCAAGCATTAAATAGTGCCAGACAAATTACACGGAAAAGTGTCTGATCAACAGCACAGAGAGCAGACATTTCGTTCGCTCCTTGCCTGCTCCTCAACAAAATTCTAAGAAAAATCCGACAGCCAAATTTAAAATCTCGCCATGCCTAAGCAATTCTACCCACTGACTTATAAGTCAGTGATTCTACCTTACTGCTGTGCAGATGCCCGACATGCTTTGGAGTACAATACAGACGAATATCACAGCATCATATAGCTTTGCATGTACATATAGTGATTTGTTTCAATTTTAAAATTGCATACTTTTATGCGTTTATGTGCACTAAGCTTTTGGAAACAGAAATCCTGAGCTTTTTTTTTGGTGTTAACCCCCCTTAAGTTAACTTTGCTTCAACCACCATGAGATAACAAATGCGTTCCTCTTCCGTATTGGTCATGTCCATGACCGATGGGGGCTCTGTTTACCATAACAACAATGGCGCTAAAGATAGTATTAAAAACTGATATTTGTTTACATACGTGATTTTAGCTTAAAAATCTCAACATCGATAAGGACTGCCGGGGTCAGCACGCATTTTTGTTAAATTAAATACTTATTACAATAAATAATTCTGTGGATTACAATATTATGTTATTAATTTTTATTTTTAAATAATTTAGACAGAAATATAAAAAAATGCCGCCCCAAAATATGTACCGCCCGGAACGGACCGCCCCACCGCCCAAGCCTAGATACGGTACTGACTCCTTCTTCTTGCGAGATGGTCCGAAAGTGAAAGATCAGAAAGTTAATTGTCTAATGAAGAAGTAATTTAATTGGTAATAAAATAGTATATTTATATGAAAGTAAAATTAAAGGAAAAAGTAAAGTGTGTAATAACCTAGTAATAGGAAAAACAAATTGTGAAATTACAAGCTAGTGATTGTGCCGAGCCGTAAGTAGCTAACTCTGCAAAAATAAAAGGCAAACCATTAGCATATGGAATAATAAATTAAATATTTAGCCTAAAAGTCTGGGAGTAAAGAAATGAATCACGGACTACATACGACAGCCAAGAAGTTAAGCCCGAGGTTACACCTGCAAGTACAGCTTGCATGCAACTTGCACTGCCATACTTCTTGCACGTGTAACCTCTACTGCCATGCTGGCAGTACAGCTTTCAGCGAACTTGCATGCTGAAAAACCATGGCAGCTGGGAGATAGTAATTTGACATTTATACAGTTTTCAAAATGGCGGAAACGAAATGCTTGAGAGAAATTCATAAATTTATACCGGGAAAATGAAATTTTCTGGGATTATTTGCAATACATCATTTACCAACACCTTCATTTTCCTTTTTTCTTGGGTTTTTATCATTGAGATGCTTCCTTTATTGCCATAATTTTCCAATATATGCAAGAGTTTACGTCTCAATGCCATTTTTTAAATGAACTTGCATGCAAGCTGATAAGACATCAACCGAACTGCCTTCCGCTGTCAAGTTAAAAATCGTGTTGGAAGGGAGGCTTGCATGCAAGCTGTACTTGCTGGTGTAACCGTGGGGTAAGCTACGAGAAAAATAAACCACGTAGGAGCAATCCCAACAACAAGTACTGCGGAGACCTGGCTAGATACATGATACAAGTGATACGAAACAGATACCCGTTACCAGTTATCGCAGATAATATAGACGAGCTACAAGGCACTTGCTTACTGACAAGTTGGGACACATTGAAGGAAATAGCAGTGAGATCCATAGAAAATTAGCCACTCGGAAGCAGCAAAAAGATGAGAAACTATTTGAATATTTATTGAAAATGAAGAAGTTAGGCGCCAAGGGTAAGGTAGACGATACACCCATAATTCAGTACACTATAGATGGATAAAAAGAGATTATTCTTTCTTGAAGATATCCCAAAAAATTCTTTCTTGAAGAAAACTATAGATGGAATTAATAATATCCCCCTGCAAACAAGTCTATGTTATATGGAACTAACAATATTAAAGATTTTAAATTAGAACTAGACTTATAGAAAACGTGATGAGCAGGGGCGGATTTGATCACTTGGCCGCGCTAGGCCTATGGAAGATTGCCGCCCCCCTACTCCCTGTAAAACACGAAAAATTGAATGATCTATATCCAGTGAAGGGACCCCAGGCTAGAATTAGCGGAGTAGGCTGCCTCATAAATCGGAGTAGATTTGAAAAAAATGGAGTAGAATTAAAAATAACACTTTCCAACGAATTATTTTATTTAAAAAAACGAAAAAGTATAAAAATGTAATGAAATACCCACAACTACAAGAAAAAATCGCCGCCCCCTAAATCTGCCGCCCTAGGCCCGGGCCTACTCGGCCTATAGGGAAATCCGCTCCTGGTGATGAGAGACCAATAAGACCAAAATCGACATCTATCTACCTACTTCAACTGTGGTATAAAAAGCCACGAGGCCAAAGAATGTAGGAAGGCCGACAGAGGTCCTAGATGTTTCTCCTGTAAAAAATTCGGTTATTAGGCACCTGACAGTCCGCAAAAGCGACCATCAAATTGTACAAGGGTTAGCAAAGCTAGAGCACAAGCGTGTAATCTCAAAACATTATGATAACAAGCTGGAAGCCTTGGTTGATACAGGCAGTGACGTTACCTTAATCAGATCAGATGAATACCCCGGTACTCGAAAGAGGATGTACTACTGTTCGCAGTATTTCCGACGATGCTGTTGAAATATTAGGGAGTTTTTAGGCTAAGGTACTAATCGATAATTTTCTCTTTTACACTTTGATACATGTATTACCTGAGAAGAACTTACGAATGCAAATGATAATTGGCAAGGATGTGTTGAATGGAACCGAGATTTCACTAAACTCAGATGAGATAAGAGTGAAAAAGATCGCTGATGAGTTTACAGAATGTTATGATGTTTTAGAATTCCCTAATTCCCTGAGGATGATACAAAAGTGGGTAACAAGGCGTATATATACATATATATGCATGCTTTTAGCTTATACATATGCCCTTAAATGAGTAGACCTCAAAATTTAGTTAGTGATAGCACACGGGCGCTAGAATAGGTAAAATTAGCCTAGATAGATATAAAGACAAAAATTAATCAAAAAGAATAATGGAATAAAAAATGAAAATTGCCTATAACAAAATCTAATAGTTTTTCGAAAAAAAAAGGAACAAGAATTCATCGCATATAAAAAAACATAATTATATTAAAAGAAGGTAAAAGGGTGCAAAAGAGACACTGATTTCGTCGTCCTATAAACTAACGTATTGCCCTCATCCGGGTAAACTTACACAAAACAAACAAAAATTTTATAAGATCTAATCTGTAAGGAGAGGGTGGTCCAAAACCTCTCTCTGGAATTTTCCCAGGAGAGGCTTAGTAGATTCGTATCGACTGAAGTATATCACATGCAAAGGCACTGTTAGAGGGGCACCCTGTTGTGTATAAACTTGTACTACCATATGACAACGGATAATATAAAGAAATGTCGCTATGTTTCGAACTCGAGTAAAACAATATATGCGAACAAAAGCCCATTTGAGGAGGAGGATCGTTACATTCTCATGGAAGAACAGTGTTAGAGGATTGACCAGTACTAGCATATTGAAACTGATAATACCAAAGCAACAGCACCATGTTTCCAACTCGATTACAACAGCAAGATGCTGCCAGAATACCACTCGAGAATAAAAACAATTTTCTTTTTCATCATCTGGATCTCGGGTGAATCTCATCAATCACCAAGAGAACGTACTTGATTCACCTCAAGGCAAGTTTTTTCTTTAAATATTATTATTTTAAAAATTCAGAATTAAATTATTACATAACAGCAAGATCCATACAGTTCACAACGATCACCCAACAACAACCCACAATACCTTTTGTTAGTTTTGCTAGTCGTTGATATCTTTAATCGCATTTCTTTGGGGTAAATTCAGTAGGCATAACACTTGGCTTGTTGTAGAACAGAGGTATAGCATCAGCTTTTCGGCAGAGAGAACTTTGCAGCATGACTTTCACAGATACTCACAAGATTGTACTTAATCCTAAAGTGTTTAAAAGAAGATTGATCTTAACGCTTCTGACGTTATCCAGATTCTTTAAACTATAATTTACTTCCATTTACTTCATATATAGAATCTGTGGTGACACTTTCGTGCCTGACTGTATAAATCTGATAAATTCCACCAGGAAAACCGTTGTAAGCACTGCACTTAAATAGCCTTTACATTGCTAGAAATACCTTGCTATGGTTGCAAAAGGGAATTAGCTAGAAAGGCTTTGAAAATTATAGATTTAAAAAATGGAAAATCAGTCCGAGTTAACCTTCAAATTGTAGATGTCAGATTTAGGAAGTTCAAAGTATGATCTAAACTAATCTCATTTCTCTTTATAAAGGGTTTTCCAATAAGAGGTGTTATTTTGATATTCAAAGAAAAATTCCATTTTTTGAGATAACTGATCGGATCTTTATTTCATTATAAAGAGGAAGATATGACGTTAATAATGGAAAATAACAACAGCCAAATGACCACCACGACCACGCCTACAAGACCATATCCTTTTCATGAAATTTTCCATAACCAAATCGCAAAGTGGCTGCCCTATGTCCTCGATAGCCTCACGAATTCCATCTTTGAGGTCTTGAATCGGCGTAGACCTTCTCTTTCACGTGGCCCCAAATGAAGAAGTCGCAATGTGTTAAGTCAGAAGATCTCGGTGGCCAATTGTGAGAGATAACACGGTCCGGAAACTTTTCCCGTAAAAGATCAATGGTTTCGTTGCTTGTATGGCACGTGGCGCCGTCTTGTTGAAAGTAAACGTTGTCCAGATCAATACCATCCAATTCCGGCCATAAAAAATCATTAATCATCTGTCGATAGTTCAATCCATTCACCGTAACTGTTGCTCCAGCCTCATTTTCGAAAAAGTAAGGTCCAATGACCCCGCGGGACCATAAACCGCACCAAACAGTCACACGTTGAGGATAGAGAGGCTTTTCAACAATAACTCTTGGGTTTTCCGAGCCCCAGATGCGACAATTTTGCTTGTTGACGAAGCCATCGAGGTGGAAATGGGCCTCCTCACTCAAGATGAGTTTTCAATGGAATTCCGGATCATTTTCATGCATTTCAAGGACCCAATCAGCAAAGACTCGACGTTGTTGATGATCGGCCGGCCTGAGTTCTTGTGTTAACTGAACTTTATAAGCCTTAAGACCCAAATCTTTATGCAAAATACAGTGTAATGAGGTTTGTGGAATGCCTAATTCCAAAGAACGACGAGGAATGGACAAACCTGGGTTTTCTTCAACACTTTCGGCTACAGCAGCAATATTCTCGGCTGTTCTTGAGCGACGTGCACGGGTTTTATTTTTCACATCACTAACTTGTCCCGACAGCTTGAATTTTTCTACCAATTTCTGTATTGCGGTCCGACAAGGTGCTTCACGACGACCCAAAAATGTTCGAGTTATACGAACCGTCTCTGCCACATTTTCACCATTTTATAGTGAATTTTAATAATTTCAATGCGTTGTTGAATCGTGTATCGTTCCATTTTTATTAATGGCGTAGTTTCTACTTGTCAAATGTTAAAAAATGACAGCTCCAAAAGCGACATCTACCGGGCTAATTAAAATAACACCTCTTATTGGAAGACCCTTTATATGAGTAATAGTTTATGCTATTGAAGTAGCTACTAGAGAATCTGTACATTCCCTGAGTAATGGCGTTGGACCACTTGATCAGGAATCATCATTAAAAATCACCACAAGCTCATCAAGTATTCCTAATCATTTATAACTGTGAATCATTTGACCATTCTTGGAAAAGCACCACTCAACCAACTCCAACTGCCTGAACATTTTAACTTCTATCGAAGTCACATTGCCTTGCCGAACAGGAAATTATCTTCCGATCACGCTAACTTGTATCTCTACGGTTAACCGCAGTAAGAGACTTATTTCATTTTGAAATTCAAAAGAATCAAGAGTCCAATTTTATCCTGAATTCTCAGAGTGAACAGCATCAGAAACCTGATTTCATCCAGAAATCACAACAGACAACTAAATCGTTCCACAAATAAATCGTTCCACAAATTGGACAATATGACGAGTTCATGGAATCTTCTACAATTGAAGAATGAGGCGCCCTCATTTAACTTTACTTTGCCTTGTGCCGATGAAATCTTACTGTCATTAACAGTAGGTACTATGCCCCATGGAATATGATTTAATTCTATTTCTTCAAAGTTTATTAAACTTTGCTCATCTTTTTTCTTTCCTCTCTTGTTCTCATATGGAATGCACATTTCACTTTATTTTCCAATTCCTGGAAATCATTCAAATCCTATACCTCTGGGCTAACAAGGAGAGGGTCCCTACTCGTCATCACCGATTTCGTCCAAATTCACAGTATATTTTGTGCTTGAATAGAAATGAAAGTGACGCAAGTAGGTACTCAATATAGTATACCTGAACTCGGGATTAAAATCTTTTCGGAAAACTTTTATAATTTCCATCTTGCGGGTATATTCGCTTCATTTAAGTCACTTTCTTCTCGTTACAATTATCTATAAGCTGTTATCGTCCATATACAAAAAACAAGAAATTATTATTAGAATTAGTTTAGGAGCATTTTCCAAAATAATATTGCGAGGTTTGCTAAATGACTTTTAACTTACATTAATTAGCTAATTAGCTACCCTCTCGGCATAATTCTAATTGATTTTCAAAATTCTTTTTGCTAAATTCATTGCGAGTTTTTTATGATCTTTTGATACTATTACGAGATTCGTAGTAGTAGAGTAGTAACCCACCGCCGTATATTGTTATAAGAATAAATAAAATATAAAAAATTTCTCATTTCCAGAATTATCCGATTTGCAAAATACCTTTTGCTAGTTTTTTTGTGATTTTGTTTTTCTGATTTTTTGAACATATTTTTTATAAGTTGCGAAATTTAATTTTCGAGGGCCAAAATTTTGTCTGATAAATTCATTTCGAAATGTTTTTCTACAACTTATCGATTAATCTAATTTTTGTTTTTTTATGGATACACTTTTACTAAGAGATTATCTGTACAAAATTTCAGCGATCTTTGAAAACGCAAGGAAATGTCACTTACATAATCGGAAATTTACATACCTCCTCTATAGTTAGTATTTTATCCGAATGAATTTGCACCTTTCGTTCAAATTCTGTTGGAATTTTACCGTGACAACTCCCGCGAAAATTTGCAAATTTGAGCATTTTACAAGGGGGTAACCTACAAAAATCCGGGCTACCTTACATTATGCATTATTTCTGTTTCGGTTGGTCATCTCGAGCTCCCACTTGAGTAATTTTCATTTCTAGTCAAGCTCTACCCATACTGTGAATTTGGAGGAAATCGGTGATGACGAGTAGGGACCCTCGCCTTGTAAGACCCATAGGTCAGGTTGTATAGACTTCAAACCAATAAATATTGTATGCAATCTGTCAAAAAATTTTAAGAAGGTTATATATTTACAAATTTATCACTTTTTAAATTCGAATAATTTTTTAGAGTGCTATCAATCGGCCCTTAGGCCTGAACATTCATTAACATTGCATTACTAAAAATATGTAATGACATATCGTTGACGATTGACAGAGATAAAATAACAGTTCTGATATTATTAAGTTTCTCTAAGGCTTTTGATGCGGTTAACCATCGACTTCTTTATGAAAAGCTCTCTACGTATACTATGAAGTTATTTTTGTTCAAGAAAGAATTTTTTGGGATTCTCCGGTATATAGCAAAAGCTAAAAAACGTTCTAATTTGTTATTTCATCACACAACCCATTAATTTTTGGTGACAAGTTTCAAGTCTTGGTTTGACTCATCAACAGGTCACAAATAGCGAAATTGTGTGATTTGAAAAACAATAATAATAACGTAGAGTAGGTATGTTAAGACTATCGCATACTAGAGACTTTTTGTCACGTAACTGTTTTGTCACCACCGTCAATTTCATTAGGCTCTAGTGTTAATGCGAGCAACAAGTGACATGGTAGCAACTTGACTTGTTAGCTCCTCCGGCTAGGAACTTTTGCATGATGAAACTATCACCGCGCCTTCACTTTTATATGAATAAGTGTTTTTTGGGGTGACAGTTATTCACTGCGTGCGTACTAAGCTAGCCCACGGTATGACAGGACGGTGATAGTAACCAAGAAATTGTGTGACAAAAAGTCTCCAGTGCGCATTAGGCCTAACATGAAGTAACAGTATCAAATTGTTCGCTGATTACCAAATAAATTGAGTTTGACTACTGAAAGTACCTATACCATGAAAAAATGCCGGAAACTTAAAAAATTTGGGGCTGCAAACACACTCACTATACCTTACTTTTTATGAAAATTTTTTCCCATGTATAGAAGTTCGAACATATTCCACAGGTCTACTTTCAGTAGCCTAACTATAACAGCTAAACTAGCTTGTAATAGGTTGTCTTACTGGAGTTGATAATCGGTTGGTCTACTATCGCAGGGACTAGGAGCCCCATAGATCGTTAGTCCCGGGCCCATCGGGCCCATGCGTAAAGATGGCACTCTAATATTGCAGGTGACAATGTAAATTTTAATCAGAGTAGGATTAATTTCACTAGAATTATCTTAGCAAATGGTTAAAAACGAATAAGTTAAAGCTTAATTGTACGCACAAAATTAATGGTTATTAACTTTAATGAAAGACTTAACATCTATTGTTTGTGTCATTATTGAATTGGATGAAAATATTAAGAATTTATAGACAATACAATAAATTTCAAAGATCCTTTCAATCATATCTGTAACAGAATTTCTAAAACAATATACTATTTCAGAAGAGTAATAGATATTCTTTGGATGTTAAGTGCAATAAAAGTGTACAATACTTTGCTAAAGCCACATTTGAAATATTGTCCGTCACTGGTCTTTATGGGTGCATGGGAAGATTTAACGAGACTTTAGATACTACAAAGTAAAGCAATATTGATTATACTGCGTTGTGATAAAAGGATATCAGTAAAATTAATATTTGACACGCTGTGCTGGTGTAAAACAATGAATTGTGTTTAGCGTATTAATTTATATTTTCAAACTAAGGCATAACTTGTTTCCTAGATATTTCTGCAGAAATGTAAATGTAGTAAGTGATATGCAGCCGTAGAACCTACGAAATAATATAGATTTCAGACTTTTTATATGTATACAACTTCCAGAAGTCAGAGTTTATGTACAGAGACATTAGACAGAAATTGTGGGTAGATTTATTCTGCTACTACCACATAGAACTTCTTGAAGCTGGGAGGCCTACTTTTTTATTATAAAAAACAATTTTATGTTTTGATTGTTTTGTTTAAATATGTTTATTGAAATAAAATTTATTTTTATGCAGTGACGCCTTTTTTTAATATATTCGCTCCCCTAAATGTATCAATCTGAATACGCCGCTGCCGGAAAAGGCAAAATGGAACCCTATAAAAAGATCGCTCTTGGACGGACGTGAGGTGACACACAGAGCTTTAAAAAGTGACTTCTTTTCAACAGGTAAACAATTCTGAAAAACTGAAAGGGATAGTATTTTACCTAATTATGGTTTTGGCAGATTGATTTCATGTGTAGGTTATATGTTTTGAGCCTCCAAACTTTACTATTTAAATGGGTCCGTATGATACGATAAATTAGATGTATTTTGCAATCTGTTGTGGAAAGTGAATATTACACTGTAGAAGGTATGTCCAATATTTTAGCATGTGTAGTACACTGACATATATATAAATGGACTGCTTGATCTCCTGTTTCCTGTGGCACCAATTTTGATTTCAGAAAGTATGCTCTCACTGTCAATTCTACCAACTGTCGTAAACTGACGTTATATTTAAATTATTTAGGAATTTACGTATATGCATGTCAGTGGGATTTAACGAATTTACCACAAAGGTATTTGGGACTATTTGTATCGTTAAATTTCAGTTATGAGTAGAAAGAAGTGTTTTTTACAAGGATTTTTACAAACAATTTCTCGTTCCTAATCTTTACAGTTCAGTGGGAAAGTATGCTCTCACGGAAAGAGACAGGAATATGAAAGTGGTGCCATTTGCTTTCATACATTTTTGATTCAACAAGCAGTCCATTTATATACATGTCAGTGGTGTAGTATAATATTATGTCAATGTCTAATGTTCTTATATAAAGGCCATAACTCAATATGTAGCTTCATCAGCTTTGGCTTTGGATTTGGCATTGACACTGACATCGCCTGCGGCAACTGTTCGTAACCCAATGACGGCATCGAATTCCAATTTCACAACTTTTTGATCTATATTTTATCATTTATAATCCATGTCGGTTTTACAAACATGGATTTTCCCATACAAAACCTACCAATTTTTCCACAAAAAATTATTTAAATTTTTTTTTAAATTAATTGTCAAAACCACTTCGGATGCATTGAATATCATCAGTTGACCCAGGTATCGGCATCGGAATTGATGCTAATGGGATATTTTTGCTATGTGCATTTTTTGATTTTGACAGCTGCATTCTTCAAAACCAACGCCAATGTGATGTCGCTATTGCGTTTTGGTCTTAAGAATTTGCAAAAGGTGGTAACGTCAAATTTCCAAAACAACAACTTTGGCGAAGTTTTCCGTAAATACAAAAAACAAACTTCTGCGGTCCCTACGATCTCTGAAAATTTAACCTTCTTCTAATTATTCGTGTAAGAACTTTTTGCGAAAATTTGTTTTTTAATAAAACTTTTGTTCTTGAGCAATAACTCCCGAGATTTCTTCGAGAGATCTATTCGAAACTTGGGTTTCGAGCGATAGAGAGACAAGTTTAGTCGATTACTGGGCCTATTACCACCCCATTAGCTTTAAAACTAATCACATGGGTCCAAATCATATAACTCAATACTTGAGAAGTTGGATCGAAATATAAAAACGATGTTATTAGCTCGATAACAAATTTTGTATCACGTAAAACGTATGACGGCAATCGTTTTTATTGTCGTGAAACCACTGTACATACGGGTATTTGAACGATCTACGCGGCCAAAATTATTTTAATGTCTACATCGATTCTAAACGATATTTCTAAATAAAAAATAGCTTTCTATTATTGATCAAGACATATTTATTGACCAAAAAATACATAAAAAAAAACTAAAATTATTTAAGATTCTCAAACAAATGTCCATATTCGCTCTCTGAAGAATGACTAGCAACATTAGGCCCCGCAGACATAAGTAGAACAATTGTTTCTGGCAAAAGACAATTCAATCGTCTTTTTTTTACGCTCCTGATGCTACTTAAGAGTCTGAACTTAGAAATAGCCGATTAAAAATATCCCTGTTTTTTCTGGAGAATTTTCGCGAGAAGTCTTGGCGGTATGATCGGAAATGTTTATTTCGCGATTGGTTGCCAAGGGTACAGATGGACATACAAGTAAGCAGTATCTATTGCATATTTATCGTATTTTTCCAAATGAATTATATCTTCACTCGAAATAGTTTCTAGTATGAGCTTTAATCTGTATATTACTTAAACTGATGCGTGTTATTTCGGACGTCATTTTAGGATTTTCAAATAATCTTCTACTGGTGTTGCCACCATTGCTATTGGCAAAATTTGCCTTTGGTACATCTAACAACAAACCAGTTTCGTCGCGAGATTTTACCTGTATTTCCAGTTTCCTTTCTTTTTTGATAGTTTTTTCCGTTTCGGTTTTCCTCTCTCTGTACTCTCTTACTGGCAACTTGTAAGCCAAATGGAGAATGCTTTCTAAAAGACGTATTCTGGCATGTAAAACTGAAAGCGTAAACTCGGTAGCCTTAGAACTAATCTCTTTTTCAAGATCCAATCGATTGAATTCCTTAAAAGACGCATCACATATGTATGTAGCATTGGCTTATAGATTTTGTGCCAGTGGCAGCGTTACAGACTTTGCCGTCTACCATTGTCATGATGAAGATATGTTTAACTAAAAATTTCTTTCCATTTAAGTCAACCTGTGTTGCATTTAGCAAGTTCGCAAAATTATTCACATAATTAATTTCTTCTTCCGTCATGTTGGGTTTTCCCATAGTATCTTTTCATCTTCTTTACCAGCGACTAATCGTAGAGGGACGAAACAGCTTTGAAATATGTTCACGTCTGAGTCGGCATCATTTCGAATTTTTGTTTAAACTGAGTTTGCTAAGAGCCGTCACAACCCCATTTACAAATAATCTTCAGGGTATCTCGTTCTTGGTCTTTCAATGTTATCAGGTACAGACCAAACCTCCTCAGTTTTTCTCCTTTTAGTTCTTTCACTTGACTCTCCAAATGACTTAAGTGGTCGACCTAGCCGATTTTATGTAACCACAGGAATCTCAAACTTTCCTTCTAGCCATGAATGATTGTATTTGAGAAATCGTCTTCCTTCTTATGGGCTTTTGACCATCATTGCCTAATTTGCGATTTGAAGTGTGAAAAATTGCATTACAAGCTTTCAATTTGGTCTTATGTTAAACAAATTAAGATTCTGCATGCGGTCGAATAAGTATTTACACAAGAAGAAAGTTTTTGAAAATGCTTTTAACTTCAATTATAATTTTTAGACGTTTTAGTCGAAAAAAGTTCAATGTACAGGAATTGTACTTATCCACGCTTTTCCGTGGCTAATTTTTTCATGAACTACTACTGCAAGCTTCAAACCTTCGACCTTATTTGGAATTATAGCAGGATCTAACTTGGAAGTATAATAAATACATAAATAAATAAAAATAATAGCTTAAAAATTCTCCATAATACGTGTGACTTTCGAAGCACTAAATCTAAACTTTAAAATGATAAAAATAATGTTAATCCTAATATAGTTGATGAGTTATTACCTGATGTATGAGTATCCTTCACTTTTACTTCCGAAATGAAGGTAGAATAATAGATATTCACTGTTAAAATTTCTTTTCTCACGAACTCCGAGAAAAAGCACTTACACCTCTAGTGGGACGATCGTAATTCGGCTCAACGTAAACACGCAGCGCGTGCACAGAGAAAAGATGGAAGGGACTGGGTATTGTTCTTAAGCCCAATTCAGAATCGGCGCAGCATGCATCAACGCAGCATGCAGCAGCTATAATGCAAGGTTTGATATCATGGGATCATATGCCGCAATTCGCAATCCGTGCAGCATGCATCATGCTGCAAGAGTTTGGAAAATTTTAAAATTTGATGCATGCTGCAACAGTTCTGCCAACATACTGAGAAAAAAATAAATTTAAAATTTTTTTTTATCTCATATTTCCTCCGGATCTATTTTTTTAAAAGAAAAACGACTAAATTAAAATTATCCACAATATACAAACTCGGTATTAAGGTGTTATGTTTGTAAATAATTGTGAATTATAAAAAAAGTTAGCATTACAAAGTTTCCTACACTGCTTGCTGCGCCGATTGTGAATTGGCCGGTAAAATCTTTGCAGCATGCATCATGATGCATGCTGCGCCGATTCTGAACTGGGCTTTAAGGCCAGAACACAATGTGGCGCGGTAACTCGTAGCTGGCGCGGTAGTCAGACCTGTCAAAATTTGAAAGCACGGAAAGTCTATGATGGCGTTCCAATGTGTAGCTGGCGCTGGCGCTGTAGCTCATTTTTGCCAAATTTTAATTTTTGGCACGCGCCAAATCTGACAGTCGTTGGAAATTAATATTTTTATTGAAAAGTTCGTCATCATTCTCCTTTAATATATTTAAATGTTTTTTCGTAGAATCCTGAACTCATCCTCTGTTGATACAGAGGCCTAACCCACCACTGCGTTGCTGCACCATTGTAATCAATGTTAGCTACATGGCGCGCGCTAGTGCAAGCTACAGCACCAGCTACCGCGCCAGCTACGAGCTACCGCGCCACATTGTGTTCCGGCCTTTAGACTAGTCCCCTAGCTCAGGTAGTTGTTCTTTTTAACCGTTTCGCATTTTGGTAAATTGACTTTTGACCGCGTAGATTGTTCAAGTACCCGTATGTGCGCTGTATACAAAGTATTATTTAAAAACAACTTCAATTGTGTGGAACTTTAAATTATTTGTTTTTGATATTTATAATAAACATATTTTAATTTTAGAGAGTCTATTATCGTGTCGTTCTTTTAACAAATATGACAACGGAGACTATCTAGAAGTGTTTCTGTAATGCCACGAGTAGCCACGAGTAGAGTTTCACCTCTTTATCAGTTGAGAATATTCTGGTTGGCATTCTTGTCATTGAATTTGTGGACAATACTTGAAAAACTGTTTGCAAGAAGATAAGAATAAAAATGAATTAGAACCAGAAATCTGAAACGTCTGTAAATTAAAATGTTATTCATTTTTACTTTTTGCAAAATCTTTAGATAATTATCTGAAACTGATCATAATAACGAACAATGACAGCCTATAAAAAATTAAATAAGCTTTGACTCTTTTCCTATTTCAATTACTGTATCAAAATCGAATTTGCTTGACATCATCGAATAGAGAATTTTCTCAATTTAAATTACAGAAACGAACTACTAAAATTCAAGATAAATTTTCGCCAATAGCCTTTTTCGCACTAAAATTTATATAAAAATTTAGTTTAACACCTAAGCTACAAAACTTTGTTTGTAAACTATTTCTGCTTTATCATTTCTTTATTTATTTCTCTCACTATTACTATTTTGCTTGTTATTCCATCCTTATTGTATTTTTCATCATTTTCAGATTTATTTGTATTTCATATTAAATTAGTTTTATTATTTTCTTCTGTTATATTTTTCTACTCTTATGAATTTTTTTACATAAATAAATACTTAAAATTATATGAAATTTTTCATGCTCCAGAATAAAAATAAATTTCAATTTTGAAATATT
Source organism: Dioctria rufipes (assembly GCA_963924295.1). Classification (NCBI taxonomy): domain Eukaryota; kingdom Metazoa; phylum Arthropoda; class Insecta; order Diptera; family Asilidae; genus Dioctria; species Dioctria rufipes. Next base: position 330,042,936 of record OZ002740.1, on the reverse strand, counting down.
CATGTCAGATGTAGAATTCGTTCGTACTCCTGCTAATGTGATCAGAGAAATTTTCTAGACTGTTATTACTAAAATTAAGTAATTTGAGTAAATATGTACATACACCTAAAGGCCCCGTCACTTAATTTAATATCATTGACATTCAAGCATAAAGTCTTCGTTTTTTTTCTTTTTACGATGGTCAACTTAGCAATACTACCCTGGTTTGATTTCAACACTGCCCCTATTATATCAAGGTCAGTATATAATGTATATGCAGAAGAGTGTTGCCCTTAGACTACCCTCTCAAAAGTCTAACATTAAGAAAACATCAGCTATTTTTAGAATGCAGAAATCATAAATAATATCAGCTTTCATTATTCTTAATATTGCCAGCCCTGCGGACATTTAAGAAACCCAGTTTGAATGAGATCCGCCAACATTCTATGGCATTCTCTTCTCACCCTCCAATACTGACGGTATTTTTATCGGCGAGTGGATACTTAAAGAGAACAACTGTTCAATAGAGAGAGAGATTACTCATCAGAGTAGGCGTTATTTGAAAAAATAAAATAATACCATGAATCCAAATTTTGCAAGAAAGAATTGCATGTAGCATTGGGTGAAATTGAGCATGTGTGTGACAATTATACTTGTTTTTTCTGAAAGAGAAATGTTTACATTTTTCAATAACCAATACACACAGGTGAATAAGGGTGTAGTTGGTCACTGTTATTTTTACACACTGGCGAATAAAGGTGTATTAAACAGCTGTTCAAGAGATTGCTCTATTAGTATACGCTCGCCGATTTTTATAAGAGTTCTTCTCTCTTTTGTAGACATCTTTCTATTGAAATTTCTTTTCGTTCCAACTTTTCCAAAACATAATGATAGTACATTGTGTTATTGGATCAGTAGAATCCTTTTTGGAAGGTTTGGATGCATGATTCCTCGTATCTCATATATTTTTTCTACAGACAGATGGTAGGCCTCCCAAGAGAAGTAGTATAGAATGGATGCCTAAAATCGCGTTTATACCTTCCTAGAAGTTTCGAAGAAGGCTTCCAATAGAAATTCTGAAAATAATAGAGAATATATAGCTGAAATCGCTTTTTTGTTTTTTTGTTCATGAAAAGTTTTTTGAAAGTAATGTAAATATCATTTCTACGGATAGAAAAGGAAGATAATTTCAAACACTCCTGAAATTTTAATTTTAGTTTACTTTTTTCAGTTTTCAAATATATTTTAAAAAAATACACTTTCACTTCTAATCAAAACTGAACTTGACTCTCTGAAAAATCCAAAGTAAAATTTCACAATAATTTTCCAAAACTATTTTAGTGAGTTTTTTTTTTCTATAGAGGCGCAGACAATTTATGGAATGTTTCAGTACTTTACTAAAAAATGCATTTTCTTTCAAAATTTTTCTTTAAGAATTTTAAGGATTGTGTCGGCACCGTCCTGGGATGACCGTTTTTTTCGCTTGTGTGGGTACACAAAATGGATTGAATAACGATGCATAATTTTAAAATGCATTTTGATTTTTGCATAAAATGTATGTCCATACGTCCGTCTGTTCGCTCCAGTAGGGAAAATTTGGAGTACTCCTACTAGAAGCAACAAACGAGCATAAAACATTTATTAGTATTGCTCTAAGAGAACTTCAAAAGGAGTAGTTCTGTAGCAGATATAAGGAAGTGACTTTTGCGTTATATATTTTTGTGCGTAAACATCCCATTTTATTTTTTGTATGTATAATAGATATAAAGTTCAGACGTGATCGTGTTGTACTTATTGCTCCAAAAATCACATATGTGGATAAAATGATTTCTTTGAACTATAATTTAATTTGCGACATGCTTTTAAAAATAAATTTTCGCTAAAATTATTTCATTTCAGTAGAATAAATGCAAAGAAATGGGTCAAACGAGCACTCCTTTAATCCTAAAAGAGCGCTCCCCGATTACTCTTAGGATGATCGCCTTTTCTACTGAGCTCGTTTACACGAAAACACGAGAACGCGTTTTGTTGAATATTTTATAACACGTTTTTTTATAAAGAAATTGTAGATATAAGCATGAAATGGACGAAATCGGATAATTGGGTTGCCATACAAAAATTTCACTTTTCCTTACTTTTTTGTAAAAATTACATCAAAATTGGAAAATGGGGAAAATCATGGTGCTAATTGTCTATTTATTTTTTTGATCTTGTCCAATGGTGGACTCGAACTTGAAATTTTTTCAAATCAAATTATTAAATACAAGAGAAAAAACAACCGCCTTCTCCGGTTTTTGAAGCCAGGACCTGCCGCTGAGCTAATGAGATAGATAGATATCTTTACTTCTTGTATTTATTAATTTGTCTAGCCTATTAAGTCACATTTGCTTTCAGGTGGCATTAACCAATAACAGTGGAGGCGAACAAATAAATTTGTAATTTTTTATTTATTTTTGATCTTGTCCAATAGCGGATTCGAACTTGAAAGTTTTAGAATCGGTCAGATGGAATAGAAGAATTTTTAGAAAAACTTTTTACTTTTATGATTCAAATCAAATTATTAAATACAAGATACAAAATACAATTTTTCATCGTATGTACCGTAACTCAGAAAAAAAAAGAATACAAACTAAGAATACTTATTAATAATTAATTAATTCAAAATGAGAGAAAAAATATGAAAATTATTAATTAATGATACTAAAAGTGATAGCAAGATAAACTATTACTATTTTCTAATGCGAAGCGTCAGTGGAGAGTATAAAAAAATATAGACTCTTGTTAAGTGAGTATTAATAAGTTTTTGCAAATTAAGAGGAAGACCATTCCATAAGCAAAACACTTGGACAAGATAAAAAAATTACTGATTTATAGAAAGGCGGTAAGAGTATATACAAAATATAAGGTTATACAAAAATAATAATTTTCTTTTTTTTTTTTAATACGACATTAGTAAACAACCGACCAAACGAAATCGAGAAGATGAGACATGGTCGAATCCATAAATGAAACGAATACAGTCATTGAAAGCACTCTCTAACTTACGTGAACATAAGCATATCCGGGGAGGGCAACAAGGGCTGAAGCCCCGGGGCCTCCAAAAGAGAGGGGCCTCCACAATATGATCTTTTAATTCTTTTTAGAAAAAAATAAATAAAAATGACACCCATTCTGACGAAGATAAAAATTGTTCATATTCATGAGGCACTTTTTTTAAAAACATTTCAAAATATATTTCTGGAAAATTTGATGAATTCTTTATAAAACAATAAAAGAAATCAGCTGTTCAATTCTTTGATTTCATTCAGAATTTAAAAGTATTGTTTACAGCAAGTATAGAACGATATAGAATTATGGCGCGGCGGAAATTATCAGAAAAAAAGAACAAGCAGTTTTGAGTCTTGAAAAAGCTTAGCGCTGGTCTTATCAAGCTGAAGCAACGAAAGCCATTGTCAACAGCTATTCCGAAATTTAAGGACGCTCTAATCATCTTTTCTTCCAATCATGCAAAATCAAAATCAAATCAAGCAAAAACTGTTTTGGAGAAGATGAGTAGCCTCGAAACCGCTTTATTTGCCATCTTTTAGAACAATATTTTGGAGAGATTCAATGCTACGAACAAGCTGGTGCAGGATCCGAAAAAGAATGTTGATGTTGAATCGAAAAGAGACGAGTTTGATAAATATGAAGATGCAGCTTGAAAAAATATCAAACATTGATGAGTATGTACAATCACGCAGTTAAAAGAGAAATGTAAGGCTGAATCCGCTCGATTAAATGGAAACAAAAGGCGCTAGCCTATCGAAATGAACGCTGCAAATTTATATGCTGCAGCGGAGAAATTGGTGAAAATTTACAAAGACGATTTAGAACCAAGTTTTGGTAATTAGTTAGTCCAATTCGCATGACCGTTTTTTTGTTTGTTTTTTAATTAATTATCAAAAGGATCAATCCAAAGAGCTGTTCTATTATCAAATACTTCAAAATCATAATTTCAGAGATACATACAACGCAACGTTGAAATTACGTTGAGAATGTACTTAGTGTTGATGGTGTTGAAATGCACTGGAGCCCTCATTTTCGAAAATAAAAATTTAAAAAAAATACCTCGAACTACGATAAAATAGAACCGCCAGTAAAAGTTATCCCTACTTTTTCATTGAAAAAAGCTCGTAAATATTTATTGTATTTTACTATACCTACATATGTTACATTTTTTTTTTGCTTGGAATAAATTATTGAAAAGCTGTGAAGAGTTCTTTTTTTCTCGTCTCAAGATTATTCAGGACCTCTACTTCTTCGATGCCCCAAAGCCTCTAAACCTTTAAATCCGGCCCTGAATATAAGGTATTCAACCCAGGAAAGATCAAACTGTCGAAAATGAAATGTCGCAATACAAATGCCTGTACTAACTTATAAGGTGTGCTATTTGGCATGTTGGCTAGAATCCATATTCTTCGCAGTACTGCATAAATTTTTCTCATCTTCGCACCAACATTGTCACGCCTCTTCCTACACTTTAGGATGACCCTAACACTAGACACACCTTGCTCAGGATACATAAACGTAAACTATTTAGAGTTACCGGAGGTATAACAATTTCAGAGATATTAGCGTTATAAAACGTGATACTTCAATAACTACAATAACAATCGATTGTCCTTAGACCAATTATATATCCTGCCCAAATCAGTATTTATAATACAATACAATGTAGTCTTCTAGAAGACCAATTGGTTTGCTTAGTTAGATCTGTAGATCAATAAATAAAAAAATAAAAAACTAAACAGTAGCGGACCCAGAATTGAACCCTGAGCTATACGAGAGCAGTATACCATTAACTTTAACTCTATGGCTAATGGTCTGACAAAAATTTATGAGCTATTAAAGTTAAAAATATTTAGGCAGTTTCTCTGTAGAGTTGAGCTATTATTATGATTGTGTAACGAGCATTTTAGGAAAAGTCAGCAATATTAATACACTATGGAAGCTTAAATTATTACTGCACTAAATTCTTCCGACTGTTTGTGTAAATTAAAAATGTCATTTATTGACATATGATTCAATATTTTTACTTTGTTCATATCTATATTTCTCTATCACAAAATGTGGTAACGATTTCTTAGTTTTGAATTGAATTCTAGCTGTTTTGGAATTTAATTTTTGTTTATTGTTTCTTCCTCATAATCTTCTTAGTAGATATTCAATTCCCGATAGAAATATCTCGATATATGTAATGTCTCGTCCCAGTTCTAAAAACTGATGGAAACATTCGAATATGTAGTGATTATAAAGTTTCCATAAACAAATTTCTATCAGATAATAAATATCCTCTACTTAGAATTGAGGAAGTTTTCACACGCCTCCAAAACGGTGTACCATTTTCAAAGCTAGATCTTTTCAAAGCATATAACCAGTTCTAGCTGGACGGGGAAACTAAATAATTATGCACGCGGAGTACGCATCTTATGAATAGAATGCCTTTTGAAATTAAGCCTGCTTCGGAAATTTTTCATATAAGCTGGTTTTAACCTTCGATGCTTCGCAAAAAGGTTTAGGCGCGCACATTTTTCCCGATAAGACTGAAAAACCAATTGCTTTCGCCTACAGAACGTAGAACAAATCCGAACTAAATTACAGTATGATACAAAAGGAAGCTTTGGTTATAGTTTTTGGCTGTCAGAAATTTTATCAATATCTAATTGGAAATAAATTTACACTAAGAACAGACAGCAAAACCGATTCTTGGTATATTAGGGGATAAAAAGGTATTCCGCAGATGACTGCCAGGCATTCTTCCTTTCAGGCTTTAATTTTGATATCGAATATATCAAAAGTGAGAAAAATAATGCAGACGCATTTTCTCACCTTACCAATTAGCTCAGAATGTACTGAAGAGCAAGGTTCCTTCATATCATACATATGGGAACCAAGACATTGTTTTGTTAGATTTTAATCTTATTCGTAAGGAAACTAAGAAACATGATATATTATCCAGTGTAATTCGTAGTATTGTTTTTGGTACCTACCCCAGATATAATAAAGGAGGAACTCTTCAAGCCATATATAAACAAATACATGGAGCTACATATGGAAAAGGATATTTTATTATGGAGTTATAGAATTATTATCCCAAAGTCTCTACGTAATGCAATTCTTAAAGGCTTATACAGCGGTTATGTAGGTATAGTCAAAATTAAGTCAATTGCTATATCCTTCGTTTGGTGGCCAGATATTGATAGGGATATAGAAGCAAAGATCAACAGTTGCAAATTTTGCAATGCTCACAAATCCAACTCAGAAAAATCTTCCTTAATTCCATGGTCAATCACTTCTTTGCTATGGCAGCGCATACATATACATTTTTATGGATCTATTGATAGATACCACCTATTCGTAATAATTCGTGCATATACCAAGTGGGCTGAGGTTTTCAAAACCAATAACATTACTATATCTTATGTCATATGCAAATTGCGTGAAGTCTTTGTCAGGTTCGGATTGTCTGTATAGGTAGTAAATGATAATGGAACGCAATTTGCATGTTTGGAATTTAAAACATTTTTAACTGTAAATGGAATAAAGCAAAAACTTAATGCTTAATGGGTTTTGAAGAAACTGAAGAAAGGAGAAAATGAAACTCCTTGAAGTTTAGATGGAGCTATTTTTTAAATATCTGTACTTCAGAAAACTTTGAACGAAAATTGATGATGTATGGTGAGTTATCAAATATTCGTATGCAGCTCGTTTTGGACTACTACTACTACTACTACTACTACTACGCCTTTTAGGTTGATCAGATATATCAAAAACTACAAATAAAGAACTCACTGTTTACTCAATGTTTACATATTAAAATAATGTTTGAAAGTTCTAGCTATCATATAATAACTTAAACCTGTTATAACTTAGGTCAACGCATCCTTTTTACCTGTTTTTCTTTTATCGCTTATATCCTTTTACCTAATCGAACCTAATATATGTAGAGTGAGTATGTATATGTATCACAATATATATGATCCTAACGAAATTTAAGTTGGAAAATATTGTAAAATCGGTTATAAAGGGTTTTCCAAAAGGAGGTGTTATTTTAATTAGCCCGCTATTTCGGTAGATGTCACTTTTGGAGCTGTCATTTTTTGACATTTGACGAGTAGAAACCACGCCATTAATAAAAATGAGACACGATTCAGCAACGCATAGAAATTATTAAAATTCACTATAAAAATGGTGAAAATGTGGCAGAGACGGTTCGTAAAACTCGAACATTTTTGGGTCGTCGTGAAGCACCTTGTCGGACCGCAATACAGAAATTGGTAGAAAAATTCGAGCTGTTAGTGATTTGAAGAATAAAACCCGTGCACGTCGCTCAAGAACAGCCGAGAAAATTGCTGCTGTAGCCGAAAGTGTTGAAGAAAACCCAGGTTTGTCCATTCTTCGTCGTTCTTTGGAATTAGGCATTCCACAAACGTCATTACACCTTATTTTGCATAAAGATTTGGGTCTTAAGGCTTATAAAGTTCAGTTAACACAAGAACTCAAGCCGGCCGATCATCAACAACGTCGAGTCTTTGCTGATTGGGTCCTTGAAATGCATGAAAATGATCCGGAATTCCATCGAAAACTCATCTTGAGTGATGAGGCCCATTTCCACCTCGATAGCTCCGTCAACAAGCAAAATTGTCGCATCTGGGGCTCGGAAAACCCAAGAGTTATTGTTGAAAAGCCTCTCTATCCTCAACGTGTGACTGTTTTTTTGCGGTTTATGGTCCCGCGGGGTCATTGGACCTTACTTTTTCGAAAATGAGGCTGGAGCAACATTACGGTGAATGGATTGCGCTATCGACAGATGATTAATGATTTTTTATGGCCGGAATTGGATGGTATTGATCTGGACAACGTTTACTTTCAACAAGACGGCGTTACGTGCCATACAAGTAACGAAACCATTGATCTTTTACGGGAAAAGTTTCCGGACCGTAGGCGTGGTCGTGGTGGTCATTTGGCTGATGTTATTTTCTATTATTAACGGCATACCTTCCTCTTTATAATGAAATAAAGATCTGATCAATTATCTCAAAAAATGGCATTTTTCTTTGAGTATCAAAATAACACCTCTTATTAGAAAACCCTTTATGTTAAATATGTACATTTTATACACTGGTCGCCCACCGGGGTGGAATGGGGAAAGGTATTTACTTCTATTCGAAACAAGTCAATGTGAGTGAGGTAAATGAAATATATGTAGGTATATAGAATTTAAAGGAAAGATGTGGATTGTATCATAGTAATTGGTAAGTAGAAAAGTGAGATGACCCGTCTAGCTGAAATTATTAGTGCAACGTTCACGTTGTTTCAATTAGTAAGCAAACCGTATTGCGCAATTTTCAATTTTTTTTAAATAAGTTTTCTGAAATTAGTTTAAATTGCTATAAGCCAGTTTAATTATTCTTATAAATCGTAACTGTATATTATTACTAAATATATAATTATAGCATTAAGCATGAAGAATCGATATAAACTATGGAAGTGTTGTAATCCTTTTACAAAATCATGTCATTCCTCTAAACGCCAAAATTTAAGAAATGTTACCAAAGGGATGGTAGAGCGTCTACCGAATTTACAGCTGAAATGGAAAATATGTTCGCAGTGCCGATTAGAAGTCTATAAGTTACCCGATCCTTCATCTTCTGTAGAGGTTGAGAATCTCGAGGATATTCAAGGTATTGCTGATAGTCAGCATGTATTGTTTTTCGACAAAAATGCTGCTCTCAATTTATTACTTAGGAGATTAGAAATTCAAAGGAGGCGAATGAGTGATAGCAAATATGTGGAAAGCGAACTGAAAAGCATTATGGATGCCATATCCACTAAAATTTTTAATGTAGGTACCAATCGTCCAAGAAACAAAATCTAATGGATTTTCGGAAAAATTCGCGAGTAAACTGAGTGAAAAGTATATCACAACACAAGACAAAAATATGAAATGCATGATATTAACACATTTACTGGAAGACTGGACTGCTACAAAAATCATGGAAACTTTTTCACGAACTACGAGCTATATGTTGAGGAAAAGTAAGCAAATATCACAAGAACAAAAAATTTTATATAGGTATACGCCCCTGAAAATCTATGGACATGTTCGTATCCATTAAGAGAATTGACGATACAATTTTATCTTAATGACGAAATCAGCAGGCTCATACCTGGGAAAGAGGATATTGTTTCAATAAAGGTAATAGTCACATATTTCAATGATTCTTTTAATAAAATTTTATTTCAGGTTGATGGCGAAAGGAACCATGTGCAAAAAAGATTACTTTTAGGGAATTTGAAGAAAATACACCACAGCTTCAAGTCATCGTATCCAGACTAACACAATCAGTTTTTCAAAATTCGCCTCGATTCGACCGAAAAATTGCATTTTAGCTGATGCTTCGGGTACTCATTCTGTCTTCGTTTGTACTTCACATCAAAATATAAAGTTAATGACTGAATCTATCAAAAGCAAAACACACAGCCCATAAAATATTACCAATTATAAAAGCTGTATATTCACTATGATCTGCAATCCACCCAACACAAAATGGTTTTTAACAAATTCTCCACAGTGCAAATATTAATAACATAAATATCAATTTTGTTCCACAGGAAGAATATTACCAGGAAGAAATTTACTTGAATGACAGATTTTCAGTAGCTCATAGAATTCCATCGACACAAAAACTTCATATCGTGATTTCGGTCAACTAGGGAATTGTTTTGATAAAAAGATATTAGTTTTCTTCTGAAGGAACAAAGTACAACGCAAAGCTCACAAATACCATTGATGAAGACATATCTAGCTTTATCATCTATTTAAAGAGTAGCGCCTGGTGGTTGGGCTACATTATAGCATGAAATGTTCAGCAGGACCAGGACCTGCCCATCACTTTCAATTTCCCGATTCACCAGATATTCAATCAATTTTAAAATCTTCATTAGTATGTTAAATTAATCCTCAAATGAATAATGGTGTTTATATTCTCACAGTCAGTTAAATTAAATATATATAGCAGAGTTAATAAAATTAAGGAAACCTTAAATATAGACGCCTGATATTAATTTTAATTTTACTTATAAATATTTCTAAATACTCATACACTTACGTATATAAAAAAGTTCATTAGACATATTATATAATTATAAATACTTTTCTTTTAAAAATTTTCATGGTAGTTAACAATTCCAGGATATAATCCTAGCTACATTACATATATATATATATATATATTATATTAAATCTGGCAGCTCAGCACACTTCATCAATTTTCGTTCAAAGTTTCCTGAACTAGATATATTTAAAAATTAACTTCAAAGGGTTCCATTTTCTCCTTTCTTCAGTTTCCTCAAAACCCATTAAGGATTAAGTTAAAAAAATATAAAAAAAATCGAGAGTGCGAATTTTGAGATATTCAAGGATAACGAACACATCCATTATCCTTGAAAACAAATTTTCAGAAAAAAGACTTCAACCAATTTTTTTTCAGGAGCTTCAAATCTGCCTTACATAAATAGCGTTTATTTCATGGGCTTGCGATGCATGCATCCTGGGATATAAATTTTTGAAGTTACACCTACCAAGCAAAATTTGCCAATTTTTTCAAAATTTCAAAATACCGTAGCTCCGTCAAAAATGGACAAAAACGAAAAGCAAAGTACTATTAACAATAAGACTAACCTACTTGTAAAATTTCATTAAAATCGAAGATGGTCAATGCACAAATTTACACAATATTTTTCGATTTTCTGTGGAATGACCCCAAAACACTTTCTAACATCAAAAAGGCATTAGAAAATACTCATAGAGGTTCCAAAGAGGTTGGGTCTATGACAAGTGCGGACAGAAACAAGCACAAGTACTACGATGATAGTAGCAGTTACCGCTGGTGGTGCTTTCATACCACCAATGTTAATATTTTCGCGCGTTAAATTTAAAGATTTTTTGCAAAATGAGTCTCCTACAGATACAATTGGTGCACTAAATCCTTCTGGATGGTCAAATCAAGAATTATTTATTTAGTTTTTCAAGCATTTCTTACAAATTGACAAACCATCGAGCATATCTTCTTGTATCGTAATGTTTTACAACCATGAAAGTCACAGCTCTGATCCTCTCAACGATATGGCAAAAGTAAATGGTGTGATTTTAGTCATCTTCCACCCATATACTAGCTATAAAATGCAACCGCTTGATCGGACAATATTTAGACATTTCAAAACATACTATAATACTGCGATGCAGGAACTCATGAGTACTGTAAACCTGTTACCATTTACGATATTAGCCATTTAATTGGGAAAGCTTTTCTTCTCTTAGCTTTCACGCCGTTAAATATAATGCAAGGACTCAAACTAAACAGAATATGCTTCTTTATTCGTAAGGAAAGAGAAAAATAAATATGACGTATATTGAGTAATATTCCTGAGAAGAATAGAATTGAGGAATTAAAACAAGGTAAAATTGGAAAAAGAAAAATGAGAGGGTCCAAAGTATAGAATAGGAAAGCAAAAAAACGTCAAAAGTCGTGCCATAAGGAAGATGTTTTCGAACAGTAACTCCATCATCAAGAAAAGGAAGAAGAAGGAGCGTTTCGTGTCAGCAGAAAACCTTGCGCTCATCGGTGCAGCTTGGTTTTCTGCCTGCTGCAGACGCTTGAAAATAGATCAAACTGATCTCTTTTCATATAAACTCAGAATAAATTCTGGGTGTGAATTATATGAGGAAAAAACACTCCTATACAAGCCCAGGAGGACAAATAAATAAAAAGATTACTCTTTTGGACTTTTTACCGGGTTAAACCAAGCTGCACCGATGAGTGTAAGATTTTCTGCTGACACGAAACGCTTCTTCTTCTTCCTTTTCTTCTTTATTTTTCAGCCCACTGCGTGGCGTATACAGGTTCGATTCACTTCGAATGAATCTGTTTCTTTAAAAAAAATTTTAAATTTTTTTAATAAATAAAAAAATTGTTTTTTTCTATTTTTCTCAAACTTTTCATTTCTTTTTTCTTTTTTTCATTTTTTTCATTTGTTTTTCAAATCACCCAATTTCGCTATTTGGGACCTGTTGATGAGTTAAACCAAGACTTGAAATTTGTCACCAAAAATTAATGGGTTGTGTGATGAATTAACAAATTAGAACATTTTTTAGCTTTTGCTATATACCGGAGAATCCCAAAAAATTCTTTCTTGAACAAACTTAGAAGAACAGAGCTCAAAATTATTACTGAGCTCTTCTAAGGCAATTGCCCCTTGAGATATCACCTAAACAAGCTGGGCTTGGCTGAGACTTCATCCTACCGTTTCTGTCAGAATGCTCATGAAACCTCGGAGCACTTGCTCTGCAACTGCGAAGCATTGGCCAGGCGGAGACTACTCAATCTCGATCTGGAACATGCTTTTCCTCTACCAGCCTACGTGTGGAACTTCAATTCCAGAATGGTTCTAGACTTTGTTAACAGTCTGAACCTAGAAAGGGAGTAAATGAGCCTGTTTAGATGGGTCGGTATGCTGACTCTGCCGCACGTAACTTGTTTGTAGGATGAAGGTCGGGGGCAGGAATGAAGTGCAACTTAAAATTCACATACAGCACAGGCAGCTCTTGAGGCAGCACATATTTTTATTGGGCATTATGAGTCATGCGATCATTTCAGTTTCAAGCATTGCAGTGTGCAGCTGTTACTTTACATGATTTGTCGATGTATTTGTTCCACCGACTGAAAGCAGCAAGGGCAGCAACTCGACTGATGTAATCATGAAGGGCATTTTGAGGCACCTCAAAGCGCAGTTTATTGTAACCCGTCTATACAGGATCAATGCAACGAGGACTCATATTAGATCTTTCAGGTCGCAGTGCTTGCGAACCTAACGCCCACACACCCTTTCACAAATCTAATCTAATCTAATGGGCATTCCACACTTTCAACTGATTTTTTTACCATGTAGATCCTACAGCAAGCTCTCCTCATTGTGACGTCAGATATGAAATTGGAGATTTTGTGATATTTATGGTATTTATGATGGCGAATATTTTCCCGGACGCATATTATTAACTAATGAAGAGAGTGGGTGGTGTGGTGCCTCAATATCTTTCATGCAAAAATCTCTAAAAAACTAAAAGTAGCCTAAATAAAACTGATTGTATGCTGTACCGCTCGTCCGAAATTGTTCAAAAAATAAAACCGCCTAAAAAAATTCAATTAAAAAGAGATGTTTTCGAAGTCAAGGAGTTGACAAAATATTGGGACAATTTACTTTAATAATTTGATAATAAATTCAATATTTTAGAAAAACCAAAATTTTTGTTTTTTTGTTTTTTTCAGGGACCGAAAATAACCAGCATTTTGAACATTTTAAGCAAAAAACGCTGGGATAAATTATGATCGTGGAGTTTAGTGGAATATACCAAAAGATGTCTCATGAAACCCGTTTCGATTCCTGTAAAGCTTTTCAAAACTTAACTTTTTTAATAAAAAAAATAGTCATCAAAATTAAACTGGAAAGGCTTATTATTTTTTCTGGCAAAATAAAACACTTTTGCGAACCAGCAACCTTAAAAGTAAGCACCACATAATCAGCCTAAAATTTCTTGTATACAATTGATTGAGCTCTCAATTTTAGTATTTAATATAATCCGTGTTTTCTTGATTATACAATGGAATTTAACAACAAATACCTCAATTTCAATTAAGAATTCGTTAAATATTCAAGGAAATTCTAAATGAACCACTAATTACCCCCTTTTTCGATTATTCACCACTTTCTGAGATTATATTGAATATACAAAGATAAGTCGAGGAGTAAAACTTTCACTTACCAAAAAACGAAATTTCTTTTAAATCACTGCTAATTTATTCACAAATATTTTTTTTTATAAAAGTATGTATGTATGTGTATGTTTCTACTCGTATGTATATGCACTTTTATTTTAATAATATATTCACAAATTACCACTTTATTTCGTCGCACTAACTTTATTCGCTTTCTTTGTTGATTCGAACACCTGTAGAGTACCGTTAGAACTAAATTAACGGCTCGTAACAGTTGCTTTTATAGAAGCTTTATGATGTTATATGTACCGGTGCTATAGTGGCGCCGCCATTTGGTTAAAGTAAAAACCTCTACAACAGATTTCCTTCCTTGTCATTGTCATGCATAACATCCCCAACCAAAAAAGGATTTAACTCTACGCACACAAATTTCTGCCCATTCATACCTTTGTTGGAGGAGCAATCACAATCTCTGGCTAACAATCTTGCTTAACTGTTACTCTATAGACAGCTATATGATTTTTTATGTCGCCTCATCTCCCACCCACCTGAATCCTTTTGACTTTTATGATGGATGGATGTATGGATGTATGCATGTAGTAGTTTGGTATAATACAATTGCATTGTTGTACCACTGACTTCCAGGGATATTGTAGCCATGCGCTGGAATTTAACTGAATTTTTATTTCAATCTACCGGAAATAGTCAAATCGGAAATGAAATATGATATGGATGAAGGGAGAAAGTATGACAGTAAATCGAAAAAAAAAAGCTTTATGAATGATAAATTTAGAGTGATATGGAGTAAAATTGTTGACTCCGTCATATTCAATTTAAATTAAATATTTATTTATTTTTTATGCTATTTCGGGAAATAAGTGTGGAGGTTGTTTGTTTTTTTACCCACAACCAGAATTAAATACGTCATTTTGACGATAGACAGTGCGGGGTTTTATTATTTTGGTACTTTTCCCCCTTTATAGCCAATAACTTTCTTATTATAAACCCAATACTAATAATAATAATAACTAAAAAGATAGTAAACCCTCTAAGATTACCAGTAAAAGTGTAAACACATCTTGTTACGTCCTAAAATTCGAAGATAATGGTTCCAATAATGTTGTGGTATCCACAAGCGGCGCACTGTTTAGATAGATAATTAAGAGCTGATCTCGTATAGTTTTTAACCAATTTTCATATTTTAGGGGTTGTTAGAAAAGTAACCAAACAAGATAGTTGTTAAATATAAATTCAAACTCAAATTTCGTAATTTTTCGAAAGTTCGAGAGAGTTCTTTATTCAAAATTTATTCCGATTTACAATTTTATGATTTCAAACGGTAGATACCTAAATTGATTACAATCCAAAGTATATTACAGTTTTTTAAATTTTTGTTTTGGTAAGAAATAGAGGAAAATTGCACAACACTTTTTACTCGTTTTTCTTTATTAATTTTTACATCTTTCAAGCTAGGGGGTGAAATCCTGTGTGTTTATGCTTTTATGAAACCCCCATATTTCTGTGTATAAAAATTTTCGAAATTCGAAAATTCTTTCAACTAAACATTAAATTTTTCGAAAATCACAAAGTTCTTTTAAACATGTTTTTCTTCATCAATTTAGCACCGTGAGATATGATACACCAAAATCTTATTGAACTTTATGAGTACTATCAGGCGCTAGAAGGCCCGATATAGACTTTTATCAAACGGGTGGGAGGTGTCAAAGATTTGATTTTGATTTTAATTGAGAATATATTATAAAATCTCGGTTTTTTCAACGCCCAGTTGTACTATCATTTATTATTCGGTATCAACATATGGGTAAAATATGAAAACCTTTTTGCCTGAAATGGGATGCATCGCAGCTACTCCGCACAAATGCGGTGATGAAGTGTCAAAATCATAGCCACCAACATGGTGAACACAATGCCCATTGGTGCCTGTGCCAAGCTGAAATTTCAACTAGATTTGTTAATTGGTATTAATAATAAATTGAGACCACAAAATTATTATTTTTTAATTTTTTCACAACCATAATTATATATTTTCTTCGAAATTCATGATGTTCAACATACACAATTTTAAAACAAACAAAATATTAATCAGCTGTCAAATGTCAAAGTGCGATGGGTTGAAAGCCGATCATGTGTCATGCCATGGCTATGATGCCAACGTTCATTGCGATCACTTAATGGCATTGCCTTATAACTTATTCCTGCGTGGTGGCTATGTTCATTCTATTCCAGGGATTAAACTACAAAAACATAAAACAATTTACATTTTTACACTTTAGATGGAGATTAAAGGGGACAAATAAATCGATCGCGCGACGTAATTTTTATTTATCTTTCCTCTAAGAATTCCGTTAGCGGAATTCGGATGTTGCTTAAAATATGAATATTCCCAATTGTTGCCGCAAAAGGCAGCGTTGCTACATTTACCATTCGCAACTACATATACGGGTGTCCCGTAAGTCGACGTCAAGCCGGAACCGGGTGATAGACCAAATCGTAACAGTTACCAGAAAAATATAAAAAAAAATCTAAGTCATGTATTTTTCAAATTATAGGCATTTCTTTTATTCTCGAGAAAATGTACACCTTGTGATGGTTTTTTAACTCCTGTTACTACAAATCTTTACTTTTTTTCAATTTTATTTTTCTTACGTCGACGAAATCACGTAATTTCCAGTACAAAAAATTAAATCGAAATCATCTCATTTTGGCGTAATTTCAATGAAATCATGTCGGAAATCACGAAAATTTGCCCGAACGCGTCCATTTTCGGTTTCCACTTTTTCTCAAACTGTACCATTTGACATTTGTTGTATACATTTGTCAATAAATTTGTAAGGAAGAAATTCAAAATTTAATTAAATATTATATTAATAGTTGCTGACATTTATATGACAATATATCCTTTTAATTACAAAAGCCTTGTTTATGTAATTAATTATTTTACATGCCAATTTCGTATTTAAGTGTAGCACCTGTCAAACGAAATCATCTCAGCAGTAGTGAAAACACATACAGTGATTTCGAAGTAGTGAAAACGCCCTATAACAAACTATTTAATAGTGAGTTGCCGCGTCATCTGGAGTTAGTTCCATCCAAATTTGTAAAAAGTAGTTTTAACAACTGGAAAAAATTAGCAGAGCCTTTAAAAAACCCTCAGAACATTGCCTCACTCTGAATGCAACCAAATGTATATGTCGTATCGTCAATCTCGCGTTGTTCAAAACAAAAAATACTTGACTAAATTTATTGATATAATACTGATATTTCTTCGTCGAGGTTTGCCTTTGAGAAGGCACCGGCAGGACTCATCTTCTAAAAATAGAGGTATATTCTTGGAGATTTCTAAATTTTTTCGTAAATATAATGACAAATTTTCCATAAAACTGTACTTGTACTACAAGTATTTTTTAGCCAGCAATACTTGTAGAATTTATTGAACAACAGTAATTCTACAAATAGAAAATTTTGACTTATACAACATACTCTCAGAATTCATACCAGCCATGAAATGCGAAATCTAAGTACTACCAGATGGAGTTGTCGCTACTAAAACTGCAAATCAGTAGGGGAAGGTGGGGCAAAAACGGGTAGACGGGTCAAACCGGGTGCATCATGGTCTCATAAACAAGTGCTTCCATGGTTACAAGTGCAGTTGTCAGCATTCAATTGGTTTATGACAGCGAACAATATACATTGCATTACCAGATCTGTGCTCTGCTTTTATAAAGTTTTTTGTAAATAACTTTGCAGTTTTGCAGTCTGTGATTTTAATTTTTGGTAAGTAAACCTCTTTATTCTGTAGCTTATTCAGAAATATTTACCACCAACACGAAATTGTTGCGTCCATCTGTTAATGGGTGTCAACAATTTGTTTTTGAAATTCCCTGTAGGGGTAATATCGGGTACCAAGGAGTAGGGCAAAACCGGGTAGTACCCGATTTTACCCCTATCTTAACTGCTTTGTTTACTATAGTCTAGTTTATCTCATAATATTACTTAATTTTAATATTTTCAAATTAGAAATTCATTGTGTTATTACTTTTTTATGACGTTGTTTGTAATGTCAAATTCAAAATGTCGCGCAACTATAAGCGAAAGACTACAAGGCAAAGTTGGCGATGTTTTGGGTGGATCCAAGGGTTACTTCAAATCCTCCAAAATATACAATATTCCCCAATCAACATTGGAGGATAAGGTAAAGAAGGCCCGCCAAAATGCATCTCCAAAGGAATTAGCTAAAAAAAGTTGGGGCGGTATGACACCGTTTTTACAGTAGAGTAGGAAAATGAGTTGAAGGAGTATGTGCTACTGATGGAGGAAGGACTGTTCGGCCTGACCTTTACGGGAACTAGCTTTTCAGTTAGCAGAGAGAAATGGGATTAATCATCCATTCAATAAAGAAAAGAAAAGGGTTGGCAAGGACTGGCTGTATAAATTCTTAAATAGGCATAGAAAAATCTTTATCAGGAATCCCGAGCCGAAGTAGATAAGATGCATGCGATGCAACAATTAAAAATCCAAGCTGGCGGATTGTTGCGAGATTTTCCCCTGTGTATTTTAAAGGTGAAAAGTGGGCTAGAACGCCTATAGCCTATCTACTAAGTGATGGTCAAGAAAAACATGCTTCAATTAAAAAATTATGAGATAAATGCTGAAAATTTGTTAAAAAATAATAAAACTTTTTAAATCGGCAATAGTACTCCCAGTGAGCTCCGTCAGCCAAGTAACCAAATGAAGTTGTAAAACTGTTTTGAAAAACCGTTCCAAAACCATAGTTGCAATAACCAATGAATTTCAAATTGGTGTATAAAATCGTTTTGAAACGTGCCGGGCACATCATTACAACTGTATTTGGACAGGTTTTTTGCCACGTAGTGAAAAAAAACACTCTGCGTCAATTGCCAACTAGCAAGGTTTTGCGACTTAACAGTAACGTTGATGTTTTACTAAAACTATTACGGTTACAAATATGCTGACATATAACACCTGCATTGAAACTGTTGTGCAATAGTTTTTTTTAGTTCCACGCTGAAACGTTGGCGCAACGAAAGAACTGACTGGTGCCTTGGAAACCTATCCTTAACCCTCTATCAGGACAATTTTTCAACTGCTTGAATTGAAAATTCACTTGAAATGATGATAAATGTTAATCAAGTTATACGAAACAATCAAACTTATATCAATATGTAGATATACGCACGATAAAAGTTGTCGCAGTATGCTAAAAACTAAAAAAATTATATTAAGATATAAGATGATCGAGGTGTTGCCCGCCAAAAGGCGGTCAGTCCTGCTAAGTTATGGATGTAAAAAAAACATGTGTGTTTCATTTTTACCTAAGTATATTTCGATTAAAGGAGCGTTTACAATGACAGAGTAGAGTGGAGTGAGCTTTTACCAGAGTAGCGTGCATGCACAATACAGAGTGAGCTTCATTCAGATTTTCGAAATCATATGTAAATTGTGTGATAGATTATCATGTGTTTACATTTGAAATATATTTCAAAACAGATCACAAATGGTGTTAAATTACAGAAAATATTTCTATAATTACACCAGAACGATTTGAATTACCACAAAATATAAATTAACATTTATTACGGACACTTTCAAAATGATTGAGTGCCATCTATATTCCATTCATGAACGAATTCGAAGATAAGAAAATTTTAATTCTTAATTGACTTTATTTTGTTGAAATTTTATCATAAAAATACTAAATACATTTTTAATTTCTTTTAAGAAATATTTATTTTTGGGTTTTTTGTTATAATTTATTAATTTTCGTTAGTTAAATTTTGTTTTTATCAGTGCGACATCTGTTAGAATCTAGTATTTCGAAACAAATGGTAAAAGCTTTCGAAACTATCAACGTGAGATTGGGAATTGTTCCAATCTGACGCTACTCTGTTAAATCTACTCTGGTGGTTAGCGCGAAGAACTTATATGAGAGTGCAAGCTTGAGTAAAGGATAGAAAATGCAATCTGGTGACTCCACTCTACTCTGCCATTGTAAACGCTCCTTAATATTTAAAAAGAAAACAAAAACAATTCCTTGAACTTATATAATTAAAGTTAATTCTTGGAAAAAATATTCGCAGTTATGACTAGTAGGTTTTCTAAGTTTATTTCATCCTTTTGCACTCGAAATGTCAGCACTGTTGGCGTAAAGTTTTATTCCGGCAACTTGAAATGCATACCCTGTTCGTATGAAAACAATGAGACAGAGCGTAATAAAACAATAATCGCTCCGATGTTATTAATGAAAATAAAGATCTTTATTTTTATAGTTTTTCTAGGAAAAAAATGTGGAAAGAATTTCCGAGTGCAAAGGGTTCAAATAAATATAACAAAAAGAAAATACATATCACAATTCTACATATATAGTATTTCAAACAATTGCAAGTTATTTCAAAAATTGCTTAGTTTTTTTCAAGTCTATTTTAAAATAAAAATAACAAAAGAGAATATATTTCACAACTGTATGTACATAAAGCATTTCGAAAAATGCTTACATTTTTTTTTAATTCAATTTTAAGATAAAGATAACAAAAAAATATATGTCACCACTGTACATGTATAGTATTTCAAAATATTGCAGGTTATTTCCAAAAATCATATTTGGTGTTGGTTTCCATTGGTGTCAAAACCGCACAGAAAAATTAAATTATTAAAACTTGAATGTGTATTTCATTACTATATTAGTACCTACATTTTTCTTTTAATTCTTGTTCCAGCATGTTTCAAATGCTCTTTTAAGAATTTATAATCATCGTGCTCTGTGAAGTTTGGGTGTGTCCTTCTAACTGCTTTTATGATCATATTAAATAAATCTTTGTAAGTACAAAAACTTCTTTTAAATGAGGTTCCAATCCAGGAGAGAAGCACCAGCAGTTTGTCTGCAAAAAGGAAATTAACTAAAGTCCTTGCAATCCTTAATTTTTTTAGAATTGATTTCATTTTCATTACACATTAAAATCTTTTAAATATTTTAAATGTTTATATAATTTATATTACCACAGAATGTTGAAACGACGATTCGAATGTAATAATTCGGTCAAATTCGGTCAATTATATCAACAAATGACACAAATAAAAATTTTAAACTAGAAATCATAACGCAACAAATTATGGCATTTATAATAAATAACTGATTAACACCACCATAAAGAAACAAAAACTATAATTTTTAATTTTATCAGAAAATCACTTTTGCTCGCTTCAACTTCTTCTACGGAAATCAGCATTAGGATCATGATTTCAATAGGTCGGTGTCATTAGTTGTACGTTGGTGATATTGAGACTATTCTGCAACTTGCAACGATGTATTGTGTTACTAGACAACCTGAAACTAATTTATAGTTGTATGTGGGTCATATTGAGACTATTCTGCACCTTGCAACGAATGTATGGAGTAGAGTACTGCACAGATACTTGTTTTACAAGTAGTACTTGACCTGCATGTATAGTTCTTTTGATTGAATTGCAATACCTGTATCTGCACAGTTCAAGTATAATAACTTAACCTGTAACTGCAAGTTAGATGAACAGGTATATCTGCATGGACAGATAACTGGTTGAGCAGATAATACAGATAAACAAGTAACTGTATTTGTGACTTGGTACTAAACAAAAGGTGGAGAAAGATTAGGCATTTGTAAATTTGTGTGGGGATTTTAACTACTTTTTAGTGAATTGTTGAGCGATTTACTCCAATGCTACCATTGTCTCCCGATAACAGATATATCGTGATCCCCCAGACAGAAAGGATTCCACATTCGGAATAAGGACATTTAGTGGAGTTATCTCCAGAAATGGTTGAAAAAAGGACCAACGTTTTTTTCGTCCTTCTTGCAGCACACAAAAGTCGTCATTTTCTATAAGTGTCCTTTTAATAATAATTTCCAGTGAAAGAGGATGGGGCGCCGCCCTTCAGGAAGAACGAAAAGAACCTTCACTCTTTTTTTTATTGTTTTCTGGGAGAGGTACATATCTGTACCAATTGTGAATAATGAGCTTACTCGACTGACTAACTTCGATCATTTACTCAAAATTGGTACGGATATACGAGTGTGGAAAAACAGCAATGGAGTTACAATTTTACACTGTTTTCTGTAAATCATAGTTCTAAATTGGAAATAAATTACTACAATTGAAAACAAGAAATTGTATTTTAAATACATTTATGTTTACACAAATTAAAGAAAGATCAATAATGTACAAAATTAAGTAACTTGAAAAAGTTAATAATCCAGGTGCAAAATTCAATATATACTTGTGGAAGGGTGGCGCTTTATGCAATCATCATTCGCTAGTATAAATACTGTGGATAAATAAAATGCCATCTATATTATTCTCATTCAACCTATTATGCCAATTTTCTAAAACCCGACCTGTCTGTTCGGATTCCTGTACATTTTCACTCGCGTTATCCATTTTTGTGTGATCTCGCACTGCTTAATATAAATACAAAAAAAAAAAAAAGAGAAAAATCGAACACAAAATATTCAAATTGAAAATACTCTTAACACGCTTATAAATATTTGCAACTAAAACTAAACTTTTCTTTAGCCACGAAATTTTATACAGGACCATGGACTAAAACAATTGGAATTAGCACCGCCTTTTCCGTCAACGCTCATTAAATCTTACCCGCATAGCTCGCTACGTTCCCGGTGAACGTAACTAAGGCTGCTCAGGGAAAGGTGCAGGTTCCAAGAAAATTAAGATTCGTGTAGGGCGCCACGTAGTTTTTTTCCTAGGGAGGTTAAACAACGAAACCTATTAAGTAGAACTCGCTACTAGATTTCAATTCATATGTTGTATATTCATTATAAAATTTAAGCGACTTTAATACGGAAAAAAAAACAATATAGTTTCAACGCTTACTACTAGGATGGTTAATCTACATGTATATCGGGATTTATATCAGATTTATACTAGGCTATAACACACATCTGAATTCTTGGACAAAGAGATAAAGAACTACTAAAAAAAAAATACATTCCGTTTGCGAAATAGAAACATTTCTCCAACGGACTGATGGAAACAGACCTTCCAAAAACACTCATTTCTTAAAGATTTGAAACATCATAAAAATATTAAAGAAAATCACAGTCGCCAACCAGCCACGTACAGAATATCTAAATATTAAAAAATAAAGGAAAAAGAGGGTACCTAACCTTGGATACTCCTTATTGTCGTGCTGGTGTCAGCGTTTATACTCAAGTACAATTCGCAAAAACTTTTTTGTATGAATTTATTTGTTGTACTGTATACTGATTAATATAGATTAATACTCTTCCATTAAAGGTGAGAAGGCCGAAACTGTATTTATACTTATTTGTAATAAGCCAATCCCCGCAGACTTGCTACCCCAAGAAACATATCCATTTCTTGCAGCCACAGGTAAGCAACGCCATATTAACTGTACTTGTTCATAACTTGAGTACTTGTACCTGCAGCTGCAGTACAGGTAACAATACGTTACTTACCTGTGGCTGCAAGTGCTGGTACAACAATATACCTGAACTTGTAGTATCAGATCAGATTCACAGGTACCTGTGCAGGGCCACAGGTACCCATGCAGTACTCTGGTATGGAGTTACTAGACAACCTATAGTTGCACGTTGGTTATATTGGAACGATTTCACAAAGTCAATGAAGGTTTTTGTTATTGACTGACTCAAGCAGTTGTAAAATAACTTGTGTATGAACAAAACATAAATTGGTTGCAAACTGGTTGCGTATAATAAAGTTTGTTAACGATGTGCAATATCGTAAAAACCCTTTTTGTCTAGAAACGGTTGCAGATAAACTATTTTCTAATTTGTATGAAATGTGGTGATATTACTACCACAAAGTAATGAATCTGGAGCATTGTAACTGTAGAGCAACGCTTTGATTGAAATGACCATAATGACACTTTTATTTTTAGTAACATTTTAACGGTCTTGTAACAATTTTCGAATAACCCCAATTACAACTCTGAAGTAACAACAAAAGATATTTACCTGCAATCGCGGTTGCAAATTGTTACTTGGGTTGGGTAACGCTTATTTAGTTGGGTTTTGGCGATTTCTGTTGTATTTCATTCCAGCAACATGATTATGATGATATATGTAAATTTAAAAGATAGTGATAGATGGTGACGAATTCAAATTAACCGGTAATGCACTGAGAGAAAGTTTTACTGTGAATAAGTTCTGTACCATGTGTATCAAGGAAAGTTAGGTGCGATTTTGAGCTTAGCGGACATTTCCTGCATGTAAGAAAAAAAACGGTTTTGTCTTATTCAAACTGAATATAGAAAAATTAGATTAATAGTAAGTAGTAAATATATTTTCTGAATCTCCGATTCTGATATAAGCAGTAAATTTTCATATAGAAAACGAGAAAAAGTTAATAATCCTAAGAATAGAATTGCTTAAATGTAGTTTACTTTTCGTTATTCTAGAAAAAGTTTTATTTTAAATGTTCCAAATTGAATAATTTTTTATTATGTTGACTTCATGTAAAATGAGCTTATTTGTAGCAAGTCAGTTTCGTTGTATAAGCGATAATTTTCTTATCATAAGAATTTTTCTTAATACCAGTAGTGTTTCTGTTTCTCCGGTAGAAATCGTAATGCTAATAGATTTAAAGAAAAAAAACAATTCACATGTATTTTGCATTCGATCAAAAAGAAATCCAATCAAATGAATAGGCGATATTTATT
Organism: Dioctria rufipes; assembly: GCA_963924295.1. NCBI lineage: Eukaryota > Metazoa > Arthropoda > Insecta > Diptera > Asilidae > Dioctria > Dioctria rufipes. The sequence continues at coordinate 330,018,408 of OZ002740.1, read as the reverse complement.
AAAGAATCAATCCTTGCTCGAAATCAAACAACGGTAACAAAATAAAATAGTTTGCTTGATGTAAGGAAACATGGCTTTAATACTGATTAACGTTGTAGAAAGTTTTACACATTTTTAAAAAACAATACTTGCTTAAAGAATATTTTTCTTCAATTCTGTGTCAGACTGGCCCTTACTAGGCCCCCCGTACAACAAAACCCTAGCTACGCCCATGGTCACCTCTCTGTGTTAGTTTGATTATTAAATTGGTTTTTCGTATCTATTTCTAGAGCAGTTCGTCGGACACTAGAAATTATTATACAAAAAAAAAAAAAACATCTAGAGCTGAACTTTGCACAGTATACATAAAAAGCCTGAATTTTTATAAGGTAAGAAGGGGCTACCCGACCTAGTCCATTTTTGAAATTGCATTTGGCATTTTTATGAAAACGCTATATGCGCAATTTCAGTTCAGTAGGTAAATGCATTCTCGACCTATCGTGACGACAGACAAAAGAACGAACTGCCCTGTCATACAAGAATTATAATAACTTTTAATTTTATGTGTGGATGTCTAATCCGTTTTGTTCTTGTAGCATTTTATCTTTTTCAAATATTTATCGACATGAGGTACTAAAGCTATGAATTAACTATCATATGCCATATAATTCATGTGTCTATCACCTGCAGTGAATAGTGGCAGACTAAAGGGGGCAGCTCCGCGGGCATCTAGTCTAAGGGCCTCGAAAGTATGCAAGATATATAGGCATGGCAATTGGAAATATCAATATGGCATACCACTATGCTATATTCTTTGCATGTTTCGATCTCCTGATTTTCCAAGTCCCACTTGTTTTATTGTTTCATTCGAACATTCGCTTTTCATGAGAGACCTGATCACCGAGGTCGCAACGTCTACAGAGGGTTCTGGTTCAAGGAAAGGAGAAGGAAAGGCAGACCTGGCTGGAAGGTCAGTCCTTTCATTCCTCATGATCGCCATGTACCCAATAACCCACTTAAGGTCAGCTTTCTGTGGAAACACAGCTTATCCACAGACGACCTGCAGTCCCCCAGTAACTTAGATGTTATCCATATGGGCCATCATGGCTTCCTAATAGCAATGTTCTTTCGCTAAACTCATAGACTAGTGTAGTCTTAGAACAACGATTGTATTAAGAAGGAAAACTTCATGTCATGTAAAAAAAAGCAAGAATATTTAGAAATCTGGAGCACCCACTTGCGTCACTTTCATTTCTAGTCAAACCCTAAAATATACTGTAAATTTGGACGAAATCGCCGATGACGAGTAAGAACCCTCTCTTGTAAGACAAGTAATATTATACCTTAGATGAAAATAAAAGTTAAATAAACAGACAACCCGAATTTTTGTATGGCAACACCAAGAAGAGGTTGCTCGATTCAGTTTACTTTTTAAATTTTCTTTACTAATTATAGGAAAACGCTGTGTACAAAATTTCAGCTCTCTTCGTCGACGCGTTCTTAGGCAGTGTCCAAATATATAGTGAAAGCCCAAAGTATTGTATGGCAACCAACACCAAGATAGGGTTGCCCGATTTAGTTCATTTTTGAACTTGCATTTGCATTTTTTATGAAAATGCCTTGTACAAAATTTAACCGCGCCGTGGGAAGGGTCTGGTTCGAGGTGTATGGCGACACCAAAAAGCAGTCTCCCAATTTGGTTCATTTTTGAACTTCTACTTGCAATTTTCATGAAAACGCCGTGTATAAAATTAGAGCCCTCCACGTCGATGAGTTCTCAGACAGTTTCGAAATATATAGCGAAAAACCACAGTTTTGTATGGCAACATTAAAAAGGGGTTGCCCGATTTAGACCATTTTTGAAATTTAATTTACTATTGCTATAAAAACATCATGTACCATATCAAATTTTAGCTCTCTACTTCGACGAGTTCGCAGGCATATATAGTCAAAAACGATATTTTTGTATGAAAACCCTACGATGGAGTTGCCCGATTGGTCCTATTTTTGAGGCCAGCCCGTCCCTTTAACTCGTTCACGAATTTGTCTGTCTGTATATTTACATATTTATATATTTCTGTTTTACTATTTTCGACACTCTCGTAGACCCACTTTTCGTTATCACAGCGAGCTGAAATTTGCCACACGTCGCGTGACAATTGAATCTAACAAAATTTGAACCGGAAATTTCCATGGAAAATCTAGAAAATCGGGAAAAATCATTTGAAAATTTGGTACAAATTTGATTAATGATAAATCCGTTTCAGAAAAATGCAGTTTTCCGATTTTTCCGAAAAAAATTTCCGGAATTTTCCGACTTTTCCGGTAAAAAAGTTTTCTAAATTATGCAAGATCAAGTTCCCTATCAATTGGCATCATTCCTTTCTATCCGACAGTGGTGAAAACTTCCAGAAAAAATCAAGGAAAATTCATGTAAAACGCTTTTTCGGAGTTTTTCCGACCAAGGAAGCGTTTGAGCGTTTTGCAACCTAAGACAAAGTTTAGAGCGAAATGAGTTGCATAAAGTTGCTTTTGTGGAAAACTCCATGGAAAATCCGGAAAAGCGGGAAAATCATCGGAAAAATTTTCAACGGTATGATTAGTGATAAATCTGTTTCAGGAAAAATGCAGAATTTTCCAATTTTTCTGGAAAATTTTCCGAAAATTTCCGGAATTTTCCGACTTTTCCGGAAAATTTTCCGACGAAAAAGTTTTATAAGCTATGCTATCGTCCTACTGGCATCAATACTTTCTCATCAACAATCATGAAAACTTGCATTAAAAATCGAGGAAAATTCATGTAAATTTTTAAAAAAAATTCATAGTAATAGGAAAAGTCTGTGGAAAACATGGAAAATCGGGAAAATTCATGTTATATGGGATCAAGTTGGAATACAGCAAAAAAGAGCTGTTTAAAACATAATTTGAATTTCAGAAACCGTTGCAGTACTTCAACGATTTGATACTCGAATAAATTTTTTGAAAAACTGGTAAATCAGTGTCTTTTCAGCCGTCATAAAATTGTTGTTTTAAAATATCTCCATGCAGCAGTAATAACAATTTAGTTAATATGAAAAAGGCAGAAAGTAAAATAAGTAAAAACGAGTTTTCAAACAAAACTGAGGCCAAGCCGCATGAAAAAGTAGAAAATAAACTTCTCTTCACACACCGAGGTGGACTCAGATTTTATTCGCTGATAGTCACCGATATATTTTAGTATGATCAATCAGAGGCAATAAGTGATTTGATTCATGAAGAGAAAGAATATTCAAGAGAAATCTCCCAATCAAAAAATCTGAGTCCACCTCTGTGTGTGAAGAAAAGTTTATTTTCTACTTTTTCATGCGGCTTGGCCTCAGTTTTGTTTGAAAACTCGTTTTTTACTTATTTTATTGAACTTGAATTTACATTTTTTTTAAACCGGCGCCGTGTACAAAATTTGAACTCTCCACGTCGACGTATAATGAAAAACAAAAGTTTTGTATGACCCCAAAAAGGAGTTGCCAATTCCAATTTTTTTTTCTCTAAAAACCTTATTCGGACTATTACATTACATCACATTAAAAAAAAAACTAATCCAAATCGGTCTAGCCGTTCTCAAGTGATGCGATTACCAACGAAAACATGGTTTCATTTTTATTTATACGAAGTGTCTCCTAAGTGATGACAACCCTAAGGTCATACTTAGACGAGCAAAAACAAGTACGGGTGGTGGGAGAGGGGAGGAGAATCCTAAGGGTTTCCGGGATAACGGGATTTAAAGATATCTGGGCATGTTTCTATAGACCACCCTGTAACTTCTGCACTTTACACCCTACGATGATGATTTAAACAAATAATCATTAAATAGATAATCCCTGAACCTTTCCAACGATTTATAATTTTTTTCCCTCCTCCCGTCTGTTTTGAAGTTATGGTTCAACAAAGTTAAAATTTTGGAATTCTTACTCTTATTTACTATTACTATTTTGTCTATCCTTCTGAAATAGCAGACCATACTGATAATTTTCACCAATATCACTTTATCTTCAGTATTTCTAAAATAGCTTCGATTTTTTATATAAATGATGCACGTAAAAGATGATTTAGCATCCATTACATACTAAGTCATTTTAGTTAGTAAGTTCTTTAAAGTAGACAAAACATTTTGTCACACTTCACTTTTTTATCGATTCATCTTCACTTTTAACTATAGTTCTTTAATTTCCTTTTTCTTTATATTATTAAGTCCTTATGATGGAAAGCACAGCAAGTCAGTAAGAAGTTAGGGAAAGCATTAGGGAAATAAGGAGAGAAGTGGAGAAGATGATGTATGTTACTCTTGAGCCTTCGCAAATTATAAGCCCGATAGTAGAATGCTCAACATTCGTAGCACGGATTTTTACTGTTCAGCTGAAGGATGTGTGCGATTTGCAGCGCAATTATTACACGCAGGAATGAACAAGGAATATCAAACTAGATATTTCATCAGAATTTTGAGTATATGCATATAGCGATAAAGGAGCGAAATGAGTCCGACATTGTGGCCCAGGATATGGGAACTATATTCCATTGTAGGTCGGGTTTAGGCTTTATACGCCTTATAATGAAGCGCTAGATTCGATGGTTTGAAATAAATATTACACTTTTACAGAAACCCAAAACATTTCGATGCTTCTTTGGCAAAAGAGAGGATATGATCTATCCAGGTTAACTTAATAACAAGAATAGCTTGTAATGGTATATCGGAAATTAATTTTCAATCAAAAGAAACGGGAATGATAAAATAATAATATTGTTTTAAAGATATGAGAAAGCTCTGGGCCTTAGATGCATTGAATTCGACGAGATTCGCTTTGCCCCAAGCGGGGATATCATGTAAGTCATTATTCAATGATCTAATCATGTCATCTCGTTTGTCTCTTGTAAATATTTAAACTTAATAGACCTGCAAAAGTGTGCAGATTATGAATGAGGATTTTTGCACATAAAATTTTCTATACTACGGCATTTTTTTAAATACAGGGTTTTCCAATAAGAGGTGTTATTTTGATATTCAAAGAAAAATGCCATTTTTTGAGATAAATGATCGGATCTTTATTTCATTATAAAGAGGAAGGTATGTCGTTAATAATGGAAAATAACATCAGCCAAATGACCACCACGACCACGCCTACAGGACCATATCCTTTTCATGAAATTTTCCATAACCAAATCGCAAAGTGGCTGCCCTATGTCCTCGATAGACTCACGAATTCCATCTTTGAGGTCTTGAATCGACGCTGGGCTGTTGGCGTAGACCTTCTCTTTCACGTGGCCCCAAAGGAAGAAGTCGCAAGGTGTTAAGTCACAAGATCTCGGTGGCCAATTGTGATCACCTCTTCGAGAGATAACACGGTCCGGAAACTTTTCCCGTAAAAGATCAATGGTTTCGTTGCTTCTATGGCACGTAGCGCCATCTTGTTGAAAGTAAACGTTGTCCAGATCAATACCATCCAATTCCGGCCATAAAAAATCATTAATCATCTGTCGATAGCGCAATCCATTCACCGTAACTTTTGCTCCAGCCGCATTTTCGAAAAAGTAAGGTCCAATGACCCCGCGGGACCATAAATCGCACCAAACAGTCACACGTTGAGGATAGAGAGGCTTTTCAACAATAACTCTTGGGTTTTCCGAGCCCCAGATGCGACAATTTTGCTTGTTGACGAAGCCTTCGAGGTGGAAATGGACCTCATCGCTCAAGATGAGTTTTCAATGGAATTCCGGATCATTTTCATGCATTTCAAAGACCCAATCAGCAAAGACTCGACGTTGTTGATGATCGGCCGGCTTGAGTTCTTTTGTTAACTGAACTTTATAAGCCTTAAGACCCAAATCTTTATGCAAAATACGGTTTACTGACGTTTGTGGAATGCCTAATTCCAAAAAACGAGGGGGAATGGACAAACCTGGGTTTTCTTCAACACTTTCGGCTACAGCAGCAATATTGTCGGCTGTTCTTAAGCGACGTGCACGGGTTTTATTCTTCACATCACTAACTTGTCCCTACAGCTCGAATTTTTCTACCAATTTCTGTATTGCGGTCCAACAAGGTGCTTCACGACGACCCAAAAATGTTCGAGTTTTACGAACCGTCTCTGCCACATTTTCACCATTTTTATAGTGAATTTTAATAATTTCAATGCGTTGCTGAATCGTCTATCGTTCCATTTTTATTAATGGCGTAGTTTCTACTTGTCAAATGTCAAAAAATGACAGCTCCAAAAGTGACATCTACCGAAACAGCGGGCTAATTAAAATAACACCTGTTATTGGAAAACCCTTTAGTTTCTGAATTTCGGCAATTTTTTTTTTCCACGAATTCGAAAAATTGATGTTTTATTCCAGAGAATTTTCCTATATTTGAAGAGTATCGCTTATAGTACGAGTATACTTGTATTTTCGTGCAATTATAGGCAACTATAGTTTATTTCCACCCACAAAAAAAGAAAAAAATAATAACGCATCGGTCAGAGAGGTATGCAAGCATATTTGACTGACATTTCTAGTGTTATAAATTGAACCATCTCTATCCAAGGCCCAAAACCCAAAAAATTGCCTTGGATTCGAGTATTGATCGCAAATGTCGAGAATTTACCTAGATCATTTTTATTTCTGTCGTTATTTGGATGAAAATGCAATGACTTTTTGGGTCTCTTTTTCCTTGTGAACGGCAGTGCTTGAGTTTTATTTTTTAATGATTTTTGTTTTTTTGTTTGAATATGTATTATTAAACTAAGTTCAAGAAATGCCCTATGATGCAATGCACAGCCTTGATGAAAAAAGATCAGTAAAGGTAGGAAGTGCGCTTTTCCCATAAGCTGAAATGGTAACGAATTTTCCAACCAAATTTCTTTCACACATATGCATTTTATTTCGCCATGGCTTGGAGCATAAAGAAGGCCTCATTTTAAATTATGCTGCTAAATTTTGAATTGCCCAATTATTTCTACTCAAATTATATTATGTATATATGTATGTATGTGTATATAAGACATGCCTAAGGTTAATCTGGTTTCAATCAATCGATAAGTAAATTTGATTCTTTCAAAATTTGAGGCAACGAATTAATTTGAAAGTAAATCATGAAAATCAGTATTGAAATTACGAGGAATTTTATGTTGATTTCAACTCAAGCTAATTAAACAACAACTTGTGTACGGAATTTTAAGTGATGTTTCAAAAATTAGTTCTGAGAACTTATTCCTTTGTATACAATTCTCGTCTAGTAATTACTTTATCGAGTCAAGAGAAAGTTGGAATGCCCAAAAATAATAAGTGGAAGAGCTTCCAGCGCGTCTCCCAAATAAGTAATCTTACCATGATTGAAGATATTTTTTCTGTTTAGTTGCGTAGTTACTGTAACTAGATTAAGAGCAAAATCCAGTGGATATAATTTTTTTCTTATTTTAAGTATAACAGACTTTGAAACTTTTTCAAAAGACTCAGGAAGTAAGCTTATAACTTTAACCTTTTCCACTACAGAAGATCCCCATAGCAAATACTTGATGTTCGTATAAGCGTATATCTGTGAATCAGTTTCAAGAGGCAAATCGGCCAAAAATCACTGAAAGTGTGACATGACCATCACCAATTTTGTTGAAATGTTTCATATTTGGAGAGTTTCTGATAACAAAAATATGTATTAAAAATTTTGCCTATATAAGGCGCATTTCGCGAGTTATGGCATTTTCAAAATTTCCCAAAAATGCTGTGCTGGTCTTCTTTAAAACTTCATATATCTTTTTCTAGTCCTGCTAGAACAGTGAAATATGGCTCATTTGAAAGATAAGATTTAAAGCTATCTATGAAAAATAGCATCTGAGAAATATATGCGAAAAGGGACATCAAGAATAAGGATTTCATTCTTTATCCTTGAATATCCTGGAAGACGTACTTCTGATGTTATTTTTTTTATATTTTATACCATATATTATCCAGTAAAACATATTAAAATTTTCACTTGGGATCTCAACGAGATCGAAGAGTAAAAAATCAAGATAGCTTCACAAGGACACATTTATAACTACCTAGAATTTAAAAAAAACATGTTTCTATACAGGGTATGTGATCTTGGACCAGAAGGCTATGGATAGCCCATGCTTGGACGATCAAAAAATTGTATGGGAGGGGGGGGGGTCAAACCTAACGGTTTTCGAAATAACGGGACTTAAAAATATTTGGGTATGTTTTGGGTATGTTATATATGTTATCACCCTGTAACTTCTGAACGTTACAGCCGTTTTGAAATTATGGCTCAACAAAATTGAAATTTCGGATTTTTAACTCGATTTTCTTTTAGATACTATATCTATCAAAATACACGTCATTAATACAAATTTTTCATATTGCAAGATGAAGAAGAAGCCCAAAAGCTTTTCTTTAAAATAATCTACTACAATCGACACTCTGTACTCAAAATGTAACACTTTCTGCGAATTTTGTCCTTTTTCTTAAGCATATTTACCGATTGGCTCAAAAAGCTCATTCCCCAAAGAGTGTTATAGATCGCTTTAAATAGAAGCTTTTGGTATTTTTAAACCCAATATGAGAAATTGGTGTTGATGACGTGCTTGTTAATAAAAATAGTAGTTAAAAAAACCGTGTTAAAAATCCGAAATTTTCATTTTATTGAGCCATAATTTCAAAACGGAGAGGAGGTGGGAAAAATTGGAGATGACCAACGATTATCAATCTATGAAATTTTAAATCATAGGCTGTAACGTGCAGAAGTTACAGGGTAATATATGAAAACATACCCAAATATTTTTAAGCCCCGTTATCTTGGAAACTCCCACCTCCCATACAATTTTTTGCTTTTCTAAGCATGGCCTATCCATAGCCTTCTGGTGCAAGATCATATACGGAGCACCGTGTATATTTAGAAACATTTTTTTTTTATTTCTAGGTAGTTATAAATGTATTTTTGTGAAAATATATTGATTTTTTACTCCTTGATCCCTTTAAGATCCCAAGTTATATAAGATATAAAATATACAAAAATAAATAAAATCAAAAGTGCGTCCTCCAGGATATTCAAGGATAAAAGATAAAATCCTTATTCTTGTTGTCCTTTGGGGCATATATTTTTCAGATGCTGTTTTTCGTAGATAGCTTGAAATCCTATCTTTCAAATGAGCCATATTCCGCTGCCCTAGTATGAATAGAAAATTACATATAAATTTCTAAAGAAAACCAGGACAGCATTTTGCGAAATATTGAAAATGCCATAACTCGCAAAATACACATTTTATAGAGAAAATTTTTAATTCATAGTTTTGTTTCCACAAACCCCCTAAGTATGTAAAATTTCAAGTAAATTGCTAATGGTCAGTCACACATGTTGATATGGAATGACGCAGGTGTAATCTAATCTCGATTTAGTTTATTAATTTATAAAATTTCTATGTGGCAAGTGTAGTTTTTAGATTTTGCATGTCACATTAAAAAGTAAGTGAACCTGTATCGGCGCGTCTGTACCGGGTCGGACACTTGATCAATCACTTTGTAAACCTAGAAATACTAATTTCGAAATTCGCATTAACATTAGATTATATAGCAAAAAGGATAGGCTAAAATTCGTGTAAGCATTTTTTTGTTTTATAGACACGGGGGGAAGTGACGAGAGGGCTTACCCTTATATTGCGTCAGTCCGACAATTCTGCTTCATATTTGACATTTCTCATTTTAAGAAAATAAGTCCGGTGTTATTTTAATAATTGTTTGTGCAAAAAAGTGATTAATATACTTTATAATAGTGTAAAACTATTGTGATATTTTGTTTTGTGGAATAAATTTTATATAACCGAGACTCAGGAGTCTTGAATTTTAGTCATGAAGTGCGCTGTTCTGTGTTGCAGAAGCCACCGGCATTGTGCTTGCAGAAAATAATTTTTCAAGCAAGTTTATTTGTTTCGATATTAAATAATAGTGTTCTAAGTAAAATAAGACTAAAATAGTTATAAAAATTAACAGTTGTGGCAAAAAAATTAACACATTTTTTAAATACCGGTTTGTTGGTTTACAATTGAATTGTCATTTTAGCCTTAAATTATATCCAGCCATACAAAAGCAACGTCAAGAAATATCGTCAGGAAACAAATGCGGTACTAGGAAAATAATAAAATATAAAAACTTGTAAAATAATTATAAGATTTTAAATTTAAGAATTAATTTTAAAATTTTGCATATAATGGGATCTCTTCTATTGAATTTTTTCAATACTTAGTAAAATTTCAACCACTAAATTATGTGCCTGCTCTGAAAATATCGTAGTTTATTACTTTCATGATTAAAACGAACAAATCGATGCGGTTCTACTACATAACGAAAAATGTTTAAGGTTTTCTTATTCATAGCCTCTCCTTTTTCCTATATAATCTAAGCTAGTAACACTATACTGAACGCAGAAAGGCTATATAGGCTTTTGATTTTGGCAGTCCGTCATCATAATGCAATACAGTTAGTATTGCTTTCATCTATCCTTCATTTTAATAGGAAACAGTTTAATTCCTAAAAACTCTTTAAAGTACTGAGGTACCGATAAGATGTAGTGGAAAACATGTACGAAATGGCATTTCGAAAGTGGTGCTATGGCAGGATCACTTAATTATAAAAAAAAATGATTCTGATCTCTTTGTCGTAGCTTAGACGTTTATTTTAGTCACATATTTTAACATTTCACCTCAAATTTGTCGTATATTCACCATATTCATTTTGATTTATCCTTTTCATCAACCACAAAATAAACTAAAGTGAATTTGCATGAATTAATGTCAGAATACACGCCTAAAAGTACGACAAATTAGTCAACTGCTTCCAAGGTTGTGACAAATTTTTTTTACTGTGGTAATTGGATATTCTACACCTAATTAGAGCAATACAAATACTTAAATTCGAAAAAATATTTTGAATTTGTAATCTGAACTGTCATTTTCAGTTCATTCTACGTAATGCTTGCTGAGCTGAAAAGTTCATTTCATTTAGGCGTATATATTTTGACATTAAAGTACGACAAAAGATCAGAATCACCCCCTGTTCACAATTTGATTTCCTTTAAGTAGTTTTGGGCCCTTCTATTCAGCGTGCTCTTTACGGTTACCAATTTAGGGACATAAATAAATCCAATTTCATTTTCTCGCTTTGATGACTACGTAAATTTTGTCTTGTTCTAACAATCTCGGGAACTCTGTCTCAAGATTCGGGAACTCCTCTTCCTTACCTCCAGACTAGGTAGTTATGCTACTTTCCCATTTTCTTCACTCTTTGATTATTTACAAACATTCAGTGGTACTTACAACATTTAAATTCTGGAGGTGTTCAAGCTGTGAATGTATCTCTTGGATTTATTTTATTATTAGTAGATTCTTAGTCACCCTAACTCCTAAATACTTGAGTTTTTCAAAATAGAGAGCAGAATGGCTTTTTCGTCCCTCAAAACTTAAGTTTTAATTTAATGGAGTCAAATAAGCAGTGTGTTATACAAATGAAGTCCATCAGGTGGAGGATAAACCCTTCATAGATGCAAAATAAATTTTTTAACATAATGTGTGTGGAAGCTATTAAGTTTTAAAAATAAATTTCATTGGTTGTGCAGCAAGCAATAAACTAGATAGCGTGCACAACAGAACACAGCGCTTACGAGACCAAAACATTTTTTAATTACATTACTGACCTCTTCTGGCGAATAGCAGTGCAGTGTAAAGTTACAAAACGAGCATGTTAAAATTAGTAGCAAGGATAAAATGAGCCGAATAGTATTAAAGCCCTCGCTCGACTATACACTCTACAGTGTAGCTTGCACTGTTCAATGTATGACTGCACCAGTATTAGAGACACAAAAGAACACAACTTCAATTGCTTTTCGCACTTACTTCTCATTAAGATTGCCACCCACAGCCCTATTATCGCCTATTATTCCTCAAGAAAGTTTTCTAAAAGTCAAGACCTAGCTATAAATCGCTTTCTCGCACCCCGAAGTTTATAGTTTGTACACCCATTTCATCAAAATCCTTATTACCGTTGTCAACATCAAAAATTAGTATAGATTGGAGCTTTTTCGGGGGTAAAAGAACATCCTTGAAGGAATATAGGCGAAATGGTCAAGGAAGCAACTACCTGCCCGTGTCCAAACCTACACAAAATCTCAACTACCAAATACTGGGTTTACGATGCAACTGAGGTAGATCGATTCGCTATTTTGAATGTACAGCCTCTCGGACTACCTTACATTTCGATCTATCTAGCAAGCCAAATTTCACAATTATGAATATGCATTGCCTTTCACAAAAATGTTTCATGATTTTCTTTCTCATCACAAGTTTCCGCACCTATAAATACTACATTTACTTGCCCTCTCCATTGAAGTTCAATTGGCTGGTAAATTCTAAGAGAATCACAAAAATCAATGCCAGCTGAAGACTTCACAAACGCAAATAAAAGTAAAATTATGAAAAAAAAAAACCCTTAAATATTTCCAAAGTTTACTGAGCAGTAAAAAATTGCATTGATGGATTCGTCACCCATATATGGATTAAAAACTCTTGGGATATAAAAATTTTCCGACCAATTTGGCACGGGGTGTCATTAATTTTGTTTGCCAGAAGCACATCAAGATTTAATCAAAAATGATTGTGGTATGTGGACTGGGATAATAGAATCGCGACCGTTTGTATATAGTTTCTTCTTAATCCCAGAGATAAGGTAAATAAAGTGAATGAGTCAGTAAGCAAATATTGGTTTTTCCCTTTGATCTCATAAATATTTCACTCGATTCCACTTTGTGAATTAATTGATAAAAACAAAGGCTCTACACATTGACTGTAATCATTAGAAAATAGCTACATATCCAGGTACTTAGTAGGTTACTTAGTTCTGGTAATTTTTGGAAGTGTAGAATGATAATGTCCCTAATAAATTTGGCAGATGTTTGCCTTATCGTCACGTTTAATGCGGAAATAATTTGTGACTGTGAAATCGGACTTAATTATTGATTAGACATTAGGTATAGCTTTATGTGTAAAATCATTCTTTGAACCGCTTGCAAATTTTTGGAATAAAACTGATTTTTCTCCACTTTAGCATAGCAAATGAAATAGTAAATCAGTCAGTGGCCTGTAGTATAAAAGTTATAAAACTCAGCCGTAGGGAGCTATGTTCTGATTAGAAAATATAAAGCTAATACCCTAAACAGACTGTCTACATTATGAATGCCTTAATATTTAATGAAATGGAATCAAATGTGCAGTGTGTCACACAACTGAATTTAATCAAGGACGACCCTTCCGCAATATTTCGGTTCAATTTCTCATTCAGCAAATTTTACTTCATATTAGTGAAATCGGAATAAAAGTGCCACCTTACGTAATGAAAATTCATTGAATTTATTGGAAAGTGGAAAGATTTTACAATAAATTCATCTTATCATAAATAAAATTTCTTTGCAGCTTTTCTTCTCTTTTCTAACTCTTTCAGCACTAAAAAATTTCTTCTATTTGAATCCCTGATGAAGAACTGTCAATGACGTTTCAAATGAAATAATTTTCGTTCACAGTCTGTCACATCTTCATTTCCTTGAATTGACTGAATTTCAAATTGAGTCAGGTCATAGAAAGTCTATCTGGAATATAAGCAACCGAATAAGAACGGGATGCTGATACTGATCTTTTGTCGTGTTTTTCATCGTTTATTTTTTAATACCTTTTTAATATCATTGTCAGAGACTATCGTTTCCGGGACTCCGAACACATGGAACACTTCTGTCTCGATGAACTGGCACACATTGAGCGTAGACGCTTTTCTCATAGGTTTGAGAATCGGGAATTTTGAAAAGTGGTCAAGAACTATTAAAATGCAGACATTTCCTTTCACTGACCGAGGATATGGACCCAGAAAATCGATATACAGCTTTTGCCATGGTCGTTCTGTCACAGACTGGACTCTCATAGGTGGTCTCAGAATAGTATTGGGAGCCTTCGTTTCTTTACACACGTCACAGGCGCCTACGTAGTTTCTGACATCAACTGTCATTCGTGGCCAGTATAAGTGTCTTCTCAGACGTTCCAGTGTTTTCCCTATACCTCCGTGAGAAGCTAGTGGCGAATCATGCGCTCTTGAAATAACGTCGGAGACAAGCCCTACTGGAATCCAAGCTTCCAAGCTTCTTCCTCCTGATCGCCTGTTCTCGAAACAGTCCGAATGTACACGAAGCCATCCCTGACGCAAAGATCTGGTTGTTTGCCAGAAGTCGTTTTAACTTTATGCCTCAGCTCCTCATATTCCAACGAGTTGAAATATGGCGAACTAAGGTCAACTTCCGGGCCAGGATCTTCGTTGGTGGACAGGCTGTCGCAATGAATGCGTGACAGCGCATCAGAGACGACATTCAGGCTTCCTTTTCGGTGCTCAATAGTGAAGTCGAAACCCTGAAGCTTCAAACTCCACCGAGCAAGTCTACCGCTGAGGTCCTTTTGAGACATCAACCATTTCAAGCTCGCATGATCCGTCACTATCTTAAACGGCATAAGTTCTATGAAAGGCCGGAACTTCTGTATACTTTAGATTGCAGCTAGGCATTCTTGCTCTGTGACGGTATAATTTCTTTGTGCTGAATTCAACTTTTTCGAGACGTAGGCTATTGGCTTCTCGTGGCCACCGTCATCTAGTTGAATCAGCACCCCACCAATACCTTGTTGGCTCGCATCGCACTGTATAACGAACAGCTTGGTGAAATCTGGTCTCACTAACAACGGAGCAGAGGTAAGTTTTTGTTTTAGCATCTCCAGAGACGTCTGGGCTTCGGGTGTCCACTTGAACTGACTAGAGTTCTTCAAGGTGTCAGTTATGGAGGCAGTTAAATCAGCATAGTTCGGGATGAACCGTCTATACTATGACTTTATCCATGAGGCGGCACATCGTTTGTGGAGCGTTGCTTAGAACGAATGGCATCACTGTGTACTGATAGAGAGGGTGACCAGGTACAGTAAAAGCGGTCTTCTCTCTGGAATCAGCATCTAGTGGGATCTGCCAGAATGCGTCTTTCAGGTCCAGGCTTGTAATGTAGTTTGCCGGAGGAAGTCGACTCAGAAGCGCATCTATCTGCGGCAGCGGATAGGCGTCCTTCTTCGTAACAGAGTTGACTTTCCTGGCGTCAAAACAAAGCCGAACCTTTCCAGGCTTCCTTACTAGAACAACTGTATAGCTCCAAGGACTCTGGCTCTCCTCTATCACACCCAGCGATAGCATTCCCTCTAATTCGGCATCCATCAAACTTTGTACTGCCGGCGAAATCGGATAAAAGCGCTGTTTTATCGGGGCGGCGTCAACCGTTTCAATCTTGTGAACGACCACAGATGTTTTTTCCAGGTCTAAAGAGGCGAAAGAAGGGAAAAGCTGTTTGGTGGCTTCTAAGCGTTGTTGATCTAGACTGGAAAGAACATGGCGGTCGGTGTCAGGAGTAGCTAGTAAACTTGGTGTCACTTCTGCAACTATACCTAGGACATCTGGAGCCAACCCAAATAGACACCAGAAGTCTATTCCTAGATATAGTGTGAGCCCAGGAACCACGTAAAAACGCACATTTTGGGTCTTACTACGGAAAGTGATGTCCAAGTTCACATGACCATGCACAGTCGTCATGGCACCATTCGCTACTTGAACCTGTGTCCGATACCTCTTCCATTCAACCTCTGCTTCCGCAAGCTTCTCTAGAGCTCCCTGGCCTAGAATACTGACAGTGGCACCACTATCAAGTAAACCAGTCTCAGTTCGCTCGAGCAGCTTTACTTCGGCATACGGTCGAATGTCGTCTGGCATCGACACGGAAATCTGTGCCAGTTTTTTTCCTTTCCAGTCTCATCCGTCGACAGTATTCCCGCCAACGAACGGTAGATCTTTTCTTTCTTGGTCTCATATCCAGGTCAGGATACATAATGTCAGCTAACTCCGCTACCGAGGAGAAGAAGCGGTCTCTTACTGCATTATATTTCTGCAGACGCGTATCATACGGCATCAGCGGATGTACAATAGGCTGACGCCCACTCGTCATAACAGAGCTTGGTGGCCGTTTTAATACAGAAATGCCATGAGGCCAAATCTCCTGCTCAGTAACCTTGTCAGCTAAAAGTGCTGTAGGTGTTATCGGGACATCGAAAATTAAAGACTCTTCCAAAGAAGTGCCTAATAATGTCATGGGCTCCCCAGAAGTGGAAATGGGAGCTTGAAGATCTGCGGAGAAGTCTGTCAAATTCTCCGTCTCTATCAGCGAAATATTTGTAGTATCAGGGGGTTTGCTGATATCATCAGAATCACTGAATGATATCAGTGGACAATGGATCGGACCTTCCTCCTTGTTCAAGGATTGAACTGGAGTGTTCGTTACAGTTGGGACTTTAGACGCTGGTCGAGAAAAGGTGTTGGGATTCCCGACCCGTCTCTCGTTTTTCTGTGCACAGTGTCCGCAGTTGGGCTTAAAAATATTCTTGTGCCCGCATCCGTAGCAGAACACTTGCTGTTTCACCTGCAGGCAGTCTTGGTAGAAATGACCTTGCTGATCGCAATTCCAGCACACTACCGTGTGTCTGGTCGAAATGGCTGACACGTCGCCAAAGCTAGTGTCACTGCCTGTTGCTATTGCCAGTTCGGGGTTTAAAGTCTGGAAGTCGTCAATCTCGTGTACTCTTTGGTTCCGGTAAGGGTTCCAACTATCAGCTGTCGCAATTCGTAGCTGCGTGGCTTGAATTCGAGTAACGAGCGATCTTAACTGTCCTATCGTGACGTGGAATGTAGGCATATCTTCTCCTGAATCTCAGGCAGTAAATTAGATTTGACAATTTCCAAGAATTCTTGGTCTGGCATGGCGTTCTGCAACTGGTCACGCAGCAACACTAAATTACTGTGTTACATGGCGAATAGTTCACCAGGCTTCTGCTTTCGCGAAATCAGCTGCAATCGGATTTTCAAATCATCTTTGGGCACTCCCCATTGAATCGACAATCCGACAATCCAGTTCTAACAAATTCCCAAGTTGGAAAAGGGTTGTGTCTTAACCCTTAGCTGCCACACTTCTGCCGAATAACATAGCTGCCACACTGGGGTCGTTTCGTACCCCAGTGTTAAAAAAATAGATTGCGAAGCACATATTGATTTTTTTTCTTAACAAAAATTTCCTGATATTCGTTAATACTTACTTTAAAATATAAAATGGTTGTTTTTATGAAAAAATAATTTTTAGTATTGAAAAAAAATTGTTGAATGCAAAAAATGGTGAAAATGCCTATTTTCACTAAAAATTTTTTTTTTTTTTTATTTTTTCATATTAAGAGCTAAAAATTAAGTGGAGTACTCTTGGAATATGTATCTTTAAGGAAAAAAATAGTTTGATAGTCGGCGTTTAAAAAAAGGTATTTATTTAGAATTTTGAAATTGTAGTATGAGTCAAAATTCAATTAACAACGCAAGAGTGACAAAAAGTAAGACGATGCTCCTCGCAAATTGGTGCTTGACAGCTACTGCATGCGACGTTTGTCTTTCTATCTTCTTTTCGAAGGCACGAAACACATCGTTGTCTTGTTGGCAGCTTGATTCTTTCATAACAAAACACAACACAAAAAAATTTTTTTTTTTCATTCGATGAATAATTGTAGCTGCCACACTGGGGTCTTTTACGGCACCACTCAACTTTGTACAGCTGCCAGAGCTACACTAACGCTTTCTAATACTTGATTAGGGCTCAAGGGGTCGGGGCACTCTTCAACTAACAACAGGTGTAGTTTATAGTCCATATTTGTAAAAGCGGGAGTTTTAAATTGAACTTGAATACGGCTGGGGTCAGTCTGACCCCAGTGTGGCAGCTAAGGGTTAATAGGGACCAGTACCAGTCCTTCGCTGGTCCCATCAACAACATGAGCATGTTCCTAACAAGGAGATCAAAATCTCCTTCTAGAGCGGAGTGCGTGAGCGCTTCGACTCGGAAAATAAATTCATCTACGGAAAGCTCGGAGTTATTGCCATTGTATGTCAGGTTCCATCTTCTGATAGGATTACCTGATCGTCGTTGTCCTACACTCGCCGGAATACGATGAGATTGAACTGATGGAGGTTGCATAAAATTCGGTCTAGGCTGACCACTAGGCTGACCAAGAGGTAATGCCGGTCTGTTAGACGAATGCCTATGCGTGTCGTTGAAATCGTGCGGCGGTATCGGTTCACCCATAGAAGGAGGTGGCCGTGAAAAATTGATTGGTTGCATTGCAGCTGCTATTTGCTGTCGGACACTATTTGCCAATTCAGTTCGTAATGCATTCAAGCTCTGCTCGAGGCCTTCTCGAACCAAATCCTGCATTTGCATGCGCAAGCCTGCCATCAAAGCGTCAGTCGCTGCTGAGCTGTGGCCCTGAGTGTAAACCTGGGGACAGAGATTCGCGGTTGGCTGGTTGGCTAGTAGGTGGTGGCAGGTTGAAGACTGGTACTGCCGGTCGAGTATTCTAATTAACAGGCTTTGTGTGAGTCTTTTTCGGGACCGCACCTGTATACTCAGTGAAATCGTATGGCGTGAGATGGGATCTGCAGTTCGGGCAGTTTGCTTGCTGTCCGATCCACGTCCGCAGACACGCCTTGTGGAACACATGTCCATAGACCGTCTTCACTGGCTTCCTCGGTTCTGACCAGTCGCCCTCCTGGCAGATGGAGCACTGGTCTGGCAACGGTACCGTTACACCAGTTGCTCGCGGTGGTGTCCGCGCTGTAGCCATTAGGTAATCTCAACCGTTCAGTCGTAAATCAGGCTTTCAAAAACTTTACAAACCAAGGGTTTGGAAGAATTGTCAAGAAAAATTCAAAGAATTCAAAAGTTCGGAAGAGATAACAGGCTCTTCCAAAATTGAGATGCAGAGATACCAATTTAAAACAATCGAAAGTTGGGACGAGATATGAAATTTCAAAAAAAAAAAAATTTCAAAAAGTTCGGAGAAGATGCCAAAAAGAATTCAAAAAAAAGATCAAGGGTTCGGAGAAGTTTGCAAAGTCTCCAGGGATCGAGTTAAGAAAAATCCAAAAACTGGGAAGAGCTGTTAGAAATTCAGAAAAAAATTCATCCAAAGTTCCGATAAAGTGCAACAACAAAATTTTGAAAATCACTAAAAGTTGGAGAAATTCTGGTAATCTACTACAATTCTAAATTCAACGAAATAAGGAAATATCACCATTGGTAGTACATTAAACTCAGAATTCATTACTTGTACTAACGAAATCATACCATTGAAAGATATACGTGCTAATCTGTATAACAACTTCAGCAATGGAACTCAAGCGTTCAAAAAAAATCAACAAAAATCATATAATTTATCCCTCACTCTCCAGGAGCTAACTCTTCACATAAAAATCTCCAGGTCGCTCTCTCTCTCAGGTCAGAAATATTGATGCAAGCAAGCGACGTGAATGTGTGCATGAAAAAATGTCTGAGTTCTCACAGAAATCTGGGAAGAGTCGGGTTGAAGAAGCTAGAGAAGCTAGAGATTGAAAATGATACTAGAGATTCTTCAGCCAGGCAGTTAGCAGTATGCCAACTCCTGATTACTGAAGGTCTCCAGCATCACTTCCATCCTCCAACAACTCTTTCTTTCCTCTTCACCTGATTGTCATGTCTAGCTGACCTTCCAACTGGGCAGAGTCATAAATCTTGACAACTAGTTATCTGAAAGCCAAAAAGTCGTCTCACAGATTCACGACTCTGTCCAGCCAGTTGGCCAGCAAAGACATGTCTCCGTGAGAGCTCACACAAAAATTTAGTGTGAGCCACCTACCATTTCCATGGCAGAAGGACAGCGGGAAAGATCATTCAAAAAAATTCAAAAACTAGACACCTGAGGCTTGACCAAAGTCAAACCTAGAGTCGAACTTCAATTCAAAAAGTTCCAAAAAAAACTTTACTTTATTCAACAGACTTTCAAAAAACCTTCACTTTAATCAACAACTTTCAAAAACCCATTACGTTACTCTACAAAAAAAATTGACAACAAAACCACTCAGCCTCAGGTCCGCATGTATCTCCCACTAGATATGAGACTACCGAGTCAGACGATTTAGCTACTAGCCAAATGTCCATATCTACAAGTAGTCTCAGTCCCCAGTGTCAAACACATTTGAACACCGAAGTTGACTGAGGTGGCCCCACGTTGGGCGCCATTTTTGTTATGGAACTATGTTGAGTGATTGACTTGGACGTGAAGTCCAGACTGCCAGCATGAGCTGACAGATCACTCGACGAACAGCGTTGACTGCAGGGCGGCACGCTAGCTCGCCTCGGCTATGGGCGGAGAGTGTGGGGAGGTTCCACGAAAAACCTGCCGCTGCCGTCTGCCATAATAAAAAAAAATCGTGCCTTTAACCAAAAACGCCGCACACATTCAGTCCTGAAGGGACCTTTACGTCACTTACCTGCTTTCACATCGAAGGCGCAGATGTTATGCCTTCCTTGCCTGCCCCAGCCACCCATCTGACTCTGAGGGCAAGATTTTTCAGAGTCCCTTGTTGACCTGTAAAGAGACTAGCGAGCTAGACGACCTTCATGTGAGAGGGCTCCAGGACAGTTAGGGAGAAAATAAAAACGTTCAACAACTCATGTTCATGTTATATTACGGGTCTTACAATACAGTTCATTACTTTAAGATTAACTTCCCTGTTCCTCTTTCTTGTTTTTCTTTTTTTCTTTTTTCTTTTTCCGTTTAGATTATTTTGCACTTGTAATTCCTCAAATATTCTTATTTTCTAATAAAAGTACATTTAAAAAAAGAATTTGTTTTTAGCACTAGTCGTAGTCAACTGAACGTTTAATTTTTTTTTTCTTTTTGTTCTCGGGCAACTCTATACCTATCTGAACCCAAACAATCACAATTCAACATACATTAGCGGTATAGTACACAAGTTTAAAACTAAATTCTATTATTATGTCTCTTTCATCTTCCCAATTACGAAAGTATCCAAGCTAGTCCTCAAGGAAATGAGTTCGAAGGCTATCTTCGCTAACCATCGAGTTAATGTTCATGACTAAATTTAGCACGGGGGTAAGAAACTTTTACTAACAATTCAACCATCACTTGAGTCTGCTATGGGTCCCTAGGCTTATTAAGAAATGCAATTTCACAATAATGGGAAAAACTCGAAAATACTTTTAATGCTTGGGAATGAAAAGAGGTCGGAAGATTGTTCTAATATGAACAAAGTGGAATCAGTGACCGAGACATCCAAGAACGACACTTGCTCGGTTCCTTAATTGAAGTGAGAACTAACCCTAGGCAAAACAATCAATAGAAAAACAACACAGCCTAGCATCACTAGATGTTCAAACCATACCTAAAGGTGATAACTGGTTTAAGTATATAGGAAATTTCCTCTATTGGACGCCAATATTTCAAAACGAAAAATAAATATTCAAAGAAACTTGTAGTAATAAGAGCGAAGACGAAATTACTAAGAAAACATTTCCCTTAGTTGCGAGATACTAGAGCTGCCTTCGAATATCACTTCAAAAGAAATTGCAATTAAAAAAAAAAACTTTTTCTTTTTACACTCTAATGCTAATCAGTGCTATAAACATTTGTCTGGTAAACTTATTTAATTTTTTATCTATATCTATATCTATCTATCTTCTCCGAGTTTATTTTATACTGCTTAAACATTCAGATCAAGGTCATAATAAGTCATTACGCGTACAAAATTGGTAAATCTGAATTAATTCTATTTGAGAATTTCGATATCCTTACTACTGCTAGGTTTCTTTTACAAAAAAAAGAATGCTGGGTATCCGCATGTACAAATCTACATTATGCTACGAGTGATTACCTGCGGCAAATAGACCATTCGAACTTCGGTTCAACACTGCATTCCACCCGGATGTGCCAGGATTATCACCAATGGAAAGTGCTCCTGCACTGAAAGCAACATCTGCGGACGGTAGCAGCGTAGTGTCCGGTTGATCAGCGAGCAATTCCTTATTGCGACCCTGTTTTTTTTTTTTTGGGGCGCCTAAGGTATGCGTCCTTCCGCAACCTAGATCTCGATGAGCTTCTTCAGTTGACACTGAAGAAGCTTTTCTTTGTTTTTTTTTTTCCCGTGGGATTAGGTTCCTATAAGAAGGTATCTATATTAAGTTTTTTATTGGAATTCGTTGGGATAATTTTATTCCCATACAATTTCAATTGAAAAGATTTGGTATTATCATCCTCACCTTAATCAACGTTCGCGATTTCCTTTTTCGATCCTTTGTGATCTAGTGGATTATTCAGGATTTTTTCTTGATTACTAAGAAGAGAAATATTTAGCATTTAACCCTGGTAATGTGGTTTGTACGCCACGTATATACACTACTCACTTTGGTTGGTTATTAGGATTGGTACACAATTAGGATTTTTCTCCGATATTCGACCTGGAGCTTTCTCAATATATATCTTTCCAGGGGATTAAAAGATTTCCGCACTTGGTTAACTTTACTTTTACCACAAGGTTAGAATAACTTGCACCACAAGGCTAGAATGACTTGCACCACAAGGTTTAGTCTTCTTCTTTTTCATCAGCCTGTCAGAGCTCGTTCGTCGAGTTTGGGGAGGGTTCAACTGTCGGTTTCCACAGGGCGGCACACATGCTGCAGTATTTCTTCGTGTAGCATATTGCTATATGCCATAAACTACGACCATAACACAAAATACAATTAAAAGATTGCAGCTTTGGGTTTTCAAACATACCACCCAAATTATCAGTCGCATCACATTGGCTCTGCTATAGCCGAATAAACCAGCTACTGCAGCGCAATTTTGACCAAAATCTTGACTCGGGCCCAGATAGTCCTAGATTTAGATTCTGTATTAAAATATCTAAATATCTTTTATTTATGGAACAGTAACCCTTAGATAAGACTATACTAAAATATACTATACTAAAATTTTGTTCAAATAAAACTTTCTGAAAGATATCCATAGTTTGTGTTATAAAAAAGTAAAATAAAATGTTACTGAATTGTCTCGTTTTTTAGCCTCTTTTTCTCATTAACTTCGCTGTAAACCTAGTGTACGAAAATTTTTCATATTACGAGAAAATACGTCGGAAAATCCGCTGCACACAGGTTGAGAAACGCTTTAGCACATTGACTTTCAAATAAACAGCCTGTTCTACCAGATCTATCTCTTATAAAGTTATATGAGTAGTTCAACGATATGGATTTCAAGAACATATATCCAAATATTGATATTATTTCCAGACTATATTTATTTACACCAGCAACCAGCAAGAGTTTTTTCTTGTTTAATATGATCAACGTGACCAAGAAAGAATGGCCGCAATTGTAATTTTGAATATTGAATCTCAGCTCACGACATCCCTGGACTTTGAGGATGTTATTCACTATTTTGCAGAAAAAAGGCACACAGAAAGCCTGAGGTTTAAAGAATTTTTTTTTTTATAATTATTATTTAAGAATATTAAATATATACATTTTACATATACTTATATGTATTAAAAAAGTAATAATAATTTGTTCAGAAAAAAATTTTTTCTTTAAATGGGCCCATACATGGTTACGCATATTGGCGAACTTGAGTAGGACAACGATGTTGACACGCAGATTTCACCGTGTGTGTGCCTGCTGTTTGACGGTGTGACATGCCGTGTGTCAAACGGTTGAACGAAAATCAAATTAGTTTGATTTTTAGGGGCGGAACTACGTGTTTGACAATATATCCGTCATTCTTGAATCTTGAGTGAACTCTATTGAAGAAAAGAAATAGTTAATAGTTCTAGCAGCTGTTGATATGTGTTTCTGTCAATGTTTGACAGTGTTTGGAGAAAAAGCTTTCATGTGTGACACACCAAGTTGGACAACATATTCGCCGTGTATGGGCCGCTTAAAGTTTCTTACCATTTTTCACATTCACATAGCTAATCATATTTTGTAAATTAATTAAAAGAAAAAAAAAAAGCTGCAAAAATTTTCAGCCTTGGGGCGGCAAATAGTCATATCCGTCTGTTATTAAACATAAAAATTCAAACCTTAAGATTAAAACTATAAAAGAAGAGCCTCAAATGGAGTAGGGGAGGAGTTACGTCCGCGATTATTAACACTCCACATGACCCTAATAATAAAATCATAAATTCAAACTCACCTGCTATGAAACGTGAACATTTTTTATCATATCTGAGAAACTATAATTCTGGAATTCTCACAAAAGGTTTCCTGTAATGAAGAACAAAAATGATAATGTCAGCAAAATTGCAATGAACAGAATGAGGAAATTAGATTTTGTGAGGAAATATTTTTCTTAATTCTAAGCTAGTCTTAAGAACTCCGCCGCAGCGTATAAGCGTAATAAATACTTAGATCTTTTTTCTGTGAGTGTCCCTACCTAAAACCAAAGAACATAAACTGTTAAATGTTCTTTGCTAAAACTTATTTTGTCCGTGACATACACTGTAAAAAATGCTCAAATTATTGCTACAAAGCTTTGGTATTTTTCCCTAAAATGGAGGGAATATTCCCTCAATTTTAGGGGAATATTCCCTACCTAAGCTTTGTGGCAACAATTGTGCAATTTTTTTACTGTATAGAGGTAGGTAAACAAGGGTAAACAATAGCTGTGTTCTTTCTTTTGTGCACGCTATCAAGTTTGTTCACTGCACAGCTGCTATAAGAAAACCCCCGCCACAATAAACGAGCTTTATTTTTAAAACTTGATAGCTTCCTCAAACAACGTCAAAAATTTCTTTGAGCTCTATGAAAGGTGGAGGATAAACGCAGGCAATGATTTCTAAAACGTTAATTAAAAAGAAAAAATATTAATTTGGGTAAATTTTAGAAAAAGGAAAAGGAAAGAGCGAGTATAAAAACCAAAGAACTAAAAAATACACATTTTAGTGTAACTTGAGGAATAGATTCAGTGGTGCACGTGCAGTGCAAAATTGCACTACGCACTACCGTGTAGGTTTGCACTGTTCAATATATGCAGTGCAAGATACACAAAAGAACACACTTTATACTAAATTAACTGCTTACCTGGTCAAGCTGCATAAATTTTACTAACTAACTAATGACAATGAACATAATTTACTTGCATTGATGTTTTCAAAACTTACACAGTTTGATAATTTTTTAATTGATTTCGACTTTTTCATTTTACGAGATCTCAATTTGCTAATATTTCAAAATATATAAAACAGAGAAAGTAAGTAAGCAGTCCAATTAATAATACATAATTGTGCTAGCTAAATTTTATTTGCTCCTCTATTATTTTAATATGGAATTATATAAAAATTACTTTAAATTTAAGCTATTGGTGCATTTTTTTATCAGAAATCTTAAAATGAAAAAAAAACCCTACCGCCACTGTTTTAATTTATCTTTTGGTGTTTGACGGACAGATGTCATATGAACTATTGCGAAAAATGAAGGCTACCAACTTAAGCGTATCAAGAAAAATTTACCCTTCGTGACGGCTGTTCGTTTCATGTTCAAGTTCCCCTCTGTCAAGAATTTGTGAATTTTTGCTCTTGTGTGGATTTTTAAAGGTAAGTAAATCTTTAATATTTCATAACATCCGTATTTAATTTCCAATTTTTAGTCAATAATTGAAAATTTTACGTTTTCGTTGTTCGAGTATGATATAACTTTTTGACATTGAGATTTGTTTACATTCTTGAATTCAGAATTTTTTCATTCCGGTTCCAGAATTGAAAAGTCATTTTTCACTTTTCCTTTTCCAGATATTAACGAAGCAAAAAAAATGCCAGAATTAACAGAAGTTAAAGGAGATACTCTGGCTGAAGTTAAGCCCAGTACAGCAGCCCCCGAATCGGAGGTACGCATTGAAGATGATGCAAGTGACAGTGATTCAGAGGATACTATCCCAGAATTGGAAGATGCCGGAGCAACAACAACTCAATTGGGAGGCGGTGCAACTGGGTTACCCATTGATATGGTTTCAAAGGCTAAACAATCTCGTGGGGAAAAGAAGGCTCGAAAAATTATGCTTAAATTAGGACTGAAACAAATCCAGGGAGTGAATCGTGTTACAATCAGAAAATCAAAGAATATTTTATTTGTTATTAACAATCCAGACGTATACAAAAATCCTCACAGTGATACTTACATTATTTTTGGTGAAGCAAAAATTGAAGATCTTTCGCAGCAAGCACAAGTTGCGGCTGCCGAAAAATTCAAGGCTCCGGAAAGTGCAGCTGGCGCATCAGATACAATTGGAACAGCAACGTCAGTTGCTCCAATCGCTGAAGAAGATGAAGAAGATGTGGACGATGCCGGTGTCGATGAAAAAGACATTGAATTGGTTATTAATCAAGCGAATACCACAAGAGCAAAGGCGATTAAAGCTCTGAAGAACAACAACAATGACATTGTTAACGCGATAATGGAACTCACGATGTTATAAACCAGCCAAATGTCTAGAAGTTGCCTTTCATTATAATTTTCGCCTTTATCACTTATTACTAATTTAGTCATAATTTCTTTGGAAACCATAGAAATAAATTACGTTTTAACGTGTATGCATTTACACCCAGAAATAAAATTTAGTCATTGACTTTGAAGTAGTTTTGTTTCGAATATTTTTATGATTTTAAATTTTTAGAATAATTTCAGGAACGCTCATTGAGCCATTGTCTTGATAGAATTCTGGGGTCAATACCGGCTCATCACCTAATATTTTTTGTTTTAAAAACAACACCTCTGATATTTATACTGCTCCTGTAATACATAAAGAATGCAGAAATGGTAGATTTATCAGATTCTGTTGCATAAAAGTTGGTTCATAGCATAACCTTCCAGTTGACTCATCTTGTGTTGAAAAAGTGTGGCTTTATTTAACAAATGTTTCATTGCAACGTAAATGGTAACAAGTACCCAAGCTGTGTCAATTTAATTTAATGTCTTCTATATACATATTTGCACATTCTTTTATAATCAATAATGACAATTTAAAAGTATGTAATACTAATTACTACATTACTCTTTACCTAATTCGTGTTTCTAAACTTATTCAAGCCAATTACATTAAATTTCCTAATTTATTGCCTTCTATACTTCAACTACCCTCAGACTACTATTAGTAGGTATAAGAGATGTTGTTTATTATTGTTTTCCTTTGTTGTCCGATTATTAGCTTGAGTCACCATTTTCTGTTAAAAAGACGATCGCGGCTACTTCGTAAATTTTGCTAACGTATTGATGTTTTTGATGTCGGTCACTTTGTTCAGTGAATAGGGCAGCAGCGCTGTTGACCAGGCTTTGCCTTCCTCTTTCAGTTATGGTTGAAGCTATCCTCAAGTGATTACTTATTCTGGTATTATACGAATGAATGTCCCGAGTTAGTGAAGTATGCTATGTTTGCCTTCATGAGTCCATGTAGTATTTTGAAAATGAATTTGAGCTTCTCCATATAAATTATTTGCTCAATGTTGAAGCGATTAGATATCTCATATACTCTTTTCGTTGGTGCCCTCCAGTGTAATTTGTGAAAGGTTTCCAGCGCTTTACTCATTGTTTTTTTGATTTTTACTATGTTACTATTCGACGTATGAGACCACACTAAGATTCCATATCTGGTTTTTGACAATATATGTGCTTCATATATAAGATTCACTGTATGTCTTGCCTTTCTCAACGCTTCTATTAATGGTGTATTTTTGTTTTGAATTAGCTGTATATGTTTGTCCCAATTGAGTTTGCTGTCAATAGTGAGCCCTAGATATTTGTTGCTATCTGTCCTTTGCAGAGATAAGCCTCCCACTTCTACATTTGGCTGTATTTCAGGTTTGTTTATTTGCTGGAATATTATATATTTAGTTTTACTTGTATTAACCGTAAGTTTATTATTAAATAACAACTCTTGCTCGAATCCAAACGTTTTGCGAATTCGTCTGTTTTCCTGGTGTTTTTTTTCAATTCTCCTGTTCAATGATCTGTGATTTATGATTTGTATCCCGCTGTCGGTGGAAAATCAAGTAAATCTGCTGAATTTTCAGTCAAGTCAACTGCTATTGTATGTCTATCGCCCATTAATTCATAGGGACATCTTTCAAGAGTATATTGTTATTTTAATGTATGACATCTAAGCACTGTGACCTGATTGATCTTTAGTGCTATCATTTCCGTGTTAGTCCAGACGTTCAGTCGTTTTAGGAAGGTAATTATCAGAGGCAGTTCTCTAGATGTCTAATAGTATTATGAATTTCTTACCCAGACATTGGTTTGTCTTTAACGAGCAAGTCCTGCGCATTCTCAGACTAGGTCTGCTCTGCAAATTATACCTTTTTTTTTAACCGGGAGTTATCGTCTGGCTTTATCCATTTTCTGATGCATATACGGGAAATGACTAGTCATTAATAATAACATTTATTTATTAGCTAGAATAGAGCTTTTATAAAAATACATGTCTGTTAGAACTTCATACAATTTCAAAGTATTGATTGATTCCAGTTGAATTCACCTATGCAAAATATATTCAAATAACGAGTATCTGTGTTCCCATTTTAACTCTTTCTTCAGGCAAGCTGTTGTAATAAAAGAGTAAAGCTTCATTCATCTTCCAAATGAGATGTTAAATCTCAAGCTATGTATAAGGTTGCACATCCGTAACAGACCACAAACTATATTTAGTGTTATAGTTGTCCTTTATTGCATTTGAACAAGTATACAGAAGAGTTGAACAATAATCAAAATGTGGTAATACTCAAGCATTTTATAACAGTACTGCATTTTTTCAAATTTGAAACAATTCTTAGTCTCTTCAAAGATAATATATACAGATATATATATTCTGCGTGTTCCTTGAACAAAAACTGTTTATCTAACCCTCTATCGAGATGTTTGATATTGTCCACATACAATTTCATTATCCATAACAACTGATACCTATGTCATCATTGAAATTAAGGCAGGGAGTTCCAAGGTGCCCTTCTTAGCAGTCGGACTTTTCTTTAATCCGTCCGCTTCGGTTATTGGAACAGAGTATTATGTTTCCTGGAAATTTTTCCACAGTGATGCTTTCCATGGATCATTAGATTTGCAGTCTCTCGCATATATTTATTAGTTTTCTTACATGTGTATAAATTATAAATATCATATTCTGCTCTTCACCCGCATCTGTTTGTCTTCGCAGGAGAGCCAAAATGGCCAGCAATACAGTTAGCTCTAAGGCTGGTCAGCCGATATCTATTCATGTTCTATGTTGACGAAAAGTTATATTTTTCGTCATTTGGAGAGAAGAAAAACCAATTGAAGCATACATTTTGTCTTGCTTCAGTTAAGTCTAATCTTGACCTTGTTTACCCGCATTCTTCAATTAAAGAAATCTGAGTTTATATGGTAAGGAATACAGCATATTATCCCCAGGGTCTAGAAGCTGATTATTTACTCTAGCCCTTTGTGATCGGTCTAGCGTTTAAATAAGCTTAAAACCATTTCAATTCGTTTTCCCAGCAAAATGTTCCCATGCAGAGTTCCGAAGGCGATTTTAAAATCCAAGAATAGATTTTCTACCATCAATATCCATTTTCCATTCAAATACCAACCAAACCAATTCAGGAGAGACTAAGATCATTGGCGATTCGGCAATAACTGGCAATAACTTGTCATATCGACTCACTCGAGCACCGCCGCAGTGTTAAATGTCTTTCGCTCCTTTATCGCTACGTGCATGGTCAATGTTCCGATGAAATATCTAGTCTGATCTCTTGTAGATTGTAATTCCTCCACCAATACTCGTGCTGCAAGCCGCGCACATCCACTCAACCTTCAAAATACTTTCTATCGTACAGTAAAATTCCGCGATGCTTATGCCCCTTGTGCAGCCAAAGGCTCTGATGCATTGAGCAAAGACCTTCATAGTTACAGGGTGGTTAAAAAAATTATGCTAGGCTTTCACTAATGTACCTTAAAAAGTACAGGGCGTATAAAGCTGAATGTATTCAGAACTTTATGGCCTTTCCAGCGACTGCTCAACCAACCCCGTACTCCTCTCCCCTCAGCAGTTTTGTGGTCCAAACTAAAAATATCGGATTTTCTTACCTTTTTTTTTATAATTTGACCTTTATTTTTTTTTTTACAAAAAATTAATTAACAAAACTTTTTTATAAAAACTATAAACTGTAGACTCTCCTCTTTAATTTGACCTAGTATACCCTATGTGGCATCTGTAGCCGTTAAAGAAAATCAGTTATTTAGTAATTTCAAAGACCGAGAAATAGCAGATATAATTACATTTTCGATAAAATAAAAAAGGTAAGCATAAAGTAAATATTAATTGTAATTTCTATTGGTAATTTTCTTGAGGTAATATAGGTCAAAATCAGTAACAAGTTTTATAACGTCTTTAAGTATTTCAAGATGCTCGTTTACATTTGAGCTGACGATTAACAAATTGTCTATATAAACGTATAATTTGTCAGATGCTTTAAATCTTTAAAAATTAAGTTGATATCGTTAAAATACTGATGGCGCATTTTTAAAGCTAAACGGTATTTTTAGATATTCGTCATGTGGTCATAAAAGATGTGTATTTTACTGAGTCGGAAGCTATGTTGACGTGGTGGAAACCACTTCAAAGATCTAAAATCGAGAAATACCTTTTCCCATGTAACCTATCTAACAAGTCATTGATAATTGGGAGGCGATCGTTATCTCATATTGTATGTTTATTTAACTCCCTGTAGTCAATGCACATTAGTAATTCAAGATTTTTTTATTCACCAGTACAATAGGACTCGCATATGGAGAGTTACTTTCAAGAATTATTAATAATCTTTTATAACTACACTCGATGCGTGTATGGCAATCGACGTAGTGTACAATAAAATGGAACGTCTTTAATTAATTTAATATTCAATTCAAATTTGCGAGGAGGGCCTAGGTTAAAGAATGATTAGTAAGGCTCTTACAATTTACAATGCACATATAGCGTCGCATATTAGATACGCATATCTAGCGTGGAGTCAGTGCATTCAATCCGAAAAAATGATGAAGAGATTGATTAATAGAGCCCTAAAAATTATATTCAGAATGCTTTGGAGAACACCTTCGACGGAGTTACACGTATATACGAAAACTCTAAGCATGAATCCAATGAATTACCTTGAAAAATATTAAATGGACTCATCAATAAAAATATACGAATAGACAAACATAAAATTACATAACCATCGGACGAGGAATAGATAAAAGCTACGAGTACAGCAACCTAAAACAAACAGAATCAAAAAAGGACTTGTTACACGGTGACCAAAATCTATAAGTTGTTAAGGCAAGCTCAAGCTTTAAGGTATTCAGTTTTAAGCTAAGAGTCTTAGTTAGGGATTTGCCCATTGACTACGAGATTGATTGAATACCACTTCACATACATCTGCAATCTGCATTTGAATAATGGGAAATTGAAAAGTGCACACAAAAACAGGAACAAAAGACTTCTATTAAATAATAGCAAAGCTCTAAAATAAAGTCAATATAATAATAAAAAGTACTTTTCTCTAATAGAAGAGGTTCAAGCATAATATATTTGATGAGTCATGCTAGAATTAGAGTGATGGTTGGAGGAATAAAAATAAAACATAAATTACTATCCTTAATTTTTTAATTTAAAGTTTCTGATGTGATCTCGTATATTTTTGTTAGATATTAAAAGGCAAGCTATCTAAGTCAAGACTTACGTTAATGTCCAAAATATTTTTAAAAATTTGCTTACTAAAATCCTCATCATGAATGTTGAGCCAACAAATAGTTTCATATTTACTAATCTATCTTCAAAACTAACTAACTAATAGAAGTGGATTTCTTCCTGTTTGACTTTTTTTACCAGGCATGAGAGAGAGTATATCTCTTTTCTGGATGAAGCCTTATTCCACTACCAGAAGCGTCCGAAGAGAGATATTAATAGTCTTCGGTATTACCAAAAATGTATTTAATAAAGAACTCGAAATCTTTAGTTGAACAAAATACTCATTCTGAGGCTCATCAATCATTCTGCAATCAACTTTGGATTTCCCAGTATTAGAATTTTCGACAGCAATCACTGCTTTCTGTCCAATACACTGTTAAGCAATGCGTCCAGGCCTTCCACAACTGAAACACGTTCGTTGTTATATAAGCTAACGAGCTGACATCTCGTGGATCACTGGCTGCGGTTTGATTTTGCTTTATTCTTTCATATCTCCTCTATGGTATTAGCTCTATGCAAAATTATCTCATTATATTCGGGAATGGGATATCTCATTCATGATATAATTAATAATATCAGTTTCTTCGATGTGAGACAATGTGGCAATTTCCACCATAGAAAGCACGTATTGTTAAAAGTTTCATCCTCTCTCTTCTTCCAGCTTCGTAATTCGTTGTGTGTATCAGCACTTGGAACATCTCAATGAAATTCTTTAAGTACGGCTTCCTGTATTCTTGTCAAGAACTTACTCGTATCATTTGTAGAAATAACTTTGCTGTTCCCTTCATTAGATTTTTGGCATATAATAATCGCGTTTTTAGCCCCATCCAAGCATTTCAACCGATTACCAAAAGTTTTGTATCCAAGATGCTATGGAATAATGATCTTCACCATTGAAAGTATTAAGATAATCCTCAGCATGATGAAAGCTCACGAAGTATATCATGCTAGAAGTTTCTTCAGTTACCGTTAATTCCGAAAGTTTGCTTTTTAAATTCGCTATCTCTTGACGATTTGAAAGCCTTTCATGTAGGATTGCCAACTCCTTGTCTAGCGCGTCATCTACCTCTCAATTTCTAGATAAACTATTACTAATATTTGTAGCAATTATCGAAAATCTTAATGTCCATTTCCTTGATTTTCGACGATTGTGACGTCGTGTTCGTCATCATTGTATTCTGGTAAAAGCAGATTAGCAGGAAAATATTAATCCAATTCCTCCTGAGATAAGTTCCTTAGGCTTATTCAAGTCGTAATTTTAACGCAGTCTTCATGCCCGTTGATGGTTTCCCTAATTGTGCCAATTTTTCTTTTATTAAAGTACATATAGCTTTTTCAATAAATTTCTTAGCTGACCCGCAAATTCTTGTCAACATACATATATCTCTTTAAGAATTACACACAAATGTACGTATGTATAATTTCGTATAAATCCACGTTTTACTAATGAAAACAAAATTTATTTTAAAAATTTCAATATTATAGAATGAATACAATAGCGCAATAGCACGTTTTTTGTTTTCCAGAATAATGAATCACATCACATCATCACATATGTACACTAGAACCTGTCCAACCACTTTTTAAAAAAAATCCATAAAAATCGCAAGAATTATATCACATCACCACCGTTTAGACAATTATTTTCGCTATCAGATTAATTCTGTAGGTGTCGGGATGGATATTTTTGGGGCGACACAACAAAACAACAAATCCGTCTGAACGCTGACTAACGTTCAATTATTGAACTGTACGGAGCACCAACAATATATTGGGCAAAATCAGTGCTCCAAATACGCTAAGAGAAGGTTCACGGGCATTATCTTACAACCCGGAGAGGAAGCAATACAGGGTCGTCATCAGAACAGATTTGAGCAATTTTGATTTTTGCAGTGGTTTTTAGCATATATTTCTAGAGCCGTTCGTCGGCTAGAAAAAATGATGATAACCAATTTTATATGATTACATATTCTGAAGAAGTTTTTAGTACAATAAAAATGGGTTGGGTACGATTGACCGCACATTATAATCTCGCACAATAAATCTCGTATTTTAAAATCTCGCACACAAAAATCTTGTTTTATAATCTCGCATTAAAATAAAATATTTTTTGATTTGCGCTCGCGAATTAGAAAATATTTTATTTTAATGCGAGATTAATATTTCGGACAGATTATTACGTTTTTGTAAAGCGAATACAAATAATTGCATTCTTTTACAAACACCAAAAAATTGTATTTTCTTCTCGTTCTTATTAACAACACTTAGAATGCAATTGTTTGTATTGCATTGTATTACAAATACACAATAATCTGTTCAAAAGGAGTTGTTTGAATCTTTATAATAGCCTGTAGTAAGCTATAATACATCAATTGCTGGTGAATATTGTTAGTTCAGTGATAGGCACTCTAAACGGGAACGGGAATTATTTAATCTTAATTAGTATGCAGATTGATAACAGTAATAAAGGTGGTAAAAAACTTATTATTGACCGATATTGTTATCATTTATCAAGACGTAAAATTGAAAAATAGTTTTTCTCTAGTTACGAAATTTTTATCGTCAATGCGAGATTTTGTAAAGTGAAATGTCGGATAATGCGAGATTTTGGAAATGCGGTATTTTGTTTTTTTCGGATTTATCTGTACAATGCGAAATTTCGTTATTAAAGATTTTAATTTGCGTTCAATGGTACCGCTCCCAATAAACATGTCTAGAAGTGATCGTTTTCACAGTATCCGTAAAAAACCTAAATTTTTATATGGCAACATTAAAAAATGGTTGCCCGATTTATTCCGTTTTTTAAATTTTATTTGCTATTACTATGAAAACATCATGTACCAAATTTCAGCTCTCTATGTCAAAGAGTTCTAAGGCGGTGTCCAAATATATAGTGGAAATCGAAATTTTTGTATGGCAACCCCACGAAGGAGTTGCCGATTTCTCTCATTTTCGAACTTAATTTTACTTTTTTTTTTAAGTCCGCGTAAAGAATTTCAGCTCTTTAAGTACACGAGTTCTCGAGTTATCGTGCACAGGGGTGGACGGACGGACGGACAGACGGATATGTAAAAATAACTTTTAATATTATGCATGGGGTGTCCAATCCATTTTGCTCTACCTTCATTATTTCTGTGCGTTACAAACGGAATGACAAACTTAGTATACCCTATATGTTGCGTTTCTTTTCTCGTTCTGAATGAATCTGTATGAATCGACTGAACGACGTCATAATTTAATTCTGTGCTCATAGAAAAGGAACCAAACAGAACTATTTCAAGTGTGTGACATTTCGTACATTTGATAAAAGCAAGTATAAATTCGTAAAAATTGTTGTTTATGAAAAATAAAGCCATTTTCCAACAAAAGCAACTTGAACTCAACTATTAGCACCTCGTACTAATTGTAAACAACCCATTCACGAATACAAATTAAAATCGTTCTGCTAAAATCCGGGAGAAACTCAGGTGCATTCAGAACGATTCGGAGTCCGAAAAAAGCGATGACAGATTGAAACTATATCGTTCGGCCCAAGATAAAAAAACGACATGGATTGAAAAAATTCATTCTGAACGAGAAAAGGAACGCAGCATTTCATCTAGGGTATAAAAACAGCACAAAATTACTTACTGTGATTAATAAGAAGAACGGGACCGATGTACATTGGGTATTAAATTAAAAAACAATTGTAACTAGTAAAAACGAAATTTTATTCAAGAAAACTATATCCCACTTCAGAAATAAAAATATGCTAAATTCCAAATGAATGTAAAATTAGATAAATTCCATGTTGTTTTTTTGTTTGTTTTTTTGTTTTCTTCATTAAAGAAACACATTTATTTGTAGTCAGATTTATAAAATAATCCTTTAAATTTAATCAAGTTTCTGCACTGTTACACTTTTCGGTATAACCTAGCTAGGCAAACCTTTGATTAAGAGAAACTCCGGTCGACGCTGGCGTCATTTTACAATTATTCAAACCAGGGCCATCCGAACTGATAACTTCACCTCCAGGACATTTGTATGCCATTGATTTGTTCTGATAATGAAAATTCAATTTTAGGCCATTCATTAATTTTCTAAACAAATGCTATTCTAAGGCAATAAACCTACATAAATATTTCTTACCTGAAGACAATGGATTTTTTTTTGTAATTTCATGTCATACTTGGGACCAGCTGTATTTAATGTGCCTTTGAATGCATCAAGCAGTTTGCCAGCAATAAAAGGCATCAGTTCTAATTTAATTGCACCGAAAGCATCGACAACATTTGATTGATTTAAAGACTCTATTGTACTTATGATTGGTCTTGAATCATTTTGCGGTGGAAGGCCAATTGTATTTATATCAACTGGATTAGAATTTGGAATACTATCAAAAGTAGGTCCTTGAGAAATATTTACGCAAGTTTGAAAATCTGTTCCATTATATCTTCGTCGCTTGTTTTTTTGATTATTCTGATTTGGTCCTGTGTTCCAACTAGAAGATAACTTTGATGTGTTACATTAAACTGTATTAAAAAATTTGACTTACATTCGATTGTTAGTATTTTTTCTCTCCACTCGCCCGTTTGAAACTTTATTCAAATTTTGTTTGTTGGGTACATTCTGTGATTGATAACACACTTGATTTTGACGTTTGTTTTGTTTCTGCTGCTGGTTCTGATTCTGCTGCTGCTTTTGATTCTGCTGCTGGTTCTTATTCTGCTGCTGGTTCTTATTCTGTTGCTGGTTCTGATTATGCTGCCGGTTCAACTGATTTGGATTATTATTTTTGCGACGCCAATTTTGACGCCTCGAGTTTAATGTTTTGTTTACATTTTTCTGATTAATTGTTAAAATACTTTCAAAACCGGCATGATTTACTAATGGAGGCATCCCCGCAGGTCTATTTTGCCCTTTATTGGGATCCACGAGACGCCACTGTTGGGAATTCAAATTGGGTTTTGTACTCATATCAATAGGTACTGGTAAATCTTTCACCAACAGCCTATCTCTTAAATCAGTTAAATTGAAAGTGTTAACGCAGTTATCTCCAAAAACACTGGAGTCTTCTTTTTTAATTGTTGTCTCCGTGTCCATATCAATATCATTATCAATGTTTCTTGAATCATGCTGTGATTTGTAAGACTTCAATAATGGCGAAAGGTAGATACCGCTTGCAGCTATGTATTCATCTATTTTCCGGTAAAGGTTTTCAGCAAATATAATATATAAGGATTAGTAAAATCTCGTCCTTTGAAAATATAATAAATTGACAATAAAAATATCTGTTGAAAAAAAGATCACACCCAACTAAGCAAGATTTTTTATTTCTTAAAACAAATTTACTTGTTTTTTTGTTGTTTCAAAGGGACACAAAAACAGCACACAAGAAAATATATTTTCATAAATCAACTTGCGCATATCTGTTTCCAATTAGACACCAGGCTTTGAATTATTGATGGTGGTCTCATACATCTATGCAGAATTGAGGTTTCTCCATGAAAAATAAAAAAAAATTAACATTAGAATCCGACAGGGAAACCGGGTTAGAGGACACCGCACAGCGAAATTAAATTAAGTTGTGGAATCGGAAAGCCTCTCCATGAAAAACAAGAGAAAAAAAAACAAAAAGAATTGGGCAAGGTTGAGGTTGATGCTGACTGATGGCCCAGTGTGTAGAGCGTAGAAATACAAAACAGTATTGAATATTTCTTCGGATTCCCATATGTATATTTATATTGCAAAACTAAGCAGGTGAAAGTAGAGCCATTATTTGGGCCATACGTTTCGGGTCAATCTTTTCAAAATTTATTACACTTTCGGTATGAACTTTCCAGATGTCCGAAGGGTGAACGATTTTCGAAGAAACGGGTGAGAGTGAAACAATAGCATTTGTGCAAAGGACGCTGATGCAGTAAAAAATGTGAATCGAGCAAAAAAATTGTAAGTGCTTTCAAAGAAAACGCTTAACGGACTAGGAATTGACTTTATCAACGCGAAGCCCCCAGGACACAAGCTGTGTACCGTACATCAACCAGGAAAGAAAATTAAATAGAAAGATACATTATCATCGATGTTTTTTTTTAAGAACTCCGCTTCAATGCTAAGGAGTCGATGGGGCTAAGCCCCCAAGTGCTCTGAAAGCGCCTATTCCTGGAAATAGCACGCCAATTAGATTGTCTAACCCAATTTATCATGGCCGCTTATACGTATATTATGCTTTACTAAAAACTTTATTATTTCGTCAACGCCACACATGACGCACTTTAACTTTAAGCACCAATTCGTGTTTGTTACGGAAATATTAGTGCGTTAGTAGACTTTATAAAATATTTTATTCTTAGAATTTCTTTTCTTGTAAAAGAAGAGAGATATTTTTTTCTATATATTAATTTATAAATATTTTTGCAATACAGCCGATAACGCATTATGAAGTATCGTTTCTTAATCTTAGTAGGTATACAATTTTTTTTTATCATTTTTTGAAGAGAAGAATAGCTTTAAATTTTGTTGGTTAGACGCTGGAACCTAGTTTTCTACACATTTATAAATAAATAGTGAGCACGAAATTCTTGAGGAAAAGATTAGTAACTGCATTATATCGAGCATATATCAGCCAGTAACATTCGCCTGATTTAAATACAGATCAGGATTTCCACCGGTGCATACAATTAAATTAATGAAAAGGGCTTTGATTTTCACCGTAAGCGACGTTCAAAAAAGAAAGTGCTGCATAAATTCCGGTGAATTATAGGAAGCCACTAACATTATATTTAAAAAAAAAAACATTCTCTACTGCCATTGCAGATGCTCGAAGAGGCCTTCTGGAGGATTGGGAGCTCTGAGTTCTTTTTATCGTGTTTTTTATTCTTGTTTAATTAACAAATGTCTTAGTAGATAATTATTAAAAATTTTGTATTATTTTTAAACTAATAGGCCTTACAGTCAAAATTACTTTTGTTGATGACTAAAAAGTTCGATTAATCATTAAAATTATTAAATTTTTTTGGATAATATGAGATACATTCAGAATTTCTTTCCTTAATAATTGTTAATGCCAGTTAATGATTAGAATTACGGAGCTGTTTTTTTTTATGCTTTAGATTCGTAAAATTGATTGTCGTGAATAAAAAAGTTCAAGTTTTGTGATGATTGGCAATGCAGTTAATAAGCAATAATAGATTGGAGCTCTTTTTGTATTATAAGCCTAAGAGTATTCTGTTTAATTATCCAGAAAGAATAAATGTTCAGGTTCTTCCTCCACCTCCTCAGCAAGTCTCCAGATGAGCGTCTAGAGTAGGTGCTATATTGGCGATCGTTGATGACTTGATTTTTTTTCAGAGACTTCGGAGTTAATGATAGATTCAAAAACCTTCGAAAGAATCGAAGTGATTGTAACTGGTCGACAATTTCAGCAATCGTTACCCTCACCATTTGGGAATTGAACGTGGGCTATTTTCCAAGCAATTTTTAACTTATAAGTAGAAATTGCGCAGAGGTTTACCCAAGGATAAGGCGCAGCTTTTAATTAACAGGAACGAGAAACCTTCAGGGGCTGTGTCTTTGGATACATTGAGCCCCTTAAGAATCTTGAACACATCTCTCATACGAAAGTGTATTGTCTCTTGTACACATTTCTATGAAATAAGTGGAAGGAGAGAATTTGAAGTAAATCGTGCAGCTAAAATATTAGCTTTATTTATATATTAGTTTCATCCAAGGAATCAAGAACTACTGCACCGTAAAGTAGTGAAAGTATAGAAGAAAGGTGAAGTCTCTGCCTAACAATCTGCTCAAAAAGAAATTTTTCTCTCTGGATAGTGGACTTGCAGTTATTCCGTGC
Source organism: Dioctria rufipes (assembly GCA_963924295.1). Classification (NCBI taxonomy): domain Eukaryota; kingdom Metazoa; phylum Arthropoda; class Insecta; order Diptera; family Asilidae; genus Dioctria; species Dioctria rufipes. The sequence goes on along the minus strand of OZ002740.1, from coordinate 329,978,877 downwards.
AGTTTTATACATTTATTTCAGCTCTGGACTTGGATGCAATTGTTAAGCTAATTGATAACATAATTGAAAAGCAGACTCTTTAGCTCTTAACAGTAAACCAAGTGAGATTTGCAGTTGCAGATCTGCTGTAGGAATATTTACTTAGTATGCTACTAAGTTCCTTATAGGTAGGGCGGCACAAGTTTGAGGTGGCAAATTCAGCCGTGATCAGACAGTGGTCTGGATTATCAAGAGGAAACCAGCTGAAATGGTATACTTGACGGGATAAGGTAATAGAAGCACGTCTAATAAGTTAGCTCTATCACCAGCTGCATCAGGTACTCCCGTTGGTGCATCCACTAGTTGTTGCAAATTAAAAAACTCATAGAAGAGCTCAACGAAACGCCCCGCAGGACTTGTAGTAGAAGAGTGTCTGAGACACGCTGTTGTTGGCATTGAAATGACCAATTATTATGATCCCAAGAAGAGGAGACAGAAATGAAATGACCAAAATTGTTAAAAACGGAGACCGTATCGTCATCAGACATATTTGAGCTGCGATAAAGGAAACAGAAGTAGACGCTGTGCTTGTGGAGTTTGAACCTAATCCAAATGTAATTAAACTCTGGATTGGCAGCAGGAAAATCTTTAAGAATTTAAAGGCCATTTCGAATATATATTACAATGCCTCTATGCTGAGAAAAAAGAGGCACCAAGCTGAAACCAGGGACGTGATACTGGCAAATTTCAGCAGAAACGACCTTGGTTTCACTTAGCGCAAGAGGTGTCGGATTATTTGAGTTAAGGTATACAGTATAGCATATACAGTACCCCGAAAATAGATTTGTTCTTAATCCACGAACGTTGTTGATACCTATAAAATTCGTGTACAGAGGCGTGGCTTTTTTCGAGCTGCTTGAAGTTGGGGAAATTGGAGAAATGTATGTTCAGCTGCCTGAGGTGCTTGGCGTAATGACAGCGACTAAAACCATTTTTGAGTAGAGCAAGCGCAATATTTTCAACCATCAAAGCATACTGGTGGGGTGGCTTTGTACTTAATGAAGGAATGGCACTATCACTAAACGATTATTGGTAGTGCAAATATTTTTCCCTATCAATGAGTGATAATGAATTCGTGCATTGGTATTGCAAACATCTTTCACTAGCACTGAACTAGCAACGAGCGAACATACAGAATAAAAAACATTCCGTTCAGTTTTCTGTTTTGCGGAGATGGAGATGATTCATTAACAATTAACACTAATTTTGATCGAACGAGCTACGCGTAGTGCTGCATATGCGTACCATTAAATTGTCGTTCAGTGCTAGTGAAAGATGTTTGCACTACCAATGCACGAATTCATTATCACTCATTGATAGTGAAAAGTATTTGCACTACCACTAATCGTTTAGTGATAATGCAATAGACTCTGCACTACCACTAATCGTTTAGTGATAATGGAATAGACTCTGCACTACCACTAATCGTTTAGTGATAATGCAATAGACTATGCATTACCACTATTCGTTTAGTGATAGTGATAAAAAATTTGCACTACCACTAACCACTTAGTGATAGTGCAACCTGGCTTTTAACTATCACATGCACTGAAAATTTAATGCAGTACGCCCATCTCTGGTAAAGAAATAATAGAATTGGCGGAAGTTATGGGAACCGAAAAAGAAATTATTGACAAGATTTTAAACTCAATGGAATAAGACAAGTGGGAAATAATAAGGATCAATAATACAAGACCTCTTTTGGATCGAGGTATCTAAATATAAATATGCTGCAGACAAAAATTAATTTAGCGACATTTCTGCGTTAGCTATTTCACTGCTATCTTTACTGCATTCGAATACAGAAGATGAAAGACTGTTCAGGTTGGGAAAATCTAAACTACGGAATAGAATGAATTTGAAGACAGTAAATTGAACTTCTTTAACATTGTTGGTGCAAACTGGTTTCAACTACGATCTCTCTAAAGATGTCGTTAAGTATATAGTATATATGTAGGTACAAACATTTCTTACCCACTTTTTAGCCATAAATTCTTGGAATTTAGCTACTTCTAGCTACTTTTTAAGTAGATTTTAGCCACAAAGCTTAGGCAAGAGCTTGCAACTCTGTCTGGTATCCATTTTACGGTCACACATCGACCGTATCAAGTCTGTTCAGCGGAGGAAATTTTGAACTTTTTTGTTTAGTCTGGAATCTGGATCCGGATAGTTCGATACCGGATACATGCCTTTTCTGAAAATCGAATTTGCAATAAAATTTCGATAAAATTATTTCCCAATTTTTGTATGGGACACATGAAGTTATTAGGAATTTGAGGAATCGGAACCTAATTATTCCCGATATTCCGAATAGCAAAATATTCACATATTTTCACCTGTAGTATCCACCTCCTTTAACGGGTCACAAATTTTTAATTATTTTGCTATTTAATGTATATAATAAATTAGTGTCCACATTTTAAGAGCGAAAGAACCAAGCTAAAAATTTCTCGATGAATTTAGTTCTAAATATTTCAAATTCAAAATATTTTTTATTAGCAATCCTAGCAAGAGCTAAGGCTTGTGTCCGTGTGCATCTCGAATTTGACATGGTTTTGGGAATTTGCGATTAAATCTAATTATACTATTCAGAAATATCTAATAGAAAGATGTAAATAAACTATAGAAGAAAAAGTTAGTTAGATTATGATTATAGATCCAGATAAATCAACAGATGATTATTATGATTACCAGAGCATCGGCGTTTCTACTTGCTTGGAAGCATCTCCCGGGGTTTTGGTACAAGTAATAACCTTTTTATTTTTAATGACATATAAATGGTAAATTTGATTAAACTTAATATCCTGATTTTGTAGTTTTATACCAATTATGTTCAGAATTTATAATTAGAAAGACTATTGCGTAGAGTATGCAGTGTGCTATATATTAAGCTACTATTTCTATTTTATTATATTTTATACTGTACTATATATTAAGCCTAATGTTATTCACATTTTTTATTATTTGTTCTGCTACAATGTAAATCTATGTAGCTCTCTAAGATGTGCCCAGCGATATGCGTGCTTTGGCACGGGTACTCAAAGAAATAAATGTTTATGTTCAACATTTATTTCCTGTTGACAGGTTCTTTGGATTATTTATTAGTTTCTATTATCATTTCGCGGTAAATGAATCAAATTAGAAACTAAAAAGTAAGACGAAACCACGCAACATTTGTTAACTTAACATATTGTTTTGCAATGAATTTTGATTTAGAATAATTTCATTTAATAAATTTAAATGTGTGAAGTAATTCAGATCAATACTTTAGTAATTCAACAAAAAAATAGATACGCTCCCACATTAGTTTCATTCATTGACTTTACTTTTTTTTTCTCCAATTTAACTCGCCAATAATTTACGCAGCATACTTAATAAATTTAAGAGATTTCAGTAGACAAAATTATAGTTCAAGCGTTCTTAGTAACTTGTGAAAATTAGAAAAATCATGTAAACAAATTGACGGCGAATGTCCAATTTACATAATTTTTTAATTTTTCCGTTAAAATTTATTATTGAACTCACCAAGGCTCATATTCATTGCATTCTCCTTGCTAACCTTATAATTAAAATCCATTTTTCTACTATTATTCTCCTCGTTGCTTTCCCCAAATGCCTTTTCAAGATATGGAAAATGGAATCTTCGGAATTTCACCTACTCTCTCAACGTCAAATAATCACGACACCATACGACACACACCCGTTACCGTTACCGCATCTATATGCATATGAATTTAGCTTTAATTGAACAGGGCTGCCAGCCACGCAACAATACTACTATTTTGGCAGTAAATTTATTATCTTTCTTTACTTTTTTGCATTAAAACTAGTACGGAGATTTATAAAAATCAACTGTCATATAGATAAAGGGATCTCTTTAGCTGTATTCTTTTAACTTCCATATACTGGAAAGATCAAATTGTTCTGTCGATTGAAGCGAGTTCGCTTCATTTAAATCTTTCTATGAAAATGTATGAGAGTTGTTTTGTGTATCTATTGTTCTGCTCTGTTCTGCGGACACAAAAGAACACAGCTATTGTACTAAAAAAGAATAAGTTCAGCTTATTTTTTATTTAACATTATTCAAAGGGAAAACAACCCAAAATTAATCATTTATAATTTTGTAGATATAAAAATTTGAAGTCTTTAATTATTTTGTCTTCAATGGATTTCGTGAAAGTAAAAATTATTACTATCAAACGGATTCTTGAATATTATTTTGAGGAAAACACCGATCGGTTATATTGTAGTAACATCGAAATTGTTTAAGCATGACGTAGTAGGGAATAGATGGCACTAGTAGCAAGTTGTACAAATACGATTATTATGAAGACTACTGGATAGGAAGGAGAAGAGCATGATTATGACAGTGAGTTTCTTGCTCGAAGGCTTACACGCTTCAGTTTTTACCGTTGATAAGCATTCGAGGGGAAGAAAAAATCCGAAATACTAGTTTCGAACGGGAGCATGGGAAGCATACCAACCCTTCGACAAGGAAATAATTTCGGCCATTTTAAAATTGTGAAATTTCTGAATTCTGATCGGACGACTATGCAGGTCTTTACCCGCGACTTGAGGTGATAATAAATAATAATGTAATTCTTTACGTGCTGTGAATTTATGATAGTTATTTTTTATATCAAAAACTGTAACTTAATTGAACCGTACACAGGTAAACTCGATAATCACAGAGCGGAGTATAATTATTAGCTGCGTTTTTTTTTTATCTCTGTGATCTGATCCGGATCAAAGGAGATTATCGATTGATGTCGGTGTCAAAAACGGTTTTCTATTTACATGGTTTCGTAAATTCATAAGAAATCTTCACATTGCCATGCTTTTGTAGGGTAGAAACTTCAAAATTTGAACCAAATTTTATTCAGGTTCTATTTTGATGTTTTGTGAAGATTAAAATCATGGCAATTTGATAATTTGCCTCATATATATAATCATAGCTACCTACATACATGTTTTAGAACCAAATCAATTTGAAATTTCCAATGAACCGGATCAATATAAGAAAACGCAGCTAATCTTCCCTTCGTGCTGAAGCGTGTAGGTTGGTTGGTCCGTACTTTCCTATACATTAGTGGATGAAGACGTCATAGCACATCAACCACAATGTGTCTAAAATTAAAGAGAATACCTAATGTGTTCAACTATTGGCTATAGCCGGCTGTAGCCACTCTGGTTTGTGCTCTAGAGGTGAATGAAGCCAAAGTAGCTTGACGTTTGTTTCTCAATTATTGCAGTCATATAACCGAAAAAATGTCAGAAGTTTATTACTGTGTGGATCTTAGAATATAGAGACAACTCTCTATATTCTAAGGTGTGGATAGCAAAGGGCAACTATTTATTGACGGCTAACGACAGCTATAGCCAAAAGTTGAGCACGTTCCTTTCATTCTCTGTATAGTGGTGGCCACAATATTTCCAATTAAAATTCTGCAGAAATGTAAACAATTTCACGTCATATTTGTTTTGAAAACTTCGAAAAAAAATCGAACAGACCTATTGTGAATTTTCTAAGCTTTCAAACCGCAAATGACGACAAAAACGTCAAAATTGTTTACATCTTTGCAGAATTTTAATTTAAAATATTTAAAAAAGATGAATGTATCTAAATTTGAAAGTATCTATTAAAATACTTTTTTTTTAAATAAGCATCCTGCGAAATATTTATTTAATTCAAATAACTAGATTGTAGAAAATGTCCCTGCCGGATTGGACCAGTGGTTTACTAATTGGCTCCTTTTGCTTTTCATTATCCTTGTGGCTCTTATGCCACTTCTTTTTATTGAACAATGTTGTGTATATATCTGAGAAAAAGCGGCACTGGTGGAAATCTATAAATATACTACAAAGAGTTTGTATCAACTAGCTTTGATTTAAATTATTTCTTATTATACTGATTTTCTGCAGGCATGTTATTGCTCCATATGCGAAGTGCTACTATCTCCTTCAATAGGTGTATTTTGCGACTGTTGTGGAGTTTGTTGTCATCCTGGTTGCACAAAAACGGCTGACTCAAAATTTAGATGTAAGGAAAAATATCTTAAAAGTGGAAAATCAATAACGCATTTATGGGTGAAAGGTAAGCAAGAATTTTACTTGCATATATAATACACATTTTTTTTAATAAAATACGCTTTCTGGGGGCACCCAATGAACGATAGATACATACTATATATGTCATTTAAAAGTTCATTCTTTAGTTAATAGCAGATATTAATTTAGCAAACTTACAAATGAAGGCTGTCTCATGTGACGGTGGTTATCTCAATTTCAACAAAGATATTAAAATTTTCTCGATTAAATATAATTTCTGGCTGTAAAGTTGCAGCTGTTTCTGGCATCAGAGAAGCGAGGTCGATCACTCCAGCGTGTATAAAAAATTGCCACAAAGATTTCGCTTCTCTGGTCGGTTAGAGGACTCAATTTTGAACTTCTATCTAATTTTTGTACTCATTACATCCTAGGCATACTTGGTCTTACATTTTTTTTTCCTTCAACCGGTTTGAGAATATTACTTGATTACGTACGAATTCAAACCTCGTTGAAGCTGATTTAAGAAACAATTTAAAAATATCGGACCATGAGACTATAGTAGTGAAAATTAGTGTTAAAAACAGAAATAGTAATCAAAAAGAAATTAATAGCTTTAGGTATTTAAAATATAATAAAGACGCAATTAATAGAGAAATGTTTGTCAGTGATTTATCTAGTTGTACAGTTTTAAGTACAGTGAGTTGCTAAGAATTACAAATAGTCACATACGCAACGGTGTAAAAAGAAATAATTCTTTGGAGTGGTATAATAGCACTTTAAGACAATTAAGAACTGAAAATATTGTATTGTACCAAAGAGCATTGCACTTAAATACAAGAACGGACTGGGAGAAATATAGGAGGGTGCGTAATAAATATAAAAAAGAACTTGAAAGGGGGAAAAATGAATATATTAGAAATAAGTTGCTTAGATCTGATGATCAAAAAAGTATGTGGAGGAATTTAAAAAGATATATATCGTGAACAAAATTTTAGAAATATAAAATTCAATGGTGTGAGTGTGAATGGTGTAAAAAACATAGCTAATAAATGTAATAATTACTTCGTTGATAGTATTGAAGCAATAAGTCAATCCATTGCAAGTGTGCCATTTGTGAACTTAATAGAAAATGTGCAATCGATCTTTAAATTCAGACTTATAGAGCAATTGGATATAAGAAAAGCTATGAGATCCATAAGCCAAAACAAAAGACTTTAATTTTGTTGGTGCTGTTATATTTTTCAATGGGAAACCTATTAGCACTGTCACTCCTCACCTCGGTATACCAGCTGCAGTGATTATAGCACAGCACTTCTTTCACCGTTATTATTCCTTGCCGGACTTGACGGTACACAAAACAACATCAAAGAACACTTTATTCCGTTTACTTATAATTTTATTTCTTTTTTAAACCCGCTTAATAGGTATTAACATCTTACTTAAATATGTTTGAATCAGTTTTCCTTATTTATTCTCTACTTAATCACCAACAACAACAATTTTCTTTTAATGAACCAGAACCCTTTTTACACTTTCTATCAAATTTGGTTACTTCTTTCTCAAAAACAGCACACTTCTTTTTTTAAATCAAACTCCACGTTAGCGCTCAAAAACCGACTGATCTCGAGACTTGATTTTTTAAATCTCAAGTCTTGTTGCTCAGGATAGGAAAAGTGCTTAATTAGCATTCCTATCCTGAGAAAATTATTTACCGCTAGGCATGTTTAAACATGCCCAGAATTATCGCGACGAACGATGGTTGGAATTGAAATTTGATATTTTCATAAATATCCAACCATCGTCGTGCTATCGTGCATACATTGTTGCGATCACAATGTATGCAGCTCGCGACAATTCGCTGATAAGAGCTTTTTTCGGTGAAGACTTGATCATTTCAGTCTTCACCGACGTAAAATTTTATGCGCCCGATATGTATGTTTGTATGTATGTACATACATATCGTATTTACGACAAATCTTACTGAAGGTAAAATTTGTCGTGGGGCTTTTTTTATTGAAACGACTTGGGATGAAATTTAAAACTTTTATTTTTCCCAAGTCGTTTTGTGATAAAATATTTTGGTTGTATGCGAAGGAATTTGAAGAAATTGCTGATGGCAATTTCTTCGCCTTGTTAGGAGATAAGCTAACCATGTTTTAAGCATGATTAGCTTATTTCCATTAATGAGAATTAAATATTTTTCATGTTTTTTCCCAATGATAATTGTTAATTACAATTATCATTGTTAACCCTTTTTAGGTATACAACAATCCTTCCCCCTGCGAAAAAGAGGATTATTCTTTGAAGAGGAATAATTCTCAGGGGAAGTTGTTGTTGGGGCTTTGCGTTGGTTCGGCTATTGGTCGGTTTGGCATAGGTTTTCGGCTTTTACATATTTTCTAATTATTTTTTTTTTTTACAGTTTGTTATCTTATTTTCTAGAATTGCTTTAAATACCTATTCTATTCTATTCTTATTTCTTACTTATTTAATTAATTTCTACTGTTTGTTTTTTTTTTTGTTATGTTATGATATATATATTTTTTTTGTTACACTTGCATATTTGTTACGTTCTAAAGTTAGTGGTTATTAATTTTTATTCTAGGTTAATAATAATAATATTTATATTTTTATATTATTCATTATTTTTTTTAATTATTATTTAACACTAGCGGGGGAGGGTTTCGTTTTTTCTTTTGTTTTTGGTTTGCATATATTTATATATATGTTTTTATTAAACTAGTTTTCCTTAAATCTATGCTTTAACAATTGTATGTCCTCTCCCCTTTTGTTTTTATTTTTATTTATTATTACTAACTGATTTATTTGGGGTTAATAGAAACCACTTAGATTTAGTTTTATGCCATCTAGTGCTAGTGATCGTGCTTCTGACCGTTTGAAGTGGTGACACTATACCACTTGCACTGACCTAGTAGGTGGCAGGGTGCGGGTCCTTTTGAGAGGAGTAGGTTCGATTATTTCGATTTGTTTGCTTTGTTCCTCCGCCTCTGGGGTTTTCTTAGGCTTGCGTGAACGATAGTTTTTTATGAATGGGATTAGCCATTTGGCGACCAGGTACAGTACCATACATGTGATGACAACACCAGTTAAGGATACTGATGTTGCAGCTAGGACATGTGTAGGGTGGTGACTGATATGAGGAACTATTTTTTCTAATTTTTTGTCCAGTTCTTTTAATGACTGGGTACCTTCTAGGATGATGCTGTTAGTGTCATCTCCTGAATATAGTTCTGTCTGTATTTCTTCCGACGGTATTTTTTCTTTGGTTTCATTAAGATATTTTTCTACCATTTGCTCTAATGGAGCGATATTTGGGAAGTAGTTGGGTTGTTTGAGACTCAATTGCTGGATATTCTCTGCCTCATAATGTAGGATTTGTGATCCTACTTGTAATTGACAGGGATGGTTGATAGTAATTATTCCTTGGCCTTCTATTTTTGAAGTTAGGAATTGTTGGGTACACTGAAGGTGTACAATTGTTGGTTCTATCAACGAGAATATCCAAGAATTTGGTTTACTTAATTTAATAAGTAGGTCTCTGGGAGGTATTTGCGCTCTAAATTGACACTGTGGCTCTTCCTTTAATGGATTAAAGAGCAGCTTCACTACGCATTCTTTGGACATTGTAGCCTTTGTTATGGGAATGCCTAGCTTAGCGATGTAAGTGTCCTCTTTGGAAGATTGAGTGATCTTTTTGAAGATTTTAAGATCTTGTGTTTTTAACAATAGAATATCCTGTGTCTGTACCTGGTGCGCTACGTGCGAGTACTGTATTTCGGGTACCAATGATTGTTTTTTACTAACATGGATAGGGAAACTATGTATCCTATACAACTTCATTCGTGGTAAATTGAAAATCGGAAGTTGTATTCTAATAACTAATTTGTCTTGGACTATACGAGCCTTTGTTTCCGCTGTCTGATATAACAGGGAGAGACAATTTTGTGCATCTGGGCAAGTAGCGTGGGACTTGTGGTATATCTCTAATAAACTTTTGGGAGACACCACTAGCGGATGCAACTGGTGATTTTTACTGGAGATTATTATGTCGAGTAAGGCTTGTTGCCTGTACTCAATCTCGACAATTTGTAAGGTCAGGCTTGAAATTATCTCCTGCCTTAATTGTCTCATTAGTAAATCATCAGTGATATTTTGCATTCTATTTACCTGGAGATTTATTTGACGTTGTCTTTCCTGCAGAGATGTCAGTGGCTTTTGAATTTGTTGTAGTGTAGTTTTGACTACACTGATCTGCTGTCTTTCCAGGTCGGCTAGTGCTTTTGTATTTGTTTCGAGCTCCTCGAGTCGACTGTATACCTCTTGTTCATTAGTGCTGTCCATGGTCCCGAATAGGTAGTGCATTGCATTACCTATTCCATCGAAGATAGATCTTGTTGATCTTGATTTGGGGACCACTTCTCGAATGACACTTGTTCTTCTCTTGATATTTTCCAAGAGTGAATGAACGTGTTTTTGTTGGATCAGGCATAGCTCATCGGTTTGAGAGTGATTTGAACATAATCTGTACACTAGATGTTCCGCCTGTTCTGCCATAAGCGTTTGGTTGTCCAGTTCCATTAGATTTATTTCCGTTAGTATATTCCATGTACTGTGGTATACTTGTAATTTTCCTAAATCCTCATACAGTATTCCTGTATTGTTCAGGGGACTTATTGTGTAGGCTTCCGTTCGTATTTGTCCCATTGCCAGATGGAAACAGCATATTAACACCAATATGTGCTTCATGTTCTGTAGAAAATGAAGGATAGGCTTCGTTAGTCAATTAGTCGTACTAGATGATCTTGTGTGTGTAACTAGAAGAACTTAATTTAATTGTAGAATTTTGTATGATGGGAACTTATTTGCTAAAGATATATGTACCAGTATGCTACTCATAATAGGGCTTTAAACGGTTGTTGTGTACGACAACCTGCCGTTTGCCTATTTTTATGGTAGTGTTTGTTGGACTGGGTACATTTATTACCAGATATGGGCCAACCCAGATTTGAGACAATTTGTGTTTGCGGCTTTCACTTTTGAGGAGGACTTTGTCTCCTAGGTGGAAAGTGAGAGGCCTGACTGTTTTGTCGTAATATGCCTTTGAGCGTTGTTTGCTGGCTAAGAGATTTTTACGAGCCGTAGCATATGATTTTTGTAATCTGTATTTGAGCATATGGTAATAACTTTCGTGGTTATATACGGGCTCAGGGTCCCGTTTTAAATTAGTTGGGACATCCGCTGTGAAGCCGTAAAGGCAATCCATCGGGGTTAGTTTAGTACCCTCGTGTACACTGTTATTGTACACGAATGCAGCGGTTCGTAGGAATTGATCCCATGTTTTGGGATTCTCGTCTACGATTGTACGCAGATATTCGATTAATGGTCTATGGGCACGTTCTAGTGCTCCATTAGACTGTGGATGGTATGCGGAAGTTTGTAACTTCTTTACCTTTAGCAGTTTGCAGACCTTCTTGAATAGCTCACTCAGGAAATTAGTTCCCTGATCGGTGACTATTCTCTTTGGAATGCGATAACGCGTGACAATCTCATTGAAAAAGATTTGCGCCACCGTTACTGTTTCTCCATTTGGTATGGCATACCAATCGACAAACTTGGTGAGGTTATCTTGGAAAGTTAAGATATATTTATTACCTGATATGGTCTCTTCTAGTGGACCTACTATATCGAGGTAAACCTTGTCGAAAGGTTGTTCTGCGATGTCCGTTATTACCATTGGCATCTTGAATTGCGGCGATGCCTTCATTGTTTGGCACTTAGGGCATTTTTTTATGTACTTTTTTATATCGCTAAGCATGTGTCTCCACCAATACTTGCGTCTGATTCTTTTATAAGTCTTGATGACACCCTGATGGCCGCCGAAAGGAGAGTCGTGGTAATCCTTTAGGATTGTTTGAACTTCCTTGGGGCTCGTGATTATCTCAGGTGCCTTGACTGGACTTATTTCTTGTTCAAGCGTAGCCGGGGGCTGTATTTCCGCCTCTGGGAGTTTTTTAGTTTCTTTATCTTCCGCTGCCGTGGGCTGTGTTTCAGCGCTGGAGCTAGTATTGGCCTCTTGGGCTTTTTGTTTTTGAGCTCTGGTCACGGCGAAGCAATGAACGGGTTTTTTGGTTTTCTTTTTATTTGGGGGCATATTTTCCTCTACATCTGAGTCCATAGTGTGGTGGACTTGGGCTTGTACCGTTAAAGTGTTGCCTGTATTGTCTTCGATTAATACTTGTGGAATGCGGCTCAATGCATCCGCATTGGTATTATACTTCCCTGGTTTATATTCGATGGTATAATCGAATTCTGATAATTTGTGGTGAAATCTCACCAAACGGGAAGTCGGGTCTTTAACGTTAAAGACACCTTTGAGAGGCTTGTGGTCAGTATAGACCGTGAATTTCCTGCCTTGGAGGTAGCATCGGAAATTCCTAGTGGCCCAGACTATAGCCAATAACTCCTTTTCAATAGTGGAGTAATTTCTCTCGGCTTTGTTCAGCGTTCGGCTTGCATAGGCGATAGGCTGGTCTTTTCCCACTTCTCCTTGGGAAAGCACAGCGCCTAATGCTTCGTTGCTGGCGTCCGTTGTAAGGTTGAAGGGTTTAGAGAAATCTGGATAGATCAAAAGTGGTGGGGAAATTAGAGCATTTTTAATGCTTTGAAATGCTTCTTGGCATTTCTCGGTCCAATTGAATTTTACGTCCTTGCGGAGTAAATTCGTGATTGGACGAACGATTTTAGAGAAGTCCGGAATGAACTTCCTATAGTAATTGGCGAGTCCTAAAAAGGACTGAACTTGCCTTACTGTTCTGGGAACAGGAAATGTTTGGACGCAGGCCGTTTTGCTGGGGTCTGGTAATGCACCTTCGCTAGAGCATTTGTGCCCTAGGTAAACAACTTCTCTTCTCAAGAACTGGCACTTCTCTGGCTGCAGTTTGAGGTTGTTCTCTCTCAATTTGTCGAAGACTTTGCGAAGTTTATCATTGTGGTCATTTAGGTTTTTCCCGTAAATGACGATGTCGTCAAGATAAACGAAACATTCGAGGCCTTGTAGGCCTGTCAGAACGAAGTTCATGAGGCGTTGGAATGTAGCGGGAGCTCCTTTGAGTCCGAATGGCATACGCTTAAATTCGTAGTGCCCGTAATTAGTGCTGAAAGCGGTCTTATGTCGATCTTTTTTGTCGACTAAGACTTGATGATAGCCGTTGGCCAAATCGAGAGTAGTAAAGTACCTGGCATGACCTAGTTGGTCAAGAATATCCTCGATTCGGGGTAGCGGAAATGCGTCGCCAATTGTCTTTTCATTCAATTTGCGAAAATCGACAACGACGCGCCACCTTTTTTCACCATCGGGTCCCGCCTTTTTGGGGACAACTAATAAGGGTGAATTCCAAGGGCTTTTGCTAGTTTGGACTATCCCGTTTTCTAGCATTTCTCTTAATTGCTCGTTGATCACTTGTCTCTGGGTCTCTGGTAGTCTGTAGGACTTTTGGTTTATGGGCGCTTGATCTTGTATTAAAGGGATATTGTGGGTGATAGCATTTGTGTATGTGAGCGTATCACCTTTTAGAAAGAAGATATCATTGTACTCGTAGCAGAGTTCGGATATCGAAGCTTTTTCTTCCGCATTTAGATTTGGGTCTAGGCTGAGCTCTTGGTCTAACCTGTTGACTCGCGGAGTATGTGTGGGATCTTCATGATCCGGAAATAAGTATTTTACGTGTTGTAAGATAGCTGTGTTTTCCGAAAAGCTTATGTCTCTTTCCTCATTTGGTGTAGTTGTGTACTTACTATCTGTTTTACTTACATTACTAGATGGCAGGGAATGGGCTTCCTGCATTTTTAACGGTGGAGTACCATGTTTTATGGGTACTTTTGTTTGGTCCGAGTACTCGCACGCTTTCGTATTTTGGCTAATAGGCCGTGAAAAATTGGTTCTCTTAATACTATTTGACGGTGGAGCCAACTTTGCCTTCAATGAGGTCTTACGGATCTCGCACGCGTCTTTTATCGGGCTCAGGGGGCACCTTGTATTCTTAATACTAATTTTATTAAGTGGTGGAGTCGACTTTGCCTTTAAGTAGGTCTTACTGAGCTCGCACGCACTTGTGATAGGGCTCTTGGGCCACTGTTGTTTCTTAACACTAACTTGGTTGGGTGGTGGAGTCGTCTTTGCCTGAGAATAGGTCTTACTGAGCTCACACGCACCTGTTATAGGGCTCTTTGGCCTCGTATATATCTTAAATCTAGGTAAACTAGACGGAGGAGTCCTCGGCATCTTGTTTATCGGCTTCTGGATCTCGCTCGCATCTTTTATAGGGCTCTTGGGCCTCGAAATTTTTTTATAATTTACTCTATTGGACGGTGGAGTCATTGCTGCCTCTGTTCGGGTCTTACTGAGCTCGCACACGTCTTGTATGGGGCTCTTGGGCCGCGTTAGTAACTTATATCTAGGTATTCTGGAGAAAGAAGTTTTGCTTGACTTCTGTTCTGCCTTGGGAGGCTCACTGATGTTTGTGTTACTCGCTTGCGATTTATTCGGCTTGAGAACGTGGTGTGTATCAGCGGCTTCTCCTATTGGGATGACGGCGTAGTCATGTATAGGGAGCAGTTGTAATAATAAACTGTTGATGACTACTTTAAAATTGTTAATGTTGAGTATGGCAACTAGCACTGTTTCTTTCCCAGTAGGGAGTAAACTGTTGGCCAGGAAGACTCCGTCGCCTATCTCTTTAGATAAACAGAGCATTTCTTCCTTCACTCGTAACGGGACTGTGGTGATAATTTGTGACCTAGCAGGTATGCATATCGGTTCCTCTAAAGTAACCAGATGCTGCCTCATATCGCTGGTTTCTTGATCACCCAGACAGCTCTTTTCGTATTCCGTCGGCTCTTGTTGAACCTGGCAGCCAGCATTACTCTTTTGAGATGCCTTGGAGACACTGCATGTAGATAGCTTAACCTGTTTAGGTTCCATCTTTTCAGCAAGTGACCTCACTTCGACTGCTTTTCTGGAATACAGCTTGTCCGTTTTGCATGACAAGGGCACGGTGAACTCTTCGGGATTTGTTTCCGTACAAGGAAACTTGAGTGCTTTATTTGGGCCTTCAACATTACAATTGTTTGATAGGAAATCGTTTCCTAATAGGCCGTCATCGGAAAGACCTGGCAGGTTTTGTACCACCTGAAACTTGCAGGGAATTTTATTTTTTAAATTGAAGTTGCCCTTGCAATTTCCCAATGTCTTTCCGGTTCCAAAAGGGGTCTGTAAAGTGCATGCCTGATTGGAATTAATTATCTTGAGGTCTTTAATTGCTCTTTTCTTAATAATACTAACCTCAGCGCCAGTGTCCACTACTAGTTTTGTATGGCCGTTAATGCTTATGTCCAGTGGAAGTTTCACTGTAGGGACACCGGATTCGGGCGCTTGAGGTGACCCTTTTAATTTTTTAGTTGGGTTTGTAGTCGAGCCGGGGAGTTTTGGGTCGACTGCATGTCGTTTCCCTGACTCCGGGCTTCCCATTTTTTCTTCTGGCGGCAGCCTTCGTCTGCATGTCCTCGGCGACCACAAAAGGTGCATTTGAGTCTTATATTGAAGACTTGAGGACTTTTTGTGTTGTGTTGATCCTGTGTAGGTCTGTTGGAGAGGCGTGGAGGAACAATTTGTTGGGTCTGTTGACTTTTTCTGCAATCACGGACGTCATGTCCATAGATTTTGCAGTTTGAGCAGAAAGGGGTGTTCTTGCGCTTAAGGCAATCTGTATATGTATGACCCTTTCGCTGGCAGAAATTACACGTGATGTTACGGACCAGTGCATCTGTATCCGAATTTCTGGCATCAGTGTTTGTAAACGGTCTTTGTCGTGACTGTGATGATCCTGGATTATTCACATTGCGTGAAAACTGGGTTGGATTTGGAGCTCGAGGTGATGCGAACATAGGTGTTGTTGGCATTTGATAGTAAGGAGCTCTATAGTAAGCTCTCACTCGTAAATCTGGGTCTACTGGAGCCATTGGAGGAGCTTGTACCAGAGGAGTCTGGACGAATGTAGCACTTTGCTGTAATTTCTCCATGTCCAAGGCTTTTTGAATTAGTGACTCTAAATCGCCTTCTCCCTGCGTGAGCAAATATTGACACAGGTGTGGGTTAGTTACTCCACTTTTCAGAGCGTTTTTGGCAAAATCCATCAGCTGTGTTTTCACAGCGGGGACTGCCTCAGCTCCATACTTCTGTGTCGCTGCCTCGTTGCAAATCGTCAACAACTGTTTCAATCTTGTGATGAACACAGTGAGAGATTCTAACGGGTTTTGTCTGGTGGTAATTAGTTTGTTCACCAGCTCCTGATATGTCTCACGGGGAAGGTATGTTCTGTTTAAACGTTCCTCTACTTCAGTAAATGAAGCAGGGACGTCTGAAGCGAATAATTGGTATGCGTCACCTCTGAGTCTTGTAGGAAGGACCTGAATGAAAGCCACTTTTTCTTCATTATTAAGGCACTGCATAGTTTGTTTGCAACAGCCAATGAAGGTTTGTAACTCTCGTCCCAATTGTGGGGTACTTTCACCCGAAAATAAGGGAACGAGTTGAGCTGTGAGCTTAGCTACTTTAGCGTAATCCACCATTATGTGTAGTCTATTGACTGGAAATTGAAATTTGGGTG
Organism: Dioctria rufipes; assembly: GCA_963924295.1. Classification (NCBI taxonomy): domain Eukaryota; kingdom Metazoa; phylum Arthropoda; class Insecta; order Diptera; family Asilidae; genus Dioctria; species Dioctria rufipes. The sequence goes on along the minus strand of OZ002740.1, from coordinate 329,962,105 downwards.
GACTAGCTGGGCTTGTTTCTGGGCTGATTTCCGTTAAGGATTCTTCGAGCCAATCGACTAGCAGGTCTTCGGGAGTTGGTTCAGCTACTTCGCCGTCGCTGTCACTATCACTATCACTGTCACTTAACCTAACACTCTTATTCTTTCCTAGATCTAAACTGAGTGAGCGCCGAGATTCGGAAAACTGTTCTAGTTCCTTTCGGAACTGTATTGTTTTTTCTTTTAAGGTCTTTAACTTGACGAGTCTGGTCTCACGCTCTGTTTTTAATTTGTGATCTAAGGCGTCACAACGGGTAATCGTCAGTTTATCCGATTCCCGCGCTCTCTCGTATAATTTATTTAAAAACTTAGCTAAACTTACTTGACTATTCAGACCTGGCAGAACGGTTCCGCTTCGAAGTCTAGGTCCTGTTGGGGGTAACTGTGGAGGTTTTTCTCCTGCAGCGGATGATGTACCTTCACCGGGGTGCTGTGTATTGGCACCTGGGGTTAATCCCGCGTCGGCTAAAGATGGAGAGTTTTCCCTTGCTGCTGCTTCTGGTTCCTGCTGAGGTAGAGCAGGATTGTCGGCTGGCATATGATGCGCTGTTCAGTGAAAGGGGGGCTCCTTGCCTGCTTAGGTCCCTTTGCTGTAATTGAGAGGGGGGTTTCTTTAACCGCCTTCGAGTTCCCTCTCAATCCTTTGTCGGTTGATTTCGGCTTTCTTTTGCAGCTGGGGGGGCCCTGGGCCGTCTTAACTTCCCCTGGATCTAGTTGAAAAGGGGGCTTATGAGCCGTCTTCGATTTCCTCTTCAACTCCGGATCGTTGACTGCTAGCGTTTGGTCGTCTGGTTGGCTGGAGCTTCAGGCTGTTTTTAGAGCTGTGTCCTGGCTGATCTGTACTCGTCCTTCTGGGAGATTTTGGATGGTTTTGCACTTCCTTCTTTGGACTGTTACCTTGTATCCCTCGGTGGTGCCTGTGCACAAATTGGGGTGAACGCTTGCCCGCCTGGAGCAGAGGCGCCTAGAGATGGTATCTACCCGAGTGTTGGGGGTGACTTGGCCTGAGTGGCTTCGTCAAGGGAACCCCTTAGGTTCGCAGGATAGCGGATTTTAAAGCTCTTATGCCTTTCTATTTTGACTTTTAGAAAGCAGGCTTCCACTATCCTACCGGCTGCGCCAATTTTGTTATATTTTTCAATGGGAAACCTATTAGCACTGTCACTCCTCACCTCGGTATACCAGCTGCAGTGATTATAGCACAGCACTTCTTTCACCGTTATTATTCCTTGCCGGACTTGACGGTACACAAAACAACATCAAAGAACACTTTATTCCGTTTACTTATAATTTTATTTCTTTTTTAAACCCGCTTAATAGGTATTAACATCTTACTTAAATATGTTTGAATCAGTTTTCCTTATTTATTCTCTACTTAATCACCAACAACAACAATTTTCTTTTAATGAACCAGAACCCTTTTTACACTTTCTATCAAATTTGGTTACTTCTTTCTCAAAAACAGCACACTTCTTTTTTTAAATCAAACTCCACGTTAGCGCTCAAAAACCGACTGATCTCGAGACTTGATTTTTTAAATCTCAAGTCTTGTTGCTCAGGATAGGAAAAGTGCTTAATTAGCATTCCTATCCTGAGAAAATTATTTACCGCTAGGCATGTTTAAACATGCCCAGAATTATCGCGACGAACGATGGTTGGAATTGAAATTTGATATTTTCATAAATATCCAACCATCGTCGTGCTATCGTGCATACATTGTTGCGATCACAATGTATGCAGCTCGCGACAATTCGCTGATAAGAGCTTTTTTCGGTGAAGACTTGATCATTTCAGTCTTCACCGACGTAAAATTTTATGCGCCCGATATGTATGTTTGTATGTATGTACATACATATCGTATTTACGACAAATCTTACTGAAGGTAAAATTTGTCGTGGGGCTTTTTTTATTGAAACGACTTGGGATGAAATTTAAAACTTTTATTTTTCCCAAGTCGTTTTGTGATAAAATATTTTGGTTGTATGCGAAGGAATTTGAAGAAATTGCTGATGGCAATTTCTTCGCCTTGTTAGGAGATAAGCTAACCATGTTTTAAGCATGATTAGCTTATTTCCATTAATGAGAATTAAATATTTTTCATGTTTTTTCCCAATGATAATTGTTAATTACAATTATCATTGTTAACCCTTTTTAGGTATACAACAGTGCCAAGATGCTTTTGGACTGTTTTGAAGTATGTGGGCCGGCACTTGTTCACTTGATAAATATGTCACTGAGATCAGGTTGCTTTCCGGATAAATGGAAGGAGTCAGTAGTTACACCAATAGCGAAGGTTACTGGAGCAGATAACTGTGAAGACTTCCGCCCAATTAATGCTCTACCAACGTATGAAAAAATATTGGAAAAAATCGTTCAGATGCAGCTTGAGAATACTTCAATGAGCACAATCTTTTCATTGAGAACCAGTCAGGCTTTAGGAGTCAACACTCATGTGAAAGTGCGCTGAATCAAGTAATTATTGATTGGAAGGAAGAAATATCTACTGGAAATAGTGTTATTGCTGTGTTCCTCGATTTAAAGAGGACATTTGAAACTATTGATAGAAATGTTCTTTTGAAGAAACTTTATAGTTATGGAGTACTATCTACGGAATATCAGTGGTTTAAGTCATACCTCCAAGGTAGATCACAGAGGACTGCTATCAATGAAAACATGTCAGAAAGCAAGAATACGACTCTAGGCGTTCCGCAGGGTTCGATATTGGGACCATTATTATTTATTATATATATAAATGATATTAACAAAGTTCTTGAACATTGCAAGATAGTCCTATTTGTTGATGATGCCCTGTTGTTTCTATCCGGTAATGACATTTGTGCGTGCGAAGAAAAAGTTCAAGGAGATCTGGTTAGATTGAGTAAATGGTTTCAGTATAATAAATTAAAGCTTAATATAAATAAATCTAATTGTATGGTGTTTAAACGCCAATGTAGTGTTAACTTAAGCATAAATAGTGAACGTATTGAACAAGTGGAAGAAATTAAATATCTTGGTGCAATTTTGGATTGTAGACTAAAATTTAATCTCCATGTGAATTATGTTGCGAAAAAAATATCGAAAAAAATAGGTTTTTTTTAAAAGAATAAGGAATAGCTTAGATACTTTACAAGCAATAAATGTTATGTAATTATCAAGCTCCATTTTGAATATTGTTCAACTGTGTTGTATATGTGTGATGAAAGTGCGTTAACGAGACTACAAAGGTTGCAAAACAAAGCTATGAGAGCTATACTGAAGTGCAGCAGGTACACAAGAATTTCAGATATGTTAAGTGAATGTTTTATTGTTTGTTGACAAAATTAGAAGAGGATGTATGCCTAAATATTTAACATGCCTAATTAATTATGTTAGAGATATACAGCCATACTTGTTACGAAAAAATCTTTGATAGTGTTACTTGAACACCTCTTGAGAAGGCGTTGAGCTAGAAAGCTTGTTAGGAAACGTACTTTGATAATTTGGCACATACGTCTAAGTGAAGTGAACCTGACTAAATCGGGCGTGGTTGAGGATCGTTGCCTGTAAAGAATTCGAAATAAATTTTATAATGCTTTGATTCAAGACTTTCAGTTATCACAAAGCTAATATTATAAAAAGCAAAGTAATTTCAACTTCAAATATAAGCTTTTCAGGTTTTAATCCTTATTTTAATTACTGTTGAGAATGTTTTGATGGGCTCGCCTTGAGGCTAGCTGCTGGCTTGGTTTGTGTTGCATTATTTCAAAACCCGTGTTGGAAATTTTGACAACGGCGCGGGGAAGCCTCGAGGCCTGGATGTGTTTCTGCCATTAGAACGCGTTAAGCTATTTTGCCCAAAAACGTGGTGGTCGTACACCCTATTGTTTTATCACTCTAGGATATATTCCCATTGGACATGCTTTCTCGTAGGTAATAACCACTCAGGAATCTAGATAAGATTAAAACGCATTTCTGTCTTTGATGTGTAATTTAATCAAATTTATTTAACACTCAAATTGAAATTAACTTTCAATTTTTTGATTTCGACAAATAAAATAAAAAGAAACGAAACTTTTCTCTCATAGCCAGGCTCAAATCTATATCGAATCTTCCGAGTCATCATAATTTAATTCATTAATCCTTGCACGACCGCTCTCTTGAAAGTTACTGAAGACATATGGCTGGCATTTGATGAAGATAAGGTTACTGCACTTGTGTTGATGGCCTTTCCTAAGGGTTTTGATAAAGTCAATCACAGGCTTTTAATCAATAAGGGAAATAACTACAAATTTTTCACTCTCTGCCTGCAAACTTGTGGCATCTGATTTCTGTAACAGAATGCAATTGGTCGAATGCAATAATTTATCTTCTGAGCTCTTGTTAACGAATTGTGGTGTACCTCAAAATTCTATTTTGGGACCGCTGCTTTTCTCTGTTTTCATAAATGTCCTGCCTAATATAAGATACTCTAAATTTCACCTCAATGCTGATGATTTGTTATTTTATATCTCTGTACCTTTGGGGTTGATTGATAATGGTGTGGATAAGCTAAATGAGGACCCCTTAACAGTCTTGAATTGGTCCAAGCAAAATAATCTAGTCCTCAATCCCATGCCGTAGACACTTCTTGTTTTCCATACATTTTACTCAATGAATGCCCATTTAACAAAACTTTGACTAAGAATAAGCACGTTAACAGCATCACTGCTAAGATTTATGGAACTCTTCGTATGCTTTCTCTATCATCGGCCTATACTTCTCTATCCACTAGACGTATGCTTGTTCGTATGCTCATTATCTCTATCATTATGTATGGTTGCGAAATTTTTGACTGTCAGCTGTTCGTTACATTAACGGACTTCGAAGATTTAACCATATCAGTGCACATGTTATTTCAGTTATTGGATTTCATTTAGTGTCCTATTTTCATCAAAGTATATTAATCTTTTTATACAATACCCTTAAGTATAGAATACCGAACTATCTGTATAATTTTTTCTCGTTCTAACCGAACTTTTACGTTAATTAGTCCACGATATACTTGTGTGGTATCAGAACGTCAGTTCCTTGTCCAGGCTACCAGGCTGAGATGAATTTAGTATCAAATTAGCTAGATACATGACTAGAGGACTTAAGTTTAGTTTTATTTTCTAACACTAACATTATGTAGGTAACAACTGGTTATATATTGCTTGTAGATTTATTGATTTTTTCTTTATGTAACAAGCTTGTGTGGAATATATGTCTTAATTATGTGGAGTTAATTATAAATTTGAATATGAATTTAGTACTTGGAAGTTTTTGGTGGATGGTGTTTAAGATAGCGTTTAATTGAGCCGGGGTGACTATGGTGGGTATAGTTTTCCATGCCGTGCATCTGTAACCAGGTCCACTATCCATGCCATGCTTTGGTAACGTAAAGTTATTTGCATTATGAGTGAAATTAGGTATTCGATTTCCGATATTATCGTAAGTGAGACGCTTTCTATAGTGAAATTTTATATTTGAGTTTTAATCAAGGAAACTTTGTTATCTAGCGTTATTATCTGTTCTTCAAAAACTTTTTGCATTTTATTGAATATGTTTTCTGTGGCTTCAATAACTACAGTTTGGTTTTTTATTAAATTTAGTAAGTGGCTTTCATTATATTTCAGCTTTTCGATTTGTCCATCGTAATATTTAGCATCGTCTTCATTTCGTGCTCTAAATAGAGATAAAATGTTGTGACTCAGATGCCCAATGCATGCAATTTAAATCTAAAAATCATCAACTCACACTTCCATATTATAATAAAATTCACTTAAGCATAAATGGCTTTTTATTATCAGACACACATTTCATTCTCACGATATGCATATGTACATACTTACCTACATACAGTGACTTCTTCGTTTTCTTTTCAGTATGTACATTGCACTAAGTATAATACATAATTCTTAAAATCTAATTGCATGTACACACATACAATTATTCTCGCCCTCTTAAAATTAACATTTCAAAACGGGCGCACAACTGCATATCAGATTTCGTTGCATTCATTTGCATTCTCCCATGTACGTTTTTCAAACGTCGTGAGAAATTAATGAGAATAAAAAAGATCTTTTTAAGGTTTTGAAGGGTACCTGGGGGCAGCAGGCCAAATCCTTCGGGAGTTTGTTTAAAATCCGTCAAGAAGACAAGATCGGGGAGTTTTCTTAAAACCGTATAGCCGTGAGTGTACATAGATATATCGGGTGGGTCGTAAATTTTTGTACTTTTGAAGTCGTGCTAGCGAGAATACAGAACGAGGGGGGAGCCGGTTCACTCACGCGCGGCTCCGCGCTTCTTGGAAATTTGGTCCCAATGTATCCCTTCACGGGAGAAGAACGCGCGTTCTGTGTAAAACATTTTTACAAAAACAATGATTCTTACGTCGCTGTACGCCGCGTATTTCGTTCCCATTACCAATTACATACATAGTATTAATCAGTGCCCAAGTGTTCATTAAATTAAATTATTAAATTGCAGAATCTGTAGTAGGGAAAACCCGAAATTAGAACACCACAGACGTTTGCATTCTGCAAAGGTGACGCGGTAATTCTGTAACAAAATACTACATTTTCAACCACAGTTGCAGCAGTTCGTTGGTTACAGTAATAGAACTTTGTTGCAGCAAGATGGTGCATACATCCAACGAGAGTATACCCGTGGTTAAAGAAATGCTCCCTAACAAGCTGATCTCGCGTAGAGGAGATATTCGATGGCCTCGGATCTAACTTAAGCTGATTTTTTTTATGAGATTACTTTAAAGGTTGAGTCGTCTACGTAAATAAATCCACGACGTACTCCAATTACAGGAGAACATTCGTCCAGAAATGGTCAACAAAACTTAAGGGCCAGATTTGAGGAATTCCAGCGGCGAGATGTCGGCTATTTGGACAATAATATTTTTAAGATATGATTTTCCAGTATTTTTTTTGTTCTTATAAAAAAACATTTATTTGAATAGAGTCTGCATTTTTTTTTCATGGTTATGTCAAAAGTGCAAAAATTTATGGCCCACCCTGTATATCGAAAAAAATAAATAAATGACTATCAGAACCAGCTTAACACAAGCTCGCTGCATGGACACGTTTAATAAAATAAACGGTCAACAATACATGCGTTTCATCACTTAGTCGGTGTTAGTTAGTATTAGTATGTTAAACTAAACATAGCCCAAACACCGAATGAGATGACATGCAATGCGACATGGAAACAGAAAATTAAGTATTAAATAGACGTTTTCTTAAAACATGCTTGGATATGCCAACGTCAAAATGCTCAGCCTTAATATTAACAACAATACACATGCGATTGATGGGTTCATACATACTAAAGTTGGATCTTGCGGAGTTAACATGCAACAGAGGTAACCTTCTCAGATTGTGCCTACTATCACGGAAAGAGATTTTGCTAAGTAGTAGGGGAGAATCAATATTCGCGGTTAAGAGTTAATGCACAAAAGTTAGAATAAAAAACAACGGGCCCAAGTGACTCCCTTGAGGTACGCCGGACGAAGCTTTCAGGACTCTAGAGATGGAATGACGGAATAATATTTGATATGCTCTTTTATTCAAATAAGACTCCGTCTATTTAATAAATGTTGGGTGAAATCCATTTTAAAGAGTATCACGGAGTGAGATAACTTGTCGAACGCTTTACTAAAGTCAGTATAAATACAATCTGTCTGATAACCTTTTGCAAACCCGCCAATGGTATCCGAGACAAATTCCAACAAGTTAGTGGTTGTAGACCTGCCCGAAATAAACCCATGCTGGTTTGAAGAAAGCAAATTCTTGCAGGAAATTGATAGCTGAGAGTAAATGATAGATTCGGATAATTTAGGCATACAAGACAATTTTGCGATAGGCCTATAGTTAGAAATTTCACTTTTACTACCTTAGCCGTAGTTTATAATTTCTAATTTAACAAAAAAATTGTTATTTCTGTATCGAAAACGCAGTTTATCAAAATTTCTTTTACTAACGAATATTGTTATCAATTGTTATCAATTCCTATTAGAAACTAAATACTAACATAACTGAAGTGTAGTTATCATTTCTACCATTGGAAATTCTATTAATTCCTTTACTATAGACGAGCTGTGTGCTCACTTTCCCAGAGCACGGCACACAAACTACAACATAAAATCAGTATCCTGAAAATATAAATTTTGCATGTACATCCATCTGTTCAGAATGCGTTAACTTAGCGAGCTGAAATTTTGAATTTTATGAAAAATTTGTGATACTTCTTTAGAACGCGTTAGGCTATTTTGCCCACACTTATCACTCTATAACTCGTTAAGGTCACTTTTGACACCTATCTTAAAGGAAATCAGTTGAATGGAGGATAAAACTTCACTTAAATTTCATTTAAAACCACTTGCAAACGTTGAAAGTTTTCAACTTTTTCAAAACAAATATCAATGGATGTGATAACTAATGTGTATGTACACAGGTATATAAAATAAAATATATATATACACATATATATATATAAATTTAATGTTGATATGAATACGCAAAACTTTTCATAAAATCGCCGAAAGAGCTTTTATATTCTTTGATAACATCAAAAAGTACCGAAGAAGCATTTGTGGTCTATTTCACATTAAAAGTTTTTGGATTTTCATTCACTTATTGAATGCAGAAAAATTTGAAGAAATGTAACTGTTTCATAAAGTATTCCTTTAAAATACTTCTCTAATGGCCGGTTTCACAGTCCAGGCTTAAGCCAGAGCTTAGTTAAGCCACGGGTGTGGCTTAAGCCCAGAACTTAAGCCTACTCGGTTTCACAGTACTCAGTTAGCTGAGGCTTAGTTAAGCCGCGGATGAAAATTTTTAAGTTGTCAGCACTGCGGTAATTGTGAATTTTTTTAATGGAAAATTGCCATTGTGGATTAAAAACTAAGCGAAAAGAAGAAGATCTTTTTATTTACCAGTTTGTTGTGGTTTTTTTCTGGAAGGATATCAAATCCAAAATCATTGTTGCAGAATGTTTCGACAACGTAAACCATCAAAGCCGAATGTATCTACAGCCGGAACCGAGAATAAAAATCAACGTCATCCCATTTCTCGAAATATTGCGGGCGACTCTTTATAATTTTTTCACAGGTCACACCTTGCGATCACTGCATCCTCTGCATCAGATAAATAACTAATTTTTGTCCTAAACTGTTTGGTTTCTTCTTAAAATGTCAAATGGAATGCTGACACTAGCTGCCAGACAGTACTCAAAACTGCTAATTGGATAACTATTTTTCGCTTGGAAAATTTCAATTTAGTTTTAAAATATAACTTTTGAAATATGCACGTTCATTTAATAACAAAAATTATAATATTTAGGCAAAATATATATATAGCAATAATTTTTTATGTGTTTCACAGCAAAATCTGAGGCTTAAGCCTGCGAGATGACGGGCTTAAGTTAAGCTTTCCTTAAGCCAGTGATTTCACTTAAGCCTTGACTGTGAAACCGAAATATTTATTAAGCCTTGGCTTAAGCCATCGCTGTGGCTTAAGCCTTGACTGTGAAACCGGCCATAAGACTTTAATAATTCAACAAATAATATGAGCGTTTTCTATAATATGCCTTTTTCAACACAAACGTAATAGATTCTGAATGAAGTGGAACATTATTCGTACATTTTGAAATATTTACCACCTTAGGGTACGTACACAACGAGGCGAGGCTATATCAAGAGTTGAAGATGCAGCGCGCTAATTTTGATAGCTAGCATATTCTTATAGGTTTTTTCTTTGATATAATAAAAGGATTCTTTACTCATCCCACTTATAGCAATGGACTGAGCGATTTGCTATTTCATGTGGCACAAAAAATATTGTATTTCTGTATATCAGAGTTTGATCACCCTTTAAAACGTTTACTATATAAAAACGTGTAAAACTTCACCAATCAGATGAAATTTTACACTCGAAAATAGAATTAAATTAAAAAAATATCTTTCTTGTGTTCACGTGATATTTTAATCGCTTATAAGCATTTCGACTTCAATTATCAAAAGGTTATTTTATCCTGAATCCTGCGTATGGGCAAGAGAGACGGAGCATGGCAAACACTATCTTTACCTTATTCTTCCTGCGGTGATTGCATCTGCAGCCAACATAAAAACATCAAATGACATAAAAAAACTTCAGTAAGCGATATTTTGTGTTGGTAGCTAAAACTCTGCCATAGCGCGAAAGTCAGAACTTAAGTCTGTGACTCATTCTCATATGCTGGAAGAATCTATGATGATCAGTATGTAAATCTTCATATAGTATGTGGATGATGGAATTCTTCAAATTCTAATCGCTTGTTATTTATGGGGTCATAAGCAAAACTGCTGAAAGTAGACTTATGTGAAAAATGCCATATAATTTACACTACTTGACAAACACAGAATTCCTTCTTCAGAGTCTGATGACATAATTCATGCTCTCACTTCGTGATTTACCAAGAAACTGAGTGCTTTGTTGTGAACACTGCACCTCAAGATCAAGACGTATCTTCACCTCGCCTCGCCTCGGCTCGTTGTGCACGTACTCTTATTCTGCTATGCTGAATCCTATTGAGAACATGTTTTAAAAAATGAAAAATTTAGTAGAGGAATTGATTATAAAGTATATAGATATGCCAGTTTGGAGTAATCAGTAATGCCGGCTATTCGCAGAGGGTGCCGTTAGTGTCGATATTTCTATGTTATCAACCCACCAATCCAAGACACTTGTTTAGGTTTAAAAACATAATGAAGCTGGGAATGACTTGTTATACTAAAAACTATCTAGACGGCGCGGCGGCGATGCTAAGGGATAATTTTACTTATTGCCGAGAAAGTTTTCGGTTTTTGATGGGAAAGCAAAGAAAATTTCCGGTGTAGAACTTATCGGTTTTCGGTTTCGATGTGAAAGTGCCTTAACACAGTTCATTTTGTGTCTTCACTATTATCTACCACAAAATGAACTATAATGAATTTTCGGTGAACAAACGTAAAAAAAACACGACTAAATATACGACAAATTAGTCAACTGCTCCCAGAGCACAGTATATATCATACAGTAGAATAGCTTAGAACTAACTACTGAAAAGTGAATTTTAGAATTTCAATTAAAAAAACATAACCTTAAAATTTCTCCCACAAGAGGGAACTATTAAGTATGATACGGACATAAATGGGCGAACAGTAGCTAGCTGCACGACCGTTGACGGAAGTATTAGTTTTATGTATGTACACATATCGGCAATCGGCGACAAATGTATTGTTCCATTACTAAACAGCTGTTTGACGGTAAAGTGGTGTCATTTTGCCTCTTTCCCTCTAGTAAAAGTTTAAGAATGCCATCAGTTCTCTTTCTTCCACTTTAGATTTACATAGGAATCCATGTATTAAAAATTGACTAGTGTGTTAGTTAAAACTGTTGAAAGAGAAAGTATAGTCTCTTTATAGAAGCATCCTACTCACTTGACAGTTTTGACAGAGCTGGGCTACTGTATGATATATACTGTGCCCAGAGGTTGTGACAAAAATTTTACACTAATAAATGGAAATTCTACACCTACATAGAGCATTACAAGTGCTTAAATTCGAAATATTATTTTGAATTCGTAATGTGAAGTGTCATTTGTAGTTCATTCTACGTCATGCAAAGGTTGCTGACCTGAATAAAAACACGAAAAAAATCAGTAGAAAAGTTCATTTCATTTAGTCGTATATTTTGACATTCAAGTACGACAAAAGATCAGAATCACCCTCTTTTCTACTGATTTTTCAATTGTCAATTATATTACTATGTTTCCAGTTCTGCAAATGCCGCTGAACCTCAAGCAATTTCTCGTTCCCAATCGTTACAGTTCAGTGAAAACGTATGCCCTCACGGAAACAGACAGGAATATGACAGTGGTGCCATTTGCTTTCATGCATTTTTTGATTCAACGAGCAGTCCGTTTATATACATATCAGTGTATGAAAGCGATATCCAATCCTTCCCCTTCTCCTTTATGTGCCAAAGTAATGATTGATTCAATCCATAATCGAAAATTTCTTCTAAACATCAATGACTGTTATTATTTCATCAGTAAATTCGTCCAAAATGTATTCGAATGTTTAAGTAATATGTTTTAATTTCGAAGTATACCTTCGTCTATCAGTTGTATCAACGATGTAGAGTTCGGCGATGGGAAATTAAATGGGGTTGCAAGACTAAATGTAAAGACATTGAGTAAAAATTCGAGTGCTGTCCTGATTTTTCTTTGCCATCCAATAAAAGTTGAGTAGTCGCTTGTTTTTTTTTTTGACATTAATCAAGTGGCGGTTTATTCAAATCTACACTCTTCATTGAGCGTGGTTTTAGAGATTGCATACTACAAGTAGTTTTCTACGATTTTGCTAAATAAGTTCTTTTTGGCAATGTTTTCTGGATTTTAAGATTGTAACTTCCATCTTCAATTCAGTACACTCACTATGAATTCCTTTATTTTTTCATATATGAATTCGGTTTTTCTTTTATCAGATATAAATAGTAAAAGTTTTTGAATATTTAACCAAATTTTATGAGAATATATGTATGTTTTATATGTAAACAAGACTTTTATTATTTTTTATTTCATAAAGGAAATCTTCCGCTCAACACAGACTGCCATATTTGTAAGAAGGATATTGACTACCATGCAACTTCAGGTCTTTTCGGCTATCGGTGCTGTTGGTGTCAACGAATACTTCATAACCATTGCTTTAAAAAATTCAACGGAAATCAAGAATGTGATTTCGGTCCTTATCGAGATATGATATTTCCTCCAAATTGTATAGTTCCGGCTAGAACTCGAGGATCGATGAAACTTCATCTTGCTACTATTACACCTCCAACGTGGGAAAATTGGAAGCCTCTAATTGTAATAGCAAATACAAAGGCTGGAAGTAATACAGCCTCTGATGTTATCTCCCTTTTACGTGGTATTCTTCATCCTCTTCAAGTCATGGAAATGGGTAGCAAAGGTCCACAAGAAGCGTTACAATGGGCAGTAAAAACTAGTCCCAAACAATGTAGAATTCTTGTTGCTGGAGGCGATGGAAGTGTTGGTTGGGTCTTGAATACTATATTCAGCTTAAATATAAGGGTATGGATTTTAAAACTGTTTTTACCACCACATTCTAATTTTTTATAATTTCAGCCTATACCAGAGGTATCTATAATGCCCTTGGGTACTGGTAATGATTTGTCTAGAGTCATGCGATGGGGTAGTGAGCCTCCAGATGAATTAGATCCATTCAAAATTCTTAACAATGTACAGCTTTTAATAACATTAAAATTTTGTAAATGTTTAACATATCTTATTTCTAGATTAAATCAGCTTCTTGTGTAAGTCTTGACCGTTGGATTCTGGAGGTTGAGACAATCCGATATCGACTACCAATTAAACGCGCTCCGGTTCATACATATTATATATATAATTATTTTAGTATTGGAGTAGATGCCCTTGTCGCTCTTAACTTTCATAAGACTAGGGAAAGTCGATTTTACATATTGAGCAGTCGTTTCATCAATAAGGTTTTTCAGAATTATACAACAGTCATAATCTCTCATTATAATTATTATTCATAGCTTCTTTATTTTGGATATGGCACTCAACAAATAGTTCAACGTGATTGTGAAAATTTAGAAAAACGTTTAGATTTGTACATTGACAACAAATTAATGACGCTACCTGAATTACAATCAATCGTTTTTCTGAACATCGATTCATGGGGAGCAGGAGTGAAATTATGCGGTAACACTCTTGTTATCCATATTTGTATAATACAATATTAATATATATTGTAAATATTATATATTTTGTCAGAACTTAGCCAGTCTGATTCAGAAACTATTGAACATAGCATATCGGATGGTGTCTTGGAAGTTTTTGGAATTGTATCTTCGTTCCATATTGCACAACTGCAAGTTGGTATAGGCAAACCAGTTCGCATTGGCCAGGGAAAGCATATTAAGGTAAAGTTTTCAGATTACTATATAGCATACATTGGAGGATTCAGTTTTGTATACTTGCAAACAATTTTTAATTTCCCCTCGCAAGTGTTTACAGCTTTGTCACCTAAAGAACACTGATTTTGAAATTTTTTATTATTAATAACTTGCTTAGTTGTATATAAAATGTCTGGAATCTTATGATGTGGATTATAATTCATAATGGATAGCTATTTGATTCCAAGCTTGGAAGATTGCACAAATTTAATAAAGTTTTTTTTTAACTTTGGCTCTTAGCTAGGGTGCCAGATTTTCATCTCAAAACTGTTTAAAACCTAAAATTTTTCGAAAATAATAATTTATTCCGATTATATTTTTGACCCCAAAATTTGCTCTCAGCTCTTAGGCTAACAAAACAACCTCTGTCTACTGCAACTGACGAATTCTTAATAAATCCTATATTTGACTTAAACTTTATATTGTTATAAATTATCTTTCATTTTAGATACACTTAAAGCAATCATGTCCTGTTCAAGCGGATGGTGAGCCTTGGAACCAATCTCCTTGTGAAATGCGCCTGCAGGCCAGAGGTCAAGCCAAACTGTTAAAATGTTCCAATCACATTAATATTTAAATGTGATATTTTATACAATATTTCGAACAAATATATTAATCTATTTTATGTAAATCTCATGTACTACCATTTGTAAATATCTAATTTATATCTAAATGTATTTTATCGTAAGAAATTGAACAATTTTTATTTTCACTTCTCAATTTTTTTAAATTAAAATTGAAGGACCTTTCTATCGCGGGCCTCCCGAATGGATTGAGCCATCCTATCTAATTCCTATAGTCAAAAATGGCACAACTTTTAGCTAAAATCTATTTCTCTTTCAAGCTCAAAATGTACACTGAACTGTAACCAATTTTGGAAACAGTACGGCTGTGTTAATTGGAATGCATTGGAATTGACATAAAAAGTTAGATTAAAAATATATTGTTTATATACGTCTATCTCTTACAAGCTCAATTAAATTTGACAACAAATCTGCAGAGGAGCGCATTTTTCAGTAATAATACAAATTAATTTTTGCCTTAATTAAAACAATTTTAACTTCTTAAATAGTTTTTATGTAATGCAATACGATTTTTCAACATCTTAAATGCTTCTAATCGACAAAGAATAATAAATTATGAATCGGTGAACAATTGTACGAAATAAAGGGTTTTTACATCCTGTTCAAAATTTGTGCCATTTTTGAAGCAGAACGCTCAGTCAGTGACTTAAGCTACATTTACACGGCGACAGTAGCTTTCGTAAGTAGTTTCATATTGACACAAATCACAAAAGTAACTTTCCACTTTCTGGGCACACGGAAGTATAGGTAATGAAAGTTGAAAGTGATGAAAGTGAGAAGAAGATGACAGCATCGAGAGAGCAGGACCTAATTTTATTGCTAAACGCAACTTACGTAATAAACGTGTAAACGTGTAAACAAAATTTCATGATAAAGTACTTGTCATGGAATTTATTAACGAAAGCTTCTTTCGCCGCGTAAATGTAGTTTTAGTATTTGAAGTTCAGCGGAATACCCAAATAGAGACAATTATAGAGAAGTGATTAAAAGCTATAAATTTTGTTTAAATAAACAAAATAAGCTCACAATAAATATACAAGCTAATAAAAATTTCGAGTAAAGAGCAAACAAAATCAATCCCAACTGTTAGCTGGCAACTCGATTACTCAATCCGCGTTTGTAGCATACCATTTCGACTCGACTACGACAGCCAAGCGTGGTCGAGTCGACTTAATTTCAACTCGAGCCACATATATAAGGAGTTGAACCATGGTTCAACCTGAGGCAACTTACAACTAGATAAGAAAATCTCCATATAAACCCGGATCACTTTATGAAAGCTCTTTAGCTTTTTTTCAACAAAAGAAAGCTATCGTTGCAAAGAATTTATGTGGCATAATACAGCAAGAGAGAGAAAGAATGTGTAGAGCTTTCTATTAGAGGGCAATTAGCTCGTTTTAGTTGGATCGCGTTTTTGTGAGGTTTTGCACATCTAGATGTAAGTTGTCTCAGGTTCAACCCTGCATGTGAACATGGATAGGGCTGAGACAACTTACAACTAGATAAGAAAATCTCCATATAAACCTGGATCACTGAAAGCTTTTTAACTTTTTTTTCAACCAAAGAAAGCTATCATTGCGAAGAATTTATGTGGCATAATACAGCAAGAGAGAATGTGTAGAGCTTTCTATTAGATGGCCATTAGCTCGTTTTAGTTGGACGACGTTTTTGTGAGGTTTTGCACATCTAGGTGTAAGTTGTCTCAAGTAAGGGTAAGCGCTTTCAGTGGTATCAGCGGTCCATGAATACGATGAATGCGACATTATCGTCGTCATTTCAAGACAGTTGAGTTGAGTTTTGCTTTTTTGTAATGTATACGGACATTTTTTAAGAACAAGTATAAGTTGCATATAAAAGTTATTCGCAGATATGCCATATTTAAAAGAAAGGTATGCGAAATTTGCCAACACACGAATTGTGAAACCCATATGTTGCATTGCGTAACGACAATTTTAGAAATTTGCTTTACTTTTTGACGACGACTTTGACGCATCGCATCATTTGCTTTGTCCTAATGTCGCAGCACATTCAAAATTTATTTTGACGTCGACAATTGCGTGTGGCATTCATTGTATTTCAGCCTTTAGGACTACACAATTCACCATATTTCAGTCACAAAATAAAACTCAAAATAATATTGTCCTCTAGACCACAACACACCACCGTACTTCGATTCTCTTGTATCATGCTCTAGCGTAGGCCCAAAATACATTCACGGCCTCAGACCACGGGCCACAAGCCACTTGAGGCTTGTGGCCGACTGCTGAAGCCAAGTAAGTTACATTCATGGCCACTGGCCACAAGCCACCATTCTTCTGATAATGCATAAATGTATGTATTTTCATGTAATTAATAATTTTTCCTTCCATTTTATTTTTTTTGCAGAAATATTACAAAACAATTGAATTAATTCACACATGTAAAGAGCTTTTCTGACTAATAAATAAAATTCGGATTAATTACAAATCCCCCGCCATATTGAATAACCTACCATTCTTATACTTCAATGTTGGTAGTACCGGGGCCACGAGCCACAAAATTTGAGATTTGCTCAAACTTGGCCACGGCCACAGCGTGGCTTGTGGCCCGTGGCCGCGAATGTAACTTTTACAATTCATTTACATTGGTTTGGTTCAGAGGCGTGCATCCAGTGGCTTGTGGTCGTGAATGTATTTTGGGCCTAACCCCCGGAATATAATACAAGCCATGAAGTCGCTGAAGGCACCGACACATTAAAAGGCCTTAACGTGCCGGGTACAGCATGCAGTAAGAGCTCACTCTCACTGCCTTTTGTATACTCGTCATGGAGGAAAAACTAAAATTTCATCTTAAACAGGTCCTAAAGCCCAAAATTGTTACTCCCACAGCAAAATGAAGTTAAAACAAATCGCAGCTAAATATGTTTTCTTTCTAATAGTTTTTAAGAAAAATAGCATGTAGAACAAATTTACGGAAATTATTGCGTTTGAATAAAATACAAGCAACTTTTATATGATAAACTCCTGCAGAAAGAAAAGGCAAGAATACTGTGGACGTCGCCTGCTGACCGTCCCGCTGCTTTCTTTTTACGGCTTTGTTCATGGCTTGTATCTTGCGGGGGTTACGGCTCTAGCCAAAATTTCAATTAGGCCTGTTTGATTTTTCTGTGTTATAGGGCGTTTACACTACATCGAAATCACGTAATTTTGATGAAGTGATTTCGAAATCACTGTAGGTGTTTTCACTACCTCTGAGATGATTTTGTTTGGTAGGTGCTACACTTAAATACCAAATTGGTATGTAAAATAATTAATTACATAAACAAGGCTTTTGCCATTAAAAGGATATATTGTCATACAAATGTCAGCAACTATTAATAGGATATTTAATTTAATTTTAAATTTTTTCCTTACAAATTTATTGACAAATGTATACAACAAATGTCAAATAATACAGTTTGAGAAAAAGTGGAAACCAAAAATGGGCGCGTTCGGGCAAATTTTCGTGATTTCTGACGTGATTTCATTGAAATTACGCAAAAATGAGATGATTTCGAGTTAGTTTTTTGTACTGGAAATTACGTGATTTCGAGGGTGATTTCGTCGAAATCATGCTGAAACAGCGAAATTACGTGATTTCGATGTAGTGGAAACGCCTCATTATATAAATTCCGAAAACCAAATTTCGAGCTGGCAGCACTTTACGTTGATAACAAATATGAATTGTCAAATTTTCACGTGCACTGAAACGTCAAAGATTTCTGAGTCCTTTTGATTTGTTTTGATTGGAATTGACTATTGAGTGTTGATAAGGAAAAAGAAGTTTACCATTAATTATAATATGACTGATTCAGATTTTAAATCATTGGGAATAATGCCATGGATTGTAAAACAAACAAATAAATTGGGTAAAACATCACAAAATTATTGAAAGAAAATATAAATGTACTTTTTCAAAGGGCTGAAAACTCCAACACCAATTCAAAAGAACTGTATTCCAGAGATTCTTGCCGGACGGGATTGCATTGGAGCTGCAAAAACAGGGTCAGGAAAGACATTTGCATTCGCTTTACCAATATTACAAAAATTAAGTGAGGAGCCTGTGAATTATTTTGCACTTGTGTTAACACCTACCCATGAGCTGGCATATCAGGTATGTATACAAAAACGTCAATTAAAATTTAACAAAGAAAAGAACTCTTCACATCAAATCAATGTGTATTTATTTATAAACCCGTATAACGCTGGGTTCTACGATATTACAGAGTATGACAAACAGTTAATATAAAATATAGCAAAATAAACAATATATTATTAAACAAGAATCAGTTAGCCTAAATAAACAGCTTATACAGATAAAAATTAGTTGCTTATATAGTAACGGAGGTATATAGAATATCGATTCCTCAAATTGAGTCATAAATCATTAGTTGATAGTTTGGATCTATTACAAGTATTGGTGAGGCCAATAACAGCACAGATAGTAGCATGAATATTAAAAATTAAAAATTACAAAAAAATAAATTAAAAAATAAAAAGATAAAAAGAAAGAAAGATAACAGTTCATTTATCAGCTACAAACACTCGAACATTGCTACAAACCCTCAAACACAAATCACTTAATCACTAAATCATTAAATCATCAGGCCCCCAAATAATTGGAACAATAAACTGTTTTAACTTAATAAACTGTTTTAACTTAATTCACCAAATAATTAAACCTAGCACTAGCACAGAGGCACGGCACCATGATTCCAGTTGTCCGATCAACAATTGGAAAGCATTAGGGAGTACTAAAGGATCAAAATATCAGAAGATCAAGTGAAGTTAATTGGTTGAGCATACTGCATACTTGTTGAAGATGTTAAGGAATTAAATTCCGCCTGTTAGGGGTTGAAGATCAGTGAGTAAGGAGTCTGGAATCATGAACTGATCCGATGATCCATGATTCGATCCGATGATTCAAGATCCGATCCGATGAACATTCGAGTGAATGGTTGTATGAAAACTGCAAAATTTGCATATACGGTATACTAATATAATCAATTAAAACCAAACAACTAGAATGAACCAATTTGAAGAGAACAAAGTAATAACTAGAACAGTATTAAAAAATAGAAAATAGAATAGAATAGGTGGATTGGTAAAAGTAAGATGTAAAATGGGATGGCGTACTAAATCCGTATGGCGTACTACATCCGTATTGTTCAGACATCACCAATACTTAGGAACCATAGAAAAGGTGTCAACGTTTGGCAGACCAAGTGAGCAGGGTAGTGCCGTAGATAGTTGGATTTACACAGAGATATATTAGGTTCCTGGGGATGCACATTAGGTTCGACCTCCTAAGAGCTAAGAGCAAGTAAGGCCTTCTATGAAAATTCGCCAGGCCAGCTAAGCTGCCTTATTTCCTCTGACAATCTATTCCAGTTTGTGACCCCCTGAGCGAATATGCTTTTTCCACCAAACTGTGTATTTATGCTTGGGTAAATAAGCCTTTTGTTGTCCCTTCTACTCCAAGAGAAGCGATTCTTAATATAGCCTGGTAAAAGGCCAAGTCTTGCCTTATGTATAAGTGCCAGTGCTTTGAGTTCATACATGCATTCTAATGATCCGGGTACCAGGATATCCAACAGTGGGCTTACATGAGCTCTTCCTCTGAGATTAAACACGTATCTGGCACATGCTCTAAGTGCCCTCAATAGCCTGTTCAACCCGGTCTGTGAGATTGGATATAGGACAACATCGGCGTAATGAAAGTGTGGCAAAATCAGGGCAGTGAACAGTCTAAGCCTAGTTGTTTCGTCAAAATGGGGTGAAGCTGCGTAGAGAGATCGTAGCCCATGATATACTCTCGCGCACATTAGATTGATCTGTGCTTTCCATGTGAGATTGGAATCCATAAGGAGACCAAGATTTCTTACTGCCTTTGTTGCGAGAGGAATGTTATGACCCATTAGGGTTATCGAAGTGATTTGAGATGCCATATGTGTGCTTCTATCTGGCCTTATTCCATAACAAATTGCTTGCGTTTTGGAAGGATTCAGCGCAAGCTCATTTAGGACTGCCCAGCTAACGATCCTGTCTAAGGCACCGTTGATGCTAGATACCAAGGCCTCCGATTCTTCCATCCGTGCTCCAGCGTAGATTTGTATGTCGTCCGCGTAGATATGAAAACCAATTCCGTTTAGATTTTCGCTGACGTCATTGATGAAGAGTGAGAAGAGTAGGGGAGCAAGGATAGCCCCTTGCGGAACTCCTGAGTTCACCCTCCTTAATGTTGAGTGATTCTCACCTGACCTGACCATAAATAGTCTATTAGACAGATAACTGTCGATCATCAAGCATGCAGATTGAGAAAAACCAAATTGTGATCTGAGCTTTGATACCATCTTGTCATGTGGGACTGAGTCAAACGCTCTACTAAAATCAAGAAGCACATGAATAACAGAAAGGCCCTGGTCGCACATGCTACGAATATCTGCTGTGACTTCCAGAAGAGCCGTGTTGGTTGAATGAAGGCGCCTAAAACCTGACTGCCTGTTATTAAGTAGCCCTTCCATACTGATAAAGTCAGAGATTTGGTCGGCAATAATTAATTCGGTCACTTTTGAAATTGCAGGTAGAATTGTGATTGGTCGCCATTCTGAAATGTTAGTTGGAGACGAAGTTTTGGGGATAGGTGTAATCATGCCAACCTTCCACCTGCCTGGGAAGTGTGAGCAGGTCAAAAGTCTGTTAATGAGATGAGTGATTACAGGTAATATATAGGGTAGTGTTATTTTATAGAATTTGATGGGGGCGTCTTTGTATCCTATAGCATTTGATTTAACACGCTGAAAAGCGTTCACAACCTCCAACTCCGATATGTTACTTAAACTGAACTGTAGTTGCTATGGCCGTTATTAGTATCCGGATTTGAGTGTAGATCAGAATTTGAGTGTAGACCTTCATATGATTCATTAGAACTACTAGAGGTATTTGATTCATTAGTACTACTAGAGGTATGACCAGACACCGATGTCCGGGATGGAAAAGAATGATCAGCTGAACCTGAGAATGAGCTAAGAGCTTCCGATACTACAAGAGTGGATTCGGTACTGATTTCAATCGAACTAGCATTAGTGGTTTCAGATGATTCGTCAGATGACCTAGACGGTCGCACCGGTTTCGCCATACTACATAAGTAGTCGGCAAACTCGTTTGGGTTAATATTAGATTTCTGCTTAGCCTTGGCTCCCAAACCCATCTCATTCATTTATAAGATTTAAATAAATGTGTAAATGGTGTATTTAATTGATAATACTGGCACATTATTCTTTGCGTCTGGGTCTGGGTTCAACCTATAATACCCTTTGTACTATTTATAGCCGTCAAAGAGTTATTACCTCTTAGCCTATTCTCAATCGTATTATCCAGTATAATTTGTTCCCTTAGTGACTGAAAATGCGTCAAGTATCAGCCAATTTCGGAATGATCTGAATAGGTTGTGAGCTAATAACTTCTTAACGGCTGCAGATAGCACACAGGGTGTACTAGGTCAAATTAAAAAGGACGGTCTACAGTTTATAGTTTTTATAACAAAAAAGTTATGTTAATGACCTTTTTGCAAAAAAAAAGGTCAAATTATAACATAAAGGTAAGAAAATCCCAAATTTTAGTTTAGACCACAATAACTCCTGAGAGGAGAGGAATACAGGTTGAGCAGTTGTTGGAAAGGCTATAAAGTTCTGAATATCAAACAGCTATATACACGGTGACCGTACACCCTGTACTTTTTAAGATACAGGGTGTTTTGTGAAAAATAATTTAGAACCATTTCGATTACCCATAACGAATTTCCATCTGAAAGAATAAATTCCCTCTATAAATTCTAGGTCCTGGGAAAAGGTAAAAAATAAAAAATTTCTCGATCAGAATGACAATTTCTCGGTGGAAGCCACGGTATTTTTCTAAATGATTTCCGGTGTCTGTCCTAGGCCTACTTTTTTTCTGTCCCTTCATAAACGATCTGTCTATTGTAGTAACTCACTCTCAGGTAAACCTCTTTGCCGATGATGTCCAAGTCTATCTCGGATCTCCCGTTTATTTATTAGAAGATGCTGCAAGAAATATTAAAGAGGACCTTGACTGCTCTATTTCAACTGTCGTTGACCGCCCTCAAAAACCAAATGCTATTTAAAAAAAAAAAAAATAATAAGCTAAAAAACAGGTGGTTTTGTCGAGTGAAATTCAGCCCGCAAAATCCGTCAATCCCTGTTAGTCAGGTTCCTTCTTTGGCAAGTGTGGCCAGGAAGTCAATGCGGAGATAATACCACTCTAGCTCTTGCTTCGGAATCCGCAGTACCGAATATTATTACTTCTGTATCCACATTAGGGAATGGTATTTCTTGTCATAAAATTAGTAAATCCTCGCAATCGGTTGCATTGTTTGTCTTAACTGTTTCAGCAGATGTGCAGAACAAGTTATTACATCCCTTATTCTTGCCCTCCGACGCCTTCACTAAATTATTTGTACCTTCCGTGCGCTAACCTAGAAATACAGTTAATATAAGCAACGTTATTCCAAAAAGCTGAAGTCGCTTTCCCTTTACTATCAAAATGTAAGGGGGATTCGGTCAAAAACTGCACATATCTTCAAAACTTTTGTTGCAACTTGTTTTTATATCGTTGCTTTCACTGAAACTTGGCTGCATCATGGCTTTTGTGAAACCGCCAAAATCTTAAACAATTCTTACCAGATTTTTAGGAAAGATAGACATACGGATTCTGAGGCTCGTGGCGGTGGCGTACCCTCGCATGCAAAAACAATTTTAATTGCAGCCAAATTGAGTTTGCAAGTTTTTCCAATACTCTTGACACTGAATTGTTCTTAAGCTGTCTCTTTTAAACACGACTTATACATACTATGTTCCAATATTCCTCCAGACTCCATAAATATTGTTGATGACAAAGGTCAAAACATTTACGACCTACTCACTTCAACATCTAATTTTATTCACGGCAAGATGCAACCTCTTGACGAACTACTACTTATTTGTGGTACTAAATGAAGAGGACGATGACTATCTTCCTCTTAATAACTTGACAACAAAGGAATCGCTATTCCTGGACACTATGTCATCTCTTGGTCTCAGCCAAATAATGTTAAGAATGACATGGGTAGGCAGTTGGATCTGGTTTTCTCTACTGACGCGGGTAATATATTAGTGGAACCTAGCCCAGTTATAATGTCTACTTTTGACAAATATCACCCCCTCTACTTATTTCATATTACTTTGAAACCGAAAACATTACTAATTGTGACGAAAAACAATACTTCTTCAATTTTATAAAGGTTAACTTTTCGGAAATTTGCAATAGACTTACCTCTATTGATGTCAACACATTACTGTCTAGCAATAGTGTTGACGAAGACGTCTCCAAATTTTATATAATTCTTTTCGATTTATTTTCCTCTCACGTTCCCCGCGAGCGACACGGTCCTCTAAAACATCTCCGCCATGGTTCAATAAAGAACTAAAACATCTTAAAAATAGAAACAATAAATTGTGGAAAAGTTATATGAGTTACAAATGCATTATAAGTCACAACAATTCCCTCACATCCTATAATGAGTTCAAAGAACTTTCCTCTACACTTTATGATGAATATATTCAAAGCATGCGTGCGAAATTATTTCGTGACCCACGTATTTTTTTAAGTTTATTAATATGAAGAAAAAAAAACGGACAACTACCCCAATAACATGAGGTACAAAGATTCTGCTAGTGATAATTCATCCGAAATTTGCAATATGTTTGCTTCATTTTTTGACGATACATTTTCTTCGTCAAATTTCCTTCCTCGAAATGACAACTTCAGTCATATGAACGATTCTCATAACGTTTCATTCACTATCCCTACAATTGCGAGAGAGGATATACTCGATCATATTAATGAGCTTCCAAATGACTACACGACGGGTCCTTATGGGATCCCTCCAGCCTTCTTTAAGTCATGCTGCCATGCCCTTGCAGCTCAGCTGAGAATTATTTTCCAAAAATCGCTCAATAGCGGTTGTTTCCCACAGTTACGTAAAAACGTTGTTATCATATCTATCCACAAAAAAGGTAGTAAGAGTGAAATTTCTAACTATAGACCTATTGCAAAATTATCTTGTATGCCTAAATTATTCGAATCTATCATTTAGTCTCACCTATCAATTTCCTGCAAGAATTTGCTTTTTTCAAACCAGCATGGATTTATCTCGGACAGGTCTACAACAACTAACTTGTTGGAATTTGTCTCGGATACCGTTGGCGAGTTTGCAAAAGGCTATCAGACAGATTGCATTTATACTGACTTTAGTAAAGCGTTCGACAAGTTATCTCACTCCGTGATATTCTTTAAAATGGAAAAGTATGGGTTTCACCCAACATTATAAAATGGACGGTGTCTTATTTGGGTAACAGAACATATCAAATTTTATTCCGTCATTCCATCTCTAGAGTCCTGCAAACTTCGTCCGGCGTACCTCAAGGGAGTCACTTGGGCCCGTTGTTTTTCATTCTATCTATTGACGACATTGTCTCTGTTGTGAGGCACTGCAAAGTATTCATTTATGCTGACGATATTAAACTTTTCGCTCAGATTAAATCTGTTAACGATTGTGAACTGGTACAAGGTGATTTTCACAAATTTTACGTTTGGTGCAAAAACAATAATTTGGCTCTCAATATCGACAGATGTGAGGTTATGACTTTCCATAGAAATCAGAAACCAATCACTTATGATTATGTGCTCTCGGATTCCACGATTCGCCGCCGCGAGGGTGCTATTTGTGGCTTGATTGAATTTTATCTTCCACATTAACTACATGGTATCTAAGACTGTTCTATGCTGGGCTTTATCAAACTTTGGTCTCGAGAGTTCTTGAATTCCACCTACCCTGAAACAATTCACTGAATCTTCCACCTTATGAGGATCGCTTGAAGCTTTTGACTATGCACTCCATTGAAAAACGTCGCATGGTCGCCGATGTAACTTTTGTGCATCAACTCTTAAGCGCGAATATTGATTTTCCCCTGCTACTTAGCAAAATCTCTTTCCGTGATAGTGGGCACAATTTGAGAAGGTTACCTCTGTTGCATGTTAACTCCGCAAGATCCAACTTTAGTACTATGAACCCATCAATCGCATGTGCATTGTTGTTAATATTAAGGCTGAGCATTTTGTTGTTGACATTTCCAAGCATGTTTTAAAAAAACGTCTATATAATACTTAATTTTATGTTTCCATGTTGTATTGCATGTCGTATTATTCGGTGTTTGGTCTATATTTAGTTTAACATACTAATATTAACACCGACTGACTAAGTGATGAAACGCATGTATTGTTAACCGTTTTATTAAACGTGTCCATGCAGCGAGCTTGTGTTAAGATGGTTCTGATAGTCAGATAAAAAATCAGTGATAGGGCGGTAAGTAATTTGATTCTCTTAAGTCCCTGGAAGTCAAACTGTAATATAATATACAGGCATGAACTTGAGACGTCCTATTTTCCACCCATTCTTCTTGACTCAGTTGTGATACGTTACTGTAACAAAATTAGGAACTTAGGTTGGATTTTTAATGAAACATTTACCTGCGATGACCATATTAGTAATATGGTAGGTAGGATTTATGGTGTTCTGCGGATTATGCAGATTATGGTTATCAGCTAAGCTTATTCAACTTGAAACTCTTACTATTACCCTTTTTTTTCTTATATTATATACTGTCAAGCTAACTCATAATCTAAATGCAAACTCAATGGGATCATACCTCCTACTTGAGGTGTTTAGTTGTGTGCTTAGAGCACTTATCTTTATGCTTAAAATAATCATTATAAAGCTCCCGAGTACCTATATCTTACACTAGAATTTTGTTTATCGACTCGTACCAATGACCTCAATATCCCAGTTCATCTTATCTCCAAAAGAAAAACGCCACTGCTAGTTCATTCTCAATCATCACACACAGCATCACATCGCTCGGTCATTTCAAGCGGACAGTTGCTAATTTTCTCAATTTTGTAATATAATTGTTTCAGCATCTCATTACTTAGAATTTCTTTAGTTTTTTTTAGTTCTTTAGTTCATTTATTTCCCTAAACTAATTTTAAGTACCTTAATTAAATCTTCTTTACTTTGTTTTATACCATATATTATGTATATTGTTATAATTTTATTTGATACCCTTGGATTGTGCAAACTTAAAGGGGCTTTACCCTAATTGTACAGTATAAATTATATATATAAATTGAATTGAATTGATTTATCTATTTATTGTATTCTTAGCGGTATTATAGAATAGAATAATCTTTATATCAGTAACATCGTATAAGCCCTACACATTTCTCTTTAACACAATTAACAGACGTTTCTTCACGTAACGTGTTGTACAACTGAATAGCCTTATAAATGTATATTAAAGAAATCCACCTTCTCTTAGTTGCAAGTCTCTAATCTCACATTGACATACATATTCTTTAAAATTTAGGATTGAACATCCGCCTCGAAAAACATAGCTTGGTAATATCCCCTTCTTTATTTTAAAAATTAATAAAAGTTGTTGCTGTACCTCATGCACTTAACAGACCAATATCTACTACACAACAGTATACTTCGATCGGTTTATTCTGCATTTTTTGAAGGCGTTCAATTCGCTCTTTTTGTGCATAAAAACAATATCGTGGAACAGCATTTAAGATGCGGTTTTATCATCACTTTATATATTCTTATTGCAAATTTAGCTATAGTTGAGCTAATGCAGTTTTGTGGGCTAAGTGTAGTAGTTTGAGTAATACTCGTTTGAGGTTGAGGAGATAGTAGTTTGGTCTTGATCCGATAGTGACAAACTACCCGCTTGATACTAGCTTGAGTAAATCTAAGTACTAGTTTGGACAGTACTGTAGGAGAGATTGTTGTAGTCTAATTGGAGATATCCAGGTTATCATTAACCGCTATGTCTTCTTCTGAGAGGGGGTTCAGGAATATTGCGAACCTGTGACAGCTGTAGTAGTAGTAATGTAATAAGGCGGCAGAAGTTTCAATGTGGTTGCTGGATGCTTCTACTATTATGGATTCCGCTAGAATCTCCAAATGATCAAGCCGACCATATGTTGACTTGATAACTGGTATGAATTTGGTTGAGATGGTTTAAGATGTCGTGCGGTGTACTCACTAGCACTTGCAACTCGCCAGTAATTACATGGTAGCTAAAAGATGCTGAAAAGTAAAAGCTATTTATTTTCCATAAAAAGGGCATCGGTGATGTCCTCTTAATTCAAACTCATTATGTGTTTGTTAGGTCGCCTGAGATTTAGGGCTTGTACTTCTTAGTTAATGAGAATTCGGTACCTTTTTAATAAAGTTCTTTTATTCAATTCAATACTTTTCGGTTTTCGCCTGACATAAAATTCTCTCTGTTATAAATTACATAGATTAAATTCAAGTTTTCATTTAAGCTTTATAGCACCGGACACCGGGTTAATATTATTAAAGTATCGTCCGCATATAAATTTATCTTCGAGTTCACTAAAGTTAACTTTAAATCATTCACATATATAATAAATAACAGCGTGCTCAGCACGGCACCTTGGGAACAGCCAATTTTATCTCCACTGACTGCAAGGAAATCCCATTCATCTTCGTTATTTGTGTTCTATGCTGCAGATAACTTTCGAACCATTTACACTTTTCACCTCTTATTTAACACTTCCACAATTTTTCCAATAAGATATTTTTGTCTAGCGTTGCAAACACTCTCTTTAAATCCAAAAACTCGGTCGCTTTTCCCTGTATCAATTTCTTCTTTCCAAAGTGCGATGATAAAATTCAATGAAATTTCATATGAATGAGTCCTCCTGAAACCGGACTGATTATTATTTGATTTCTTTCCAGGTATTCTTCTAGTTGGTGCTGAACCACACACTCCAATACCTTTTTAAACATCGGCAACATGCTTTTTTTATTTAATGACTTTCCGCACTGGGCCAATTATTGATTCTTTTCAAGTCGTCGGGCAAATGCCTTCGTACATCGAAATTTTCACAAGATAAGTAAGAGTGCTTCCTAACTGCTACCAATTATCTATATTCATCTTTACACTAAATTTATTAAAATGTTTTTTTGGTTGATTTTCTTGCAGATGGATTTTATTTTATCCTTACTAACTTACTTCCCTGAATTGAAAAACATTGATAGATTCATTTATCTGACTTACGTACTTCTCTTTAAGTATTGTTTCATTTATTTCATTAATACTTTCGATGAAGAAATTATTAAATCTTTCTGATATTTCCGCATTATCTGTGATATTGATGCTACCAAATTTTACTTCTTTTATTTTGTTTCAGAATTTGCTACATTTCTTTTTGCGTTGTTACTTTGTTTATCCTGTTTTCTATACTACTTTTCTTAGTTTTTTGAATTTTCGCTTTATATATGTTCCTTATCGCTTTATACTTTTCACAAATACTTTCGTCATTTGTAAACTTAGCTGGTGGTATGCGTTCTTGTACTGTTTCATTGTTTATTATCAGAGAACTAACTTATACTTACAGCGTAGTTAATTTTCTTTTTTCTTGTAAAACCCTTTTTTTTACATGATTAAGGTTTCCTGTAATAGGACGTCTTTAATATTACATATTTTTAGTGCTTCCAGAAAACATTTTTATTATATTTCAAGCATTCTATCCTGTTTCTTAATTATTACTCTATTATTATCTACATCCAATAAAATCTCCAGCGTTTCATGATCACTTATTTTTAAGGCCTTATTTACCTTTATTATTAAGTAATCTATTAATGTTTGAGAGTTCTTTAACTATTTGTTCAAAGTCTGCATCTTTCTAATTGTTTCTCATATAAATTATTCTCCATTCAGTTTATATCACAGTCTCCCATTATAATTATATATCCCCGTCTATATCCTCCATATATTGGACCAATTCATTAAATAATGTACAAAAACCACTTTTTGAAATGCAATATCAACTTTTCGAATTATCTCAAATTCCCATTCTTTTTTAATGTAAATATCTACACCTTCTGTATGCTAGAATCACACCTAACTGGATAATATCCGTTTCAATACATCTTCCTTTCA
This sequence comes from Dioctria rufipes, assembly GCA_963924295.1. Classification (NCBI taxonomy): domain Eukaryota; kingdom Metazoa; phylum Arthropoda; class Insecta; order Diptera; family Asilidae; genus Dioctria; species Dioctria rufipes. Next base: position 329,932,352 of record OZ002740.1, on the reverse strand, counting down.
CTTAGTATCAAATCAATTTCATTTTTATGGCATGAAAATTGCCTATTATTCCCTGATATGCCCCTTTCAGCTTTGCTTTTGTTGCTATATACCTACTTGTTGCTATATTATTTTAAGTCTATGTTCGCAAGACATTGTCAGCTAAGCGTGCTATGGTTAAAGCTCATTTTAAACTCAAATTATATGATTCAATTGCTGCCAGTCTTGCAGCATTGTCATAGGGTATCATCCCCCGCAGCATAATACTAATTATATTTAAAGATGCACATATTTCTTAAATGTAATACATATGTTTTATCATATAAAATTGATGAATTTGAATTCTTGATTGGCTTTTACCACAATCCTATAAACTTTTATAGATTTCCGAGCAATTTTTAGTTGCTGGACAACCTATGGGATTACGGGTATGCGTTGTTGCTGGAGGAACAGATCAAATGCTTGAAAGTCAACAATTGCAGAAACGACCTCATATAATCGTAGCTATGCCAGGAAGATTATCGAGTCATTTAACTGGTTGCGACACTTTTTCTTTTGACACATTAAAGTTTTTGGTTGTTGATGAAGCAGACAGGTATAAAAGGATCAGTTAGAACTTTTTAATTAAATCCAAATCTTAATTTTGTCCATAGAATGTTAAACGGTGATTTCGACGAAGATCTAGCAGTAATAGAAAAATGTCTTCCAAAGGATAGACAAAATTTATTTTTTTCAGCTACAATGAAAGATTTTATCAAGGAATCATCTATATTACCGATGGGAAATAATGTAAGACTTTTTAATGTTTTTTTTTTGCATCAGTGGAAGAGGTAATTAGAGATATTTTTTATTATTTATTTTAAAGTTGTTTGAATGGTCCGAAGAAGCCGAAGTAGCTACTGTAGAAACATTAGATCAAAGATATATTCTTTGTGCTGATTACGATCGAGACATGGTCTTAATTGAAGCTATACGTAAATATCGCGAAGAAAATGAAAATGCAAACATCATGATTTTCACTACAACAAAAAAGTAATATATATTAATGAACACAAGTGACAGAAAAACTACTTAAAATCTTTTTACAGATACTGCCAATTGTTATCAATGACTTTAAACGGTGTTGGTTTTGAAAATGTTTGTTTGCATGGATTTATGAGAAATAAAGAAAGGATATCGGCTCTTAATCGTTTTAAATCTAATCATATAAGAACTTTAATTGCCACCGATGTTGCTGCAAGAGGTTTAGATATTCCAAGCGTTCAGCTTGTAATTAATCATCGATTACCAAGAACCCCTAAGGAATATATTCACAGGTAACTGTTTGGAATTGTTACTTAATTTTTGTAAGAGCAAAAAAAAAACAATTTTGTAATAGGGTGGGAAGAACTGCTAGAGCTGGAAGAACAGGATTAGCAATTTCTATATTTCGTTTTCCACGCGACCTGGAATTTCTTTCAGAAATTGAAACTGTAATCAATACTAAACTAACGGAACACCCAGTTGATCGTAAATACATTTACATGCATATTTATATTATCTAAAACTAAATAAGTTTTTTTAGAAAGAATGGTTGAGCGTATTTTTATGCAAGTAAATGTTACTCGCCGAGAATCTGAAATAACATTGGATAACAAAGACTTTGATGAGCGTGCACAAAACTACCGCCGAAAGAAGTGGATTTTGGAAGGTCTTGATCCAGATAAAATGGAAGAACAGTAAGTACACTTTGTTATATTAAAAAACAAAACAAAATTATAAAATAAAACATTTATTTTAATAGATTTAAGAGAAAGCAAAAACAAAAGTTAAAAGATATACGACGAGCTCGAAAACTTCGAGAGAAGGAATTCGCAAATCAAGATCCTCCATTAATTGCAGACGAACGTTTCAAGGATGTTAATACAGAACGCTTCAGTAAAAAACATCCAGTGATACATCGGAAGAAATCTTTGGGAGAAAAATCAAAACCTAGTTTAGAAATCAAATCAAAAACAATATCGAAGCATAAACACAAGAAACCCAATGTGGACAAAATTAAGAATAATTTAAAGACATAAAGTATTTTTAATTAATAAATATAAAAATTGCTTTAATATTCTATGAATTTTAAGCTTATAATTAATATAGTTTTTGTTTAATGTAAAAAATAATCTAGATAATGTTCTGTTTATCTGCATATATATGTATATATAAAATCAATCCATTGCAATCGTTAACAAGGCGTCTTCGGGATGAACTTCTAGTAGCGCTCTTGCACCATCATTGAAGGGGTAAGCGATGCTACCGTCGATAACAAGACCTGACAAAAAAAAAAACAAATTATTTATTGCAGCACACTACAATTTTGAACAAACAGAAATGCAATTTTAAGTTCAATATGAACAGTTCTATTTAATATTATGTATAAAATAAATGACTATGTAGCACATACCGTTCTGTCAACAAAAAGTCTACGTGCAAAGACAAAAACAGAGAGTGAGCTCTTACTGTATGGCTATAGGCGGCCCGCTAATGACTTTTAATGTGTTAGTGTCATCGCCGACTTCATGGCTTGTGTTATATTCCGAGGATTATGGCATTAATATCGTTTCACTGAAAGCGACTGTTATACAAAGATTTATATCAAGCAAAAGGGATTTTACTACATTTGTACTGCTCTGAGTTATTAATTATTTGCTATATAATCTAAGGATACAAAATGCAGTATGGCAGCAACTCCACTTGGGGGGCCCTTAAAATTTTGTAAAAAAAAAAAATTACTAAATTACAAAACTAAGAAAAAGTAATAAAAACCTTCCCGAGCGCCATGCCAATATACATGCGTGATTATGTTTAATGCACTAGCATTATAGGTGAAGCTGTAGATCGTCATAATTTCGGTCCTTGCGTCTTTGTAATTGATTGTACGGTCTAAATCATCTAAGCAAGAATAGAATATCAATTGGATCCGACCTATGTGTGAGTAAAGTAACTCCTAGTGAGTAACTTAAGAATAAAATAAAGATTTTAGTCAGTCGGCCCGAGTCAGACCCCTCAGCCCCCGTTAAAGCATAGTTTTCACAAGCGAAGTTACTGTCCCAAGTAACCTCGTTTTCAGTCCCGCACCTCCTCTTGGCATACCCACTAGTTTACTTGCGCCAGTACGAAAATGAGTTCCACTCATTTCAACTTTTCAGCGAAGTGGAACCTGAGAAATAGCCAAATTGAGTGTATTTTCTGCAATTGGTACACGTTTTGATGTATGCGATCATTTATAATATCATCTGGCGTGGAACATTTGTTTTTTACAAAAAAATGGTTTCAAGTTTCGGAGAAAAAATTCTAAGAAAAAAGAAAGTATGAGTACGTTCCTGGTATATTGATTGCTAAGGAATAATATTGTAATGAATGAATCATTACCTTAACCACGTACATACATCATTTCCTTATTAGCGCCACAATATTGTAATTAGCACAACCAACGTACATACATCAATTTTTATTTCATAATATCTACACACATACAACGCTCATAAGGAAACATTGTCATTTTACATACGTACATACTTAATAAGAATCTTGTTACGTACATACATAATAAGAGTCTTGCAAACGTACATACATGATAATGATTTCTTGCGAACAAAACATACGAGCATACGTACATACATATAACGTGCAAACGTACAAACATATAATAAATTGACAAATGTGAATATGCGCATCAAATTGCATTTCAAGCTGTGATTCCAACGTCAATTTATTCATGATTTCTACGTCACGCGTTTCATATGGTTCATATGGTTAACCAATTCTATTTTCGTTTTCTGAAACAACTTTCTCCGTTGTTCTTTTCAAGCGATAAATTCTTGGTTGCGGCAATACGCCGGCTCTTTGTACAAAAACACAAACACGGCACGAGACCAATTTCATGCATTATAATGGCACTAGGTTAACCCAAACCTAACACACAGTCCGATATATTGGGAGGGCGTTCCCGATATATCCAATTCTAGAATTCCTATATGGAATTTCTTAATTTCTACCTCCATCCTAAATTTTAACCAATTTTGCTGAGCGATGCCAAAATCTAACCAAATAAAAAGCCGATGCATCTCAAGAATAAGGCAGTCAGTTTTTCAAACATCTAAAGAATAAGGTTGACCCCCCACCAGTGGTAAGGCAACCTATTCTAATAAAGTAAATACCAAAAGTAACAAAGTATTATAAAGCACTGTATTGCAAAGTCAAAGAAATAATAAGTAAAGTCGTTTTAAAGTGAAGAAAAAGTGTTTTTATTCAATTGGGTTAGTGATCTTAGCAATACGCAAGCACTCCTAGTCCAAGTTACGGCTAAAAGGACACCCGTAACAAAATTTTGGTGGGAGCGTTGCGGATTTAATTAATTCCAGCTACCTACTAACTTCAAAGGTCATCTAAGCCAGTCGCTTCAGGGTGTACCCAACGTTGTTGAAGAAACAACCCAATCCCAGCCAGGCGCTCAGGGATTGTGCAAACAAGAAATATCAATACGTAAAGAAGAAATTGACCACAGAAAAAGCAGAGAAAACAAGCTCCAGGACATCAAAGAAGAAACTAGGCAGTATACCCGACCAGCAGGATCCGATGAAGAAACGATGGATTTCCAGGAATTCGTGAAAATCCAACAAATACTACGCAGATACAGCACTCTTCGAAAGTAAGTCGAGCAAAAGCTATGTAAATTTAAAACATATAAAATATAATATTATACTAAATATCTATTAAGAAATTGATAATCATATATCAAATTTATAAATTTATACTGTCAAATATAAATATATATAAGAGTTTCCCAGAAATCAAATAAGGTGTTCTAGTGTTAGTGAAAAAAAAAAACTTTCGCTCCTTTTTAATGTTGAAAATCTTCAGATAAAGTAATCAAATGCTTAAGTTCTACTTGCAAGATATTTTCATTTTGATGACTTCGGATTTTTTTTCTTCTCTCTTGATGACTTAATGTCAACAATTTTGTTTTGTGCTGCTATACACATTTCTTTTGTTTTCTAGAAAATGTACACCCTGTGATGGTTTTTTAGCTCCTGTTGCTACAAAACTTTACTTTTTTTCAATTTTATTTTTCTTCTGTAATCCCGAATAGTGTTTATGTAACCTGTTGCTTAAATTCTAAGCCAACTGCTCCAGCTTGGAAGAAAATGTCACATTTTGCCGAATCAAGAATAGAAAATTAATACTTCACCCAACTTTAACTGACTGTACTGAAAAAGAATGTACTACGCCAGTTTGGTAAGTAACTTTAAAAGTTGACGCAAAGCACCCAAGGTACTTAATAACAAAAGTAGTCGCACCCGTTAAAATCTTTGTTTAACTCTGCAGTGCTCCGGAAGTTCTTCTAGGGACGAAGTAGTAGAAAGTTGTCTATTTCTCCACATTTCACGCAAAAAAAGGGGTGTGCTCCAATAATCGTTAGGACACGAGCGTTGAAAGCTAGACATACGTGCTACGAAGGTGATTTTAAAATAAAAATTAGCTATATTATGTAGCACTCAACAAAGAAGATTTTTTTTAACGAATCTGTAAATCAGAGAGTTTCTCTTTCCTCTCTTCCTCGACCAAAGTTTCTTTTTCGCTTTCAGGTTTAAGGGGCATCAGAATCCAGTGTCAGTTGATGCCAAAGCCGGTTGGGGCACGGTACGGTGAGAATCGCTATCAAGGGATCCTCACTACAATCTCGAAAGGTAAGTGATATATGGTCCCTTCAGGGCCGAGTGTGTGTAGTCCTTTTGACAATTTCTTTTGTTTATAGTTTAGGTTTTTTTTCTGTTCCTCCCTACACAGTTCACAAATAGCCGAGGTGCTAACGTGCCGCCTTGTCAAGAAGCTACCACGGAATGAGCTGTCAGCTTCGCCTGACCCATAGGACCTCACGTTCATCTCTCTATCACTCATATCAGATATCATAGCACTTCACTAATTTCGTTCCTTTGCTGAAAGCTAAGTAGATATGAGAAAAGATTACAACCCATTTTTCTGTCTTGCGATGCATGCTGCTTGAATTAAAAGACCTTGAAAACCTTAAAATTGGCGGATTTTTTGTCTGCTGATTCAAAACTCATTGCTTATTTTAAAGAGGAGAGTACATTCAGCATATACAGGAAAATTATAAAATGGATGATGAAGGATAATAAATAAATTCTTTATTCTTGAATATCTCAAATTTTTTTTCTTATTTTATTTTTAAATTCATAAACTTGTTTCCAATATGGGATCGCAGTGGGTTAAGGGACGATAATTATTTTTGTCAATAGACGTCTAGTTATTTTTGAAAAAAAAATTATAGGTACATTCCATTGTTATCCTTTAGCCCGTAAAATTTGTACACCAAGGATATCATGTTTTTTCTAGTCCTTTAAAACATAAAAAGAATTCTTCAATATCCACTTCCGTTAAAAAGTTATTAATATTATTAAGTTTTGCATAAAATTTAATTTACAGAGCACAATAAGCGTTCTGCGTTGCCCTTTTCTTTTAAGATGCACATTTCTACTTTAGAAATTAAACGTTTCACTTATCCCACAGTATACATATCATGTTTCTTTGATAATTAGAACCAAAGTTATGTTTTTTGAATATAACTTAGTAGACCAAAAATCAGCGTATTTTAAGGACTACAAAGTCCTTTAATTCAGGCAGCATGCATCGCAGGGCAAAAAAAAAACATATGAGTTGTATTCTTATCTCAAAACTACCATTTATTCTTCTCGTTTGTTGTTGCTTTCCGCTCTAGGCGCTGTTTCGTGTTTGCGGGGTAGCTTTATTCATCTCTTACCTTGCATAGAATAATATTAGTTGGCGAGACGGCATGGCGACAATGTATTGATGTAGCGGGTTTTTTGGGATCATTAAATTTTTCATAATTATGTACTGAGAAAAACAGAGGAGTGTAGCTTTTCTTAGAGAATATCATTCACTCCTCTGTTTTTCACATTCAATGCAGAAACTTCGACTTTGCAGTAAAATCAACTTCACTGCACATGCGTGCCACATTAACTGCAACACCTTCATTTTCCTTCATTATGACCATCCGCTTTATCGTACAAATTCGGATGATCACGCATTGTTTATTAGTTTTCTTATATTATTTTGAAACAAACTCTTGTAAAGACAAACGCAGCGAGAGTTAATGCCAACTAAAAAATTACAGACTGTAATTGTTTTGTTTTTCTTATTTTGCCTACAATTCTACAAGTCGAAGTTGAAGTTGCATTTACTGCTGCTGCAACTGCATTTATTGTGGCAGCTTTAAGTTCACCCAAATAAGATACCATGTGAAGTCAATGAATTCAAAGTTGAAGTCAAAGTTACTCAATGAATGCGTTTCGGGCTTAACGCGTTTTTGCCTGGTGTTACTTTATGGATTTTAATTTCCTTAGGTATTTGGAGACCGGATGAAATTTTTGAGGCTGTGTACTGTATGAATGAAGACCAAATTAAAGCGTCTCTTCTCTATTGAAAGAAGCATTTTTTAAGAAAATACACATTTACGTAAATACGAGGCATATGCATATGCAGCCATTCAACACGAAAACGATCACTTTGCGCTGATTTTGAGCCCGACCATTTTCAATTTGGAAGTAACTTTCAGTTTGTATGGAATACGAAAATATCTCACATATATTTTTTCAAAAAGTACAGCAACATCGAACGACAATTTGATTTTTGTTAATAGTATTTTTTAAATACCTTTAATTATCTATGTATATACCAGTGCCATTTTTACGCATTCTACGATCAATGGCACCCCTTGCCTACTGACCAACTGATTGCCAATTTTTCAACCAATAAAACTAATAGGTTGTTTGGCTATTGACAGTAGACCATGGCATTTATTTCGAAGTCTATACCATGGCAACAAAATTATGTATATGTATATAAAAAAAAATGTCATTGGCATTGTATAGTGTCAGTGTTTACAGTCCCAGTATTTTTTAAATTCCCCGCCTTTTTTCAGTAGCTAAACTCTATTTGGAAATCAGAGAAAATTTTTTATACTGATGGTTCATGTTAACGTAATACTGGGAACTATGTCTGGCTCACGTTATTCCCTTAAATCATTTGATTACAAAACAACTAAACCGACTCATCGGGAATTCCCTGTACTTTAAATACGACATTCAGTTCGGAATTTCCCTTAGCGTCACTTAAGACTAAAAATCAGTTTATTTTCCTTTAAACTTATAAACAGTGTATGTTCCGTGTTGTGTTTGCTATTGAATTTTACGTTAATTTTTCCAAAGTAGTTAAGAAAATAATTTCTGTTAGTGGCCCAAAACCCTTAAGTGCTATGAATCCCCCGTTAGCAGAAAGTGTCTTTCCAATGGCTATCTATTCATTACATACGTTGCAGAAATTCAAAAGGTTTTATTAAAATTACTTTTCATATCAAGCAGTCCTGTAGACAATTATTTATCTATGTAAGATTATTTCTTTAGGCGGTGATAAGTGTAAGGTTTATAGATGACACACAAAAACTATTATGTGTTGGGCCATGGTTGATCTTCTATTTCTGGTGCGATACCTGAACTTAGAAGACGCTTTGTTTTTTCTTCATTATATTTTCCTTTTCCACATTTCTAGGAGAAGTTATTGCATTGGTTACTCACCCGTGAGGTTCGTTTTTGTCGTTTTTAAATAAAACAATGCCGAAGTTCGCCATTCTTTTATTTAAAAGCGACAGATTAAAACTAATTGTGCAGAATATGTTATTAACAGTCTTAAACGTAAATCTTATAATTACGAAGTAGGTTTCACTCGATTTTCTTGTGTAAGTGGTTAGTTTTCCCACCATTTAAAAAAAAATGAATTTCGAAATATGTAATTTTGTTCAAGTATGGGCGAGGTATGTTGCAAGAAATCTTTTCCTGTATCTCGGGGAATACTTTAGATAGGCTAATAATGTTGGTTTTATCTGAAAGGTAACAGATTAATGATATTTTCTTTGGGTACGGAACAGTTTACTAATATGGCTACTTTAGGAAAAAGAAAAAAAGAAAATTTTTCGAAGAGACAAACATTTTTGAAGTCGTATCGTTGATTTTTTACTTATCTAAAACGTTTTTGAAAGAAAACTATTATACATGAAAGCCAGTAGTAACACGAATAAAACAAGACCAAAATGGCGGTTGAGTAAGCAAAACGAGTTGAGTTACAGCCAAAAAAGCGTTGCAAGGATCACATTTTCGAAAAAAAAACTAAAATCTCCTGTAAGTTCGAAAAAAAAATAATATAACATTTTCGTTTGCAAATCAAGTTATATTTTGGGGGTTCCAGTATTGCATACTCAAACTGGAACACTAGGGAACATTAGGGTGGCCCAAAAAAGAAGAGTGTTCAATGTCTGAATGATCATTTAGGTCCGTATTCACCAAGCCATTTAATTGAAATTTAATTTAATTTCTGTTTTAGTACTCCCGTTAGAGAGGGTTAGGGCTCACTTAAATTAAAATTAAAGTTATATATGTGTTATTAGAACATAAAATAACTCAAATTAAATTATAATTTAATTTTAAGTGAGCCCTAACCATCTCTAACGGGAGTACTAAAATAGAAATTAAATTAAATTTCAATTAAATGGCTTGGTGAATACGGCCCTTAGAATTTGTTAGCTAATGTAATTTTAAACTTCCATGCAAAATTTCACTGAAATTAATATTGTTTTGAATTTTCAGGAAAACTGTTTCAACATTTTCTTTCATAACTTTTTAATTTGACCATTTTTTTTTCTTGATTCTTTTTATCAATTTAAGGGAACTTATTTATAAACTTATTGTAGTGGAAGTCGTTTTAGAAGATTAAATTCTTAAAATAAAAATTCGGAAAGCAGAGCTCAATTTTTTGTACAGAAAAGAGGCGTGCGGGTATACTTTTTCTACTATAACTTAATCTAAAATCGATTATCTTTCTAGCGACTATAACTTAAGAGGGTCATGTAGTAGATGAACTGTTCTCAGAATGCGATTTTCGAAGGCGAGGCTTTTTTACAAATTACAAAGAATATGTGCCAAGACGAAATTATTTTTAATTCCTGTCACAACGGTCACTTTTTATTTCCGTTTTTCAAAAAGTTAAGAAATAAAAATAAATGCGAAAAAATATATTTTATGAAAAACTATTAAAATTGGCAAAAGTATTACTTTCTTGTTCGAAAAGACACTGTCAAATTAAGCTAATCAAAATAATTTTCGATATAATAGACGAGTCGATAGTGATTATGTAACTCTTGTTGGAAATGTTTTCTTGTACTGTAAATGGAAGGCTCTCAAGTGTATATCACTCACATAATATCCTTGAAACTGTATATGAAATGGTGTTCTACCTTTGTTAAATTTATAACATCATAAAGCCTTTCTTCATTATTGATTAACAGCAGTAAAGCACTTTAGAACTCAAAACGATATGTTTACTAGATAGCTCAGACGTGCTGTCATTTTGTGAAATATATTTAACAATTGGCGATAAGTTTTAGGTATAAGGAATTATTTGTTGTAAATATATTTGTTATATTCCTATTTAAGGAGTGTCAATTGAATGCACTCAGTAAACTCTGGCTGCAGTTTGAAAGGGGTGAAGTGATTTTTTATAAAAATGTCGCCAAAAGCAAAATGCTTAAAGAATTTCTTGAAACTTCAAAAATATATGTAAGTTTTCCCTGTCAATTTTATGTTGTTTGTGATAAAAAGTGATTTTTGATTGTTTTTTCAGGATAAAAGAATTACAGATCTCCGAATACAAGCGTCAACTCTTTGTTTGTACAATTTTTTAATGACTTATTGTGCTTTATACCATGAAGAACTAAATTGGGATTACTCTTTGATTGGTACGTGAAGTGTTTTGTTTATTAGGATAGAAATGTGGTAGTGTGATGCTTTTAATATATATTTCTATTTATGCAATATAAAATTTCAATATTCTTGGTAATAACTATCCATATGCCAGACAGAATCCCGTTATATTTTACGATTATATTCTTTTCAAGAAGGACGAGAAGTTTTATACTAACAAGTACCTACTTTGGTAACATTTTCGGCTAAATCGAGAAGGAAAAAAAAATCTTTAACCGCGAGTATAGCAATAAGTAGATTGAAAATAGTATTTTTTGTTTAATTTTTATTATCTATCGGTTAAAACCGTATCTCAATGAACTGCCATAGAGCTTATCGAAAGGATCTTATAAATCTGTTTTCTTACTTTTTGTTAAAGAAAATTCCGTGCAAAAACTTACTCGTATGATGGCGAAATATCAGCCAAAAAGGAGGAAGTAAATAAACTTGTTTCCTAATACTAAGAAGTTTTTCTCATATTTAGACATTTTTTATTAAATCTAAAGCCGATTTAGCTAGACTAGTACCTGAGACAACTTACATTTAGATGTGCAAAACCTCACAAAAACGCGGTCCAACTAAAACGAGCTAATGGCCCTCTAATAGAAAGCTCTACACATTCTCTCTCTCTTGCTGTATTATGCCACATAAATTCTTCGCAATCATAGCTTTCTTTGGTTGAATAAAAAGTTAAAGACCTTTAAAAAAATGGTCCGGGTTTATATGGAGTTTTGCACATCTAGTTGTAAGTTGTCTCAGCTAGTACTAAGGTCAACACGCTAAATTTGACTTGTAGCTCTTGAATAGAGATGGCACCACTAGTAAGTCTCCCAAACAATTTTGGTTGAATTTAGTGGTCCGGGCTGTTCTTTAGCATGCTAAAAATATTTCTTGATAGATTTCTGAGAAAAAATATGTAAAAACGTCAACTTCCAATTTGTTGACGTTTTTACATAACGGGGAAAATTATAAAAATTCTTTTTATTTTTCTTGTTTTTAGTCACTCTCATCTCTGAGTGTCTGCTGTCATATTTTAGCTGGTAAAGAACAGCCCGATAATGGAGACCCGCTAAAATTTAGTTTAGCGCAGATTTCAGTACTAGGCTTAAGTAATAAATCACATGTTGTGATCTTGTACAAAAAAAAAAAAAAGAAGAAATGGCGACCATATCGTAGGTAGGGTGCGATAATTCATGTGATGTAAGAGGAAAAACTCTAACGTCAGCGAAATCCTCTCATTTTACGAACACAATAAAATAGAGAAAAGTAACGACATTTTGTTAATTTTCAACACTATATACGTTTTGGGATAGAATAATATAGTTCCTCTCCTTTTGAAGCCTTTTGGTTTTTTAAACTGAGCATTTGCTGACTTTTTTTTTAACGAGACTACCCTATCTAATACAGCCTGATTAACTTTGATGTATTTTTTAACCATAAATTTATAAAACTAATACCATTCCAATCTGATCTGATCTATACGAAGAGATTAGTCACTAGCCTTCTTTATTGCAGGCCATGACGTTATAAATTGCATGTGTATGAGAAATATATCGGTTAAAAACGAAAGTTGTATTTTCACTTCTCAGCGGCTTGGATAGAGTTTAGGAAAATGCGGAAACAGCGTAATTTTATTGAAATACTCACAATTACTTAAACTTAAAAAAAAAAAAAAAAATACATTTTATTCAACCAAAGATAACACAGCAAGAGATAGAGAGAATGTATAGAGCTTTCTATTAGAGGGTCATTAGCTCGTTTTAATTCGACATCTAGTATATATATTTTATATACTTGCTAACTGCGAGGGTTGAGTAAATTGCTTTTAATTTACCAATAACAGCGAATTTGATAGAGGAAGTAATGCAAATTTGCAGGAGGCTTGCTAAAAGCGAGAAATAGTCAATAGTTGAAAGAGAGGTAATCATATACGTACTTCCTTGCAATAATGCTGTCCCTGTTTTACAATTAATGCTCATTCCTTGCTTTTGGCAAAACCTTGCCAAATTGTTTTCTGGGAAACGACATGTTTCTCATATAAATGCAAGCAAAGAAATGTCTTTACGCCATACCTGTAATAAAGAAGGTAGTGGAATATGTTGAAAATACACACACACCCCAGAAAACGGAAGGGGGTTTTATTAGTCCTACAAAGGACATCAAAATCGTTAAGATTAATTTTTCCCTTTAAAACATTCACGAGAAAACAACATCAAAGATAAAAATCCATTTGCTTATTTCAAAGATCTGGTTGTTACTTCATTTGTTTCGGTATGTTCTGTTTTCGAGGCAGTGAGTAAATTTTTCTTCGAAACACAAAAACTGGAGAACGAATGAGAGGTAACAGTTCTGTAGATGCATTAAAATCAGAAAGCAGCGACAAAAGCAGAAAATCTAAATGTTTGCTTTGTTAAACAATTTTTTTTTGCTGTGGAGGAAGGAGCGACATAATTTATTATTTATATTATGGCTTAACAAAACAAACAACTTAAAAATTCTCACATTGGCAGTACTGAGCATGGTTTTATCTAAATGGTGATAGAGAGCTTGCTATGAAATAAATTCATAGCGAATTTAGTCAATAGACTGAGTTTGCTGCCGAATCAGCAGCTAGAGAATTGAGTGGAAAAATTCTCTATGAAATGCTAGTCTCGCATAGGGCTAATCTTGCTAGGCCTTCAAGTAAATACTTAGTATTTCGTCTCAAAAATAATTCACACTTAAAAATTATTTTAAATGCATATATGAGGTCAGCTTTACTGTACTTTGGCATATACGGCAAGCAGGAACCAAGCCGTACTGATGAGTATACGGTTCCTGCTGATACGAAACGCCCTCTTTTCCAAAGATATTTTGTTTGTAGAGGTTTTCCTCTAAATGGTAATTAATTAAAAGCAGGCAGAAGGAGAACTGAATTTAGGACATCTTAGTGAAGGTAAAAATTATCATGAGTTGGCAATGATGCTAGCAACAAAAATGTAGAAAAACTTCGAATATAGTGAATTTGTAAAGAAATATTATTGTATTGAATTGGTAAGAATGAAACTGTTGTATGTTAAATTACGCTGCTCGAGTTAGAAGAAAAAACTTGCACCAAATTTAATTGCGATTGTGATTATATTCGAGAGTTGGCGTTATTTTCTGCTTTCAATGTATCACATGGAAGCAGCACACTGTGCTTTCTTCTGGTTCTCTCGCTTTTTTCTACTTTTAAGTTCTGTTTCTGTTTTTGTTTCTACTTTCAATCTGTTAACGCTTGAGTAGTGGCTTGATTTTAGAAAAAAAAATCACTTTTCAATTTGTCATGAGTTTGAAGCAAAGTTCTTTGGTTTGAAGTCTTGCGTCCAATATTAGATAGACTGCAGACCCAGAAATAAATGCAGGAGTAATCTTTAAGAGAAGTGCTAAATTGATTGTGATCGATTGAAGCAAAGAGCGTTCCCAGTAAATTCCTAAGAATAAATAAATATTTCTTTGCACCGTTCTTAGAATTTTGTCGACCCAGCAAAAAAATTCCAAAGAAATATGTTCAAAACTGAATTCTTCTTTTAATACATATTTTGATAGAAGTTCAAGTGTCTCAAGTGGTTATATGTAAGATTCCTACTCGACCTTTATTTGCTACGCTGCATTTCGTGTTCAATCCCATCTTGTCCTGAGTGTCTCTCCAGCGATTTTGTAATTCTCACAACCGTACAGCAACACCATCTTCAAACTGAAACTAGAAGTGAACAGCTTTAGTTTGGTTTTAACTTATATTCCCGTTCCCAAGGTTCATACTAGAAGCAGGATACTGTATGTTTTATTTATACGAGAACTGAGATCTTCTTTATTGCCCATTTCGGTAATAATGATAACGAGGTAACAGAAGTTCCTTAACACACACTTTCTTCGTAGATGTGTCTTTTGTGCCTTTATCTTGTTGTTGTCAGATTAAGTCTCAGAGCAGCTAGAATTCTCTTTGCTACTAAATTTTGAAGCTATTATTAAGTACCAATCATTGGTATTTATAATCAAGGTATCGGGCAATCTTCTATTATTATGAAGAGCTCACCTTCTCCTCACCCTCTCCTTAGATTTCTATCTAGGTGAATTGGTTATAATGATATAGCCAAAATTGTGTGAAAAAATACCGTTCCCCCCTGATTTTTTAGGTTTCCAAAGCTAAAATTTTGATATTATGTAGGTATTGAGTCTTAAAAATATTTTTTGTATTAACTGATAAGACAACTCTTATAAAATTACTCTTGCGTTCATCTGTTTGAATATTATTCAGTTATCATAGGCAAGTTTGGATAAGATTTAAATGTATACATACTTGAATTCGGTGGATAAAGTTCTTGTAAGGAATCCTCACTGTGGAAGACTGACTCACTCTTAACCATTTTTTTTTTTACTATGATACCTTCTCTCGTAGAACTCTGTAACCGAGGCAGGCTTTACTCCAAAACTTAAATTTCGCAGATCATGTCAGAAGTGAAGCGTATTTATTTATCAATATAAAAAGAGCAAATATTTAAAGACAATGCGAAGAAAACAAAAACAGTCGAATAATGAAATCATGAATTTCCTATCGCTCAGTCACAAATAGTGTAGGTCTGTGAAAAAGTAATATGCTTAAAATGTCGAATAGTAATAAGCAGTTAGTCCAGTTTTAACGCCCGACCCTTCGGAATCCGAAATGATACTAAGCTTATGGGATGGATAAGCTCTTAGCTACATAATAACGTTTCGAATGATTTCATTAAGACCTTACAAGACAAATAAACATTCTCTCTCTCTATTTCTCTCTGATTTGTTGTTAGATTCTTTCATTTCAAACTCCAATATCGTAGCTTATTTCACAGGATCTGACAACTGGTAATTGATCTGTCGATAACCTCCAATTTGCCATTCATTTATTGTTGAAAAACTACTTTTACCCTCAAAATGTTGAGGAATAGCAGAGGAACCTATAATAGCCAGTAAATAGACTTTCATACTGATTTTCTGAACAAAATCATTGTAAAAATATTGCTCATTTAGCTCCAATAAACATTACAAACATAAGAATCTACAAGCAAAACTTCAAAACGAAAAGCTTTATAAATTACGAATTTTGAAACACATTAGATCTGTCACAAATACAATGCCTCACAATGTAATCAAAATGAAGGTGTTTTCATTTTAAAGGTATACCAAACAAACAGTTCTGAGAAATTTCAAGAATTTCTGAAATTGAAATTTTCCTGATCCATTCCCACAAGTTGTGTACCTAGAATATTTATTGGATTACAGTCCACCCATATAATGGACTATACTTCTTGGATTTATAAGTCAGGGACTTAACCGCTCTTATTATTATTAGAAACTTTCCAATAAATTTAATTCATTTAATTTTGTAAAATTTTTCACTTATACAGGAGGTAGCTTCGCCGATCGTCTTGGAGTACAACTAACATTTCCGATTATTACATCTAAATTTGGTTCAGTTACTGGTTTTCTAAATGTGCTGTTTAGCTCTTGCATGACGATGTCGATAATTATTCCTGTAAGTATGTGCTTTCCTTAAACACAAATTAATCCTTACTACCACTGTATAATATAATATAGACATCTGAATTTCGAAGCTTTCTTTTACCTGGGATATTTTGGAATGTGTATGCAATAACTGCGCATGGCTATAACATACTTGAAATGACTTATGATTTTATAACGTTATCTGTGCAAATTTCAGTAGCGTTTAGTTTACTACTAACAGGCATCTTCACTATAGCCCTGCATGGTTTGTTGCTACTTGAAACAATACTATTCTACGATTATTTGAATGTTGAACCGAAAAATGGGTGTGATATTACGATATGGGAGGTAGAAGACACTTTCCGTGACAGCTTTAGAACAGGCGGACGGTCTTCTCACGAATCAGATGAATCAACTACGACAAGATCTCGTTCGGAGTGCGGTGATGGTTATTTATCAGTAATAGACTGATAAAAATTTATTTTTAACTTTTGAGAGTAAAGTATTTTATGCAAGTGGACATTTTTTTTGTATATTTTTATTATTATTTTAATATAAATTGAGCACATTACTTACTTGCATCAATGCATTTTGATTTCACAAAAAGTTTCCTTATAAAATCCCGTGAAGAAAAATCCTTTGGAATTGGCCAAACGCCGACGCATATTTGCTCACGTATTGAGTAGCATAATCGAGGATCATCTATGAGAAAATATAATTAAATAATGGATGAGAAAAGCTATTTAAGATCTTACCTGGTCGAAAGAGTAAAGTATGGTTATATTGCTCTGTTATGTGATCAGCATTTACATCACTCAAGTTTGCATTCTTTTCCCGAAGAATCGTTATCAGATCCTCCACAGTTTTAGCTGTCAATCGATTAATGCTGCAAGATGAGTGTAAATATATTGAAAAAATATTTGTGATGACTTTAAATACTAGGTTTAGGTATTTTATTTGAAGTTTTTTAAAGTTTTGTTAAAAAAAGTTCCTTCTTGAACAAATATAAGTTTAACCCGGTGAAAAAATCCTATAGAGTAATCTCTATCTTTATTGTTAAAGATAAGAAGATGAAAATGATGCAATGTAGTTAAATAAGAAAGAAAATGAGATAAGGGAAAGGGACATACTATGGGCACAATATATTCATATGGGTGAATAATAGAAGATGTCTTGTTGTGCGTTTCGCAAAAACTCTTGAGATTCGCACATGGGACTTGACTTAATAAGCAATTCCGGAGGTCAAATTTGGATATACATATAATTTTACTGCATGACCGAAGTGAAAGCCATTTGCCTCCAGTAATTAGCTTTTATTTAGAAAAATGAACTTTATTTTCTGTGTGAAACGTTCAAAACATTTAGAATTATATATTCAAGAATATTTCAGTTTCTTCAATCCAGTCCTGCTTCGTCCGCTACATTCTCCGGCATTTAAATAGTGTATATACATATGATATGTATAACACGGATGCACGATTTTCTACTTCTATTAAATCAATTTCTACGTATATGAGCAGAACAATTCGAAATTTAAATTCAAGGTTTTATATGATAAGACGAAATTGTGCAAACGAACAGCAGACATATGAACGCTTTGCCAGCGGTTTCGATATCCATTGTAATGGGAAACAATGAATTGAATGAAACATTAATAAATTAACAAATCTTGGTTAAAGAGAGAGATGAGAAGTAGTTAAGCGCTGTGTCCACATAGAATGCCTTTAGTGCAAAGAGTACATTTAAGAACCCGCGGAACGGTCTGTCCACAAACTCACCGGACTGTAGATGTGGTTTATCAGAGATTGTTATTTTGCGTTTGGTTATTGCCATTCATTCATACAGGACATGTAAAGCAGTCTAATTATCATTCAGAGACCGTCAGGCTGCTGGTGGGATCAGAGCTCTGACAGGTCCTTCCTTAGTGGACAGTAAAGAGCCTAACGCCCTACTGTACCTGAGTAGCAGCCTCGCCCTATTCATAGACGAAATCGCTATGTAACGCTTGGCATAGTTCTGTCCCAATATGCTCCCCCCAGTATATGCTGTGACGCTCTGGTGCGCGTTTGCACATGGCCTCATTTATAGCACATAGAGGCAACCTAACACGAGATGTAGGTGTAGGTATCAGATTTTTCGTGGCTAGCGCAGACTTAATGTCCCGATATCCAGATCAGGTTGATTCGGTTGGATTAACTCAGTTTGTCCAAGGAAATTTGCCATTCTCACACGAGCTTTGATTTTATCACGGAATCGAATTGCTGCCTAACTGTCGGAGAAGATACAGAAGCTTTTATTCCTAATATCTCTCCAGATTCTTGTAAGCATAAGTCAGTATGGCATAAACCTCGGCCTGAAACACCTCCCCATGCTCAGTGTGCTAAGCCTCCTGTCCCCGACATCCATATCAGTTTTAGACCCACCCGTATACCAGACAAGTCCTTCGCTGGGGATTGTCGGAAATTTCCAGCATCTTCCACCACTATATTGGGTTATTGAAACAAGTCTCGTCGACATATAGTTTGATATTATAGCCAGTTAAGGAATTTCCTTTGGAACCTATACAATCGTATGTACTTTTTCCCAAGGCTCATGCTATATGTAGCAGTGGCTGCCACACTCTATACCTCCAGGTACAGAGGTGTGAGGTTCACCAGTTCCGCTGACGGTGCTGTGCGTATTACACTCGTAATACTTAGGCAGGTCATTCTCTGTACAGGACTCTATTTAGACTTAACCACATTGAGCTTGGCCCTGTGCCACCATGTAATCGACCCATATGCTCACATGGTCTTAGGCTTCAAGCCCCATGTCACACCACTTCCATCATCCGATCGGTTACACTATCTTCAAAGAGCGAATTGTTTCTTTCTGGATATCTCAGACCACTACTATAGCACTACTTTTTGCTGCAAGATTTAGAATAATTGAAGTGTGGTCGTAGTGTCAATAAAGGCTATCATTAGCTTAATACTGATAAAGTCTTTGAAAACATATATAAACAAACGATTTCTAGTAATATGTACAAAAACCCTAAAAATATTCAAGTATAAGCAAATATCGAGATCAAAGCCTAGATTCTGAATCGTTTATCTCTTTATTCTTTCATTATTCTCTAAACCTATCATACCTTTCTATGGTTGTCTTCTATCTATTAACTAAAGTCAGATTTAATGATCTTTTCCGGTTTGCATAAATAATTACAGCTTTTTAAACTTGTTAGCACATCATCACTTTATTGCGATTCAAACATACAATTTGTTGTATCAGTGAAATATGACATGAGATCAGCTTTGACTTTATTGTGAACAAGTAGCTTATTGCTGTGCTGTTTATTGTGAACATATGTTTTTACTATCTCTCAAGGTGATAAGACTGCATTTTAAAACACTTTAATTTTATAAGATGCATTTCTCTATACGATTTCAAGTTCATTTCAAATCATTTCCATAAATTCACCAAGTACATACATAAGTCAGATATAGTATAAAACAACATTGTTTTCTGCGCATCGTATATTTTTTATATTTAGCAATAAAACAAGAATCACGACCCTCACTTGAATTGATAAATAATTTGATAACAGTCCCTGGGAGTCTTATAGAAATGAAATATGCATGACACGCTTAGTATTACAGAAAGCGTATTAGACTGATAAAAATTGTTATCATTTTAGACTAAAAATAAAATCAGAGCTCACATACCTGTGGTGCCAAGACGTAGAACCAGTTCCTGTACTGACACAAAGCCCTGAACATTTTGTTTTGTTGACTACGTTGGAGCCATCAATCATAATTTGAAGTAGTGAAACACGTGCGGAAAGAGTTTCTCCTATGAAAACCTTAAGTAACGTAAATAGTCATGTTGTCTGAAAATATGTCAGAAACTTACTTCATTCAATGCCAGATATGGAAGTACTCGTTTCATAAGAGCGTTATATTTTTTAGAATCTTCTTTGCTTAAAAGCTCTGGAGCTGTTTGTTCTTGTTCCATACGAGATATCATATGCCCATGCAAGTCTATTGATTCTGGAGGTTCCCCATTATTTGTAAGAAGACTAGTTCTTATTCTAGTGCGATGCATCCATCGAAAATTACCCTAAAACATAATACAATTAATAAAAATGTCCTTGGATTATAAATTTTTATGAATTTATTTTACAGAAATTATCCTTTTAACAGCATCATCGGGATTTTCTGAATATTCCTTTGGTAACATTAAACGGCCTTCGGAGCGACCTGGATCAGAATTAAATCCTACTATAGGTATTTTATGTTGACTTGTTGCAAACAGAGGACTTGCTCTGCCAGCAGCTAAAAGGAATGTTCCATCGCCACCAACCGGAACTAATAGATCTGCCCATTTTAATGTGTCTTTGCTTGGCGAAGTTCTAAATTCGACTCTTTATATAGATTATTTTGTTAAGTAAATCGGGATTATAAAATTTTTTAGTTACATTCACCTGTTAGTTATTTTCACTTGTACACCGGCTTGTTGAAAACTTTTCGCAATCTTTTTTTCATATTCTTTATGAAGATTATGTGAATGTATAAGAGCTTCGTAATCAGTTCCTCTATTTTTTATTAGTTCTTCAAATTCGCGTTCACTTAAGTTGGGATATTTTTGCTTTTCCGATTCATACCTTGATAATTTAGTCACTAGGAGCGCTTTCTGCAGTTTGAAATTTTCCATCCCTTTATATTCGCTTCCATATTTACGGATGAGATTTCCACCTAGATATAAATAAGAGATTGAGATTTAAATACCAAATCATAGCAAATTCTACAATGTTAAGTTAAACAAAATAAAAACAAAAGTTTAGTTTTATGAAAAATGAAAATAATGTGAAGCTTTCTGGACTATTTAGATTTCGATATTCTCCTCTATGTGGATTATGTTTTCTGTTATTTTTTTTTTTATTTAAGTGACAATATAGCAGATATAAGAGATTATCATTGGACAGAATCACCGATCTATAGTAAATCACGTCTGAATTATCTTAATCTTTATATGCAAAATCTAACACTTTTGAGCTTGACGTACTGCTTCCCACGATTGTTAAAATCATACTTCTCACAATTTATTAGTTAAAGATTTACATCTTCAATAAACTTTTTTAAGGATCCTCTGTTCTCTTTTTTGATAATTTTTCAAAATAGTACAATAATAAGTTTTGCTGAAACGGTGACGTCAGAATATTCTAAGGCAGTATCTTTTCGTTTGCTCTACTAGATTTTTCGAAAATAAATTATTCATCCTGATCTTGCATTTCAATTCAATTCTTTAATTGTTAGTTACTGGTACAGAAAGCGGTCAGGATTTACGTGAGCACCTGCCATTATGGCTTAATCTCACGGTAGTCTTAATGCACGGATTAGAAGACAAGCGACAATCAGCGCCCTCGAGGGGCAGAATATAATTTATATTCTGTCTCAGAAGTACTAGTTTATGTCAGTGCATGCTTGACATTGGACTTACTGGTCAAAGCGAGACCTATCTAAAATCTCTTCCGATCTGTGGGTCACGGCACCCGGTTGATTTAGCGCAACTCCACGCCGAGAGCCAATCCTCTAATCATACATTACCAAGCGACCATCCTTTAAATTCAAGGTCGCAGTATGCAATTATGATAAAAGAACAAACTACTCTGTTTAGAGAAGAATATACGTCTAGCCATGCAGACTCAGAAAATCTCACTCTGCCCGCATATGGGCTAACCACAACCACTACGATGCTCCCACAAGGGGGCCTTCTCATGTTGAGGCGAATATTGCTACTAAAAGCAGCGCTATTCTGGGCTCCTCAACCACGTAGTACCAAGTTAGCAATGTCGGCTAACCAATTGGTATGGCTCGTACGATCATGAGTACTCCCAGTGCGTTCGGGCTTAATCATATTATCACTTATAAATAAGTAAAAAGAGATTACTCTTTTGGACTTTTTACCGGGTTAAACTTAATTTTCTTCAAGAAAGAATTTTTTGGGATATCTCCGGTATATAGCAAAAGCTAAAATATAAATATAAATAAGTGACAGCAGTGGACCACGAGAAGGTTATGATCCGCCCTTTAGGTGAGGAGAGGCTTGAGACTACAGCCCGTAATCTTAAGCTACCAAAGTACTAATTCCAAGCAGTTGTACTAGGTCGTATACATGCAGGCTTCACTATGAACACGCACTATCATCAGGAATCAGAGTATGCATTTGTTCAGCACACGAAACACGGAGCATATACACGGCCTTTCCTTTGCTTGTATCCTCCCTTGGCAGCACTGCGCTTCACTTACCCTTTGCACTGCCGGTTACTGGTACAATAAGACTTAAAATATGTTATCGGCACCTACACTATTTCTATACAGGGTGTCCCAGACTAATATAACTATGTTTTGCCAAATGATGCCTCTCGTCCAGAAAAGTAAAAAATTGTATGGTAGGGGGGCTGTCACCCTGTCGAGTTAGAGGGTGATTAGTAAAATATGCTCTTTTTTCATAAAACACTCTATATCTTTAAAAGTACACCCTCTACGGTCTATTTTAGGACGGCATTGTATGCAGAACTTCATGGCCTTTCCAACGACTGCTCAACCACCCTCTGCCCACTCCAGAGTTATAACAGCTCCGTATCCAAAGGGTAACAACGGGAACCCTATTACTAAGACTTCGCTGTCCGTCCGTCACCAGGTTGTATCTCATGAACCGTAATAGGTAGACAGTTGAAATTTTCACAGACTGTGTATTTCTATTGCCTCTATAACAACAAATAATAAAAATAAAATAAAATTCAAAATTAAAGGGGGAAACATACAAGAAACGTGATTTTTTGGCGTTTTTTCCTCGTTTTATTCTCATTCATTATTATTATCATAAGCAGGCATTTTTTTTCAAATAATTTTCAAATGACAGCATTATTATTGTTTCAAATGACAGCATTATTTTTTTACATGACCCCTACTCTCATTTGAAAAAATAAATAAGAAGTACATAGTGGAAAGGTTTGTACGATGGTACGGAACCCTTCGTGCGCGAGTCCAACTCGCACTTGTCCGGTTATTTTTTACTTTTGTAAATACCCGAATACCAGCTATAAATTGAGATCCATTTTTCGCAGTGGTTATTTGGTCTGTATCATTTTTTTAAAAAAAATACTAGCTAGGCCTGATAAATTTTTGTTGCTCATTAATTATTTTTTTCCTTTTCAAGCAAAACCGGAAGTTGTATCGCAACTCGAAAAAGAGTGAAGAAATGCTATTATATTTTCGTGTTTGTAACAATTAGATGTATAAAATGAATCCTTTTCATTACCTAAGTCAGGTTTGTGGAAAAAAATATTGAGACCATACGAATCTAGTTGATGCAGAAGTACTAGTAAATCAATATCTTGATCCACAACGATGACAGTTTTATCGTCGTGTTTTGCTAGTTCAACTGCAGTATTTATAATTATGCTTCCGAGAGCTAAAAGGGAATAGGTACCACTTTAAAATAATTTATTTGCCTTGCTATTTTATGACGACAGCTGATTCTTGTTGATAAGCTGTTTTTCTGTTATATTTTTTAATTAAAATACGCAATCCTTACGTGGTGTTCTAAAAGACGCTATCCCAAATGCTTCCAAACAACTATATGTAATACTCCAAAATGAGGCCGGCTACTCTCTCATCCCGAACCCTCTTAATCCCCCCTCTCCCGCTTGACAACTTTAGGCGGGCTTGAACCTTTTATAAGTACATATTTGATGTACCTTTCTAATATAAATTACCTGATACACAACTTTTGTGTAAATATTTCTATCACGTTTATATGCATAACTTAAAGGATTTTTTTATTAATTTGTTATTTATTTAAAGATTTTAGGATGATTTCCGCCACTGTCTTCAATTAAATTGGTTTAAATTTAGTAATATTACATTAAGTAAATTCTGTGATTAAAATTCAATCAATCATTTACGTAAATAATAAAAAAAAAAAATAAAAGTTCGTGATCCGAAAAGTCTTTGGTTCTTTGGTTTTTCTCAATTTTAAGCGGTTTCTTTAAAAATAATATTAATAAATCGAAAAAAAAAAACGCTAATAAAGATCTCCTTGGAAGATTTTGGGTTTTTTTCGAAAATTGTAAATATATCGAAAACTATATGTTTACCAGATTCCAAAAAAATTGTGCTTATTCATTGCAAGAAAATGTATACTTTCACGAAATTTCATGTAATTTAAATTATTTTTACGAGAGAAAAAATAAAAAACTGAAAAATCGGGTTTTCGCCATTTTCTCGAAAAATTTGAGGTTATGTTGAAAAATGCCTTATATGAAAGTTTTAGATATTTTTATTATATATAGCTTTCGCCAAGAACATTTTACTGTAGGAAGTCACATTTCGCCGAAAATCACAAAAAACTACTTTCAACCCCTTAACACCGCCCACCCCCTCCGCCCTACCCAATTTCGCAATTTCACTTTATCTTGCGTTTAATTTTTGTTTTTTCTCTTAATTATAATCTTACGAAATTTTCCGGTTGGTCCTTGCCTGTTATTAATTTTTTCTTTTATTAACCCCGAGGTTACACCTGCAAGTACAGCTTGCATGCAACTTGCACTGACATACTTCTTGCACGTGTAAAGCCCAATTCAGAATCGGCGCAGCATGCATCAACGCAGCATGCATCATGATGCATGCTGCAAAGATTTTGACGGCCAATTCACAATCGGCGCAGCAATCATATTTGCAGCAAGCAGTGTAGGAAACTTTGTAATGCTAACTTTTTTTATAATTCACAATTATTTACAAACATAACACCTTAATACCGAGTTTTTATATTGTGCATAATTTTAATTTAGTTGTTTTTCTTTAAAAAAATAGATCCGGAGGAAATATGAGATAAATAAGATTTGAAATTTATTTTTTACCTCAGTATGTTGGCAGAACTGTTGCAGCATGCATCAAATTTTAAAATTTTCTAAACTTTTGCATCATGATGCATGCTGCGTTGATGCATGCTGCGCCGATTGCGAATTGCGCCATATGATCCCATGATATCAAACCTTGCTGCATGCTGCGTTGATGCATGCTGCGCCGATTCTGAATTGGGCTTAACCTCTACTGCCATGCTGGCAGTACAGCTTTCAGCGAACTTGCATGCTGAAAAACCATGGCAGCTGGGAGATAGTAATTTGACATTTATACAGTTTTCAAAATGGCGGAAACGAAATGCTTGAGAGAAATTCATAAATTTATACCGGGAAAATGAAATTTTCTGGGATTATTTGCAATACATCATTTACCAACACCATCATTTTCCTTTTTTCTCGGGTTTTTAACATTGTGATGCTTCCTTTATTGCCATAATTTTCCAATATACGCAAGAGTTTACGTCTCAATGCCGTTTTTTAAATGAACTTGCATGCAAGCTGATAAGACATCAACCGAACTGCCTTCCGCTGTCAAGTTAAAAATCGTGTTGGAAGGGAGGCTTGCATGCAAGCTGTACTTGCTGGTGTAACCGTGGGGTAAGGTAGAGTTAGATTGAAATATTGGATGCGAAGCTAGCACCGCGTGCGAGAAGTTCGAAAAAATATGCTGTCAGATTGAACGGGTTGACATTTGAGTTTCGCTAAATTTGTTTTGAATTTTTTGTTATAAATAAGCTCACATTTATACAAATTACACAATAAACATTTCTCAAATTCCTTTTTTGCCTTCAGAAATAAAAAAAAATCTAAATCAAATCAGGCAGCGGTACAATCTTCCAAGTGTTAGGTTAAATTGAATGCGTACGCGACGAAAAGTACAAATTCGCCCGATTTTTGCGTCGCGTGCGTCGGTAATCTAAGACTCCCTATACAACAACAAGCGTACATTTGATATTATCTGTCAACGCGTTCAATCTGACTCCAGCTTAAGTGTGTTGTACTTACTTACAATGATTTCATTTCTTAGGCCAATGCCACACGAGCACCTTATGTCGCGCTCCTTTTTCATCGCGCGCCATGAGAGTATGTACGTTCATATAAAGGCTTAAACACAATTCCGACGACAGAGCGACAGAACGACAGACGACAGCGAAAATTTCGCTGCGAAACAGACATTCGAAAAATTGGGAACACAATTGCAACGACAGGCGATGAGCGACGATTGTGAGAGAAGAAGATATTGAAATTTCTTTTGTTAAATGTTTTGAGCGTTTTATAAGGAGATTTTTATCAAGAATATTTTATATTATATTGAAAGATATGCAATGAACCAAAGTGTGGAAAAAAACTGAAAATGCAGATATTAACTAAATTAAACGGTTTGAAATATCCATCCAACCCACGTCTTTTTTGTCCACTTGTCTTCCCTATCTTGTAAACTATAAATTATTTTATGGATTTCGCATTTCCTCTATCAATTTTTGCTCAAAGCTCATAATTTTAAAATTTCCGCGGGGTGCTACCACCTAAAAAAGACAAAAGTGAATGCCACAACCATTTCATTCGATTAATTTTGTTGGTAGGACTGTAGCGACGACGGCAAAATTAGAAATTGATCAATCCGGACGATAATATCGTCGATCGCTCAACGTCGGTCGTTTGACAGCGATATATCGTCGTCGTTTGTCGTCGGAATTGTGTTTAAGCCTTAATGGAAGTGTACCCACCTGCTCCCCGCGACCGCGACCAAAAGGCCACGCTGTGGTCGCGCAAACCACTCGCGCTTTTTTATTAAATGAGTTTAAGGGATATTCCCTAATAATGTACTGGTTTTTATGTCACATTTACTACTTTTAAACAATATTACTATTGGGTTCAATTAATGTGAGACAATGAAAATTTGTTGGCAAACGGAGATAGAGTGCTTGCTTTGCGCTGATGGCTGATTTACATTACTCGAACATGCGATTTTACTGAGAAAGTGAGTGAGAGGGTCTTATTACTTTGCACTGTTAGAAAAAAAGGAAGAGGTGATCGACTGTCAAAGTATTATTTTCCACTCTTTTATAGCGAAGTGTCACTTGTGGCATTTCATCAATTTGTCAATTGCATAAATTAGTTGGACGTTTATGCTGAAGTTCAAAATCGGATAAAAAAAGGCACTATTTTACAGATACAGAATACAATAGAGAATAAAAAATATTCCTTTTAAAATTTTGACAAATTTAAAAAAAAATTTATAATAACTTTATAACATTTTTTTTAACAATTTTTTAAAAAAATTGTAAAAAAAAATTTTTAAATTAAAAAATGTTTAAAAAAATTTAATAAACTTTGACACTGTGCTGTGACTTTCTTCAAATATTTTTAATTTGTGTGCATGTAAACAATTATATTTGTACCCGCTTGTAGTTATATGAAGAGTTTGCTGCCATAAAATATACTTCTGGCTAGAAATTTTTATGGCTAATTATGGCAGTAAAAATTTCCCCTTCGTCGGGGAATTTGACATTTAACTCAGTAAAATTTTGCTGGATTATCTTTTGTCCTTATCGTTCTAAACTATTTTCAGATAAGGCGAAATTCTTTACTCTGTTTTCTAGCAATGTTCGAGTAATGTAAATCAGCCATGACTACGAATTGACAAAATCTTCAAACATAAATTATTAAGGAAAATATCACAATTTGTTTGGAATGAAACTAAATGAAACTGTGAAAATCTGGGTAAGTTGAAATTTGATTTCAATTTACCCCTAGAAAGCACGAATAATCTTAATTGTGTCATTTAGATTTAAACAAATTTGAAAGAGAATGATTAAATTTAGAGCAGTGTTGCAAAGGAAAGAAAATCTTTTTGTTGTACTCATTTACAGAGAGTGTACACAAGGCGCTGTTGTCTCCTTTATTTAAGGGATTATAATGCAATCGTGTATAATTTAAGGAAATTTATGAAGGTATATCGCGTTAACAAGTAAACGATAATGGAACCTTTAAAAAAATAAGGAAACGTATTATAATGCAAATGTAACGGAATAGTACTTGAAAAGTTTGAGAGGAGACCAACAGGCTTTATACAGAATAAAAAAATAAAAAACAGTACTAAGGGAAAACCGAAAAGTAGTAATTTTCACAAATATTTGTTGAAAGAGAATAGAAGCATAGCAGAAGACTTTAAAAATATTTTATAAAGAGTGTTAAAGAAATGAATGCTTCCATTTTCAATATTATAAGTTTTATTGATGCAACCTTAGTTCAAAATTCTAGCCATTTGCATTTGCAAATATGTTGTCGGACTGCATGAATGAAATCGACAGTGTTTATTAATAAGTTAAATGATGCATTTTATTAAGAAACATTCCCAGAAAAGTGTGCGGAATACCGTCAAATAAATATGTGTCCAATCTATAATAAAAATGTTCTAGAGAAGGTTGTATTAAATTAGCTTCACAGAACACAAAATTTAGTAGTGGAGTAATAAATTTCCAATAGCGGAAAACCTTTTATTAAAAATGTATTTAAAAAATTTTAATTTTTTTAACCAACCGCTGAAGTTTCTATTTGTTTTTGTGTTAATGTTAATTGACAACAAGAAATAAGGCTAGAATTGATCTAATGCCAATTCTTACGATACCCTAGAGGAATGACCGCGTATTTAATTACATATGATCATCTCTGTGTGCAGGTTTGATTAGTAAAGTGGTTTTTTTTGCATCTATTTCTTCAGACAGTAAAAATGATTATAACCAGTTCCATAGGATTTTATATTCTGAACAGCTTTTCAATACAATAAAAATCTGTGAGTTGATCGTTTTCACAGGATACGTAAAAACCCTAAATTTTCCATGACAACACCAAAAAAGGGTTGCCCGATTTAGTCCTTTTTTGGAATTGTATTTACTATTTATATGAAAACGCCGTATACAAAATTTCAGCTCTCTAAGTGTCAACGCATTTTCAGACAGTGTCCAAATATATAGTTGAAAAGAAAATTTATGTAGGTATGGCACGTCGCCGATGGAGATACTCTAGACAAGATGTTTAAATTTGAAAGATTCGAAGTTCGACCATTTATCGCTCGTGTAACAATGTGGACAATGATAGTACAAGCATAATTAATTAATTACATTAATTAATTAAATGTATTATGTATGTATGTACATTTTATTAATTAAATGTAATTAAAATTCGTGAAATTTGATTTATGTTACAATTTTTTAAATTTATACAATTAAGATCGGAGGATAAATAAATAAAATTATAAAACCTTTTAATTTTTTTTTTATTGATAAACAAATAAAGCTACTGTTGTTAGACATATAAACATTTTACCGCTGTCTTAAAAATTTTCTTTTGTCCCGGTAATTAATTATTTCTTCTTCTAAACCAACTGCGTTTAAAAAATTCTTAATTTGCAATTTTACTATGTTAAATATTTTTTTTTTACTAGAAAAAGAATTTATAAATTACGTTTGTGATAGGGAAAAAATTCGGAAATAATCTCGAAGTAAACAAAATCGCCTGTCGAACGAAAATCTTATAACATACCGCCAGAGCGATATCTTCGCTTCGATAATCGCTTTCGATGCGAAGTTATAACATGTTGCCCCTGATTTGCCCCATTTTTGAACTTAAATCTATTCATTTTTTTTAAAAGGCTGTGTATACAAAATTTCAGCTTTTTATGTAAATGCGTTCTACAGTTATCGAGGACGGACGGACGTTCATGCAAAGATCAAAATAACATTTAATACATATTAGCAAGATTGTCTAGCCCATTTTGAACTACCAGCATTGTTTGTAAGGCATAGACAAATGGAATGACAAACTTTGTATGCCTATGATTGCATCATCTAGGTCTAGGGTATAATAAAAACAAAAATGACGACTATAAACAATTTTTTTCTGATTTATTCGTAGTATTGATCGATAGCTTTAAATGAGCAGAGGTTTTACCTAGAGCATATCTGAGTAGTAATAAGAATAAATATTCCCCGCTAACAGGTGAAAAAAGATACATGCACAAGTGTTCGAGACCATAGGGAAATTTTGTGTAAGACATATTTGTGCAGTTGAGTTTGTTTTTATCTATTCAATTTCAAAATTAGAGATCTAGATATATTAAAACACAACGAGATATACTTAGGAATTCTACAAGGAGTAATTTTAAGTTTAAATGAAATTCAAAATGTGACTGATTAATTTTGACAAGGATCTTTATGAACATGAATCAACCCTGAATGTAAACAATAAACTTTCACTTTCTCACAAGAATCAAAAGTAAAGTAAGTGTATGATTATATAACTAGTCTCTATCGCGTTATAATTATTGCTTATCAGAATTATTACCAGCTGAATATATGATAAACATGACATGTTTCCAGAATGTTTGCAAAACCATTTAAACTATTATACATGAATATCACTAACTACAATAGCTGTGTTCTTTTGTTTACCTTGTTCTAGAACTCCCATATACTGGAGAGAACAGATATTTTTGTCGATTGAAGCGAACTATTTGTACTATTCACTTATTTAAATCTTTCTATAAAAATGTATGAGGCGATCTTTTGGTCTGCTCTATTCCGCGGAGACAAAAGGATACCAGCTAATATAAGAAATACGGGAGATAGTTAAGCCTTAATTATTCAATAGCATAACCGTACATCCAACGCATTGCGGGCTTCTGATTAGAAGTCTTGCAGTCTCTTGGCTGAACATGATATTCTTCTCTGGCTACACTAAAATAAAAGCTTGTTTTATTTAGTATCTCAATCGTACATTGAATTATCTTTTATTTATTTTTCTCTATTAGAATTCCATGAAATTACTTGCAAAATGAAGCGGTTGCCTTACAACACAATGAAGTCGATCGAACATGTAGGTGTTATTATCCCAAATTGTCTTAAACATAAAGTTAATAAATTTTTAATCTTCCAGAAAGATGAACATTTCCGCCTTTGTCATACAGTTTATTCATGCCTAAGCTAATTTTCTCAATGAAATAACGTGTTGTTTATGTGCACATTTTAAAGCAAACAGTAAATAGCAAAATTACTACGTAATAACTTCATTTGCGTCGATCCTTTTATGTCCTAGCACTGACATTGATCATTGTTCATAAAAAGAGCTTTCCGTTATCGAACTTGGTTATTTATACTATTTAGCTTTCTGATGAGTTGTTTCTTCCAACTTAAGTATCTCCTGAATCGCCTTGTAGGCGATGTTGTTTTGATGGTATATTAGTTCAAACAATTAAGTACCTATTGTCGATTTATGTACCCACCGTTTAAAAACGTGGCCTAAGCCAGGGTCTTTTAATTAAGCATTTTTGTATTGTATTTTTCACTTATTATTGCAGTTACCTTGCAATGCCACTATCAGATCAGCTTTCAAATTTAGAAATTTTTTTTTTCTAGTTTTAGTGATATGAACCAAAGAGCACTGACCGAAAATTAAATAACAAAAATTTATGACTATTGTACCTATAACATGGCAACTACTTGTAATTTTAAGTAAAAGGAATTAGAGGTACGGTGAAATTTAAAGAATAGAAGCTCACAATCTTTAATGTTGAATCATGTACATAGTTATCAACGGTATGGTGGTCAATAAACTTTAATATTATGAAATTAGAAACATAAACACCATTCATGAATTATAAGAACTTAAACTTGACATAGTTCTGCAAGCTTTATTTCATCTTCACATGCTGCACGAGAGTTTCATTTAATTCCTAGCTAAGCCTTATCTTTTCCGAGCGGTTATTTAAAGACTCGTGATAAGACTTGATTTTCATACTAATTTAAGAACGAAAAATTTCCATTACTAGTACAGATTATGACCTAGATGCATGAACACAGCATATATTTTTTAAACAAAATAAATTCTTAATATTATTATCACACTCTTTTGTTATAAAATATAAGCTATACATGTAGAAATATGTATGAATTTTATTTAAATTTTCAGAGGTTATAGACAATTTCACTGGTGGGAAAACTTCACAGTACCTTCCATACCTTTTAGCGATTGCAAGAGTTTAGTTTTGAACATCAGGGATTAAGTAATAATAAGCAAAAACAAAGCCTTTACACTACATCAATTCTATACGATACTCACTACTCTGAATTCACTGATAAACTAATGTTTTGAGGTTATGAACTGTCTAGCACTTGTCAAAGGAAAGAGATAACCGGGAATTGAGGAAAATTTTGAAGTATAAACCCAGTCTAGTGCATGCTTCATACTTCCGTGCCTTACTGTACCAATGATTATTCGATATGCAAATGAAATTTCGCGGCAAATTTACTTGCAGTTCTCTTTTAGTAAAACCTTGTTAGACCCAACATCTTGTTAGTAATAAATGATTAAAAGTCCATCGTCACTTTCAAAATGCCATTTTATTTAAAGAATCAATATAATCGCAATTTGAAAGCGAATACAATAAAAACTCCTACTCTACTTCTTGGCTGCTTGTCCGACCTTTGCTTTTTTAGTGCCCCGGACTTTCTTCATCCTATTCTTCTTCTCCTTGCGCTGTTTGCGGGTCTGTTGTTTCTTTTCATAGAGTCCATGACGTGCAAGCCTATGTTTGGGTTCAAATTTCTTGGCAAAATCTAATGTATCGTAGATAAGACCGAATCCTGTAGATCTACCACCACCAAAGTTTGTTCTAAATCCAAACACAAAAACTACATCTGGTGTAACTTTGTACATGGCTGCAAGTTTTTCACGGATCTCTTTTTTGGGGACAGACGATAAGCCTGGATGTAATACATCACACACCATTTGTTTTCTACATAGCAGCCTGTTTGTCATAAACTTCCTGGTGCGAATTGTTGCCGTTGTTCCAGACATTTTGAACCTATAAAACAAAATTGTGGTAGTAGTTAGCAAGTATCTCTAACCCAAGCATAAATTCAAATAAAATCTCTAAGTTTTTAATAGCTAAATTGCGCTTTTTTACTATACTATATAAAAACAGAACTTCGACAAATACTTCCATACAATTAATAATACATTAATTACAGATTTTATTCCCGGTTAAAGAACAAATCAAACATAACCCCGATATGTATTACACGTGTATATTGATAACCGCTCTATTCTCACTAATTTAAAAAAAAACTCAATTAAATCGAAAAGAATTATGATAATTGCAACTATATAACTATAATATAACTATAAATTTCTGGATTATGAGATATTCACCTTTAAAAGCAAGTTAAACTTATCCAAACACGTCGTCGTGCTGATACAACTTTTAGAAAGAAAGATGGTGGTTTCAAATGCTGTCAGTTGTCAAAATGACAAAATAAATTTTATCTCTTAACTGTTGGTATGGTAGCCTTGAAGCGAACTATAATACGAAGACACTGCGATCTAGTAGTGGAAAGGTAAACTGTTAGCGCCAGATGCGTTTTGGTTTAGAGTTCTGGTAGACGCGTCACTTCCGCCAGCTTCGTGTTTCGTCGGCCGCCTTTCGGGGTGTAGAAAAGCAAAAACGGTCGCCACGCCAACTGTAACCAATAGATTTTCCACCGCCCGACGCTTACAGAAACCGTTGACAGAAACCAATGCGTCACTTCCGCCAGCTTCGATTTTCGTCGGCCGCCCACCGAGGCGTAGAAACACCATGCGGAGAAAAGCGCAAACAGCAAACATTTTTAGGTTGTGCTGTGTGGAGGGTGTTGGGGGTTGAAAAAAATTTTGTTAGTTTTTTCGGTATTCGGTAAATCGTTTGTTGTTGTTTTTTTCCAGTTCAAAAACATAGCAAGCGAGAAGCAATTCGATTTGGTGGTTTGGGTTTTTTTCAAAATCATTTAAGAGTGGTAATAAGCGTTATTTTATTTAGCGAATAAAATTTTATGTGTGTGAAGTGTAAGAAGGTGGTATATTTATATTTGTAATTTTTTGGTTTTTCTTTTACGAATATTTCTTTGCGAAAGTGTTTTTCCGAGAGTTGAGTTTCTAATTTTGGTTTTTCTTTTACGAATATTTCTTTGCAAAAGTGTTTTTCCGAGAGTTTTGTTTTCCTTAATTTAATTGGATTTAATTTAATTTTACGAATATTTATTTGCGAAATTAAGATTTCGAGGTTTTCTTGAGTTGCTGTAATTTTGTTACGAATATTTCTTTGAGAAATTGTTTTTCCGAGAGTTGAGTTTCTAATTTTGGTTGTCCCAATCAACAACAAATTATAAGTGACAGTTCTCAAGTGACAACTGTCAAACCATTACCCCGAGAAATTTATAGTGTAAGCACGGGGTAGCCCAGGTTTTTCAAAAAACAAGATAGTCTGATATCTGATTTCGTCATACTCGAAGTATGGCAGACATTTCAATTCAGAGAACTGACGAATTTTGCGGTATTGAAATGAGAGAAAATCGACCCTGGAATTTTTGGACTATTTTCGATGTGCAGTTACCATATATGCTTTGCTTTTAGGCAAATATATGCCAGTGCAAAAAAAAAACGGTAGCAGGATGGACACATTATGGCAAAATACCAAGGTTTGTAATCAAGAACATTAATATCTATGTCGTAAGTAAGATTTATATTAATTTTGTTTTTTTTTTAGATATTTCAACC
Source organism: Dioctria rufipes (assembly GCA_963924295.1). Taxonomy (NCBI): domain Eukaryota; kingdom Metazoa; phylum Arthropoda; class Insecta; order Diptera; family Asilidae; genus Dioctria; species Dioctria rufipes. The sequence continues at coordinate 329,897,516 of OZ002740.1, read as the reverse complement.
AGGAAGCTTGGTATACTTATAATTTTGAATTTTCTGAAAATGGCGATTGAAAGCTGTGTTAAATTGGAAGATGTCGTCAAGAAATTCAATGGAATTTTGGACCAATTAGAAGAATAAAAGATAAATGGCGTCATTTAATTAACAGCTTCGAGGAGAGAACTAAAGGAGAAGTCATCCCATAGTAAGTATATGTACGGCAGCGTAGCCAAAAATTTTCGCCATCTTGATTTTGGCGGGGTGTTTGACTGTCACTTTTCTATAAACAAACAGCCGCGAAGTCTGTTTGGCGCAGAGACGTAGTTACAAATGGATAATTTACTTTTTATAGGAAATGGTTAATGACTATTGGACTAAGTGATAGTAATATAAAAAGGAGTTATATGTGCTCGAAGATTTAGATACAACAAGCCGTGTTGTGGAAAATGCTTTAAAAATAATTTTGTGGTAAATTCGGTAAATTCCACTGACATGCATATATAAGTAAATTCGCAAATAATTTAAATATATCGTCAGTGAGAGCATACTTGCTGAAATCAAAACTGGTGCCACATGAAACAGGAGATCAGTCAGTCCATTTATATACATGTCAGTGGGTGGTGCGGAAGATTGTGCCGAGTTTCTAAGAAATGTGTTTGAATTTTCGCGCCATTAATTTGTTGTGATATTTAAGGCATCAACAATTTTTAACGCCTCCTGTGGCACCTCACAAAAACAAGAAGAAGAACGAAAGTTGCTACGCTTTTTTTATCACATGTCGCCTCCTTTAGTTCTCTCCTCGAAGATTAACAGAGACTTTTGTTTTCCAAATCCTCTCTTTTGCTTCTCTCACGTACTAAGGAATATAAATCAGATTCCTCAAGTTCCATACACGAAACTGATATGATAGTGACGTCCTGCCTAATGCTCAGTATTTATTCAAAGTACCAGTACCAGGACCCATACTTCATATCTTTTAGGTACAAGTACAATTTTCAAGTACAAATCCAGGTATTGATACTGGTACATATTTATAAGTTTCAAGAGCTTTCGAAAACTCAAATCAGAAATATTGAAAAAATCTATAGCCAGTTAAATAACTGGATGAGGCTTCCATTTACGAAATATCATAAAATATCGTATAAGCTTTTGTTGTTTTAATTTCTACATAATTTTGGAAGTTGTTCATTCAGTTTTTGAGTTTGCCTTTAGCAATACAAATATCCCATCAGATTATGATTGCCTTTGTATAGAATTTAAAACCTTAAACCTTCTCAACAAAGGATATCGACTCAGAATGTCAATTTCTGTCCTACTGTTATTGCGCTATATTGCGTTAATTTTCTTTCTATTTTACTGAAGGCGGTAAGATTTCTTGAGATACTGTTGAGATGCAGATAACCTCTATTATTAGAAGGCGTATTTAAATAATTTACAAGAGCTGAAGTACTTCGCGTTATGGCGATATTTGTAGTAAGTGCGTTAAATACCAGTATCGGGACTTGTATTTGTGAATTTTGTGAGTACCAGTACGGAGACTTGTAAACAACATTTAAGTCCAGGTCCTGGTACTGGTACTAATACTTAAGAGCTAATGTACTTATGTATATTAGAGGTCTGAAATTAGATACACATTTTCGATCAATTATTTACCGTTTTATTAAGCACTAATAAAGAGATAGTTAAAGTCTGTATACGCTTTAGTTTACGGTTTTTTTTTCTGCAAACTTATTTAGCACCTGTTGTGCTGTTAGTTTGTTTTTAATTATCTCATTTTTAATGCTTAGGAGTGCTATGTTCGAAAGCCTCTCATATCATCACTTATTCGAAAAGCACAGATGAGATGTCTAAACGAAAAATCTGGAATTTTCATAAAGTGGCGTGCGGTGGCTTACGTATAGGGACCCCACTTCTTATCTGTTTAAATCATTTAATGCTGACATTTGGTTGATGGCTGAACCTACTTTGTGTAATCGTACAGCAGACCCGAGCTTTGACTCAGTTTTCAGACGAGTTTAAGGAAATTGCAGCATTTTTAAGTGTAATCGTACACCAGAACAGCGCTGTGACTCAGTCTGTCAGACGACTTCAGGAAAGTTGCCGCATTTTTTTAGTTATTTGTTACGAACTATTGTATTTGATTTATTACCTAGGATGAATACTTTTAGCAAGATACGTCTGCAGGACAAAGGCCATATGTAAATCTCGTTACATAATTTTACTTCTGAGCATTCATGTGCTCTCATGATCTCATGGTGTTGGAAAAAATATTAAATGTATATATGTGCATATAGGTTAATCCGTTCCTGCATAAATAGCAGTTTCCAGCGTGGGAGAAGATCTTCGCCGTCGGAAAAGGATACCGCAGTAAGTTTATTAGTATTCTTGTTTATAATCTATAATTTTTCATATATGAGTATTTAAAAAAAAACAAAAAAAATAAATAATTTTGCTGTGAATATATTGAAATATAAAATAAGAGATATCCTATAGATGGGATACACGTGGTTATGGGTAGATATGTGGTATACATAAGACTACTTACCTATTTACTCATGCGTACAATCGTGAATGGTACCTGCGTGCAAAGATATATATATACCTTATGAGAAAGCGATTGAGGCGTTCCTTGCAATGGAGGCACAATTGAGTACATGAATGGTCCTTTTTCTGCGTTTCCCAAAAGATGACCTGTTGTTTAAATAAATTATGGTACAGTCGATTCGATTTTGATAAATTCCCTGCCTATCGCTCCATGGCAGGCATATCGGCTAAATTTGTAGTTTTCTGCTTGTTAGCTTATTTTTTGAATTAACGCAAAAGTTGTGTATGAATAGATATGTTAAGTGCCGAGTTTTCATCTTGCATTAAATTAATTTCCTTTTTCTTTTAAATAGCAATTCGTTACATTATCAATAGGCTTAGAACTGGCATTCATATGAAATAAAGTATTATTAGAATTACAGTATTATTCGGATTATGATTGCTTACTATGTGAACTAGGATCAGAGAATAACTGACGAGAAGTAGTATTAGAAACCAGCCAGTTAGAGTCAATAAAGTCTTATTTATAACGTAATGGATCCATAAAGTTTTTTGTTTTCTCCTTCACTGTCCCTCTCACATGAAGGTCGTCTAGGTCCACTCGTTATTCGCTCTTTACAGGTCAACAAGGGACTCTGAAAATATCTGCCCTCAGAGTCAGCTGGGTGGTTGGGGCATGCAGTGAAGGCATACGATCTGCGCCTTCAATGTGGATGTAGGTAAGTGACGTAAAGATCCCTTCAGGACTGAATGTGTGCCAGCGTTTTGGTAAATAGGCACGAATTCTTTTTTGATTACCTAGTTACGCCAATGGTGATGCGTAAGCCTAGCACACATTGTTATTGGGGAAAGTCGCAATAATGCTTTATGCCATCGCAACTAACTTGTTTAAGATGCTTTGCATAGAAGATTGTATTGTATTAGAATGGGAATACAAATTGGTCACATAATTTGACTTCTGTGTTTACACATTAATATTTTTGTATATTTTCATTTTTGGGAATTGATATCGTAACTTTTTGTTCAGAAAATGCTACACTGAAACTATTGTCATTATAAAGATACAGATTTCAAACTAATTCACCCGCCTTTGAGGTAGAACATATGGGAGCAATCGTATCCTGGAGCATAGGGAAAAATAGGGAAAAATAAGTGCATATTATTTTTACCTTAGCAAATAAATTTATTTACATGCATAAACAATATGTATCTATGCGTATAAGGAGCTATCTGTTTGTCCGATTTTGTAAGTGTGGCTTCCCGCCCATCCGTACGTCTACACAACTTGAAAATGTTTTGATTTAGTGAGCAAAAACTTTCCAGTTTATTGAATTTTCTTTAATAAAATTCAGTGAAAATCACTGATAAATACCTATAAGTAATAGTATAAAATTTTTGTTGTTTATCAAAAACAGAATGGTTTTTTTCTTTATATTTTTATACCCCAGTTCGTCTGTCTATCAGCACTATACATAATTTGAGAACGCGTTGACTTAGCGAGCTGAAGTTTTGTTCGCGATAATCTTATGGAAAAAGTAAGGTCAAGTTCATAGCTGGATGGTATTATCGTAATAGATTAGATTAACAGATTTTTCACGAATACATCCTGGAAAAATAGACGATTTTAATATATTGAAGAGTTCTTTGGAATGTAAAACCTATAAAACTGGCTGAATACATTTCTATTGTAGGACGAAACGTTCTATAAATATAATATATATGTATAATAAATAGATGCGATTTTATCGATTTGATTTACATATTTTTAGAACAAATCGGTGGCTATGTTTACAGTCATTCATCTAGGGAAATTATAATTAGTCTAAGTGTTCTTAGACTAATTATAACTTTATTCCTAGTTCTAATAAAGAATAATATATTTTCATGAAATTCTTCAACTTTTACGGTTTAATATTAAATAATATAGTTTCCATCTCCATCAACAACAAAATTCATCAGACCAAAACACCACATTTGTCATTTGTACCTATGAATATCTTAAAAGGATCGAACGAGTAAATATAATGCTTTGGTTGTTGATTTGTCCGTGACATTATTACATACAAAAGTATAGGTACTATATATATACTTACTCGTTATAGGAATTTGGTAATTAGATCATAGAAAACCAAATGTGCAATAAATATTGTATATTTTAAGAACTATTATTGGTAACAATGTAATATTAGGATTGCTTAGACTGCAATTCATATATTTTATGATTAGCTAAATTTTTTTGCAATATTCGAAATAAGATTAGTTTAAAATAAATAAATTATTGCTCATTACAAAAATTTTTACTGGATTTCGCGTAATAGTAGCTCCGAATCCATTTTGTGGCAACAACAAAAGATTTTTTCTCAGTGTACACAAGGAGTCTGTTCAGAGCAACACGAAAGCGTTTTGAAGTGACTCTGTGAATTTGACGATAGTGTAAAAAGCAACTTGGTTGCTCTGAACGAGAAAAAGCGAGAAAAAGAGTTTTGAAGGAAAATATTCATATGTATGTGTTCATACATATACGGTCAGAAAATAAACTCTACCCCCCCCCCCCCCCCCCCCCCCGTAAATTGCGACTTAAATACATTAAAACTATAAACAGCAATAAAATAATTTTCTTCTTTATATCCATTTCAGTTTTATTCACTTATTTACTTACAATTTTACAAGCTCTTTGACAATTCACACATTCAAACACGATAGTGACTATTTTGATAGCAGTCTCGAGTGCTATCAAGAAAAGTGATTTCAATAGTGACTGTAGCGTCCGCTCTGAACACATTTTTCTGTCAAAAGTGAGGGGAAAAAAGTTACTTTTTGGTTGTTCTGAACGCAAAAAGTGACTATATACTATGTTTGCATGCAGAGTTCAATCCGAATTGGATCGGAATTAGCGCTCAAAACGAGAATTGAGTTGAGTTTCGTTCAATCCATCTTAACTCGACGAAACCAGTAGAGTTGAGTTGGATTTTGTGTATGTGTTAGTTAGAATAGTGCGGAATGGGTGTTTTATCCAACACAAATCTGGCTACTTTGTATGAAATATTTTATCTGTCAACTCAACTCAAGCTGCTCATGGAAACAGCATCGAGTTAACTCAGCCAGCAAAACTTAACGCTAACTCAATCCTAACTCAATTCTGGCTCATGGAAACATAGTAATGGTCATTTATAGCGTGTTGCTCTGAACAGACTCAAGATTGAAATCTTATGGAGTACGACCTTAGTAGTGGTGCTAGAATCCATTCATCAAAATTTAAAGTAATAGGCAAAAGCAACATTTCGGTAAGAATTACAACTCAAAAGAAAGAAAAATATGAAAATAATTATCTATATAATATAAAAACAACTAGCTAAACTAGTGTTCCTTTGCTGAGGAGAAGAAAAGAATGGATATAGAAGAACTAGGTTATGTGCGTGTTAACGAGTTTTCTAAATGCATAGATAGTACCAGCCGCCTGTATCCTGACAGGGAGATCATTCCACAGATAGGTGCTTTGGACAGGGTAAGAGTTTTCCAATGAAAACGAGGCAATATTAGATTTCTAATTCGTGGAAAAAAGTGACGGCAGTCTCGCATTCACAGCTGTTTTGTACACGTTTACATGAAGCCATTTTCAGCTTTACAAAAGTGTTCGAGGTATACAAAAAATTTAATTTCGCATTGTTAATGGCAAATTTGATTTGGAAGTTCGTGCCTTTATTTTCTGTGCGATGCTTGATATCCAATATTTTTCTTCTGTATTTTTAATGAAATTCTTCGAAAATTTCGTTTAATTGTTATTTTATGTTCTACAGCGACTGGTAAAACTTTCTAATTATCTGCATAAATAACAAACTTATTTGGTGGTGAAACTATAAGTGTAGATTCTATGTTGGTAAAAAGTGGGTATTTGGCTATGTGAAAAATAAATAAGGCTGGAATAAAAAAATTTCATAAATATGTTAAGTTTCCATTACAAAGTATAATATTATCAGCAGTGCGAAGATCTGGAACTCTGTTAGATCTCATTAATTAAAAAATGCAGAAAAAGCATTGAAATCCCTAGGAATTTCATGTAGAAACGCCATAGAAAAGTCTTAGAATTCCCTCTAATTTCTATAATCTATAATCTGTTAGATTTCCACGTTCAATTCCAATTACCAATACAATCAAATTCGTGCGCAAATAGTACGGATATCCAGGTAAACTCGTCAAAAATTACAAGTAAAACTCAATCAAGAAATGTTTGTATGGAGAATAAAGACGCTATCTTAAAAAGATCTTCCCCCCTTTGGTTTCGCCCCCTTCAAAGTTGGGGACTTGAAAATTTTACCATTCGTAGGTTATGTCAAAATATTCATTCAAGACATCAACGGCGTTGCTAGGCCTCTTGCTTCTGGAGTTATTCACGAAAATAAGTCCAACTTTACCCCCTCTCACCGCCGAGAGCAAGCCCCCCTCTCCCTGCCGAGAGCAAGCCCCCGGTAAAAAAAAACTTGACCAAAAGATGCGGGACGTCGAGAAGAACCGATTTGCCAAATTACAGCGATTTTTGCCCCCCCCCCCCCCCCCCGCCGACAAATTCTCTTGATCCTCTGAGACTAAATAATTTAGTTGCGGTTCTGAGAAAATTAATTTGAAAAATATCGGTTTATAATTATTGACACTTATGGTCCAAAAACCTAAACCCTACAATTTTCTTACTCATGTTTTCACTCAAAATGTATGGAGAAGAACGCAGCTCGGCCTCGCTGCGCTCGACCTCGCGTCACTCCTTACTTTATATTAACGAGCGGAATTCCATTACAATTGCTTAATGAGAACACTTTCCCTGTAAGTATTTAACGGGGGCTGTCCCGGTCAACGCGTTTAGACGACTTAATAAGGGCACGTTCCCAGTTTTCTTAAATGTATGCATACATTCTATTCTGTATTCGTAGTAAAATATCATCAGGTTTTATATTAGACATATACAGGGTGTATCCTCCATGCTGGTCAATAGAGCAGGAGGTGATAGTACTCACCTAACCAAACAAAAAATTGTCAGGCATGGGGGAAGTTACAAGGTGATTAAGAAAAAAGCCAGTTTTTCACAAAACATCCAGTATCTTAAAAAGTACAGGGGGTACAGTCACTGTCATTTATTAGCTCTTAACCTATTCTCAAAGCTATTCTCAACAAACCTATTCTCAAAAATAGTTGGTTCCCTTCGTGACTGTAAATATGCAATTTTTAAAAAATATCGGCTAATTTCGGTATGACCTGAATAGGTTGCGGGCTTATAACTCCTTAACGGCTGCAGATAGCACATAAGATGTAATAGGTCAAATTAAAGAGGAGAGTCTATAGTTTATAGCTTTTATAAAAAAGTTTTGTTAACGACCCTTTTGAAAAAAAAATAGAGGTCAAAGTAAAAAAGAAAATCCGAAAATTTGAGTTTAGATCAGAGGAGAGTAGTACCGGGAGTTAAAAACAAAGGCCATTAAGTTCTTCATACTATGAGCTCTTGGAAGTGACTGTACGCCCTGTACTCTTTAAGATATTGTGAAAAATATTAAAACGGATGATATACCGCCCTCCCCCTGCCATACAATTTTTTGTTGTAAAGGGTTTTCCAATAAGAGGTGTCATTTTAATTAGCCCGCTATTTCAGTAGATGTCACTTTTGGAGCTGTCATTTTTTGACAACAAGTAGAAACTACGCCATTAAAATAAAAATAATAAAAATAAATCTAAATACATATATATATAATAAATAAATAATAATAAAAATGGAACGATACACGATTCAACAACGCATTGAAATTATTAAAATTCACTATAAAAATGTTGAACATTTTTGGGTCGTCGTGAAGCACCTTGTCGGACCGCTATACAGAAATTGGTAGAAAAATTCGAGCTGTCGGGACAAGTTAGTGATGTGAAGAATAAAACCCGTGCACGTCGCTCAAGAACAGCCGAGAATATTGCTGCTGTAGCCGAAAGTGTTGAAGAAAACCCAGGTTTGTCCATTCCTCGTCGTTCTTTGGAATTAGGCATTCCACAAACGTCAATACACCGTATTTTGCATAAAGATTTGGGTCTTAAGGCTTATAAAGTTCAGTTAACACAAGAAAGCAAGCCGGCCGATCATCAACAACGTCGAGTCTTTGCTGATTGGGTCCTTGAAATGCATGAAAATGATCCGGAATTCCATCGAAAACTCATCTTGAGTGATGAGGCTCATTTCCACCTCGATGGCTTCGTCAACAAGCAAAATTGTTGTATCTGGGGCTCGGAAAACCCAAGAGTTATTGTTGAAAAGCCTCTCTATCCTCAACGTATGACTGTTTGGTGCGGTTTATGGTCCCGCGGGGTCATTGGACCTTACTTTTTCGAAAATGAGGCTGGAGCAACAGTTACGGTGAATGGATTGCGCTATCGACAGATGATTAATGATTTTTTATGGCCGGAATTGGATGGTATTGATCTGGACAACGTTTACTTTCAACAAGATGGCGCTACGTGCCATACAAGCAACGAAACCATTGATCTTTTACGGGAAAAGTTACCGGACCGTGTTATCCCTCGAAGAGGTGATCACAATTGGCCACCGAGATCTTGTGACTTAACACCTTGCGACAGCTTCCTTTGGGGCCACGTGAAAGAGAAGGTCTACGCCAACAGCTCAGCGTCGATTCACGACCTCAAAAATGGAATTCGTGAGGCTATCGAGGACATAGGGGAGCCACTTTGCGATTTGGTTATGGAAAATTTCATGAAAAGGATATGGTCCTGTAGGCTTGGTCGTGGTGGTCATTTGGCTGATGTTATTTTTCATTATTAACGGCATACCTTCCTCTTTATAATGAAATAAAGATCTGATCATTTATCTCAAAAAATGGCATTTTTCTTTGAATATCAAAATAACACCTCTTATTGGAAAGCCCGTTACTATCACGTCCAGCTCTATTGACCACCATGGAGGAAACACCCTGTATAATTTTTCTTTAATATTTTCGTCTGTTCCTTTTTTGTTTTTAAATACATTGTTCCTCTCTATTTTCTTTCCTTATCTTCATCTTAATTAAGTCCATAATAAATAAATATATTTTTATTATTATCCTTGGATTAGGATCGTCTAGCAGAAGCGGTCTGAAAGTTGTCGCGTAGAGTACGTTTCTGCCCTATTATGTTTCGTACAGGATGAAAAAAGCTTAATAAAGGACCACATATACATATGTAGAAATAAAATAAATGAAAAATTGAATACAGAGATGAACAGTTCATGCGAAGCCCTATGCTTTAAAGGGGAGTCAAGAAAAAACAAATATCTCCAAGTCACAACAAGAGTATATTTTAAAGATATGACTTTGTCTATCTAAATGTTTGTTTTCACAGTCAAATTTGGAGAAGGTAAAGAAGTCTATATTACCTATAAATGTTGTAAACAAATACACAAATTAATTTTTTTACAATCCTTTTGAATCTCTCTTAAGCTCAATAGATTTCCTGTGGCATGGGTGTTATTCCAATACTAGAAATCTAACACGAAAAAGGAACAGGACTCAATACCTGCCTACTATAATACATTATAGCCATAAGCTAGTAAACGAGGCTGCTAAAGCTTACATGATGTATGTACATATGTATGTTAGCCATGATATCTTGCAGTTAAACAAACATACGAACTCCAGTGGAGTACGGTGGGTGCACTCTTGCAAATGGAAGTCGTTTTCGATTGAATTACACCGAGAGTAACTTTGGGGCGCCAAAGCTCCATGGGAGGGATATGTAATCATATTCCGGGGGGAGTTTTAACAATTGCCATTAATTAAGAGTCGTTCCATGTTAAAAAGTGTAATTAGAGGCATTTTGAATGCAAAGCGTATAAGGGAGTGAAGTGATTAGCAAATTGAGGTCGTCTGCTTTTAATCGAATTTTGCAATGCAATTCGTGCGCTAAGAAGTTCTTTTTTACGTTAATTTTTATATTTTTAATTTTGCATTTATGTGCAGATGGAGACTAAGAAATTTACAGGAAAAGAAGAACATTTTCATATTATACAGAATAGAAATGTTAAAAGAGGAATAGTGTTTATGAGGTTAGTAGATTACATAGAATTAAGAACGTCTGTGTGTGTGTCTTGTAATCAAATTTTTGCTTTTAACTTTTAGTTATAACATTTTTTATGTATTTATGAGTATGGGGAATATGGCACCAGATTGAACGAGTTACAGGGATTCGGCATATAGTCCATTAGCGAAAATATATTTCCTAGAGCAAGAGTTCTTTTACGGGTGAACTCAAATTTCAAATTAGCATAAATCGCTCATAAGCTCAAAATTTCTAATCGCGCTGTATTGGGAGGGGGGAGGGGGGGAGGGGAGGGGCAGTTGAATTTTAAATTCTGCTGATGAATTGAAAAATCTCAGAATAACACTGAATTCAAATCTGAAAGGTTGTGGACATGTAGGGGAGATGTAGGTAACGAGGATCACTTAAGCGGGATTTAAAATAAAACCAAATCTATTAATCAACTATTTATTGCTTTGCTCTTATAATAAACTTTACTTATTTAACTATCAATTGAGATCAACTTTAATCACTTTTGCTTATTAATTTCGGAGCAATAAAGATTAAAAAAAAGTCAGGTTCGATCACCATTGTCAACATCGGTTGGCAGTGGTGATCAGCATGTGCACAATGGTGATCAACACATATCGCACACATAATTACGAGCAGAGTCCCACTCAGTACAGTCAGCATGGGCCCAAAGCCCACAAGAAGTGCATCGATACCATATTTCGCCGTCTAGTCCGAATTCGCCACATACACGACACCAGTTACCTGCGCCTTCTGCATCGTCGTCTTCATCATCCTGGCATAGTTCGTCCGTGTTTACGTCTGACGTCGAAGTATTATTCGATTCCTGCAGAATTTTCTTCTTAACCTTCTCAAGACTGACCTTCTGTGGCTTGCTTTTCTTTCCCACTCCTTTTCCCTTGCTTTTCACAGCTTTAGCCTTCCTTTTGTTTTCTTTTTCGACCAGGGCGTCTTTGATCGGTGTTGAAGTCAAAATCGTTGCATGCTGTTTTTTTCTTCCTTGCCTTGTCTTGAGAACAGGTGCCTTCTTAGGCATCTGGATGAAATTTTGGATTCTTGGCAGGTTCCCAGATGGTGATGGTATTTCGAATTGAGACGATGATGCAGTCGCTGGTTCAGGAATTGTGGGACAAAATGTGGATGTACTTAGAATAGGATTATCTTGTTCTAGTTCAACAGTAGCTGTTGGTACTAAGACGGAGTCAACAGCTCCAGCAGCAGTAGATTCTGAAATAGAGTCAGCGGGATCTTGCACTACAATGGGCTCTGATTGTAGGATTTCAGCTGCCATAAAATCTTCATCTGAAAAGACATTGGGATTTATGGGAAATATGCCCGTTGCTTTAAATCCCGCTTCGCCCTTGCTCATGGAGGCAACACTTGAGAATGCTTTTTTGACCAAGCAAGCCACATCACAAGGTGTTATTCTTTCTGAAAGTTGACTCTTCATGAAAAAGTCGCATTCTCTGATATATGCAGCTTTAAATGGTCCAAAAAAGGACACATCTAATGGCTGCATGCGGTGAGAAGTATGAGGTGGTAGAGAAAGCATATGGATATAGTTTTTCTTACAATGCTCATGGACAACCAGAGAAATGTGACTCGCATGATTATCTAATATTAATAGAACTGGTTCTTCTACAGAAGGTTTGGCATGCTGGGTGAAGTGCTTGAGCCATTCAAGGAAAAGCTCTTCATTAATCCATCCATTGTCTGAGCTTTTATAAATAGCTCCTGTTGAGCCATCCTTTTCAAGGGTAGGGGTCATCCTCTTTCTGGGGAAAATAAATATTGGGGGAATGTATCCACCTGCAGCACTCATTGTGCAGAGCAGAGTGATATTCTTTCCCTTTCCCAGCTTGTTATAGATCCTACCCTCTTCTGTCCCTTAGCAGCTAATACTTTACCAGGATCTTGGACGGTAGAAATACCGGTTTCATCGCAGTTGTAGATTTTTTTGGCAGAAATTTGTATTTTTGCATTAGTTCTTCTAGCAGCTTGTAGAATCGCTGAACTTCAGTTTTATTAAAAGCTGTAACCCTGTTGATGCTAGTAGCTTCGGGATTCCGCACAGAAATATTATTCCTGGTAATAAATCCATTAAACCAAACTCGACCAGCCAATCTTGAAGACGTGTTAAAATTGTGTTTCAGCTTTAGGGCTTCCGCGAATTCGAATGCCTTTGGCTTGGAGTACACCCGTAGAAAACGAGCCGAGGTTCCTTAGTTGTTTTTATTGTGTACCTCTTCTGAAGACTGGAAAATGGAATGTTCATGGTCTTCGCTGCTTTCCTCATTGAATAATTCTGTTCGTCAATGAGCTTTACAGCCTTTTCTAGCTGGTCCATAGACCAGCTAACTTTATTTGTCTTCCTAGGACGAACTTTCGGCATCTACAAACAAAAAATACATTATGTCATCCAAGTTAGGTAATGTGGGCAATGGGGGTCACTATGTAGGTAATTGGAGTCACCTGACTCCGATTACCTACATGGGCGAAAAGGAGGAAAAAACAATCCTGACGAGAAAATTGAAGATATTATAACAATCTGCGTTTTAAATCGCGATCAAAAATGTTACGATTATTACATATCACAAGAACAGAAATAAAGAATTAGTAATTTAAGCCTTACCTTCGAATTTATCTACTCGAAAAATTAGATCAAAATGGCGCGAAATCTTCACACATCTGTGTCTCTCCAGCGCGTTCCGCAAACTGACTGAGACACCGTCCGTGCAAGGGAATAACGCAAAGCTAGCGCGTAGGCATGTTGGCATCACTTGCTTGCGTTTGGTTTTTGTTATTTTGTGGTGATCACCATTGCCAACTGACTCCGATTGCCTACATCTCCCCTACACTGAATTCAAATCTGAAAGGCTGTGGACATGTTATAGACAGTTGGCGACGACAATATTACGTCATTTTTTAAACAAAATTTTGACGTAAATGTGACATTGTCGTTGTCATTTCATGACAGTTCAAATGTGTGCTGCGTTTTATGATGTCTACAGGAAATTTTTTTACTTAACAGAACAAGTATAGTTGAATATAAAGCTTATACGAGGTCATGCCTTATTAAAAAAAAAGGTTCCGCATAATCTACCAACATACGAACTGTCAAAGTCGAATGTCGCACTGTGTCAGCGACGATTTTAGAATTTCACTCTAACTTTTGTCGACGACTTTTCATGCCGTATCATTTACTTTGCCATAATCTTTCCTCAACATGTATTCGAAAATTATTTTGTCGTCGTAAATTTCATGTTGCATTCATTGTATTTCAAACTCAATTTAAAGGGCCGCCGCAGAACAAAAGATACACAAAAGAACGCCTCATACATTTTCATAGAAATGTTTAAATGAAGCTAAAAGCACAAATGGTTCACTTCAATCGACAGAACAATTAGTTCTCTCCAGAATATGGGAGCTCTAGAGCAAGGTATACAAAAGAACACAGCTAATATATAGTGAAATTGAGTGACTCGATAAAACAAATGAAAAATATAAGAATGGAAAGAAATGAAAAAATGATATACAGGGTGTTGCAAAAGTATGGTTACACATTCGCTAAACTTAGGTAGCTGGGACCGAGCTAAGAAAAAAATCCTTATAAAGTTTTGCCCCACATTGCGTTGTTTCCGAGTTATGCTGGCAACACTGTTTTGTGTACCGGAAAGTGTAGACTTTTGAATTTTAATGCATATCTTAAGAAGGAAATGGCGTAGAGAATTGAAATAAATTTTTTTTAACGTACAATATCTTTACTTTAAGAACACATATTGACCATTCATTCAGTGTAGATACTTTCGAAATAAAAATATATCAAAGTGGGATTTGTGTCTTTTGTTTTACAAATTTCTTACTTTGGGAGCGATTTATTCAAAATTTCTAATAAACTTTTTGTTTGTTTTTGTAATTATTTGGTAGCTTATACGATTCCCTTTCCAACAATATGTAACTCAATGATGTATCTAGAGAGTTTCATAAAATAATATTCAATAATCTTTCAAGCTGGATTCATACCACAAAAATTATTCATTTTAGAGTTTATTTGAGTGGCTTTTATTACGGTCACTTGGTGACATAAAACAAGTTTTTTGATGAGTCATGCTCATTAGACTATTCAGAGTATACGAAAATTCTCACTTGCTTTCGAGAAATGCCCTATTTATACTCAGGTAAAGTTACAACATTGTACTTTGTTCAAGAATGTTCAAGAATGTTAAGTTTGTGCAAACTGCAGGTATCATACAGAAATAAACAAAAGGTTATGTTCGGGTTCTTAGACACTCGATTCAGTGTCAGCAGATGCACGAAAGTAATCCATAAAAGTAGGTTTTCTGACCTATTATGGGAACCAAAAAACAAATATTCTGTTGCTGCATGCAATAAGAAGTCAATTTTACCTGAAAATTTTGCATAAAATGAAATTTCTCTAGTTGTATCGCCTTATTGATAGACACCGTTTCATCAATTATAGCCAAGAAATTTAATTAAATACAAATATTATGTCAGCTCCAATAGAAGGTAGACATGATTTACGCGACTTAGCGCATATGGTGTATTTTTACGGGTATTGTCGGGGAAATGTGTGTGCAGCCAGGACGGAGTATGTTAGAAGATTCCCTGAGAGACCTCGTCCCTCTTCAAGGCTTTTTTCTATTCTTTTTAATAGATTAATCACTGAAGGAACCCTTGTGAGTCGACGAGAAACTTCAGGCAGGCCTAGACGTGTAAATAATATTATCTTCAAATTCAAATTTCTTATAAATAGAATTTTACTTTTAGAGAGTGGAGGACATCGAAAACATTATGGACAGGATTCGGCAAGATGACTCCTTAAGTACTAGGGCTCTGGCAGTGGAACTTAATTTAGACCATACCTTTGTGTGGCGGACTTTGAGGAATTAACGTCCTCATCCCGTGTTGTGGACTGATGAGTCCAACTTTACAAAGGATGGAGTGGTTAACTTCCACAATATACATAGATGGGCTGAAAGAAACCCTCACGCAAGCAGGGTATCACACTCCCAACATAGATTCAGGCTGAATGTTTGGGCAGGAATCCTGGGTCAGAATTTCATTGGGCCTTATATCTTTCGCCATAATTTATCCGGAGAGGCTTATCTCAATTTCTTGGAGGATGTGCTACCGGAATTGATGGAGGACGTGCCTTTGAGCATAAGGCGGAATATGATTTTTCAACATGATGGAGCACCTCCTCACTCTACTCGAACGGTGCAAGATTGGTGTCCCGTAAGTCGACGTCAAGCCGGAACTGGGTGGTAGACCAAATCGTAACAGTTACCAGAAAAATATAAAAAAAATCTAAGTCATGTATTTTTTAAATTATACGCATTTCTTTTGTCTTCTAGAAAATGTACACCCTGTGATGGTTTTTTAGCTCCTGTTGCTACAAAACTTTACTTTTTTTCAATTTTATTTTTCTTGCGTAATCCCGAATAGTGCTTATGTAACCTGTTGCTTTAAGTTCTAAGCCAACTGCTCCAGCTTGGAAGAAAATGTCACATTTTGACGAACCAAGAATATAAAATTAATAATTCGTTGAACTTTAACTGACTGTACTGAAAAAAAATGTACTACGCCAGTCTGGCAAGTAACTTTAAAAGTTGACGCACACTTGCTACAATATTTCTTAAATTCGGAAAAAAAAACATTTTTTTCTTCAAAAAACCCAGTTTCGAAAAAAAATGTTCATCTACTAAAAATGAATCTGGTGTACCCAAAGCTTGCCTTAAGAGCGTAATTTTAAGATTCTAGCTTGAGTGAGATGGAGAGTCATTCCATGAAGTGTGAGTGAGCAAGATAGTGACGCTAGCTCGTCAAATCATTGAGTTTTTACAAATATGCATCGTCTATTCCCCACAGAGGGACGACTTCCAAACCAAGTACATGGTGAAGGAAGAGTTCCTTATCTTACGAGCATGTAATCCAGGAATGCACAGGAGCTCCACCCATACCATGTACAGCGAGTACAAGCCCTACTACCTCGGGATTATCAACCTCGGGTTGCGTTTTGCCAAACGATGCTACAAAGACAACGGGAAGATCCGCGATTCTTCGAGAAAATTTTGTGGTCGGATGAATCGACATTTAAAAAAGACGGTTACATGAACGTACACAACTTACACCAGTGGTACGTAGAGAATCCGAATTTAATGATGAAAAAAACCTTTTTCCACTCATCTTTGTAAGACATATAGGTTTCCGCAAACAGTAAAGGCTTAAACACAATTGCGACGACAGACGACAAACGACGACGATATATCGCTGTCAAACTTCTAAAAGCACAGCATCTTATGCGAATGCACCAAATTGCGACGACCGACGTTGAGCGATCGACGACATTATCGCCGGGATTGATCAGTTTCTAATTTTACCGTCGTCATTGCAGTCCTACCAACAAAATTAATCGAATGAAATGGTTGTGGCATTCACTTTTGTCTTTTTTAGGTAGTAGCACGCCGCGGTAATTTTAAAATAATGAGCTTTGAGGAAAAATTGATCGAGGAAATGCGAAATCCATAAAATAATTTATAGTTTACAAGATAGACAAGACAAGTGGACAAAAAAGACAAGGGTTGGATGGATATTTTAAAGCGTTTAATTTACTTGATTTCCGCATTTTCAGTTTTTTTCCACACTTTGGTTCATTGCATTTCTTTCAATATAATACAAAATATTCTCCATAAAAATCTCTTTTTGAAACGCTCGAAACATTTAACAAAAGAAATTTCAATATCTTCTTCTGTCACAATCGTCGCTCATCGCCTGTCGTTGCAATTGTGTTCCAAATTTTTCGACTGCTTGTTTCGCAGCGAAATTTTCGTTGTCGTCTGTCGTTCTATCGCTCTGTCGTCGCAATTGTGTTTAAGCCTTAATCTTGCACTTTTATGTCGCTCCTTTAATTGTGGTTTAGGCTTCCTTTTTTTGTCCATATTAAATTGTCGCTGCTATTTAGAATTCTTCTTATGTGTCGCACCGTTACAGGCAAGTCTAAATCTGCTCGAACTTGAGACGCATTCATACTTTTGTTTATGGCTTTCTGCCGGATTAACCGTTTTTGACATTCATTTATGGTGGGTTTTCTGCCTGTTCGTCTGATAGTATTGTATCTGTATTTTAATTTTATGTAACTATTAATTACACATACAGATCTATTAAGACGTCTTGCAATTTCTCGGTTGGGGAAACAGCCTTCTTTGAAGGCATCAATTTTTGCCCTTTCCTCCATCGATAATTCCACTCCGTGGCATTTTTCTATAGAAAACAGTAAATTTAATTTATTTAAAAAAATGAGTTCCTCACAGTGCAATTAATTCACTTACTTCAAATATTTTCAGTTAATTCCTCCAAATTTCACAAACACAAGTTTCTAATTTACTGAACTTATAAATTTGTCCACTTGAAATGCATGAAATATACTGACTGAGTAAATTATAAGCAGAAGAAATCAAGCTTATGACATAGCACATCCACATTTTAAGTGCAATTTTGTGAATGAACTTATATTTATATCCGCCACTGTAGAAAAGGACGTCCAGGAGGAAGAAAAGTTAAGTAATTACTTTCTAATTTCTCCCATTTTGTTTGTGCTCAATCTTGAATTTTGTTGTTGAGATCGTGTATTCTAAATCTATGTATCGACCAACATAATTAATATGTAAAATACAAACAATTCGCACGCCTTCTCCTTAGCTAGTTCGTTACTACATTTTAGTGGTTACAAAAGATGTAATAGCTCAGAGATGAATATGTGCAAAAATTCATCAGCTAGACTTTCTCATTCTCAAAAGTCAAAGCTTTTATAAAAGTGAAGAACTCATGTTCCCGACTTCCTATTTAGTAAGCTCCCAATAATAAGTACCCTTAAAATGTTTGCAAATAGTTAGCTGTCTGCCTTGCCTTATTAAGAGTTATGCCAAATGCAGGCCCAACTCTTAACTTGAATGACGGTTAATACGGAGGACGAAAATGCAGTAAGACAATAGGCAAATAGAATAGAAACACTGTTGGGAACGTACTGTATTCAGATAAAGAGGGGTTGTGGCAAGGAACGTCGTAAATTGCCAGCTTAACTGACAGAAAACTTCCTTTAAGAGGATTTTATTATGTTAATGTCTCTCTACTTTAGCAATGATAAAAAAAAATGTCCCTGTTTTACAAATGCTTTTCAAAAGAAAGAACCTTCCTTTGCGGGAGTATGGTATGAGGATTGATAAGTAGATGAGAATCATTTGCAAAGTTTTGTTGGTCGATTGGCTGAATACATTCTCTTATGTTTCTTCACCGCAATTCATTTGGAAATGTTATAAAAAGCTGCTTACCACCCCCGCAATTACTTTTATCTATAGCATTCCTAAGAAGAAATTAATTTCTATTTCGAAAGTTATTTAAGGAGAATACAGGAAGCTACAAGTTTCTTTGGATAACTCTGAATTGTCGTTAATAAATTATCAACATTCTTACGATTTCACAGAATGTTCCCCTGTTGTCAACAAGAAGGACTCGAACAACTGAAAATAAGTTGAAGAGAAAACTTAAGCATGAATGAACAAGCTTACAAAGGTCCTTTGGGTATTATATGAAATAACATTAAGAGCCTTGGATTGTTTGAGGATTTGATGTCATATCGACAGCTCTTGTTGGTCTGACAAGAGCAATTCTTGCTCTTGAGATTAATAATGATTTAATCAAAGCACTTATCCTTCATAACTCTTTGAGAATTGACGATATTAGGGATGAAGTGTATTGGTTTATTTCTTCCACTTATCTGATCATCACAAAGCGTTCCATTATAGATATTTCAATAAAAGGAAAGTTAGCTTTTAATATATAAATATACAAATGTAGTTGAAAGCATTTCTTCTATAAACTATAAGAATCATCTAAAAGGGGTTGGTGGAGAATTATTGACAGCGCATGAGAGCTCCGCTTATTTTTATTTTTTCTGTTTCTTTGGTGTTTCACCAGATTCCATTCTCGAGCATTTTAGATAATTTTTCCTTCTATCCAATGCTGTTTTTAGCCTTCTTCCTTTCTCAAGATTCTACTCTATGATACAAAAAAATAATATGGTATAGCCGAGCTATGAATCGTTATTACCAAAGTGAAAAAGGTTTTTCTAACTGAAAATTTCTTTGCTTTCCCACGAGCACATAAGTACTTTTTCCGAAGTGATTTACACGAAGAAACTAATGTTTTTATTAAACTTTTAACGAGATCTTGCTTTTGCAACTTAACACTACACAATTAAAAACACGTCTTTCAGTCAATATAATACAGAAACTCAAAGCAAATTCATTGGAAATGACATTTGTCTCCAAATGACCTTGCAACACAAAAAGTTCCTCTCAAACTGGTCACACCTTGTTAATATGGATCTGTCAAATGTATATGGATTTGTCGAATGATTGTTTGTATGAGTGTGTATGAGTATGAATGGCCCCAGCGGGAAAATGATCGTGCATGAAAGTAGGTATACACGAAGTCGTCAAGGAAACCATGTTATGGTCGTAGCATACTGCATGTAGCAGTATGCTACACTGAGACTAGATACATCATATGCACTCGACCTCATGTTTTCTGTATGGATGGAGATCTATACGCGCGGAACACACCCGAGAAAGAAAAAGAAGAAGAAGAGTTTTTTTCCGGGCTGAAAAGGAGAAGAAGGTTGTCAAGTGAAAAAGCAAAGTTTGGTTTTTTTTCAAAGTCCACAACAAAGTTTGAAATAAAAGTAAAGAAAATAGAGTGAAACGAGAACATCAGCCGGTTAAACGCTCAATAAAAGTATTGTCCAGGAACAAGAAAAACCCAGTATACCTGAGGATTACTGTGATAAATCTAGACGAAGAGACCGTGAAATCAACAAAAATTAACCCAAGATTTTGTCATCGAGGCATCGTCCACGACGGTGGATGAAAAGTATTAAGCACAAATCTTATCACCAAATAAGGTAGCGTATCCCCTTATTAAAAATTTTAATTTGTCGAGAAAATTAAATTAACGACTTGCGTTGTACACGCTCATGCAAATCATACAACTGTACCATGCATGGCCCAGTCGTATGATTTGCTTGAGCGTGTGTAGTAGCATTTAAACATAGAATTTTACTGATGAATCATCTGCGTAATGTCGCTGCACTTTAAATTTTCCAATTCAATTCATATTTTGGGTACGAGTGGAGTTAAAAAAGTGCGTGCGATAATAAAAAAAATGATTTTACGGAGTAAATTTTTACAATAAGTATTTGGAAAAAAAAATTATAAGAAGTGATTTTACTCAGTAAACATTGAAAGGTTCATTTTCCTGGTATCACAGTAACCGATTGAACTTCCTTTATCCAAAATCCATTCCTTTCTGTTGGTGTGCTAATGTATGGTATATAAATGGACTGACTGATGTGCTGTTTCATGTGGCACCAGTTTTGATTTCAAAAAGAATGCTGCACAAACTTCAATAATATTGAAATCTGTGCTATGCTTTCACTGACAATGCTACCAAATGTCGTAAACTGGCGCTATATTAAAATTATTTGGGAATTTACTTATATGCACGTCAGTGGGACTTACAGAATCTACTACAAAAGTATTTCAAACTATTGTTAAATTTTAATTATGAGTCGAAGAAAGTATTTTTTACAAGGCTGTTTTGATAGGAAAGTTTTGATTTCCAAGTTGCCAGTTCTTGAAATGCCGCTGAACCTCAAGCAGTTGTATGCTACTATGTAACGAATCGAGTAAAGTCCAACCAACTGCTAATAGCTGAATCACACAAAAAAATCCAATTAGAAATTTAACATGAAACTTAGCTATAAGAAGTCGTTGCGACTTTACTCGATTCAAGTTACATATATGTATGTAGTACCCCTGGATCTGCAAAAATTTATTGGTCGTGAATATGTATTCATTACAGTTTTCTTTGAAGATTATTGAGTCCTCCAGAAAGGCATCAGACCCTCCTTGGGACATAATGTGTAAAATTCATCGAAGTGGTATTGCAACATCTATTTCCCGCTGGGGCCTTTCTTTCCATGTGAACTTTCTTCATATAAAAGTTGGATGGGCTTCATTTATGGAAACGAAGAAGATGCACTTCCTTCTCCTTGGCGTATAAAAGTTATGTGGAATCATAAACCTACCGATGGCTTCGGCTTTTCTTCCCGATTCTTGGTTAAACTAGCACCTAATTTCTCACTTATTAACACGCGTGTATCCCGAAATAATTCCACATTCCGAGAATAAAACTTCTGGAGTCAGACTGATCTCCGCGCAAGGTAAATATCGGTAAGCAAACAAAAAGAAATAAAACGTATTTTAACAATTTTAAATTACATTTGTCAAACAGAAGACTTTTCTAGTAAACGAAATTTTTCTGACTATAGTAGCAAAAAAAAAAAAAACAAGATTATTAAAAAAAAAAAAAGAAGAAAAAAAGTATGATTCAGTTCCGATTGGGTGAACGCCTGCAAAATGTAACGAGCTTACAAGTAGGGGGCTTAATTTGATAAAACTGTCTGCCGATTAAATCCGAGATGTAAAAGTAGTCACTAGTCAGTCTGTTTAGTCGGAAAAGTAGAAAACAAAAAAAGTAGAAAACGAAAAAAAAAACAAAATGGTGAAAAAAAAACAAGTAAAAGAGCTGGAATTGGAAGACCAATTCTTATGATACTCTAGATAAATGATCGTTTGTATTTTCGTTTGGTCACCCATCTGCGCAACACTGTAAAAAATGTGCAAAATTGTTACCACAAAATGTAGGGAATTTTTCCTGAAATTTACGGAATATTCCCTAAAATGTACGGAATATTCCCTAAAATGTACGGAATATTCATTAAATTTTAGGGAATATTTTCTACATTTTAGGGAATATTCCCTACATTTTAGGAATTTTCCCTATATTTTAGGAATATTCCCTACATTTTAGGGAAAAATACCTAAGCTTTGTGGCAACAATTGTGCACATGTTTTACAGTGAAGTTTGATTTTTGAAGTGGCTTTTCGCATATATGTATCTCTAGAACGGTTCGTCGGACAGCAAAAATGATTATAACCAATTTAATAGAATTTCATATTCTGACGAAATTTTCAGTACAATAAAAACGTCTAGGACTGATCGGTTTCACAGTATATGTAAGAAGTCAAAATTTTTATATGGCAACACCAAGAAGAGGCTACCCGCGATTTAGTCCACTTTTGAAACTTTATTTACCTACTATTGCTATGAAAACACCATGTACCAAATTTCAACTCTCTACGTAGATGCGTTCTCAGGCAGTGCCCAAATATATAGTGAAAAATGAAATTTTTGTATGACAACCCTACGAAGAAGTTGCCCGATTCGGCCCATTATCGAAATTAAGTTTACTTTTTTTTTTAAAAAGCCTGTATGCAAAATTTCAGCCCTCTAAGTGAACGCGTTCTCGAGCTATCGTGAGTACGGACGGAAATGCAAAAATCAAAATAACTTTTTATATTATGCGTGAGTGTCCAGACCATTTTGCTCTATTTTCATGATTTCTAGGTGTTACAAACGGAATGAAAAACTTAGTATAACCTTGACATTTCATCTATGGTATAAAAAGGAGAGCAAAATTAATGGAGCAGTGCGAAGAATAACCAAAATTGTAAAATTGGTGTCGTAATTCAGCGAAAAGGGAAGGATCTCTAACTAGGACTTGAAATTCACGGAGACGGAAAAGATAGGTTTTGTGTTTTGGCCCTTTATTTCGTTATTATATTTTTGGATTGTAAGTAAGTTTCTAAAAGGAAAAAAAGGAAAACACACCCTCAACTATGTATGTATATGTGTGGTTCATGCGCTGCCTTGTGTGCAACATAGAGCTCGGCAAGCTAAGTTAATTGAAATTATTTTTGAAAACAAGTTCCTTTTCTTAAAATATATATACATCTTATAACGTTCATTAACGCTAATTATGTTCTTTTATTTCGGCATTAGCCCGCAACATAAGATCTATAAGAGTTCGTGAACTCGCAAACCACGTGGCGTCCATAAAATAATTCATCCCACCCCCTTAGCTGGCACAAAACCTACGCGCACATAAAAAAGGCGCGTTATAAAATATTTTATTTGTACAACTGTTGTTAACTTCACGTCATACGTAAACTCACAATAGAAAAAAACTGAAAATAAAATATATTTAACTTCAAAAGTTCTAATTAAGTTAAAAACTCAATTTCATGAAAAATTTAACTGAATTCATTAGGATTTAAACTTAGCATATAAATTTCAATTTGTAAAGTTTCCATTAAAGCAGCAACCGACACGCAGCAATTATTTAACACAAAGATTGAAGGAAAAACAGAGTCTGAGAGCTAAAAATGTACCTATTTTTCCCCTTGGGGATTTTGAAAAAAAAACAAAACAAATTCGTAGCCCTCCCATTAAAAACTTTTTGAAGGGATATTCTTTGTATGTACAAAAGTTCAATTACCTTTGATTAATGGACGTTAATCATAGGTTTAATACCTACATACATAAATATATTGATATTATCGAGGTGGTCCTTGAAATGCTTTGATTTTTGATGGGCTTTCAGAAACACTGCCGCCCAACCGTGACGGCTCGGCAGTAAATGGAGTTCTATAAAGCAATTCTCTTGGATTGCTCTATACTTTTAGGGATAACAATTTCCATAATAAATGAGTAGTTAACTCCATCGTAGATTTGTAATTGCTTTACCTAATTGCAGAGTATTTGTACATTTAATTAATACACTTGGCTACCAGTCCTGTGTTGCAGGCGTCTAAATATTCTGCTCCTATAGTTTGGCTTAATTATTAACTCGATGCCATTAAACAAGTCTTTGCCGGAAGTTTCTTTCACCAAAAGAAAATGCTGAGAAGATGTGAAACTGGGAAGCTGTTGTAGGTATGTATTCCAACTCTATATAACGATAAGAGCTTTTACTGAAATTAACTACACAGAATTTTCCTATCTTATATATATAGTATATATAAAAAAAAAAAGGTTGCATTCGTGCCGAATTTCGTAAGCCTCTGAAACCGCACTAACTGCGGGACTTTCAGAACAAATTTTGAGCACAAAAGTGAGTTTGCTTGTTTATTGGAGCGGAAGCTGGTTGCAGGAAGAATAGAGTACTGGGGAAGCTTACAAAAGTTTTCGCTTAAATCGCTTCAGCTTCATGTATATTTCCGTTGTTTACCGAATGCAGCAACATAAATTCTGCGATTAAAGGCCCAGTTATGCAGAACCGAGTTAACAAAACGAAAGATGCTTGCTCCACTTACGTTGCATGGGAAATTTTTAAATGTGATTTCTGGGAATAGTGTTGGCTGCAGAGCTATGCAGAAGTGCAGACGAGTAAACTTCGTTTTTACGCTCGTTTCCCTGTGTTTGATTCAATTACATCACAGGGTTCCACTTCTTCTGTTCTATGTGGGAGTGGGATACAAAAGAGAGTTCGAATGCATTCCAAACTGTCCAGAGGCCAGCAGCACCTACTATAGACGGCTAGTGCTCCTGTTCACATGGTAATTTCAGTGTGGGCTTTGGTGAATGGTTACGTTCCATGCATTTACCTTTCTTCGTTATGCCTTCTAAATAAGGCCGTAGGACGTCTGTATACCCAAACCCATGCTGGTCCAGTCCAGACTTAGAATTGACAGAATTGCTAATAAAGTGATTGTGTAAATTGCCTTCTCGTTCGTTTTTGATTTCGATTCGAAATTTAGCTACGTTTTATCATGTTTTATTCATGATGACAGAGCCATATATCCCAGGGGTGGATTAGGCATATATTCTTGTATTCAGTTGGTAGAAATATTATTTAAGTGGATATATGTAGGTGTGGTCTGTATTTTTGTTTTTTGTCATCTTTCAGTTAATATAAAGCGAATTGGGTCTATTTATTAAACGAATTAAATTTTCTGCTTTTTTTTTCTTTTTCTTTTTTTAAAAAAATTTGCACCTTTTTTTTGTTTTAATTAAATTTATTGTATGTAAGTATTTGAGACAAGGCCAAGCTTTGCACAAGTTTTAGTGATTAGCTCCATCTTACCACAAAAAGAAGTAAAAGGGAGGGAACACTGATTAAAATAGGTGAGAGTCAACCAGCCCGGCGATAAACGAATACTGACAAAATCTCGGAGGGGTTTCCGGTTTTATTAAATTTTTAATATATTTATTTGTCCCATTCGTGCGTTATCATACTTGAAGGGTTAAAAATCAGACCCAATTTTTATTGAGAAAAATCCGGAATTTTGGGAGTCTACCTCTCTATGTTTGTGAGTTACAGCAGTTTGGATTTTTTAATCACTGGTTTTTGCCTGCACACACAAGATTGGCAATAGTTTTGCAAATATTGTACGTGCGGCTTACAAAAAACAACCGCTTAAAACTAAAGGAAATGTAGCAAAACTTTCCATGAAGAGTACCTGATATACCTACTACTACTATCTTTTGGTGTTCATTCATAAATTGATGGATGTGAAGTGAGCCCGTATAAAATGTCTATGATAAAATTGTTAATTGTTTAAATTAACACATTAACTTCATTGTCGAAAGTTACTTCCTCTAAAACAACCATTTGAATCCCTGCTTCTAATTCTATTTCTCTGTACCCAAAAGAAGGGCTTATTGCAGATGTTGCGAAACAACCTCTTCTACAGGGTGTTTTCTCCATGGTGGTTCATAGAGCGGGAGGTGATAGTACTCACCTAAGCAAACAAAAAATTGTATGGCAGGGGGAGGGGGGTATATCAACCGTTTCTGAGGTGATTAAGAAATTATGCTAATTATGCTAGGTTTTCACAAAACACCCTGTATCTTAAAAAGTACAATACCAATACAATAACTTCTAAGGTAGAGGAGTACGGGGTTGGTTGGTTGCAGTCGTTGGAAAAGGTAAGAAGTTCTGAATATAATCAGCTTCATACGGTGACTTTACGCCCTGTACTTTTGAAGAAACGGGGGGTTTTGTGAAAACCTAGCATAATATCTTAATCACCTTGTAACTCCGAAACGGTTGATATGGCCAACCCCCCACCTGCCATATAATTTTTTGGTTGGGTAGATGGGTACTATCACCTCCCGCTCTGTGGACCATGGAAACACCCTGAATACCTTTTTCTAAGTACAAGGCTTTGCCTCCAATTCCGACGTGGGTAAAAAAGAAGAAGAAGGGCTGCAAAAAAAATCTTTCTTCCTTGAGAAAGAGTTATATAACTGCTTCTAGACTCTTAATTTTCTTATTGGGTATTGGCTTTCTACTAATACACTGAGGGAAATTCAAATAGCCTCATGAGAATTTTTCCAAGAATGGGTTCTTAGTAGCCAATAACGGTATAGATTTTTGCATTTCTATGAAATGAGTGACGAATGATGAGCATATACGGGTTTGCTTGTAGGCGGTTTGGATATAATTCTTCATTTCAACCCATTTAAACCCAAGCGGTCGAAAACGACCCGCTTCATTGAAAACCCAATGTGTCGAAATCGACCCATGCACTTTCTGTCGTATAAACAGTCATAGAATGACTAAATATTCCTGGAAATAATTCTGTTAAATTTTAATAATTAGAAATAACGTAATTGTGAATTTTGTGCCAGCACGTTCAGTATGCTTTGTGGTACGGGGTAGTAAAGTTGACTGTGTGGAAGTAAGCAATCATGGAGTTGAATTCGAGGTGGTAAGTACTACATTTATTTTTAAATGAGGAAGTATTTATTTGT
This sequence comes from Dioctria rufipes, assembly GCA_963924295.1. Taxonomy (NCBI): domain Eukaryota; kingdom Metazoa; phylum Arthropoda; class Insecta; order Diptera; family Asilidae; genus Dioctria; species Dioctria rufipes. The sequence goes on along the minus strand of OZ002740.1, from coordinate 329,870,192 downwards.
TTTCTATTGAAAACGAATGTATGGATTTTGTTAACCTTTGAACCGCCATTTTATCCCAAAAGTTTTTTTAAATCAGTCTTTTAACATCACTGGTTCGTTTTCGACCACTTGTGCTAATAAGGTTAAAATTTTACAGCTACGGAAATCTGAGCGTGGCAGAAATTTTGGAAACCCTGGAATATACTTTATTGAATATCGATGATATTTTCATATTACCTCCGGAAAATCGCGACGGAGATACGGACGAGGACTCTGTAGAAGAAGATGAGTATAATCCCTCGCATTTGAATCACAATCAGCTTAAACCAATTGCTGAGATAAGAGGATCTAATAGATGCAACAATGACGAAGAAACGGCTGAATGTTCTAATAAATTGAAAAAGGCGAGAAATTGGAATAAAGGTGATATAAATTTAATAAATCCCCTACCATCGCCACGGACAGAGGTATATTTACCCGTAATTATTCTTTCCCAATACTCGGATCCAATTGAATTCTTTCTGTTATTCATGTCAGAGGATATAATGACAGAACTTTACCAATATGTATGCAATGTACAATAATCATAATTTATTTGCATCTGTGCATGAGCTCTATGCCTTTATTGGGATTCTTGTTGTTACCAGCTAAATATGATATTTTGTTTTGTTTAGTGAATGAATTTTGCTCAGAAAAGACACAAATTTATTTTATTAATTCTCACTTGTTAAATTCTTATTGAAAATGTATATATTTTTTTCTTTCATTAATAATATATGTTGTTATGATACAATATGTTTTTGTTATTAAAGTTTGACTAACTCCGGCAAACTATCCCTTATGTTCAGAAAGGGTCGTTTACGACCCATTCTTAAAAAAGTATTAATTCGCCACTTTTTGACTTATTTTAAGTCTATTACACACCAACTTGCCCTTTTCATTAAAATAATTACGTTTAAGTCAAACTTTTCGATAAATATAGTTCTGGGAAATAGGGATGCTATAAATTCTTGGATTTCTGGGTTTAAATGGGTTGCGATTTTAGTCAGTAGTGCATTTTTGTAGTGATAGTTAGTGAGTTTTGGTTGCATTGCTCAAATTGTATCTTGTGAATAATTCATCAGTGAGTACTTACATCTTAGTTTAATGGAATACAATATTTAATAATTTTTTATATTTGAATAGTTACTAAAAAATGGGCAGAGGCAGAAAGTTAAGCGCACTTTCAAATCGCGCTATTATTAAAAAATGCATAGATGACCGAAAGTAATTAATACCTACTTTAAATTGAAGGACAACTACGGGAAAAATTACAATAACACTGATAAAGGAAAGATTTCGAAACGGGTTAAGCGTGCCATTTTTCATTGTACAGTTCAGGAAAAATGTGTGTTTGTGAAATTCGGGCTGAATTGGAATTACCCGTAACTGCTCGACGTGTCAGACAAATTTTAAAAGTGAACCGTCACTTAAGTGGACAAAAAGGGTAGCTAAGCCAGAGTTAACCGTCAAGCATAAAGAAGTTCGTTTAACTTTTGGCCGTAAATACTGTTCCTTGGCAGAAGAATAGGAAAATGTTCTTTTCAGTGATGAAAAGAAGTTTAATTTAGATGGACCAGATGGTCGGCATTCTTATTTCCATGATATTAGGTTGGATCTAGAGATATTTTCAAAGCTTAACTTTGGTGGTGGAACTCTTATGGTTTGAGGCGCATTCTCCTATCGCGGGAAAGTGCCGCCAGCATGGATTTCTACAAAAAGGTTATCTACGGACTACGTTGAAATGCTGGAGATTAGTTTAATTGAACATGGAGAAACTTTAATCGGAGAAAACTTCATTTTTCAGCATAAAAGTGCATCGAAACACCGTGCCAACCAGACAAATTAGTGGTTGAGAAAGAGAAATATACAAATTCTAGATTGGCCATAGACCTCAAATCTCTGGGGAGCTATTTCCCGCAGAGTGTACGAAAATGGGAAGCAGTTCGAATCAATTTCTTAACTGCAAAACAGAATTAAGGATGCGTGGAAGGAATTAACACTAGAAACTTTAAAAACTTTAGTTGACTCGATGTCCAATAGATTATTTGAGATCGTTAGAAATAATGGGGGAAGTACCAGATATTAACTTAAAAAGATTTACTGTTTTATGTAATTTTATGTATGTTTTTTTTCAAGTGAGGCTATTTGAATTTCCATTTATTTTTAACGTGTTTGGAATTTTCCTTATTAAAATAATATTAAAATGATGTAAAGTTTATCTTATTCTTATAGTTACATATAAACAGTATTTAATAAAATAGTAAGTAGAAGTCCTTCATTCCATGTTTCCGTTTTATTATAAAAAACAACTACGAGGCTATTTGAATTTCCTTCATTGTAGGATCTAGAAAACCAAAACCTATAAATAAGCATTTAAAAGAAAAAATCACAAAGATAAGAAAAAGTAAGGGTTTTTCCAGTTTTTGGTGCAGTTCTCGGAGAATAATAGGTCGTTAAGGCGGTACTTTCTTTTCATATTCTTACACCTGATTACTATTCCTACATATAACTATAACATTGTACACCCCTAACTCATTGTTTTGAAGTAGGAAAAATTGCCCAAAAATACTTTTTGCTGACAGTGCACCTTATTAGTTCACCAAATAAGAAACTTAAAACGTTAGTGGTTGCTATTAGCTCTGACGTCAACATAGGATTTACAAAATCACCAAGAGTGTTTTTTTGGGTCTTACATAATGCTGAAAAATCTTTTTTAATGAGGTGTAAATAAGGAAAATACAGTGCAAATTCTCTATAACGAAACTCAAGGGGATGAGCAAATTCTTTCGTTATAGAGAGTTTTCGTTATAACGAATGAGTAAACAAAATATGTAATGTACGAACAAAATAAATTTTATTGCTTAAAGAGAAATAAAATGCAAATTGTTTCCATTGGTTGAAAATGTTAAGCGCGTTTGAAAATCAGATTTGTAATATGACTTATCCTTTACGAATCGAGCCAGTCAGTGGATAATAAAGGTAATAATCACAATTAATAAAAGAAGCTTCTGTGTTGATAAAACAGATATTGCTGGAAGTTTAGGCACTTTTGCCCGAAAATGTTGGTACCTTTGTGAGCATCTGGCAATCTAGTATAATAAACATTGTTCTGCTTATTTTTTCGCTATATAGAGTGAGTCACTTCGTTACAGAGGATGATTTAAAATATTAGTTCTTCGAAAGCCAACCAAGTTTATAGAGAGTTTTTTGTTATAGAGAGTTTTCACTGAATTTCGTAATATCATTACCATCTAGTAACGAGATACCCATTTGGCTAGAGTTATAATTAAGTTACATTTATTTATTTTGAAATTAAAAAAGACAGTAAAAAGAAAGCTTTCCAATAAGGTACTACGACTACTTTACAATTGAAAGAGATAAAAAATTTACATATAAACAGAAGTTACCCATATAACTTAAATTCTTCAAAGTTAAAGAAAAAAAAAAGTTGAAATAATGTTAAGAAATAACTAAAGAAATAAAATGAAAAAGAGAATGAGAACAGCAAAATGAGAAGAAAAAAAAAACAGAATAAAAGCTAGAATTGGTCTATGACCAATTTTTACTAGATGAATGCCCTATGAAATTTTGTATGGTCACCCATTTGAGCAATTTTGATTTTCGTATATATTTCTAGAGCGGTTCGTCGGACAGAAAAAACGATTATAACCAATTTTATAAGATTTCATATTTTGAAAAAGTTTTTAGTACTATAAAAATGTCTAGAACTGATCGCTTTCACAGTATCCGTAAAAAACCTAATTTTTTATGTGGCAACACCAAGAAGGGGTTGCCCGATTTCTTCCATTTTTAAAATTTTATTTGTTATTATTATGAAAACACCATCTATCAAATTTCATCTTTCTATATCAACACGTTCATAGGCAGTGTCAAAATATATAGTTGAAAACGAAATTTTTGTATGGAAACCGCACAAGTGAGTTGCCCAATTTGTATCATTTTCGAACTTAATGTTACTTTTTTTTTTAAAGTGCGCGCACGAAATTTCAGTTCTCTAAGTGCACACGTTCTCGAGTCATCGTGGGTGCGGGCGGACGGACGAACGTACGGACGGACAGACGAACATGAAAAAATCAAAATAACTTTTAATATTATGCGTGGGCGTCATTATTTCGGTGTGTTACAAACGGAATGACAAACTTAGTATACCCTTTAGATTTCATTTAGGGTATAAACAGCTAGAATTCGTCTAAGACCAATTCTTATGTTACCCTAGATGAATACTCGAATGTCCCCATCTGTGCAAGTTTGATTTTTGAAGTGTGTGTTTGCTTATATTTCTAGAACGGTTTGTCGGACAGAAAAAATGATTGCAACCAATTTTATAGGATTTTATATTTTAAAGAAGTTGTCAGTACATTAAAATCGCATAGGACTGATCGTTTTCACAGTATACGTAAAAATGCAAAATTTTTATATGACAACACCAAGAAGGGGTTGCCCGATTTAGTCCATTTTTGAAAATATATTTACTGTTTTTATGAAAACACTATGTACAAAATTTCAACTCTTTACGTTGACGCCTTCTCAGATATGTAGTGAAAAACGAAATTTTTGTATGGCAACCCTACGAAGGAGTTACCCGATTTGTCCCATTTTCGAACTTAATTTTACTTTTTTTTTAAAGTCCATGTGAAAAATTTCAGTTCTCTAAGTACACACGTTCTCGAGTTATCGTATGGACGGACAGACGGACGGACGGACATACAAAAATCAAAATAACTTTTAATTTTATGCATGGGTGTCCAATCCATTTTGCTCTACCATCATTAATTCTAGGTGTTACAAATGTAATAATAAACTTAGTATACCCGTTAGATTTGATCTAGGGTTAAAATTAAAAAAAAAAAAAAAATAATAATAAAGCTAAGTCTAAAATCTAAAGAGCATGCATAAAATTCATATGAATGAGCTTACAACTAGAAAATAGGAGAATGCAAATAAAGAAATTAAGATTAAAAGTCATGGAAAAAGCGGAGGCCATCAACACTGTTCAGGAGTTAGGAAAGGGTAAAATAAAGCAGTATTTTGGAAGTCGGTGGCATATGTGTCTTGGCTCACACTTGGCTTGTGGTTATGGAAATGTCACTCGTCAAATGGAGTTATAGACACATCCGAAATCCCGAACATTAATAAAAACAAGAAATACAATTGGACCACAAGCTACCAACCAATTTGGAAAATCCACAGCAACGAAAAAAAGAAAATCCCCATAAAATTTCGAATGATGAAAGTCTCACAGCACTTGCCCTAAGGCATCCGAAAAATGCTAGAAATTTGAAGAGTTCTAACATATTTATCTAATTTGTTAAGCAAAATCATCTTAATTCAAACTTAATCCTATCTGGGTTTTAGAAACATACAATTCAATGAGATTCGCTTTGTCTCAGTCAGGAGTCTTGATTACATCATCGTTTAATGATCTAATTATATAGGCATTTTCGTTTAACGCTTACATCATTCCAGTTTGACTAATGCGGGATCAAACTAATAATTAAAATTAAGAGTGCTTTGTCGTCTGTACAGCTATGAGTAGGATTGAAAAAAATTAATGAATACATAATGAATATAGAATTGGAGGAAGGACAGAACCTTGAGGAACACCGACATTTATATTATATGAATCAATAGTAATGGCATCAAAAATTACACAATTTTGCAATTGGTTAAATCATTTTATATTCAAGAACGGCATCATGCCACATAGTCCACATTAGTCTTTCGAAATATCTAAATCCGAGATTTCTTTCCGGTTATGGAGAAAGAATTTTCAGTGTTCGGTAAAATATGATATTAAGTTACTTGTCGATCGGCTAGGACGATAACCGTATTGGTATAATTTAATTAATTAATTTAATAAAAAATATTTTATTGATTATATTAAGTACATTAATGTAGAATATGTTGGTACCAGAATTAATTTTTCGATAGAAAAAGTCAATCTGTGACCTGATACGTACCCCTGCAGAAACACAACAATCACTTCAAATTTAAATACAAAAATGGTCATCTTCACATAATTAACAAAATTGTAAAAAATTATTTCAGTTCAATCAATTAAAAATGCGATTACTTCGGAAAAACGCAAAAAATATAGCAGCCTGATTGTAACCTGAACTATTGCTTGCAACTATTGTTTCTTTTCAATTAAAATTTTTTTACCTTTCTTAACAAAGGGCCAAGTGTCTGGAAAACAACTTTGAAGTATAAATAATAGTTTTAACAGTTTAGCACAATTTACATATTCATACAGAAAAATCACAAAGACTGTACAGTCGTGCATCAAATAAATCGTTGCCAGGGCAACTGAGGTGTATGATTTCACAGAAAGTAAAAATCAATAGAAACGTTTCCAAGGTTACGTAAGAAAATCTTTTACCTCAGTAGTCTTTGCAACGAATGAACTGCCTATATAAGTGGGGACTGGCGCTCTAAGATGGCAGTCCTTTCTGAGCAGTCCAACTAATGCTTTAAATTATCAATCTGCTAAGTAGTGCTTTAAACTACTTGTTGCCACCAATTGTATAGTGCTGTTAACTATACAATTGGAATTATTAAGAATAAGAGAAACTATAGACCGCTTTAAGGTTTACAGTATTCTTTATAGCTGAAACAGTCGTACAACACATTTAAGTGTAAGGGCTGATAAGCATTATTCAAATACAATAAAACTGTGTATTTTGATTCAAACGATATATAGTGCTTTAAACTATATATGGTGATTTGAACTATACACAGTACAGTGGGCCTTAGCTACAGTACCTTAAACTGTCTTCAGTGCTTTAAACTGACTACGGTGCCAGTAAACTATTTATTCGGAACCAATTATACAGTAATTGAAATCTCCTTAAATTCAAGAGTTATACATCAAAAACATTTATAACCCATCCTATAGGGGATGTATATACCGTTTTAAGGTGTATAAATCATTAGACTATAGCATTTTTAGTAATAAATAAATCTAATCAGTGCATTTTTCTACCATTTCAGATAGAAAAGTACAGCAGAAAAACCGGTAAACCATTTAATAAAAGAAAAACCGAATTATTGTTAATCATAAGTTTTCCAAACTATTATAAGTTTCTGGTGTCAACCAATTACCATCAAGTAAATAAAAAATATGATTTAACAAACTGACTGACTTGTCATTTACTTAGCACCTTTATTTGATTTATTGATTTATAATTTTTTTGTAAGACGACCTAATAAGAGGTTCGTACAAAGAAAATTGTTATCAATTTAAAAAATTGATAACAAAAGAAATTATTGCTAAAACTGCAACTGATGAAAGTGCAAAAGGCATTTCGTATCAGCAAGAACTTAATACTCTTCAGTACGGCTGGTTCTTGCTTGCCGTATATGCCTGGAAAAAGTATTTCGCCTCATATAATTCACACTCAGAATTTTAACTGAGTGCATATAAATGAGGTCAACTTGGCTTTTTCCAGGCATATACGGCAAGCAAGAACCAGCCGTACTGAAGAGTATTAAATTCTTGCTGAATTTTACATAATCATTCGTGATTATGCAAAAAAAAAAAACATTTTGCACATACCTCAGCACTATTTTTCCAGGGGACGAAAGATCCCAAGCACGGAGGCTAATGTGCTAAATTGCAACAATGAAAAAACCACTCACCGAAAACTTCCTGTTCTCTTAATGAAGCGCATCCAGCTGAGGACGTGGGTTAAGCTTTAAAGTTAATCCGCAGATATGAGGGAATACCAAAGAATATCCAGCATGCACCAAGTAATAGCAGGACAAGTGCACAGAGAAAGTGTCCGGCGGTTATCTTAAGAGCTCTTTCCAGGCAGGACTATCAACAAATCGCATCTTTGTTAGATAAACATGAAGCGGTTTGTGGTCAGAGATGATACCAACTCAGCTCTGGAGCAATCGAATCCTATACATGGCAGTTTGGATTACACGATCAAATAGTATGGCAGTGTAGTTTGCATGCAAGCTGTACTTTCTTGTGTAATCCTCACGTAAGGCAGTAAGGGCAGGAAGTTAATTGATGTAATCATGAAGGGATTTTTGAGGCATTTCAAAGTGCACCTCATACTGACTCGTCTAAACAGGTCTATGTAACAAAAGTATGTAGGTAAAAATTTAAAAGTTTATTCAACATGCAACGCCATCCAACGTAAAAATCTAAAGTTAAATTTGTACTTATTTGCATAGGTTACGGTTGACACAAAGTTATGATCATGGTTGAGCAGACATATTTACTTCTGCTGATACATTTTCTTCATGGAGTAGAATATTTTAGTGTACTACTAGTCCAGTCAAATAAGCCGAAAAAATGCTAAAGATCGCATTTAATTTGTTTCAGGCTGCAATTTTGAGGGTTGATGTAGGGTGGTCCTGGGAGTATTGTCGCAAAAATGCAGCCTCGCAGGACCAAAAACAAGGGGTGAAAGACAATAAAAACACCCCCGAACGCATGACAATCTATTTGCCGTGCGTGCGGTTTGGAAGAGGTAAAATTTTTGAAAAAATTAAAAATGCTATATTATTCAGAATATGATAAAAAAGTCTATGGTGGCCAACCCCTATCTCGTAAAGGCGCGACAGGAAAACCAAAAGAAGCTAAGGGTGGACACTTCGCTATATCCACTAACATGTGTCCGATTACTTCAATTCTGCAACATTTTCGTTCAAGAGCTAGCCACCAAAAGAAGCGTGAATTTTTCGACGATGGAATGGAAAAACGAGGGGAGTGAAGAAAGTTATCGGACTATATGTTGAGCAATATTTGCGCTCATGTTTTGCTATGGTGACCTACTTGGAACATTTTTGAATTTTTCTTAGAATTTTGGCTGGTTGTGCAAAGCGAGCCGAGTTATGATGATTTTTGCTTTGATTTTTTTCTTTTTAGTTCAATATGGCTGCAGTTTTGCGCATTCAATGGTTTTTAGGGTTTTAGCTGACTGCGATTGCGAAGGCGGGGAAGAAAATAATGTTATGTGATTGTGTACATTTGTTGTTTGTTTTTAATTGCTGTAAAGGGTAGGATATGGGATTGCAGGCTACACAGGATGAATGAGATATAATAAATTAATGGTACAGACTGGATGGGTGGGATCTGGGTTGGTTAGATGGTTAAAAATAGAAGCGTTACCTTATTTAAAAATTTATTACTGACAAATCATAGTTATATAAAATTTGCAGGTACTTTCTTTTTTAAATTTAATTAAAAAAGGGTTTACTAATTCCCAATATGATATAGTGCAATAATTGTCTCTTGCAATTTTCAAATCAAAAAATCAAATCAAATTAAAAAGGCTTTGTTTAATCATATTGATTCTACTTTGTGTGGGCACTTGGTGGAGCATGATACACATTATGTAAGGTGTTATAAATTTTAAGCAATTTAAATAATTTAAAAAAACACTTGGCAATTTATGTTCAACTTCATAAATGTATTTGTCATTTTATTAAAAAAACAAAAAACAAAAAATTAAAGCCGACGCGTTTCGTTCGATCAGAACATTATCAAGGCTAAACGACTACTAATTATCAATTTTGATTATGCTGGCTAGATGCTCTTAGAGCTAATTTTAACAATAAGAGGGTCTAGCAGATGGCTTCTGTTACTGAAATCAATTTGGTCATTAACTAGAAAAGTATTATTTTGATATTCAAAGAAAAATGCCATTTTTCGAGATAAATGATCGGATCTTTATTTCATTATAAAGAGGAAGGTATGTCGTTAATAATGGAAGGTAACATTAGCCAAATGACCACCACGACCACACCTACAGGACCATATCCTTTTCATGAAATTTTCCATAACCAAATCGCAAAGTGGCTGCCCTATGTCCTCGAAAGCCTCACGAATTCCATCTATGAGGTCTTGAATCGACGCTGGGCTGTTGGCGTAGACCTTCTCTTTCACGTGGCTCCAATGGAAGAAGTCGCAAGGTGTTAAGTCACAAGATCTCGGTGGCCAATTGTGATCACCTCTTCGAGAGATAACACGGTCCGGAAACTTTTCCCGTAAAAGATTAATGGTTTCGTTGCTTGTATGGCACGTAGCGCCGTCTTGTTGAAAGTAAACGTTGTCCAGATCAATACCATCCAATTCCGGCCATAAAAAATCATTAATCATCTGTCGATAGCGCAATCCATTCACCGTAACTGTTGCTCCAGCCTCATTTTCGAAAAAGTAAGGTCCAATAACCCCGCGGGACCATAAACCGCACCAAACAGTCACACGTTGAGGATAGAGAGGCTTTTCAACAATAACTCTTGGGTTTTCCGAGCCCCAGATGCGACAATTTTGCTTGTTGACGAAGCCATCGGCCGGCCTGAGTTCTTGTGTTAACTGAACTTTATAAGCCTTAAGACCCAAATCTTTATGCAAAATACGGTGTAATGACGTTTGTGGAATGCCTAATTGCAAAGAACGACTTGGAATGGACAAACCTGGGTTTTCTTCAACACTTTCGGCTACAGCAGCAATATTCTCGGCTGTTCATGAGCGACGTGCACGGGTTTTATTCTTCACATCACTAACTTGTCCCGACAGCTCGAATTTTTCTACCAATTTCTGTACTGCGGTCTGACAAGGTGCTTCACGACGTCCCAAAAATGTTCGAGTTTTACGAACCGTCTCTGCCACATTTTCACCATTTTTATAGTGAATTTTAATAATTTCAATGCGTTGTTGAATCGTGTATCGTTCCATTTTTATTAATGGCGTAGATTCTACTTGTCAAATGTCAAAAAATCATAGCTCCAAAAGTGACATCTACCGAAATAGCGCGCTAATTAAAATAACACCTCTTATTGGAAAACCCTATAGTAACTTGTTTGGTTTGAACGTTGGGTAATGTAGTTTATGATTTCGGTGGTTATTTTCGCCCAGCATTGTGTTTATTTGATTAATGAGTAATTTTGAAAAATCTTGTGATAGGTCTAATAAGGTCCACTGAGGTAGACCGTGGGCCTTATTACCCTACCTAACCTAAATTCTCAATTAAATTAATGTCCCTATATAGGATTATGATTGTGACATTATTTTTGTTCCAAAGAATGAAGACTGTTTGGATTTACTCTGTTGTACGTTAAGAAACTTATAACTAAAGCTGTTGGAACTTTATTATCCCCCCGGAAAGGGTAAAAAGGCCCATTTTTATTTTTATTCGAAATTATTAAAAATAATCGAATTTTGTTGATTGTCTTAGTTCTAGCAAGTTTAAAGGGAACCATTCCTCTGATTACGATTTTGAAAAGGTTAATTTTTGCTTTTGGGCCTTATTATACGGTGGTAGTTTAATAAGGCCCTTGGAAAAGGCTTTATAAAACTGAATTATTTTTTCAAATACTCACTTCTGTTATAATAAATAAACTTCACGGAAAATTTGTTTTTGTAGTTCTGTATTACCAAATACTTGATTTATTGCATTTTAAAATTAGGTGGGACTTATTTGCAGCAGGTACCTTACATAGCCTTTATACGTATAATTATGTGATTATTTCTAACCGCGTAGCAACCAAAAGAAGCGTGAGTTTCTCGAGTATGGAGCAGAAAAACGAGAGGTAGTGCAGAGAGAATTAATAGAGTCAGATCTTAGCAAGTAAGTCCACCCTATCAATATCTATGATTCCCGTGTGCCCAGTTTATACGTAGACGCTAAGCTGTTTCCTCAGTCAGTTAGATGCTATTTGAAGGTTACTCAGAGCTATCAAGGTTGCCTGGTCGTTTGAAAGGATAGCAATGGCTTTCTCTCCATATCAAGACGTAACTTCGATACTATTGCAATCGTAAAACCTCAGCTTGGAAAACAGTAGTGAACCTTCCGCTTCGAATGAGTACTCTAAACATATGTCAAGCTCTAAATAATAAATATCGGCAGTGAGTCATCAGTGAAATTTTTTAGAGAGGACTGAAGTTTCGATATGGTTCTCCCCTCAGTCCACCCCCTATCAGGAAATCTTTCTTGTTTTAAAATTGATTACGATAACTGCATAATCTTGCTATTCCTAAAATATTTTAGTTACAAAACTAGGTCTAATCATATACGGAATCTTGGTAACCGCTAATTTAAAAAAAAAATTTTTTTCAATACTTTAAAAATTTCGTAATTTACTTACATTTAAGTAAAATAATTATAGTTTACCTGATAAAATTTATTTGTTTTCATCGCACAATGCGCATATCTATCACATCACAAAGATTTTGTTTGGCTTGGCAAATATTGATGGCGAATATAAATTCTGATTAAAATTAATTAGCAGCTATCATCAAAGAACATTACCTGGCTCTATTAAATAACTTTTGTTATAACCACTCTAATTGAGGCAATTATTTCCAAAAAACAGTGAAAATTAATATCAATTTGTTATCATTTATCAATCTACGTAAAAGTAAATCTCATGCTTATCGAACCGTTCAGGATAATGATATAAATTGAGGTTCAAATGGTGGCAGCCACAGTGTTGATTTCATAATCGCTCGGGAACTTTCTATCGCAGATAATGAATCAAAACATTTTCGGTTTTGTGGCCTTACTTTCAGTGGTGGCAGTGAGTTATAATTATAAAGTGCGCCCTCATAGAAGCTTTCTATAGTTTTCGTAATTTTATTTATTTTAAGCTTGTATTTCCAGCAGAACCGGATTGTTCTCAGCATCCTCCACAAACTGTAAGGATTCAGTTATCTTTTAAGCTTCAATTTTAGCTTTTATGAATTCGTCTTTGTTTGCAGTGTTGAGAAACTATGAATTGTCGAATTGGCGAAGTTTTGAGATCGTTTTAGTATTTCATTTGCGATATTAAAGTATGAAGTACTCCTTTGAAACTAGAAAATTGCTTGTTTCGAATTTTTATATTCTCCATACTTGGAAAATATTGTGTGTAGATTGGTACTAAGTGTTTTTGCGACTTTCAGTTTTTTTTTTTTGGGTCAATGCAATAAATAAAATATCACAAATAAATTAAAAATTTTACTGTATACTTGAGATGTGTAATTATCGGTTGTAACATGCTTTTATTTACCTTCAGTTGTTAATCAGGGAGGAATCTTTTAATCAAATTTTTAATCACTTTCCAGCTACAATTGGGGAGGCATAATAATAATACAGGGTGTTGGGTAAATAAGTAGGATGGAATATGCAAATGGAGTCCTTGGAGTGTCCTGATCACACTTTTGTTTTAGACTCCTCTCATAAATCTGCCCCTTCCCCTTAAATTTACGTTTGAAGACTTTAAGGCTCGATAAGTTTGAAATATAATTTTTGGAAAAAGTGCTCTCCTTTTATCCTGCAATATTCTTGAGAGGACTTATGATATGATAAAAAATGTAAAACAAAAAATTGTCAAACATAAATTTTAGGTGAAGGTGTGATTTTAAGGTGAGGGGGCGGGGCCTCGAATAAAAGTTTGATCTGGACCTCTCAGGAATACTTTGACATACTCAGGACCGTTTTTAACCTTAGTGGCGCTATGGGAAAATTAAACAGGTGCCCCCCCCCCTCCCCCACGAATTAATCATTGCCAGTTTTGGTTCCGGAGGATTTATCCCTTAACTCCACCTCAGTTTGGTGAGTGTCCCGGAGTGGCAACCGGCAGCCGTAAAACTGTAGTTATAAGTATTTATATAAGTTACAAGTAAGATACATTACCTTTGCCTTTATTGCCATAAGAAACAAAATGTTGAGATAAGAATAGGTCAAACTCGGTAGTAAGTTCAAGGCATCCAAGAAATAGACCATTAGACGTAGAACCCAGTTGTTGGTTATCACCACGAAACGGAAGCCCCTGACTGTCAAAAATTTTACAACACTTACTATTCTATTTAGCACGTCTCTCCATTACTTTACCTTTTTTCTCATATTGTGTTAGCACTAGAGAACAGAATTGGCCTTTGTTCTTGACATAAACGTAAGGACATTATGACTAACTAACTCAAAAGAATGCTTCCAATCATTGAAACCTTCGGAAAAAGACGAATGTGTATTTTCAGGTTGGAAAAGCAGACAAGACACTTAAAATACACAGCCTGTCATTTTAGAGTACAGCAGCCAGTCCCTTTGGAAACGTCACCATTTTTCTGCAGACCAGAAAATAAATTTACATAAAGCCTGCGAGTGGTTTTAATATCTTTATAACAACGTTCAGGTTTTGAAAAATATACCGTTAAGTCTTTTTTAATGTTAGATTTAACTACTTTTTACACATGCTCATCATTTTTTATGTTCCATGTAGGTGGGTCATCTAGATAAAAATCAAAGTTTTCTTCAATTTTGATTTTTACAATATCACTATTAGGCTCTTGTCCTGAAGGCATTAGCTGTGTTCCATTGGGCTGTGTAAAGTACTCCTAAGTACATACTTCTACCTACTTGCAACTACTCATGCTCTTGTCCGCGAATAGATGAGCTGAGTAGTTTCGCAAAAATATTCCGCTAGGTGGATTTGGATGTAAAGTGGTTATTTAAATGTCAGATAGATGAAATTTGAGAGAACATGTTTATAAAAAAAAAAAAATTGCAGTGGTGTCATAGCCTGCGGACCTTTTTGGATTTGGTTCTTTATCCATAGAACTGTGGATAATTGGCTCACAATCCCTGGAGCTATGGGTGACAAGCTTGTAATATCTGGAGCTGATTGGAAATCCCTTGAACTATGGGCGACAGGCTCGTAATATCTGGAGCTGGTGACGCCTGATTCGCAATCCCTGTAGGTATGAGACGCTGGTCGGTAATCGCTGGAACTTTCAAAAACAGACTCATGAGATGGAACGTTGGAACGTTTACCTGATCTTATTCACGAATCGCAAAGTCATGTTCTCTGAAAATATTCTTGTTGCATGGAAAAAGTCCTGTCTTCCGAAATGAATTTATGGATACTTCCATTGTTGCTGCTCTCTCATAAGCTTTACCAAATAATTTACATATGCTTGTATTTGGTACAGTCCGACACCAGAATTGTTTTTGAACCATGTCTCTATTTCTTGTGCGTAGTAAGTCTTAAACGTTGACATAAATTCAACATGTAAGGGCTGCATTTTGTGTGTGGAATGAGGAGGTAGACAAACGATAGCTACATGATTTTGTTTGGCTATATCTATTACGTCCAAATTTCGAGTATGCGAATAATGACCATCGAGAACAAGCAACACTGGATCATCCTGACTCGGTTTTGGAAAAGATATAAAATGTGAAAACCGTTGCGTTGCGTAAAAATGTGTGCCTGAATCCACCCAGATGGATGGCATTCCCATACAGAACCTCTGGGTGTGCCTTTAATTAAAACTTCTGACATATTTTTACGTGGGAAAACTATAGGAAGCGGTACAAATGTTCCAGCTGCATTCATGTATGTAACTACTGTAATTAGTTTTCCTCTCTCCATTAAAGTTAAGAACCAAATCTGTTTTATCCCCTTTAATGCCAACACCATGCTATGTTTATGTTGAACTACAGTGATTCCGGTCTGGTCGACATTAAATAATCTGTGAGGCTAACACTTAATTTTCCGAATTTTATGTTCATAAATGTCGACGAAGACACTGACATTTTCTGAAGTGAAAGTGCTGCCGAAATTCCTTGCGGTATTCTCATGGACAATTATACTATTATACTATTAAGAAATCCTCGGAGCCAGTTTTTGTCAGAAACTCTTTTCTGCCACTGAACTGATTCACTAAAAAATTTCTATTTGCGCACTTACCAAACAAACTTAATTGCACGAGATCTCTAATGACAATAGCACTCGACACGCTTACGGTTTACTTTTAGCAAGAAAAGGAGAAGGTTTCGTTAGGATTTACAATGTTTTATTGAAACAGAAACGAAATGGAGCACTGTCTCATATTTGGCGCAAATTGAACTTAATAAAAAATTACCTCCGATATATAATGTATCAAGAAACCTTGTCGAATGTGGCTGTTTTGTAAACCAAAAAAGAATTTCCGAATTTCGCGAATATTATAAACTAGTACGCGGCAAAAAACCTAGAAAAGTCCATCTGTAAAATATTGCAAATATTTCTATCAAATTGATTCACCTTAATGCTTCTAACTGTACGTTACTCGCAAAAAATTAATATCATATTTTTTAAAAAAATTTACAAAAAAAAAAAATATTTAAAATAAAAACTCACTACAACAATTTAATTTAATTTGAGTCGCGATCCGTTTCGCCTTCTTAGGACATTATCAAGCAACTGAAAAGCAGACGGTAGATAAACCTGACTATCGTAATATTTTGGAATTTGAAATTTACTGTAACGGTCATTATAAATCCATACATAAGAGGGGGCTATTATTCATGAAATATAACTGATCGTTTACCAAAAATGAACCTTTACGACTTTCATTATTAATGTAATATATTTCGTATTTATCTTGAACTTTTCCACCATCCACGTTTTTTAAAAGTTTTAATTTATTTAACGATGTGGTATGATCAGTATCAAATAAATGCTTGCTTATGCCTGATGTTGGTCTATTATAGAGTGCCAATGATACGTGTTCTTTGTATCTAATTTTTAATTAGGGTTTTATTTTAACAAATTAGACTGCATTGCATACTATAAATTCCGCTCTCATCTATTTTATCAACTTTCGGTTTTAGTTTATTGTTAATAAAAAAATTTTTTTAAAGTTTTTTTATTATAAAAAGCTGGTGAAACGTTTCCTTCAAATATGGACTTTTTTTTATAATTTTCATATTTTGTGAACCTTGTGGGTAAACAAGGTTAAATGCATATTTTTTTGTTTTTTGACCTTAATATTTTATAAATAAAATTTTCTGAATACCCGTTCTTCATTGCAATTTTTACTATTGTGTCGAGTTCCATTTTAAAATTAATTTTACTCATAGGAATCTTAAGCAATCTGTCTAGCATTGAATGGAAGGATGATTTTTTTTTTATAGATTCAAAATGTTGAGAATCATTAGGAATTACAACAAGGTCAAGGAAATTAAAATTATCATTACCATACTCTAAAGCAGTATTTCCCAAACTGGGAGCCGTGGTCCCCTAGGGGGACGTGAAGCACTTACAACGGGGCGCGAAATATTTAAATATTTTTATTTATATATTTATTTACTATTTAAAAATTTTAAATTCTTTTTAAAAAATAAAAAGACAGATTCTATGAAAAAGTATGTATTTCTAAATTCATTTATTTTTCAAACCCGTTATTTTTTAGAATTTGATTTCGCAGTTGGCTTAGTTAATTAGCAAGACAGAAGTTCATTTTTAAATTTTAAGAGATTTTTAGGAAATAATGATTTGTTTCAACCAAAGAGATAATTACTAAAGGAGATAAAAATGAACAAATATCATGTAGCCATTTCTAACATATTGACGCTAATATTAGTTAACAATTAGTTAAGATCTGTTTCGTGCCCCTTCGGTTATTTCACAGTTTTTTCTACGTCAATGCGACAAGCCCAAAGCAAACCAAAATTTTCAACGAAATAAACCTGAACTTCATAGCGCAGACCAAGCTGGCGAAATGAAACACACCCAAATACAGGGCATTTGAAGAACTTAAAGATGAGCTTCGACTCTTTCTTTAAGACAGAAAACCAAATGTTGCTTCGAACTTTAGTGATGTGGATGTGTCTTACATCATATTTAGCAGATTTTTATACAGGGAAAAGATACCAACATTCTATAGTTTTGAATGCTTTCCAACAAAAGCGCTTTGCTCATGGTCAAACTCTATTAACGAAGGAAATATGGAAATGTTCTCTATCTAAATGAGTTTCTTAGCACCAATGTAATATTAATCTCAAATACAATTAAAAAAATAATACTAAATCATATTGACGAATTTAAACGATTTCTTGCTAAATATTTCCGAAACATAAACGAAAATCGAAAGTACGACTGGGTAAGATTTGCATTTGCTAAAACATTGAAATATGATCATATTACTTGGGTGGCTCAAGAAGATTTGATTGATATTAGCTCCGATAATTCTATTCAATTAGAATTTAATGAAAAAGTCTAACAGAATTTTGCATAAGGCAAATGCAAGAATATTCGTTTATCGCAAAAGAAGCATTGCTAAATTTAATGCCTTTTGCAACAACTTATCGAATTAGTGTTTCTGAAATTTTACCGGATATTGATTATTATGTAAAAATATGCAATCACATCCTTTCCATTAAATTCTTATTTTGGTAACAAATTTGAGATTATTTTGTTTAAATTTAGTTTTATATACTATTATTTTTGAAATAGTTTTGAAGTTTATTTTATTTAAAAAACTTGATTCAAAAGCATTATTTGTAATAAAAATACTGCTTAAAAAAATTAAAGATTATTTTATTAGTATCATTTTTTGGGAAGGACTGAATTTTTTCTTCAGATTTAGGGAGCCGCAATATAAAAAAGTTTGAGAAGCACTTCTCTAAATTAAACTGTAAATTATTATTTTTTAAAAAACATGATTACCAAAGTGTTCTACCAAATTCCTAAAAAAATTTCAGTTTTATCAATTAAATTAATATCAGCTAATAATTTTATGTGCAATAAATATTATTTACTATTCTTCTCATGATCCATTGTTGCTCAACGGTGTTCAGTCAGCTGATAGACCATGTCATGATAGGTTAAGTTAAATAATAATGTATTGAGAAGTTTATAGATCGGGGAAGCAATTTTATACGTTTGCCTGAGGTGTAAATGATTAGAAATTCAATCGCTCCTTCACCTATTCATATGGCCCAATATAGCAACAGAAACAATGCCCTTGCTTCGCGAAATGTTAAAAAATTCAGAATTTTTCTAATATTTGCGTTAACAATAGTGTTAATTTTAATGAACAGCTCAAATATGTTTTGATTTCTGCCAATCAGAATTTTACTTCTGTTGCCAGTACTGACATTATTACCGTATTATTTTAGTAACACTAGAAATTTGTCATAAGTAAAGGCTGACTGTAACCATAGATGACACAAGAGCTAGATGTCGCATGCAGTACCAAAAAAGTATACAAATTTTATATGGCTGGGTGGTCCATTCCGGAATGGACCACAACATTTGAAATGATGTATACGACGAGTGATACATATTTTTTCGTATCTGAAGTGTTGGGGAAGTCGATCAAATGTATACAAAACTACTATTATAAAATCATTTGCATTCGTCATAATCTCAAACATATTATGGTCCATTTCAGAATGCACTACTCATTTCACAATGTGTATACTCTGCTTTAGTATGGCATGCGACATCTAGTTCTTGTGCCATCTATGCTGTAACATACCATGATCATGTTTATACTCTTCTTAAAAATTGGTTTACATGGTATAAAATTACTTGATTTATATAAATTAGAAAAAAGAAAATAAAAACGAAATTTTACTGTTTTTATATTTGCTTTTCACTTTCGAATTTGTTTTAAAACTACACATAAGTATAGCAAAGCCTTGAAAGCCTCGTTGAACCATTTTGATTTTCAAAATAAAAATGATATCATGCTAAAATAGTGTCAAATGCCAAAAAGTCAATGTTTTTGAAGTCACGAGTAGTGATGAGCAAAATTGGTCTTGGTCTTGCAGTCTTGGTCTTGCTCTTGCAGAATATGCAAGACCGATACCAAGGCCAAGATTGTAAACATGCTCACAAGACCAACATCAAGACCATGTGTACGTTAACAAGACCAAGCCCAAGACCACATTACGCAAGACCAAGACTCATTATGAATTTGAGAGAAAAACTGCCTAAATACAAATAAGCAACGCTTTTATACAGATTAAGTCTTGATTTCTAAACCGGCGTAATAGTGGCCGAGTAGGAAGCGTACTTGGTTTCTATTCTTGGGATCTAGACTCAAATCCCGTCGAATGTCTTTTTTTTCGAATCTATTATTTCAAAAGTTTTTGCAGATGTATAAATTCAATTGAATATTTTTTCAGCACGAAACGGCAATAATGAAATCGTTTTAAGAACAAATTTGTCATCTATTAAATATTGTAGATATATTTTTGATACTATTCTGTAAGTTCAAATTTATAATGTAGCTATTATTTTTGATAATGGATGTTTGAATCAATTTTATTCCCAACAGAATAAATTATTACTGTGTGAAAAATGAATCCATACTTTTAATGATTAATTTTTTCATCATATTAGCGTTAAATTCCATCAAAAATCTGCACTAAAATTAATGAAAAATAAACAACAAGAGAAACGATAATTAATGAATTTGAAAAACAAATGATACTGGGGCTCGAACCTTAAAACTCGAAGTATAGTAACTTACGTAACTAACTTAGACTTAAAAAACTCAGGAAAATATAAGAAAGAATAGTGTTATGGTGTGAATGTATGGGTGTAATTGGAAATAATACGGTAAATTCAAAAACTTATAAATTGATACATGAAACACAAAGTCGCAGAAAAAATTGTTATTTTTTTAATCCTACGAAAAGATATCGGAGAAAAATGTATTATAAGCATAAACACACGCATATATGTAAACGTAGCAAGAGCAAACAGACAAGACAAACTGCGCTGACAAGATTTATTTGGACGGGGATAAGATAGTTTTTAACTATTTATAAATTTTTGGCATGATACATCAATTCTAGAATTGCGCAAAAAAACGAAATCCTAGATTAAAACTAAAACCAGAAGTTGACTGTGCAGCCCAAAGCTAAAACCTACTACAAGATCACAGACAATACCAAGACTGAATTGCAAGACCAAGAGCTAGAACAAGAACAAGACCAAGACCAAAACCAACACCAAGACTTGACTATGAAAGACCAAGACCAAGACCAATATTATACCAATCTTACCAAGAGCAAAACCAAGACTAAGTTTGCAAGACCAAGACCAACACCAAGCCCATTATAGTCTTGGTCTTGGTCTTGTATTTTCACATCACTACATGAGAATACCAAATATAACATATATAGTGTTATCTTGGCAAAACCCAGTGGGTGATCCGGGGGGGGGGGGGGGGCTGGGCTGGATGTCATGCCCTCTTCGCTAAAAAATTAAAGTACAAATATTTAATTATTAGAGTTATTTGAATATATTTTTATTTGGGTTCCGTACTCATCGGGTATTACTATTACTAAGACCTCGCTGTCCGTCCGTCCGTCACCAGGTTGGGTCTCATTAACCCTAGCAGGTAGACAGTTGAAATTTTCACGGAATGTGTTTTTATATTGCCGCTATAACAACAAATAATAAAAATTAAATTAAATTAAAAATTAAAGGGGGCCCCCATATAAGAAACGTGATTTTTTCCTCGTTTTATTCTCATTCATTATTATTATCATAAGTAGGCATTTTTTTTTTTCAAATGATTTTCAAATGACAGCATTATTATTATTTTTTCAAATAAATAAAAAAATCATAATGTTCAATTTTGTACGGAGCCCCTTTATTTAATTCAACTTAAAAAAGAATTTGAGATTGGGATCCCAACTTTGGTTGATCCAAGACCCTCGAGAAATACTTACCAACCCACGAAAGTGACTCCCACACTACCACATCAGAGCACCAACTTAGTCCTAACTCCTAATATAATAAAATATTTGCAGCGTTCTTATGTAAAACCACAGACATGTATAATATGGACAGACTACGTTCATAGAAATACACCGCAGAAAGTGGGCTCACTTCTATATAGCGTCCTCTTTCGGTTTAAAAACAAAGTACCGACTGAGAGAGAACTGCAAACAACAAATTAATAAGTGGATTCGTTAAAATAAATGGTTTTATATTAATTATTTGGGTTAATTAGTGATAAAAAGTGTTTTACCAAAGGCAATATATTCAAAGATACTCAACAGAAATTCGAAAGGTTTTATTAAAACCAGTTTTCAACTTCCCGCCAATGGTTTTTCAATGTTGGTACCGATGTAAGAGCTATTTTTGGCACACAAAAATTGTACCCACATGAAATAGCATATCGAGCAGTCCAGTGCAGTTTGCACTCTAAACTACTATTCTATTAAAAAATTACTTTTTGTAAAATAATTATATTAAAAAATGGCATAATCCCCACTGCTTAATGTGGAAACTTTCCTAGTACCTCAATACAGTACTGCGGTGGCTAAGCTAATCGACTTACGGCGCTAGACAAGTGTTGCCTCATTTATTCATTTATTTATTTTTTGCTAAATTTAACTGCAGGATGACCCCCTACCCTAATTTCAAAGCTAGTTCCGCGCCTGGTAGTACCTACAAGCTATCTTAACTCCGCGTCCTGTGTGTTTATAATTTGTAGTGTTATAGGACATTTCTGAGCATTTTTAACTCATAGCTCTCCTCTCACCGCAGCCGCAACATGCGTTTAGAGTACGTGGTAAATACGAGTGGTCACGATTAACGTAGCCTCCCAGTGCGTCTCTGCCCCTACCCTCAGAATTATAATGGTTTTTTATACCCTAGATGAAATCCATAGGGTATACTAAGTTTGTCATTCCGCTTGTAACACCTCGAAATAATGATGGTAGAGCAAAATGGATTGGTCACCCACGCATAATATTAAAAGTTATTTTGATTTTTGCATGTCCGTCCGTCCGTCCGTCCGTCCGTCTGTCTGCGTGCACGATAACTCCAGAACGCGTATACTTAAAGAGCTGAAATTTTGTACATGGACTTTTAAAAAAAAAGTAAAATTAAGTTCGAAAATGAAACAAATCGGGTAACTCCTTCATGGGGTTGCCATACAAAACTTTCGTCTTCCACTATATATTTGGACACTGCATGAGAACGCATCGATATACAGAGCTGAAATTTGGTACATGGTGTTTTTCATTATACTAGCAAGTAAAATTTCAAAAATGGACTAAATCGGGCAACTCCTTAGTGTTGCCATATACAAATTTAGGTTTTTTACGTATACTGTGAAAACGATCAGTCCAAGATATTTTTATTGTACTGAAAACTTCTTCAGAATACGATATCCTATAAAATTGGTTATAATCATTTTTTCTGTCCGACAAACCGTTCTAGAAATATATGCGAAAAACAACTTCAAAATCAATACTTGAATAGATCGGTGACCATACGAAATTTAATACGGGCATTCATCTAGGGTATCATAAGAATTGGTCTTAAATCAATTCTAGCTTTTTCACTTGTTTACATAACCTTTAAAAAGGTAGATAAGCAAAAGCCTTCTATTTTTGCAGGTTATGTAAAATGCCATTATTCTCTGCAGTGTCGGAGAGAGGACCCTCGTGTAAGAGAATTGTTTACTTGGCTTTATATATGCTACCACCGGCGGGAAACTATTTAATTAAGCAACTTGGATATATGTAGCGAATCTCAGCAGACGAAGAGGAAATTAATACTGAGAATCTCACCTTATTGATCACGTGATTTTAAACGTATTCTTCCTTGTAACTTTTGTCCTTCGCGAAATTTTGCTTCAGATGATTTTGAAGAAGAATTTGAAAAGTTTTTAAGTATAATATTATTTTCAATATTGAATGAATTAAAAGTTACCATATTTCATTTTTTATCTTTATTTTTTTCAGAATCTTCAATTGTGCTGCCGAAAGCCTGTTACATTTCCGGAAGATATTGAAGAAAAATGTACAAATTATGTGCTACGAGCACTTGAATCTGAATATAGAGGCTTTCCACAACCAGTAAATGAACATTTAAATTTACAAAACCTTTTCATAAGGATATTAGAAAATTTATTTAAATCTTTTTTCTAGTGTTTCGCAGAATGTGCGTTTAATGAAATCGGATTAACAGAGAATGGGAAAATAATTAAGGATGACCTAGACGATTATGTGAACATGATAATTCCGAAAAATCTCGCATCATTTATACCAGTTTTTCAAGAATCCTTCAGGAAATGTATCTTTTTCTGTAAGATAAACTTCTTTTTAATTATATACATGTATTTATGGATAAAATATTATTTGTTTTATAGTTAAAGAAAATGATAAAAACGCATCACAAACAACACAAGAACGAAGTGCTTGCAACTCACTTCCGGGAAAACTATTGCTTTGTGTCAATGCAAACAGTTTTGTCCATTGTCCCAGTGATATATGGAAATCAGATGATTTATGCGAAGCAACACGAGTTTATATTAAAGCTTGCAGTATTCAAAAGCAGTTGGAGATTTTTTTGGGAGAATGAAATAATATCTCCAGTTATTTATGAATTGTTTAGCACTGAATAAAACTTTTAAAAACGAACTCGACTTGGGTGATACCAAATACTTGATTCATCTTTTCCTTTGCTGCCCAGGATAAGAATGCTTCAGCCGGCTTTTGTTTTTTTAAATCTTATATGGGTTCTTGTAAAATACAAAGGGCAGTTTTTATAAGCCAAATTTAAGTATAGAAATTCTTAAAATATGCTTTTCATCTCTCAGAGTGTTCTGTAAATAAGTAGGGTGGAGTATACCAATGAATTCCTTGTTCCTTTGATCGTACTTTTGTTCCCTCTTACAAAATTACTCCTTTCCCCACAGTTTTGCGTTTGAAATTTTTTCAATTTTCTCAAATGCTCTCATGTATTTTTAAGGATATAACAGAATCAAACTTGAGGACTTGCCCCAAAGTGGTCATTTCATCCTCTTTAACGGTATCCAATAGATACGATTTATGGTCAAATGTAATTGCGCCTTAAAGCTGAATTCTTGAAAAAAAAACTCATGTTACTGTTATTTTTAAAACGTTTTCAAAAAACTTCTTCATTTGCAAATTGTGGACTATTGTGACTATTGTGAACGCCATTTCAATAAGTCTCTTAAGTCTCTCTGTCTGGTTTCCGATCCAAGCAGTAGAGATTGTGACATAATAGCCCTTCTCGTTCGGTTGAACTTTTCAAAATCATTTGATTCTATAGGTCATTCAGTGCTTGCTTATCAACAAATTAGCGACTAATTTTGGATTCATAAATACTGAATTCAATCTCTTTCAGTCCTATCTTTTTAGTTGGTAACAATAAGTCACATGTAATGGAAATTCCTCTACCTTTTTATGAAATACTGCAGTGGGATACCTCTTGATTGCTCGATTTTGGGTCCACTATTATTTTCCTTGTTTTTAAAGGATCTGCCAAATATTATTATGATTTATAAATTTACATATCAAGACCAGATTGGCTTAATTAAAGGTGCTATCGTTCACCTTAATAACGACCTTTCTTCAATGCATAACTGGTGTATACCAAATAGGTTTCGTTTGAATCCTATCAACAATATTAACTTACCTTATCGCATTGAATTTGGGAATCATAATCAAAAAACAATTGCTTGGTCCAATCAGGTATCTAAAATATGGAATTCTGTGTAAGATTTCGATCTCAGCCTCATACACAACGCTTTAATTATGTTTCAGGTTATGCTAGGAATATCCTTGAATTTCCTCTTCAATCATATGGTTACGTGCAATAGAAAAACGACAAGTGACTGATATCTACATATTTGGCTTGAAATGACTAATTAAGTATGGACATAAACCACTTTCACAGAATCGCATCACAAAAAAGGGTACGCAACATCTATGTATAAAGGCGGAAAGGAAGAGGTGATCAGCTCCATAGTCAGCGAAAAAGCTACAAAATGGGTGGTCCGTTCATTTGACCCCCTTAAGGCATCAGAGGTGGATGGACTGAGACCCATTATGCTTCAGAAGGCACTGAGGTACATAATTAAATGGCTAGTGCCGATTTTTAAAATAATAAGAGGTAGAGGTACATATAAGAAGTGTATGGCAGGGCGGCAGTGGTAGTCAGCATGCCTATACAAAAGGGAAATCGGTAGAGTCGGCACTGCATATAGTGTTATCCGTTGTTGAGAAATCCCTATAATATGAGGAATACACTCTAGGTTCCTTCCGGGATATTGAGGGTTTTTTCAATAATGTGAAGACGGAGGCTATATATAATGGACTGAGAAGGGTGGGAGTTGACAAGGGTCTATGTGACTAGATCAACTCAATGCTTCTCATTAGAAAGATTAGTTCCTGCTCAGGTGACGTTATTGTTAGAAGAGTAGTCTATAGAAGTACACCGCAGGGGAGGCTGCTATCACCACTTCTGTGGCTATTGGTAATGGATGAAATTCTCATCAAATTAGAGAGAGAGGGATTTAAGGCAGTTGCTTACGCAGATGACATATGCATCCTGGTAACTGGCAAATTTCTCTCTACTATTAGTGAAAGGCTAGAGTATGCGCCTGTTTAAGCTGGATAACTGGGCCAATAATAGTGGATTGAGGGTAAACCCCTCGAAGACGAAGCTGGTGCTTTTTACAAGAAGGAGGCGGGTACAAAGTTTCAGGCTTCCAATGTTGGATGGAGAGGATCTTACTCTCTCCAGTGAAGGAAAGTACTTGGGAATTATACTCGATTCTAAGCTAAGCTGGAAGGTTAGTTTAGAAGATGGCATGGAGAAGGCCAGCGTGGCCTTCTACAAGTGCAAGAGAATATTTGTCAGAAACTGGGGATTAAAACCCAAACTGATACGGTGGATGTACACAGCCATAGTTCGGCCCATCCTCTGCTACGGCTCCACGGTCTGGTGGATGGCACTGACGAGGAAATGTAGCCTGGAGGTGCTGTCGAAAATCCATTGGGCTGCCTGTATGGGAATAAGTGGGTGTCCGCGCACCACACCCACGGCAGTACTGGAGGTCATGCTTGACTTACTGCCGCTGGATCTCTTTTGCAGAGGTGTAGCGGCAATTAGTGCTGTCAAGCTGAGGGCAGGGAGTTGGTGGATGAAGAGGGGTGTTGGGCACTCCAATATCCTCCAGAAGATAGACTGTAGTTATTGCAGGAAAGAAACAGACTACCAAGTACCAATCTTGACTTTTGGTGGGGGTGTTAATGCAATGATGCCCACCAGGAGTGACTGGAATGGGAAAGAGTTGATCGTAGCATCCGATCTTTCTATTTTTACGCATGGTTCCAAGACAAGTGCAGGTGCAGGGAGTGTACTCCAGAGCTCTATAGTGGGACGAGTCTTATGGACTGCCTGACAAAAATGCAGTGTTTTTCTGGCAGAACTCGCAGAGATTTATTAGGCGGCAACATTGGTATCTATATGCAGAGCGCCCTCACGGCACATATGCATATATACTGATAGCCAGGCAGCTATCAAGGCGCTGGATGCTGTGCTGGTAAAATCAAAGTTGGTGCAGTTATGCAAGACTAGCCTTGAGATATTGGCTACAAGGCACAAGGTGACCCTATGCTGGGTACCTGGCCATAAGGATATCTCAGGCAATGAGATGGCTGATGAGTTGGCCAAAAAAGGCTCTGAATTGGATAGCTCCGTAGCGGTAGCTTTTGTGAGGATCCAATCGGAGCAATAAAAGAGGAATTCATCAGGGAAGCCTACCAAAAGGCAAGCCTCCGGTGGGCCAATAGGGATACCTACCGTATTGCGAGGCAATTGTGGCCTGTGTATGACAGGAAAAGGACAAGGGAGCTGCTTAATAGCAGAAGAACAAACACCAGGAATCTAGTAGGGGTCCTTACGGGTCACTGGGCCATAGATGACCATGGTAGAAGACTGGAAATAGCGGCGAACGATTTCTGCAGGAGCTGTAAGGACTCGGAGGAAATCGAATCCGTCCAACACGTGCTTTGCGAATGCCCCCCGCTCTGATGAATAAAAGAAGTATACCACTGGGTAGCTACTTCTTTTCAAGTCTGGGGGTACTGCAAAACAAAGAATTTATATGTATCCTGAGTTTTCTGAGAGAAGCAGGATGGATCTAGGTAAAGAGTCTTCGAGATATCTTGAGTTCCCCAAGGGATGCAGGATTGATCTGGGGCGGCTTGAAAAGGTTATGGCATGAGGCCTAGGGGCGCAATGGACCCACTAGAAGTCTAAGTGATGGAGGCTAATTGTATTGCGCAACTCCTCTTACCTAACCTAACCTTAACCTAACCTTAGGTTCCGAGAATCGATTTTCGAGAAGGGAATATTCGGGATGGTTTTAAGACAATTTGTAGAGTATAAATATGGTGCTTGTCACCGCCAGGAGCAGTCTTATCTAAGACAGTGAAGTGAACGTAGTAAACTATTTGGATTGCAATAATTGGAAGTACAGTACTAGCGATAATTAAACTAGAGTCGACTGATAATTGTTTGTGAATTTTATAAAAGTAAAAGTTAGACTGAAGTAAAATAAAGACCTTTTGATTAAGTATATCTGAAATATTGTGTTTTAAATAACGAACTAAAGCGACGCTCGTAACAATATCTTGTTTTTAAATACCTAAGTTAGATTAAGCTATTTTTGATAAATTATTTTTACATCAGGGCCGCACTTACCATTAGGCGCATTAGGCGCATGCTGGGGCCTCACTATGGGGTCACATTTTAAAACCTCAAAATAAAATCCGTTTAAATGCTAAGATCATAACATAAAAACTAGAGTCCGGCTGAAAAATTTGCCTCCATTTGAAAAACATCTTTCCATGTAGGTGGTCCATAGAGCAAGTGGTGATAGTATCTACTCACATAAAAAAAAAAATGGTAAGGCAAGGGGGGGCGGGGGGGGGGGGTCCACATCACATCACATTTGAAAATTTTTGTAAAAATTATTTTTATTTATTTATACATTTTTTTAGAGGACATTGTTTTTTTTCATATTCTTTTTGTTAACTCTATTTTGTAAATATTTTTATTTTTATTACATATAGAGAAATTTATTTATTGTAAAAGCTTTTGTGCCTTTGGCGTCTACTCTAACTGAGAACTATTTTCCTGACACCAATAGTAAAATTTTATTTTTATAATACAAAACGTCTTGATGTGTATTTTGTATAATTGTACACAGCGGCAGGAGTCTTTGATTAAAGCTATTTTTTTTAAAAGGTTTACCAAAGTGGCTTCTTTAAAACATCACATTTTAAATTGATCTTTTTTCTTATTTTTAATGAAAACAATCGTAAAACAAACTCAATAAATAATGTAGCTTTCACAAATTGCAAGCCCTCCCACCCACCCTGCCATACAATTTTCTGTTCGTATAGGTGAATACCACCACCTCCTGCTCTAGAGACCATCTAGGCAGAAACACCCTGTATAATACATATGTATATTGTTCTTTCCCAAAGCCTAGTACTAAGGTCCGCGCTAAACTAAATTTTGTATGAAAATTTAGCAAGCTAAAGGATATTGGCGAAAATTTATCCTGAATTTTAGCGAGAGCGGTACTAAGGTCAACGCGTTAAATTTGCCTTTGGGTTTTGATTAGAGATGGCACCACCAGTAAGTCTCCAAAAAATTTAGCTTGAATTTGATAAATTTATTGACCGAATTTCTGTAGTTAATGCAGTTTTGTACGTCTTTGCTGTAAGTACGGATGAATTGGATTTCTTCTTCTTCTTCAATATCATTGTTAATTATTTTTTTTTTTTATTGTATAGGTACATTATGCATATTATTTTAATATTTTTAATATTTCCAAATAATTTTAAATAGCTGTTTGGAGAATAATTATCACCGCGCGGTGTACTTCCGTAAAAAAATTGCAAAATTCTTCTTCTTCTTTGTTTTTAATATATCTTTTCTCTGAGTCTCCGCTGTCATAATTTAGCTGCTAAAGGACGGCTCGATATTGGAGACCCGCTAAAATTTAGCTTACCGCGGACCTTAGTAGTAGGCTTTAGGACATATTATAATAAACAGAAATGCGGGTGTCGTACAAAATTCATATACATGAGTGAAGCCGAAGCCGCTAATAATATCTCGAAGGGGTACTTCATAACGACCAGAAAATAGAGAAGAAAATAAGTTGCAGTATAAAAACAAATTCAAAAACCAGAATCACTGGAAGCTATAACGATAACACCGCCACATTAAAAGGCCTTAACGGGCCGGCTACAGCCATGCAGTAACAGCTCACTCTCATTTGTTTTATATACTAACCATGGAGGAAGAACTAAGATTTCATCTTAAACAGGTCCTAAAGCCTATAAAACTATCGCTTCCACAGAAAAGTGAAGTTAAAACAAATTGCAGCCAAATATGTTTTCTTTCAAATGGTTGTAAAAAAATAGCATCTAGAATTTCCATATATAGCGTTTGAACAAAATACAAGTTGCTTTTATATGAAAAACTCCTGCAGTAAGACAAGGCAAGAAGACTGTGATGTTCGCCTGCTAACCGGCCCGCTACTCTCTTTTTCGAATTTTGTTCATGGCTTGTATATTCCGGTCCTGTGGTTACGATAAAATGCATGTATCTGACCAAACCACCAACGAGGCAAAAACCTGCTGGAGTATCATTTATTTCGCTCCCTCTATCTACATACTTTAAATGATAGTAGAATAGTGCGAATTTGAAATAGAATTGTCGATTTGTTTTAACTTATCGCTATTTCTTATTTTCTATTTTTATTTCTAAGGTTCTATCGCATGACAGTACGTAATCGACATTTGTTGCCCATTATTGGGCCTGTATTACCATACTGAGATATATGTATGTGGGAATTTAAATACTCGAGCGACACCTGAAAGTGAGACACGAATTACAGCACCCAACGAAATCCCGAACACACTCCACGGAAACAAGCCAGAATAGCTGACAGCTGCCATCCCTTCTTCTTTGCCGGACAGCCGTGGAGTGCAGACATACATTGACAAGAAATCGGTAATCGGAACATATTTTATAATATTAGTTCACACTAAATTGTATACCAATAAAAAGTGAAATAACTGGAAACAAATTTGTTCAATTAATTCTTCAAATCCCACATGTATATCACACAAAGGTACCCAAAACACGTGCGAGGCTGGGTCATACTACTTATACGAGCTGCCCGCGATAAGTTAATTTTGGAAATAAAAGAAAGAGCGAAAAGATATTAATGAGGCGTTTTCACTACATCGAAATCACGTAAATTCCCTGTTTCAGCATGATTTCGACGAAATCACCCTCGAAATCACGTAATTTCCAGTACAAAAAACTAACTCGAAATCATCTCATTTTTGCGTAATTTCAATGAAATCACGTCAGAAATCACGAAAATTTGCCCGAACGCGCCCATTTTCGGTTTCCACTTTTTCTCAAACTGTATTATTTGACATTTGTTGTATACATTTGTCAATAAATTTGTAAGGAAAAAATTTAAAATTAAATTAAATATCCTATTAATAGTTGCTGACATTTATATGACAATATATCCTTTTAATGGCAAAAGCCTTGTTTATGTAATTAATTATTTTACATACCAATTTGGTATTTAAGTGTAGCACCTATCAAACAAAATCATCTCAGAGGTAGTGAAAACACCTACAGTGATTTCGAAATCACTTCATCAAAATTACGTGATTTCGATGTAGTGTAAACGCCCTATAAGATATATTAGATACGTTGGAAATTTTTTTGGAAAATGTAAATCAAGATAAGTACAAGGTTAGTATTAAGAAAATTTTGCAAACTTATGGTACTGATATTGACTCAGAAAAATGTATTTATGAAGCTAACCAATTTCTAATAATGATTAAGGAAGAAATGTCTTAATTAAAAATATGTATAAATTTATAAATGATGGGTTAAGGCTTACTTTTCCGAACGTAGTAACAATTTTAAAAATATTTTTAACGATGCCTCATATATATATCTAATGCAAGCTCTAAACGCTCATTTTCGTTGTTGAAATGAATAAAACATTATTTACGAAGTAACTTACATCAAAATAAAGTGTGTTATGCATTGAATAAGTTGTAATGGACCAGAAAAAAATTTTTAGTTATTATTTTATTTTTTATTTAGAATTGACTTGATTTGTTTTTATACTATTTTTTTTTAATGTGCTTGTTTAGAAATTATAAGGATGTAAGGATTTACTAAATTTAAGCGCTTTAAGAAAACTAATATTTTTGAACCACGTTATAAAACTTTTATTATACAATTAAACAAGACTGATAAATATATGTACCGAACAACTCAATGCAATAGAAATGAAATAAAAAATGACATTAAACAAAAACAAGAGATAGACAAAACTATTTCATCCTACTTAAATAAATTTATACACAGTGATTATCTGAATAGTAATTTTGTAGTTGTACCTTAGGTACATACGTATATAAAATTATATCATCAGCTGGAGGAGATGTTTGTTGTTGGTAGTTATGCACTCAAGCTTTTGATGATTTGAACAGTGTTATTAAAATGGGTTATTATGGAAATGTCGACGTTTGTTTCCAATAAACTAAAAAAAAATCATATGTACGAGTACCTACCTATATTATATTTTATTAACTGAAATAGACCTATTTTTTTAGGGCCTCATAATGATCTTGCGCCTAGGGCCTCCAAAAATATAAATGCGGCCCTTTTTATATCTATTCCTAAATATATAAAATATATCATCCAATGTCACGGCAGACATTCAAGCTCCTCTCCTATCTTTTAGTGGAGGAATGATTAAATGTGGAGACTCAGATTTATAGATATCTTCACATATACTGATAGCCAGATGGCCAATAAAACCTTGGGCGCTGTGTTGGTAAAAACAAAGCTGGTGCAGTTATACAAAGACAGTTTACAAGAGTTTTCCATATGGCATTAGGTGATCCAATGCTGAGTACCCGGCCATAGAAATATCGAGGTAATGACATAGCGGATGAGCTAGAAAAAAAAACGATTCTGAGATGGGCGGCTTCGATGCAATTTTGTATGTGATAATGCCGATCAGAAGAACGCCAATTATCGGTGGATCAGTTGGGACACCTACTGTATTGCGAGGTAGTTATGGCATGTATAAAATAAGAGGAGAGCAATGAAGCTCCTTAGGAAGAGCAGAAGGGACAACAAGAAATTTGTATGGGTGTTAACAGGCCATTGGGCCATACGTAATCATGCTAGGAGAGTGGGTTTAGAGTTTAACAGTTACAGCAAGTAACCCTATCATTTGAGTTTCCTCAATAATTCAGAAAGTAACCCTATCGTGTAAGTTCCCTACATAATAATTTCTCATAAATTCCTTTCCTTAATATAAAACCTGCTAACTATTAAAATTCCAACGTAACATAATAATAACTTTCCGCAAATATTCTTCCCACATGAAATTTGTTTTATCATATTTCAATTCAACTCACATTTTTCCAACCGCGACAGATAAGTTTGCGCTTTTTCAAGAATGAATGATAAAAACGGTTTTTTAAAAAAGTTTGTTTTCACTGAGGTTCCGTCGCGGAAGCTTTCGTTCTATTTTTATAAAAGAAATATTTGTGAAAAAGGGAGGAAATTAAATAAACATCTTGTAACAGTCGTCACAGTGTTATTGTTATTTATTTTTCCCATAAGTTTTAACCATTTCTGTCTAGGAGTAAAGTTCCTGAAGATATCGAATTAGTTCAAAATGTGCTCTGCGTATGTCTGCTCTGACGATCTGAAAATGTGGGATACTTGATAGGCACTTATTTTCGGAGCTAGAAGAGATGCAAGGTTTAGAGCTTAGATGTATTCTGAGATTCGTTATGAAATTAGAGTAGGATCTATGGTTGACTTATAAATGATATATTCCTGTGATTCTATGGGGACCCGGCAGTGTTCTAAGTAAAGCAGGTTGGGACTCAGCGGCACCCCTGCAGCCTAACCTAACCATCCCTACATATAGATATAAGATAATTGATATCAATTATCTAGAGCAGAGTAATAATAAGTAATAATAATAATAAATAATCATAATTACGGTACTGAGGCTAATCAATAATAAATTCTTATCAATCAATAATATTGTTTCGCACGATAAAGAATCCTCAATTAGATAAACTCTAAGTCTTGCCGTCGACAAAACTAAATTGGTCAGTATATCTCTGATCATTAACTGCTGTGTAAGGACACAAAATCCTTTTTCAATTAATTACTACGACAAAAGTTACAGAGAAGTCTTATGGAAGCCACAGTGCAAGTTATAAGAATACGAACTATTTTCGGACAAGAAAATCCGCATAATGGATTTCGTATAGAATTTCCAGACAAAAAAAAAAGTTAATTGTTTTCGAACAAAACACAGAACTAACTCTATGCTCACGACTCCTGAGTCCGAGGGAAGAAAAGAAATGAAATTCAGGCGAAACTGTAATAGAACTATTTAAGTACCTATACTTATATGTGTGTTCAGTATGGCTTTCTTTTACCGTTGAGATTACAACATAACGAAATATAAAACTTTACGGATCAATTCCTTTTAAAGAAATTAATTAGCAACTTTGGATACATAGCGATTTTTTTTAACTTCTGTGATCTTTGCAATGATTCTCCAATTGAACGAGATTTAGAATATTTTATGCAACACGAAAATATGCCATAATGTTGGAATTCGTACATAATTAAAAGTTTTAATTGAGTTTTTAATTAAATGACTTCATAAATTTCTTCAGACGGTTACCTTTTGTTTAGTGCAAATTTTTCCATAGAACTATTGTTTGTCCATTGATTTATGATAGTGAACTTGTTCTCTGCTGAACTTTGTAGAGGAGATTTTTTCTAAAGTTCTGAATCCCTTAATGAAAAACTTTTTTGTTTTAATATTTTTTATTTTTTCACTATTTTAGTTTTTAAAAAAATTAACTCCATAATTTTGCATTCAAGTGTTAATAAAAAAATTATGAAACTTATGAACATATTTCGGATGTGGACCACAACATTTGAAATCATGAATACGTCGAGTGATTCATTTTTCTCATATTTGCCGTGTTAAGGAAGTCGATCAAATGTAGGTATACAAAATTTCTGCTAAAGAAACATTTGCTCTAAATCATGTTGTGGTCCATTTCACAATCTGGTATACCATGCGATATCTAGTTATTGTGTCATTTATGGTATTATGCATCTTTGTTGGATTTATGTCACACTGTATTAATAGAAAAGCTTACACGTCTGCGTTTCGCATAGCCAATTTTTATACCCTAGATGAAATCATAGGGGTATACTAAGTTTGTCATTCCGTTTGTAACACCTCGAAATAATGATGGTAGAGCAAAATGGATTGGACATCCATTCATAATATTTCATATTATTTCGATTTTTGCATGTCCGTCCGTCCGTCCGTCCGTCCGTCCGTCTGTGCGCACGATAACTTGAGAACGCGTACACTTAGAGAGCTGAAATTTTGTACACAGACTTTAAAAAAAAAGTAAAATTAAGTTCGAAAATGAGCCAAATCGGGCAACTCCTTCGTGGGGTTGCCATATAAAAATTTCGTTTTCCGCTATATATTTGGTCACTGCCTGAGAACGCGTCGACGTAGAGAGCTGAAATTACGCACATGATGTTTTTACTACATTAGCAAATAAAATGTCAAAAATGGACTAAATCGGGCAACTCTTTCTTGGTGTTGCCATATAAAAATTTCGGTTTTTTACGTATACTTTGAAAACGATCAGTCCAAGACATTTTTATGGTACTAAAAACTTCTGTAGAATACGATATCCTATAAAATTGGTTATAATCATTTTGTCTGTGCGACAAACCGTTCTAGAAATATATGCGAAAAACAACTTCAAAATCAATACTTGAATAGATCGGTGACCATACGAAATTTAATACGGGCATTCATCTAGGGTATCACAAGAATTGGTCTTAGACCAATTCTAGCTTTTTTACTTGTTCAATTACGCTTCGAACTGCTACCTCATTCATTCTATTCTGTATATTTGACCTCTTAGTCCCCTGACACACGATGATACGCACTCGAGACTAGACAGGACGTAAAAACCGGTTTTTGTAGCGAATGCGTATCAGCCCATGATACACTTAGTTTATACACGGTTGATACATGTTCTTGAAGCAGCAAGAAAATTCATCATTTGCCTATGATCTATATACACAACACATACAAACTGAGTACATGCATACATATGAAATAAAACACTCGTGTATCATCCGATTCTAACACTCTGGTATAAATTGGCCTATACACGAAAATGTTCTAAAGTAGTGCTAAGTCCGGTGACACACGATGATACATACTCGATACACCGTATTAAAAACTGGTTTTCTTAGCATTATTTTAGAACATTTTCGTGTATAGCCCAATTTAGAGCAGAGGGTTAGACTCGAATGATACACGAATGTTTTATTGTTTGTGTGCGTATAGATCATATAGAAATGATGAATTTTCTTTGCCGCTTCCAGAACGTGTATCAACCGAGTATAAACTACGTGTACTATGGGCTGATACACACTTGACACAAAAATTAGTTTTCCGTCGTGTATAGAGTCTAGACTGTGTATCATAGTGTGTCAGAGGACTAAGAAAACCAGTTTTTAGTACGGTGTATCGAGTGTGTATCACCGTGTGTCACCGGATTTACTATTGCAAATATGAAGAAATGGTTCGTTGTAAACAAAATCGCATTGAAAGAGGAGGCTCATTTTTGGAGAGTTCAAGAAATCGTATTTTTTGGAAGGCTTAAAGAATTATTTAGATTAAAAAATAATGTCAAAAAA
The DNA here is from genome assembly GCA_963924295.1 of Dioctria rufipes. Taxonomy (NCBI): domain Eukaryota; kingdom Metazoa; phylum Arthropoda; class Insecta; order Diptera; family Asilidae; genus Dioctria; species Dioctria rufipes. Next base: position 329,833,763 of record OZ002740.1, on the reverse strand, counting down.
TAAATCGAATTATAGTAAAAATAAAAAGTTCTTTTAACTTCTGAAAAAGCGAAAATTCACCTGGAACTGAAATATAAAGTTTATTTAGGTATAGTAGCGATGAAACATTATTTTCATTAGCTCAATGAAAAGAAAATGATATTTAGAAATGTTTAATTTACCTGATGAAAAGTTTGCATACCAACACTTTATTTTTTCGAAAAGATAGCAGCAGTATTCTGCTAAGTGTAAATGCTATAAGATACTCAGCCTAAGGACTGTCCCAGAAAGTGCTGCAGGGTTTTCAAATTTTAAGAACATATAAAATAAACACTATTATTTTAAAGTTTTATTTTATTTTCATTTGTTTAAATGTATAAAATTAAATTATATACTCTTATAGTATTTTTACTCTTTTCTGACAAATGTTCGCATTTACCGTTTTACCGACGCCATTAATTTTTGCACAGTACTGTTTTCGACTTTTTTGCTGGCCGATGTCCACATTTTTGCAAAATTTTACGCGAAGTAAGTGGCACTTTTACCCGGGGGTTACACCTGCAAGTAGAGCTAGCATGCAAGCTGCACTGCCATACTTCTTGCACGTGTAACCTCTACTGCCATGCTGGCAGTACAGCTTTCAGCGAACTTGCATGATGAAAAACCATGGCAGTTGAGGTTATAGTAATTTGACATTTCAAGATGGCGGAAAAGAAATGCTTGAGAGAATTTGATAAATTTATTCTGGAAAAATGAGATTTTCTGGGATCATTTGGATTACATCATTTACCAACACCTTCCTATTAACTTTTTCTTCGGTTTTTATTATTCTGCTACTTCCTTTATTGCTATAATTTTCCAAAATACGCATGACTTTACGCCTCAATGCCATTTTTTAAATGAACGTCCATGCAAGATGATAAGACATCAACCGAAGTGCCTTCTGCTGTCAAGTTAAAAATCGCGTTGGCAGGGAGGCTTGCATGCAAGCTGTACTTGCAGGTGTAACCCCCGGCTTACCTTCCTTTCGTAGATCATTTTTCACAACAGCCCATAACGTTCAATTGAATGAAGCTGTGGCACATTTGGTGGATTGGTCAATTTGTGAACAAAATTTACTTTGTTTTGTTGATACCACGTTATTGTCCTTGTGGTATAGTAAATTGTAGTTAAATCTCCGGGAAAAATAGTATAGGGACATTGTGTGAATGAATAAAATGCAACAAAGCTTTTTTTAAACAATCTTTGATATAAATATCTGTATTTATGCATCCCTTCAGAAAACAAAGGCTTGCTTCTGTGCCCAAATTGACAGCTGCCTTACTAAACAAGAACCTTTTTGCCATATTTTTCTACGAATCATCAGGCACCTCTTTTTCGATTTTTGTTTTTTTTTTGCATTATAATATTGCGGTCCGGGTAAGGTCGAAAAATCATACTTGAAGTACGATTCGTCGTCTAAAATTAAACAGGCAGTTTTGTATTTCCTAAAAGCACATACAAGAAATATACAGATATCGACCGGTAGTACTAAGAAAGTGATTAATGCAAGAGATCATACCAAACCTCAATAATCTCGGCTAAATATATGTATCATGGGTATTACGAACCAAAAATATTTCTCAATGGCAAAAGTTCATTTCTTTCTTAGAATTTAAATCGACCATATTTCTTCAGAATCCGTGCGCATTATTGGCGGCTGTAGACGGGGTCCGAACAAATTATTTGTCGTCTTGCTGAGTTGCTTTTGAAGTAAGAGGGGGGGGGGGGGGGATAGGGAATAAATACGTTACTTTTTTCAATAACATAACTTGTATTATATACAATACAACAAACTTAACAACTACTTAAGTACATATGTACGCACTGTCGTTCTTTGCATTCCAAGAAGGGAATTTATTAGAGTAAGTTGAAATTTCACTGTGAACTCACATTTTATCGTCGATTTGCAGTAACTTCCTACTAATCTTTCTACTGGTATGCCGTACATTTTCCCTACTTGGAATTTTAATGCAATTTTTACCTCAATACATACTTTATAATACATACTTAAAATATTTCTGATGTGCGAAATTAATATCTTTCGAATCCATTTTTTGAGGAGTCAGTACTCAGCAAAAATTTCAATTCAGATACCAGCGAGCCTGTAGGCAATAAAAGTTACTATACGTAGGTTTGTGTCCTGAAAATATGAAAATGCATATAAAATTAGCGTAGACCTAGACCACAAGTCACATTAGAGACATCTAGGGTAATAGACAGAAACCCAACATGCGACAATTTAAGACTAAAATGAAAATTTGCAGTTCAAAAAAATTTAAAATTTTTAAAGAGGTTTAACTCTCCTAAATTTTATTTTGGACATAATTGCTAAATATACTAGTTTGTTTTATATTTCTAAAACTTTCAACGAAATATTGCAATTTCTCGTCGGTGAAATATCGAGAAAAAACAAGTACTATTAGAGTTAAACCATTAAAAACTGCGCCACTAAAAATGAAAAAAACTCGACGTTATTTGCTAGATCTAGGCTTTATCTTTATAAAATAGTCGCAATCTAAAGAAATGAGAATACCTACTAAGAGGAATTTGATTTGAAAAAAATCAATTTTTACCATTTTTTACAAGTTACCGAGCTAATATCCCCATTGCAATACATTTTTTTAAATTTTTCTCGACGTTATTTAGTAGACTCTTCGTTACCTTTAATTTAAGATATAAATCATTTTTCTGTTACAAATAGTTTGCTAGAAATTCGCATTGAAAAATGTATGAAACTTGCAAATCTTGGTACTGACTCCACTTAAATACGGAAACCAAAAAATGCAAAATCTAATTTGGTTGTGGCGATTAGTGATAGCCGCTTAGGCGTTATTTTCCTAAATCTGCGATTTTATCCATGCCAATAAATTTCGCTAAAGTGTGTAATTTTGTATGCTTATCCCACTATTAAAAGAAGTAAATCTTGCATTAATGTTTACCTCCAGAAATAAATCCATTCTATCCTACATTGAAAACAATTTATAAAGGCCTGAGACAAAAATTCGCTCTGATGTACCTAAATCTACACTCATAAAAATTTTTAGATAACAAGTCCAAGAAACGAAATTAATCCAACTACCACAAAGCCGAGACTGCCCAGCCCAGACATAATTTATTCGAATCGTCTTCGATTTAAATTCTAAGAAAGTAATAAACTTTTGCCATTGAAAAACATTTTTGGTTCGCGCCCATGATATATTTAGCCGAGATTAGTGAGTTATTGAGGTTTGCTATGAGCTCTTCCATACATCACTTTCTTAGTACTACCGTCGATATCTGTATATTTCTTGTTTGTACTAAAAGTTTTCATATTATGTCTTTTCTTAATTCTGTCCACAATAGATATCGAAATATTAATTGTTTTGCTATATCTCGCACAGACACCGACTTGCTCTTTTCAATGAACTTAAGTACCATTTTCCAACACTATTATCTGTTGTCCCTTTCGGCCTGGCACATTTTGGTTTTGCCGCAATTGTCTCCATTTCTAAGAATGTTTTAATTGTTCTACAAACAGTCCATCGCGTTGTTTGAACTTCTCTTGCAATCTGAGAAAATGATTTTTCTTTATTTTGCAGCCAATTGTGCAAAATTGCACGACGCACGTCTTCACATTTGGAACTCATTTTGAATACTTGCCGATCAAGTCAAGTCAAGTGCTTTTGCTTTTTCAAATATTCTTCATTGTCTCCCTTCTTTGTATTTTATTTGACGATTTTTCACATCCTTCGGATTGTTTTGTTTACCCGGGGGTTACACGTAATAGTACAGCTTGCATGCAAGCTGCACTGCCATACTTCTTGCACGTGTAATCTCTACTGCCATGCTGGCAGCTTAGCTTTCAGCGTACTTGCATGATGAAAAACCATGGCAGTTGAGGTGATAGTAATTTGGCATTATACAGTTTTCAAGATGGCGGAAAAGAAATGCTTGAGAGAATATGATCAATTTATTCTGGAAAAATGAGATTTTCTGGGATCATTTGGATTACATCATTTACCAACACCTTCCTTTTAACTTTTTCTTGGGTTTTTATCATTCTGCTACTTCCTTTATTGCTATAATTTTCCAATATACGCATGACTTTACGCCTCAATGCCATTTTTTAAATAAACTTGCATGCAAGATGATAAGGCATCAACCGAAGTGCCTTCTGCTGTCAAGTTAAAAATCGCGTTGGAAGGGACGTTTGCATGCAAGCTGTATTATCTCGTGTAATCCCCGGGTAAGGGCGTTGGGGCTTATCTTTGGCTCTCAGTTCGATTCGATGTCTTCTCTTTCCCTCTTTTTGTTCCTTGGTTTGGTTTTTGATCACCTTTCGTGTTGTTCTTGGTTCTTTTTCTTACAGCTGCTGCTCTACATCAGCTGTAGTTAATGAATTTCTCGCAAGAGTTTGTTATTAAATTTAGGAGGGACTGGGAGGGAGTAAGGATTGGGTATGGTTTGGGATCTTTAGGAAGTTAAGGACTGGAGAGTTCCTATACTGGCAGGTTTTATCAGAGACATTCCCTGGTTCTTGAGTGGCTTAATCTCCTTTAGTATCATAGAAACTTATTCTACCTTCGTGAAGGTAGATGTTTCTAGCACCCGGTTGAGGCAAGAGCAAGGGTGACAGGTATTTGAAGTTTGTCGGTATTAGAAGATCCGGCAAGTTGTTTATGAGTGGGTTTGAATGAATAGGGATATTCTCGATTCGTTTTTCGGTTTGACCGATCAGATACTCTTTGATAGGAGTTATACTGGCTGCCTCATATAATACTTCGTTGCAATATTATTTTCCGTTGGCTCTTCTTTGGAGTCCTATGCAAGCTCTAAGGATCTTTCTTTCCAGCTTGCTAAGGCGGTCCATATAAGTGGGGGAAATTGCGTGCTATATGGGAAAGCAATAAGTGATGACAGGCCTTATTAGTTACTTGTACATGAGTAGCTTTGGCTGGGTTGTGAGTCCGTCCCTGACATTGATAATAGGGCTTATAAGGCTGTACGCGAAATTGGCTTTGCTAATGGTTGTTTTACCATGGTTATTGAATCGTAGGAGCTCATGGAAATTTACTCCTAGATATTTCGCTGTTAGTGTGGGCTTTATTATTCCTCCATTGTAGACAGCCGTAATTCTTTTGTATTTAGCGACTTGGCGGTGGTTTCGCCCGGTGCTACGTTTCCGAATACAGATAAGTTCGGACTTTTGGACGTTAATTTTGATCCCCCAGTTTTTGTGATAAGAGTCGAGCTTGCTGCGATGTAGGTTCACTTTATTGACCGCCAGAGCGGGCAACGAGATTGGGCGTATGTAAGGGAGTCATCGACGAAGAGGATTGTTGGGTTACTTTTATTTTGAGGTTGATCTGAGGTGTAGAAATTGAAGAGTATTGAGCCAAATATGGAGCCCTGGAGGACTTCTGCTGCAATTGTTTTGAGTGGAGATTTTTGGTCATTGAGTTCCACATAGAATTTCCTAGGAGCTAGGAAACTGTCGATAAGTCTGTTTAGGTGTGGAGGAAAACCGAATTGGTTTAATTTGAATATTAGCCCTGCCGTCCAAACTGAATCGAAAGCTTTTTCAACGTCGAGATACCACCCGACCGTGCATTCGTTTCTGTTTAGAGCTCTTGTAGCATTCGAATGGACTTTTAGTAAAGGGTTGGAATGTAGAATGTTTACGCTTGAAGCCGAATTGAGAATCTTGGTGTATGTGCTTTTCTTCATAGGTAATTGTTATTTGTTGCTGAATAACTTTTTCAAAAAGCTTTCCAAAATTTGAGATGAGAGGGATTGGTTTAAATTCCTTGATGGGGAAAATTCGTCAGATTTTCCATTTTCCGGGAAGTAACAATTATTGAAAATGGTTACGAGGAAATCGATTGCTATGGGAGGTACCTTTTGATGATTGAATTTGAAATTTTATCAGGGCCGCTCGATTTTTTGCTATTTATTGCCTTAGTTAAGACGAAGAGATGGAGGGGGCTTGTGAAGGTGTCTTGATCTTCTGGGTAGATTGCTGGGTTGTTCACAGCGAAAATGGTTTGTGGTATGGATTCGTTAGCTCTAAGAAAGGTGCTAACACACCTATCTACTTCAAAAGAGAAGGTTGGGTCTCTGAGGATTATGTTGTCTTTGAAGTTGTTTGGAAAAAATTTTGCAAAGGCCCCGCACTTTTCCTGTGGAAGTAATAGAGTTTTTTCGCTGCTGGTTATGATTTTAGGGAGTTTCGGCTTTCTAGAACAGACAAAAGTCTGCGGGCCTGATTTTATTTTTTCAAGTCGTTTTTTAAACTGTTCATCTCAAAACAGTTTAGTTTGCTCATCTATAATCACTGATAAGCACTTGACTTGGGAAAGAACGGACTGATAAGAAGAATTTTGGGTATTGAGTGTTCTGTGGTAAAAATACGGTTGAGGATTTTCCGTAGCTTTTGCCTATATTTATATAGACTCTGAAGACCTAGGGGAATGTTCTTGAATTGGAATTTCTTTACCGAGGTTGTTCGGGACAAGTGTTCAATATTCCTTTGAAGGCAGTTGGTAAAAACTCAATTTGGGAGTCTATCTCCGAATTTGAGAGATTTCTACTGTCAGCTGGGAGATTTCCTTGGTAGAATGATGTCAGTCTGTCTTGGAATTAATTCCAATTACTTGCCGATGAAGGCTAATGAATGCTTTTTATTTTGAAAGTAGGTAGTTCACTTACCAGCTTGGTTTTAGTTCGAGGATTTAGATAGCAAAAATGGGATTTTATGATTTATTCAGAACCGTCCAGTACTTTCTGGGACAGTCCTTATTTGTTGGTGTCTGAGCTATCGCAGATATGGTGGACATTTGAATCACATGCGATTATCAGCTGGATATTATTTTTATTGTAGTGTTCAATCAATTCGATTAGACTCATTCATTGTTATTTATATGCCTAGGTGATTTTCACTCTCGTTGTATTTCCTATGTGACATTCATGAATACTGCTGCCAGGTATCCCGTAAAGAGTTCTAGTACTGAAAGAATTTCTTAGTATTGTTTTCAAAATAAAGGCAGACTCTTGACTTGCGACATTTTTATCACATATGTATATTAGCTAGTTTACCTGCATTGGTTAGACGCTCTATTGTTTCTTTGCCGATCTATGGTTTCTATATTTTATAAATCTTTTGTAAATCTCTTGGTCAAAACAGATATTCCAAAGATATGAGGAAGGAAATTCACTTGGATATGTATGCCCCTATTTTGGTTGTTCAGCCTATTTAATATTTTTCCAATGATAGCTTATCCTCTCCCGTAATCTATACTTTCCCACATTCCTTTCTAAATTATCACAAGAATTCTTTATCTAAGTCAACTTGACTTGAATAGCCAATGAATTTCGGTTTCATGTCATATTTCATGAGTTTCATAAAAGAGACCCGTAAAGCCTTTTGGGTTCACAATTAAAACTTAAAAAAGTCGAATCTATATCCTAAAAAAATGGAGTACGATAATGTTAAATCGACTAGTCACAGTAAAACATGTGAACTGTTCTCTACATATTTTTCATCTATTTATACTCGAAGCAGGACCATCTATCGGATTTATCTTTACTTAGTTTCCATCAAAATAACAAATTGTTTTAACATATCTGCAGTGATCTCAAATATAATTAATAAATTAGATTATAGTAAAAATTCAGGTCCTGATGGGGTGCTTAATTTGATCTTCCGGAAATGTTCTCACACACTTCCTGAACCAGTACTACGTAATTTGTTTAACCTATCTGTTTGCAAGAATATTTTTCCTTAGTTCTTAAAGAATAGTTTTGTTACCCCGATGTATAAAATCTGTATATCCTTGACTCATTACTAACTATCGCCACATATCAATATCTAACAACCTTGCCAACTTTTCTATCAAGTTAAAGCACATATCTGTGACCAACAGGATAACGTTTTTTCTAAACATTCAACCATTACTAATTTTGTCCTTTTTAGTAGAGCTGAAAGATTATCCGAGATAATTAGGATCCGATTACTCTAATCCGGGTATTCGGATAATGCGGATCCTAGTATCCGGATCCCAACTATACGGATCCCAACTATACGGATGCTAAGCTAAGCAAACAAATGTCAAAGTTTCTCCAAATTGCATTGTTTCTTTGGGAAAATATAAATTTCATGATATTTTCGTTTTCTCATTGAAACAAGACAATTTTGAAGCTCTTTTGCTTAGTCTGGATCCGGATTTCAGGAATCGGATAGTTCGCAGATCCTGGTATCCGGATCCAATTTTCAGCTCCACTTTTAGTGACACTAGCAAGCGCTCTTCTTGAAGGCATTCGGCAAAATTTCTCATAAACGTATTATTTTCAAAATGGCACAACTTGAATTCTATAAAAATAAAATTGCTTGGTTTTTTTTTCTCTTCCTAATAGAATTAGCGTCGTTGTATAAACACCTGCCTTATGTTCCTTAACGCACAGTCCTCAGCTCTCTTATTTTCTTGAGCTACAATATCGTTTTACCAACGTTTACTGTGAGTGACTGCCTAGTTAAGGTCAACGATGTCAAGATATATAGGAGAATTATAAATATTAATGAGTGCCTTTGTCCTCCAAGGCACATCAAGAAGCTTGAAGCTTGGTGTAATCAGAATTCTTTGGAAATTAACATCAATAAATGTAAAGTTATGTCTTTCTCTAGGAGGCGGGGTTTCATCAATTTGATTAAAAAATTTATATAATTACTATTTCTCGTGTGGATGAAATAAATGATTTGAGAGTTATATTTGATTCTAAGCTTACTTTTGTTTCCCATATTGCAGCCATCACATCCTTAGCGCTTAGGTTAATCGGGCTTATTTTTCATACATGAAGGTCCATTAAATGAATCTCTTAACTCAATTATTATAAGTAACTTAGAGTATTCATGACAGGTGTGGAGCCAGTTTTAATCATATTATTCTGATCAAATCGAGTCAATTCAGAGAACATTTTCCAGGTTGTTGTTGTTTAAATTTAATAATATTACACTTGAATGTTCCGAAAGGCTCAGACATTTTAATTTATTATTCTTGCTTAATCGTTGAGCTTACCTTGATAATATTTTTCTTTTTCAGACAGTAAACTGTTTATTTTATTGTCTTATTATACTGTCCAGGGTAAACGCTCCTCCTAGTCGCATATCAAGGAATATACCTTGATAGGTCCAATATCAAGAAAAATTCTCCTAACCTCAGAATTTTATAGTCATATATTTTGAACTTCAATTGTGTTGATAGTTTTTATATCGATCTTCCGACATTTAAAGGACTGACAATCAATGAGATCAGGAATTCTATTTAAATATTTCATCTTCCCCTAACTAGCCTTGTTTCTATTAACCTTTACAATTTGATAATTTCTCCATTTTTGATTTTGTTTTTATATCTTTTTATCATTCACATAGATTTAATATTGCACTTATTCCATTTTTTTGTTTTTGTAGTTTGTTTTATTTTTTATGCTATTTTTTTTGCGCACTATTTTTACATTTTTGCATTCATTACTTATATTTTTTATTTTTGTTCTTGTAGGTTAATTACTTTCTAGTCTCAATATGAATTATGTTTCTTTCTATTTTTATTTTTGTTAATACCAACATTTTCTTCTTTTAATTTTTTTTTATAATCCTTATTGTTTAATCTGTATGAACTCTGTCGTTATAACTTTTTATATAAATAAATAAATGTTGTCTTTTGATATCCTATCAAATGCTGGTCTTTCTTGATCTGGTCCATGTTTATACAGGGTGTTTCAGGTGTACTCATCTAGCCAAACAAAAACAGGCAGGGGGGGTCCATATCAGCCGCTTCGGAGTTACCGGGTCATTAAGAAAGTACGCTAGGTTTTCATTAAGAAAGTACGCTAGGTTTTCAAACAATACCCAGTATTTCAAAAGATACAGGGTTTAAAGTCACATCACATTGTATGCAAAACTTCATGGCCTTTCCAACGTATTCTCAACTGGCCCCGTACTCCTCTCTTATCAGGGGTTATGGTGGTCTAAACTAAAAATTTCGGATTTTCTTACCTTGTTTTTTAGTTTGACCTCGTTTTTTTTTTTTATGGATTCTCCTCTTTAATTTGACCTATTACACCTATGTCCTAATTGCAGGCCTTAAACAGTGAACGTCACCCTATGTAGCTTTTGGGATACTTGGTATTTTGTAAAAAACCTAGTAGACTTTCTTAATCACCCTGTAACTCCGAAACAGTTGATATAGACCCCGCCCCTTGTCATACAAGTTTTTGTTTGCCTAGGTGAGTACTATGACCTCCTGCTCTATGGACAACCTAGGTGGAACCACTCTGTATAGATGGCATTTATCATATGACTTTGGTCACTTTGTATGTAAGCATTTGCATATAAACTTTTTTCTTTACAGGCTGAACTGTCGGTATACTTATTTATATACTAGGGACGTGTGCGAGCTCTGTAATATCAGGCGATTTCCCATTTTATTTCAATTGTCCTACGCTATGTGGAGATCCACTGCAGACTATTTTCGAGTCCACTATATAATGAGACTAAGAACAGCTGCAAGAAGTCGTTTGAATATTTGGAGACCCAAAGATAACAACGGATGAAAAAGGAACCGCTAGAACGTAATGATTCCATGATTTCATGGTCAATGGGGAATTTTCAGAACATGACATGAAGGTTTCTTTCTTGTTACATCTTTCTTCTTTGCCTATAGCCATCAGTCCTAGGTTCATTCGCTTCCACTTTGACTGTGTAGCTGGGTAAAGACGGAAGAGTTCCGGATTACAACAGGAAAACTGAATTGAAATCAGAGAACGTCTGGGGTCTGTTCTCGTCGGCGACTGCAGTCGACTTCAGTCAAAAAGACTGCAGTCAAATTAACTCGGCCTGGAGAATGTGTGCGTAAACGTCAAAGAAAGAAAATGGACGCCAGACGAGAAACTTGTGCTTCGATTATTAATTATTCGTTTAAGCTTCCTCGTACCCTAAAAAAATAAAAAAATCTGAAATTAAAATCTTTTATGAGATTTGTTACACTTTTAGGTCTTATCTGATTCATCAATCACCATAAAATTTTTATCATCCATTTCCATTTTGAAAAACTTTCCTATTTCCCCCGCGAGTTAACTTACTTCCACCTCAGGAGCACGAAGTTAAATGACTCAAGTCGACTGCAGTCAAATTGACTTGACGACGTGAACGCGATTTGGTGTATATGAACACTCCCTAAAATGCCCCGTCCGCCTACACATATAATTAAAAGAGCCGTGTCCATGTACACTTCTGAGTACGACCAGAACGACATTTTCTGAGTCAAATTGACTAAAGTCGACTGCAGTCGACTGCAGTCACCGACGTGAACACAGCCCTGATAGAGTTCACATATTCACTGCGTATATACGTTATTAGTCAGAGAGTATTCAACTTCTGTTGGGATTCGGTAACATAATCGCTGAATCTATCAATTACCTTATTAACAAGTCAAGTCTCGTGTGTTATATATCGGATATGGAACACTAAGGTCACTTTTAAGCACGCATAATAATTGGGCCCTTCAACTCCAATCTGAAAACCTAGGCTAATATTTCACCAATGTAGTTTTTATGTCTTAAATATTGCTTTTTTCTATGCACATTTTCTTTCAGATGAAATAGAGTTGCTGCTGGTTTATGATCTTAGAGGTGGTCTTACACTTAACCGTATTTTCACATACATCAGAAATTCTGTTTACCGTTTAAGTCAATAAAACTGCATGTCATAAAAAACTCAATTTTTTACTAAATACTTTATTTTCTAATTTCATATTATCTCCAGAAAATTAAATTTGTCCGTCCTAGCTGACGATATTAATATTGAAATTACCACTCAAGACATCCCTCCCTTCTTCATCACTTAAACCATAATATGACGATACCAATCAGTTGTATCTCCGCACGTATCTACGAGATATCCTAAAAGAAAAAAACCCAACCCAACGAGAATAATGTAAAGCGAAAATTCCCAAAACATTGCACGAGTTATTAAAATTTGAGTACGCACTTATGTATGCCTTATTATCCTCCAACTGACGAAGCAAGGATAAACAAATCTTTTGTCCTTCCCCTGAAGTTATTGAATAGGCACCTCGTTAAGGAAGGGCACTCAAAAATGCCTTAAAGCAAGAATTAGACTCCCTTTGGCTGCAATATTCAAGAGGCTTGTAACGGGAAGTAATCGTCCTTATACAGGGAGGTCAAGTGATTCATTATTTGATATTTCGTACGAATAAAGCGTGTTGATGAAAAGATCCTTGTAATAAGCTGTTTTCATCTGATAATAAGGACACCACCATGAATTGAAAGCAGTAGTGAAATTGATTAATAAAGCAGGTTTTGGTAGATTATTGGATTTTGAAGCTGAGCACAAAAAATTACTGGCATGTTTATGCCTTGGTAAGAATTATGGTTAATGAAAATATACGACTTACTTAATTAATGGCAAAACAGGCTCACTATTTTTCTTAATCTTCTAATTACAGTATATTTGTCAAGCAGCATAAATATCCCATTGTCTGCTGCTTGACAAATATAATGTAATTAGTGTTACAATTTTAGGCAGGCTTAGATAGATGGAGTAATCTGTTGTCAACAGAATGCTTCATTCAAAATGCCTTTATGCTGTCCGACCCACTCTGTGTCATGAAAACAGGACTTATTCAATAATTTTCTACTCATTTTTAACCGACTTCAAAGTAGATTCTCAATTCGGCCGAACTTGTTTTTTTTATGTATGTTAACTTAACTTATATCTCTGGTATTTTTATTATAGATAATTCTACTTTTATTTAAAAAGTCATGCCTTTAGGGTGGTCCCATAAAAATTTGGTCAGGATCGTAGATGGAGAATAGAAATGCTCAACGGAGAACAACAAATTAATTATTATTATTAATGTAATTATACAGGGTCTCCCTCGGGCTTATCTTCTATACCCAGGATACTTCACTAAATTTGGAGCAAAACTTCTAGAAAATAAAACTATGATATTCAAGTTTAATTTCCCACAAACAAATATATTTTCTGTAATTCTCATGAACGTTTTCCACATAGTAAGCATATTAATCATAAAATAGCAGATGCAAGTTGACACCGCACCTGTGATGTGCATACATACTGCAATGCTACTGCGTGCGAAAGCTTTTGTGAGAACCAAATTACAAGTTGCGCGTCTTATCTATTGTGTAATTTTGGATACTTAACTCTAGTGTGTTTTATTGTACTTAAATAGATTGGTTAGATCGAAATAAATTCTAGTCTTTTTGCAAACGTGAAGTCGTTAGTTTCTTTAAAGCAGATTTAATAATTTGCTGTGGTGGATCAAGTACCGCTCACACTCATCACTTAAGTCAAGGTACAAGAACCTTGTCTTAAGATCTCAACGTAAAGTAAAAGAACTTTACATTTTTGGTGACCCCGACGTGATTTAAGTGAAACACTTAAATCTCGTTCATAATATCATCATTCAGCAATATCCACAATTTGAAACGATGGATGAACTAAGTAAGAAGCAAGCCGTGTACGGAAAGGCCATCGAGGATCTTATCCGATATTATAAAAAGGATCCATATGAGAGGAAAACAGCAAGCTACTATCAACATAGACTTGGCGAACTAGAGCAGGCATGGAGTGCCTTTGAGGCAACTGACAATAGAACAGAGAATTAGATGATCCACCACTCGATCATCCATATTTCAGCCAGGACTACTATCAAGAGGTTATAGCATTATATGACCAGTACCACAAACACTTTCAAGAGATGGCAGGCCCTGAAATACAGATCGAGGATGACGATCAAAATGGCGCCCCAGCTCAAGTTTCACCAGAGAAAATTCATGAAAGGGTTGTCAAAGATCAAGGGAAAAAGGGGGCTATTCCTAAATCATATTTGACGTCCACTACAGAGATGACCAGAATATTACGTCGACGGGAGGGCATGATGCAGTCCCTGAGTCGCATGCTTGAAAGCATTGAACTCAACGAAACAAACACTAAACAGTATTTGAAGCTGAAAAGCGATATTATTAGCAGACAGTGGTCCCAGATCGAAGAACAATCCTATATGGGAATTAACTGAAGATCAAGGCAAATTGGGATACAACACAGACAAATACACAAGATTAGAGGAAAGAGTACAGCAAACTCTAGAGCAATTGTCGATTAAGATTGACGGATTGTCAATACCAATTGAAACGCATGCCATCCATCAAGGCATGCACCCAGCCTTAAAGCTCTCAAAAATTGCTCTACCTCGTTTCGATGGTGATTATCTTAAATGGCGACAATTTTATAACCTCTTCAATCAAATGGTTTATAACCAGCCACTGTCAAATTGCCAAAAGATGTGGTATTTGAAGACAATCTTGGTAGACGAAGCAGAAAAACTTATTAGACACCTCTCGCTCACAGAAGAGAACTACCTAACAGCTTGGAAAATGGTACAAGATAGGTACAACAATACCAGAGTATTAGTTACTGCTATACTCAATAAAGTATTGGGCCAACCAAGCCATTTTTCTGACAACACACACATGATACCACGCTAGAATGTTTACTAGCTCTAGAGAATATGGGAGTGTCGACTAAAAACTGGAATCCGATGCTTCTTCATATCCTCATGAAGAAACTGGACAAGACTACTCACACTCTTTAAGAACAATCGTTGTCAAATCCTAAACATCTTCAGACTATCAAGGACTTCTTAGCATTTTTGGAGAATCGATTCCAGTCTCTCGAAGCTCTGGGCACCAAAGGCAAGTCATTTATAGAAGATCATCAGAGAAGACCAGCCTCAAGACCAATGACTTCTGTTGCCATTATAACACCATCGTCTGTGTCATGCAAGGGAAGCCATCAGCTATTTCAATGCACAACATTTTTGAAAATGAGTCCGTCAAGCCGTTTAAATCTGCTAAGAATTCACAAATTGTGCGTTAATTGTATGAGATCGGGACATGGTGCAGCCCAATGCAATCTACGACCTTTCACGAGGTGTAACAAAAAACACAATACACTGGTACACCTTAAGGAACCAGAAGGACTAAATTCACCATCCAACTCAATTTCCTCCACATCTAGAGAATTTGAAGCGTCATTACGATCAGCTCACCCGACACATTCATTGGTAACCAATGGTACACAAAGTGTATCGTCCACCACAGGCACAGTTCTAAATAATACCCTGCAGCGAAGCTATGTACTGCTAAGTACAGCAAGGGTTAAATTGACAGGTCAAAATGGCAGTATTTTAGAATGCCGAGCAATATTAGACTCGGGTTCTCAGATCAACATCATCAGTCAGCGCATTGTCAAGAAGCTGGGTCTTACTACAACAGCTGACACTGTACATATAGAAGGCATCGGCCAAGGAAGGCAAAGAACCCAACAAAAGATAAATATATTGTTTCAATCCAGATTGAACGGCTATTCTGCAAGAGTAGAAGCATTTGTTCTTCCAAACATTATCTCGCCTCAACCAGCTCGAGTATTGGACATCTTTACGTAGAGCATACCACTGAACATCCCTCTAGCAGATCCCAACTTTAACCGCCCAGACAACATTGATCTATTGCTTGGGGCTGAATTTTATCATCAGCTCCTATCAATAGGCCAAATAAAGTTGGCAGAGGATCTCCCAACAACACAAAATACACTGCTCGGTTGGATTATTGCGGGCAAAATAGGACGAACTTCCTCTACCACAACAACATGCGGAATATGCACTGAAGACCAAGCGCTAGACCAGGCTATTGAGAAGTTTTGGCGACTAGAGGAGGTTGAAGAATTTAATGCTCAGATGACACCAGCAGAAAGTCATTGTGAAGTTTATTACAATCAGATGATACAGCGGGACCCTACTGGGCGATTTATAGTAAGATTGCCACTTCTCTGATGATGCTTCGAGGTTAGGTGACTCCAGAAGCGTAGCTCTACGTAGGTTCATGTCTTTAGAGAGAAAACTATCGAAACACAACGAATTAAGAGAGCAATACGTAAATTTTATGGAGGAATATAGCCGATTAGGTCACATGGAGGAAGTTAATTTTGAAGCAATAGCACCACCGTATTACTTCTTACCACACCACAGTATTTACAAACCTGACAGCAGTACCACAAAGCTTAGAGTGGTCTTTGATGCCTCTGCGAAGAGTTCATCCAACTTCTCACTAAATGATGTACTGCATGCTGGCCCTAGTTTGCAAGACGATCTCTTCTCAATTTTATTACGATTTCGGATGCCACGATTCGTCTTCACCGCGGACATTGAGAAAATATACCGGCAAGTATTAATTCAAGAAGGGGATCGAAAATATCAGCTGATTCTCTGGAAGAGAGATCCAAATGAGCCACTAAAATGCTTTAAACTGCGTACGATCACTTATCGAGCAGCACCAGCCCCATATTTGGCTATCAAATGCCTACAACGTTTAGCTCATAGTGGGACTCAGAGACTCCTTTGGGATCAGCGTCCATTCTACAAAATTTTTACGTCGACGACGCAATGACTGGCAGTAATAGTCTATCTGAGGCTATCCAAACACAATCTCATTTTACATCCCTGTTAAGGGAAGGAGGATTCAAGTTAAGGAAATGGTGTTCAAATCATCCTCAGAGGATCGAGCAATACAACTAGACTTCGAACAAGAAAACACGGGTCAATTATTGATAACAACTCACATACACAAGAAACAATTCGGGGTCGCTGTCAAGCTTAAGCGAGAAACACAATGTTGTTCGCATAATGCTGTCATACATAATGTACCCGTAAACATCAATTAAAAATTTTTTTCCAAGTATGGACCACAGTAACTCAATTAGAATACGACATCTAGTTCTTGTGCCATCTATGATAAGACTGTGCTGTGGTCGTTTTTCCCTTTTCCACTTAGTCCATGAAGATTATGTAGTGCGAACCTTAGAAAATCGTCATCATTTTATGGAACCATTTTTACCTTATTCGAAGTACATTTGTCAGAAGAAAGACACCATTTTCACTGCTGTATCATTTTTGGAGTTGCTACCTAGGTAAAATTATGATGGATCCATTTATTATTAATGGTTATATAACGAAGCAAAACTCAATGTAGTTCATTTGATTAACATTATGGAAACGTCCAAGCACTGCTTCGAAATGGTCGCGCGATTATATTTTTGGTCAGCTATGACCAAATGCAGGACCAATCACGTCAATAATTTTTTTCACTCCCAAATGTTTATTCATGGTTCACATTAACGTTTGTCTGACAAGAGAGGGTCCATACTCGTCATCCCCAATTTCGTTCAAATTCACAGTATATGTTGGACTTGACTAGAAATGAAAGTGTTGCAAGTCGTACCTCCAGATGGCGAAGCGAAACCAGCACAAGCCGGTAAAGAGACAGACTAACAATAAAGGATCCGTCCTAAATCGGTGTCCAGATTCAAAATAGGCATTAAATAATAAAAGCAGAGCCTGGCATTTAAGTGATTTTACCAAGAAAGGTGCACAGAAATGCTGCCTCAAGTAAGCCGCCGCGACATGGTAGTAAATATAATCTAGGAAAATGGAATCTCAGGGAGTGCGGAGGATGGGAGGGGTTAAAGGAATGCATGATGAGGGGACTGGCTATTATATCCCGTATATATGTGTGTGCAGGTAACTATTTGGAGGATTTTCCCATTAGCATAAGATAAATTGAACAAAAATGGCAAACATCCCAAGGATTAATATAGCTGTTATAACACGTTGAAAATATTTTAAGAAAGTGACAATAAATGGCACCATATCAGAAAAATATGGATTCCGAAATTCAAAAATAACGGTTTTTTGTGTCCAATCTACCGACAAGTGGAGCGGAAATAAATCTATCTCATTTTTTGTTACGTACTCACCAAGAGCTTTCCAAAAAGTACCCACATGCCAGAATACGGAAGAAAGTGAAAATCGCGAATTGTTTGTAAACGCCAAACTCATTCCGGTAAATTTTTAACGACAGAGGAGATATGTAGGTTTCAGATTCTGTAAGTACCATGCCCATGAGTTTTCAGAGATAGCCGGTAGATGGCGAAAAGCGGGCACGTATAATTCTTATAGATTTTTTTTTTTTAATAAGTAAATGACACCCGATCTTTCTGAAATTTTGCATAGATAATTTCCTCATAAGGGTGCATCCATGAAAAAATCGATAATTCGTGGAGCAAAGTTTCGAAATGAATTTTTCAGACAGAAAATTTGCCCGTCGATAATTAAATTTTGCAACTTAATCGGAAGGGGAGGGAAAATACTCTCAAAAAATTAGAAAAAAATCACAAAAAAAATTAGCAAAAAGAATTTTGCAAATCGAATAATATTTAGCCGATAATATTTGTACATATGCATTATTTCGGTTTCGCTTGGCCATCTAGAGCTACGACTTGCAACACTTTCATTTCTAGTCAAGCCCAACATATACTGTGAATTTGAACGAAATCGGTGATGACGAGTAGGGACCCTCTCCTTGTGAGATGACTACAATCTTTCTTTTCTCACGCGTATTTTCATATAATATCATGGATTGTGTTGACCATCTTTTCAATAGTGACCTCATTTGGAAGAAATCCCATCCGCTCAACATGATTCGTCCTTGTATACAAACACAACGAAATTCAGTAAACCACTTGTGAATCATTCTATTTGACAAATCTTAGTCCCCGTAATACTTATTTAGTTTTTCTTAAGTTTCCTTAATGCGTTTCTTCCGCAAAAATCACTTTCACAATAATCCATGTTCGAACGTTATTAAAAATTTTCTATTTGACAGATCTACTTGAAACCTGTGTGTATAAACCATAACAAAATTTTAAATACGAGTTGAGAGCCATCTATTATTAAAGTCAGCGATTTTTCAATTTCAGTCTCCCGTATGACATTGAAATGCTCCTCCAAAACTTCTTCCTGTTCTTTTGAAGGGCGATTTATTGTACTGTCGTCACGGACTTTAAGTGTTATGTCTCCTGAAGATTTAGATAATTTGGATGATGATTTGCGTGACGTCCTTTACAAAAATTGAAGGTTGTCTTTTCACATAAACTACATGGTATCAAAGAGTAGGTTTATGCTGGGCTTTATAAAATGTTGGTCCCGAGAGCCCACTTCTTGAATATGCTAGTCAGGCCTGCTTTCCTTTTTACGGCTTACACATGTACCGTATCGATCCTGTTCAGCGTAACTTCCTACGCTTTGCTCTTAGGCACCTATCTTGGAATAATCATTTGATTCTTCCACCCTATGAGGATCGCTTGAAGCTTTTACATAGGTACTGGAAATATGTCGAATGGTTGCCGATGTAACTTTGGTGCATCACCTCTTAAACGCAAATATTGGTTCTCAATTGTTACTTAACAAAATCTCTTTCCGTGGTAGTAGGCACAATTTGAGAAGGCTCCCTCTATTGCATGTTAACTCCTCTAGGTCTAACTTTGGAATGTATGAACCTATTAATCGCATGTGCATTGCTGTTAATAATATGGCTGAGCATTTTGTTGACATTTCTACGTTTATATAATATTTAATATTTTTCGTTCTATTTAATTATCTTTTAATTTTTGGTTTTTTGTTCTATGTTCCATGTCATTTTATCCGGTGTTTGGTTTATGTTTAATTTAATGAAACACATGTATTGTTGACTGTTTATTTTTTAAATGTGTTACTAGAGCGAACTTGTGTTAAGCTGGTTCTGATAGTCAAATATCGCAAAAATAGGCATCCTGGATATATTAGTAATTCCTTTGGGCTATTTTATTGATGTAAGTTTTCTTACTGCTACTTTTAAAATCATTGCGATTTTTCTTACTCAGTCTTCTTCTTAAAATGTTTTTTTTTTAGCCATTCATGTTTCTTCAAATTTCTCCTTTATATTCACAAAAATCTTTCTAAAATTCTATGCATGGTTATCGTATATTTTTGTGTTACTATTCCCAAGTAACAATTTTTCCAATTTTTGGTGACTGAAGGTGATGGATTGTTTTATAAAGAGTGTATAATGGTTAGTCGGTTATATAAGAATTTAAGTGATTATATAAGTGTTTTATAATATTACCAATTGGTGATATAGTCATATTAAAGTTTTTTAAGGTTACTAATGCTTATCGTGGAAGTAAGGTACTAAAGGTTTTATAAGTTGGTGATGGAAATCTTTCAATCACCTTAGTAACCAATTACTACAAATATAAGAAAGTTTTATAAATGCTTTCATCAACACATTATATAACTAATTGGTGATAAGTGTTTATTATAGTATCCGTGGTTACCCTTATATAACTCGACAATATTCAGTAATTTAGGTGACTTTAATTAAAAATTGGGAACTTTGGGTAATACATATACTCACTATAAAATATCGTAAAATTTCTTGGTGGCCCTTTAGTAAATACGGTGATCATTATAAAAACAAATTACTTTTAGTGTCGAATGGAGACATTATAAAACTGTTTATATTTATTTAATACAATATAACCAAAGGTTATATAAGAACACTAACATCTGTTTTGTCACTATAAGATATATAACATTACCAAAGGTTACATATTATGACTAAAGGGTATATAAGGACCAGAGTTTATATAAAACGACTTGAATTTTTATAATGTTAATTTGTTTATTTAAGTACAAGCCGCCATTTTATCAATGCAATGAACAGGCAGATAAAAAAAAAGGATGTTGGTAAAGCCAATTTTTCATATTGCCGATATATAGCTTCCGTTTTATGTTTATATAAAGAAAAGACATATTTTTATGATAACATTTCTAAATTATGTTAAGTTATTTTTATGAATTAATATCACCTAAGTGAAAATTTTAAATTTTGAAATATTTAATTAAAATTATTAAATATTGCTTATTTTTGGAGCGGTCTGCATTTTTTCTATGATGATATTCACAGTAAAAATTTTAATTGCAGCTAAATTTCACCACGTATATGCCGAAAAATTGTAATTCTAAAATGTAAAAATATTAAACCCTTACATTATAAAAATCCAATACAAAAAAAATCTAAATTCTATGTTAAGATGGGTTTTGTAAATATTTTCATATTGTTTTATAAAGGTAACGAAAAGTAATTTCACTAACATTTCAAACACTAAAAGTAATCAATCTGAGAAAATTCCAAGTGCTGTAGAAACGTTACCATCACCATTATAAACGAAGTATATAAAGGTAAACGAAACATTACTGCAACCATTGCTATGACAAAAATAAATTAATCGATAGTACCCTGGGTTATATAAGGGTTATATAATAAGTTATATTAAGGTAACCAGAATAATTTTGTTACTTAGTTTATAAAACTTTTAGTTATACTATAACGTTACCTAATAATAAGGAGTTTATAATGGTTACAAAGAGGTTTCGAGTACTAGTCTATATAACTCAAGTTATATAATTTAGTAATGGAAACCATACGGTTATTACTATATAAAAAAAACTTGTTTCTTTGGTTTTTACTTATTTTAATTTTTGCATTGTAGATTACACTTTTCTTCAATTAAGGAAAAGTGAATATTGCACTTCATTCATTCAAAACCAAACAAATTGTAAATCCAGTTGCACAAACATGACAAACAAAAATTATCGGAAATGCTCGCCTACTTCTTAGAAATAAACAGAATATTTTCTTAGAAAACGACCTAAGTTTACCCCATGATACAAAGATTAACAAGGTATGGCCGGAAAATCTGTCAATTGATTGATTGCCTCCTTTTGGCGACAAATGTCAGAAATTTGTTCGTCTCAATTTCAATCGTCCTTTCACAGTGAAAAAAATTTTCTATTTTTAAATTTCTTTGCTTTCCCACTAGCACATAATTACTTTTCCCGAAGTGATTTAATCGAAGAAACTAATATTTTGTTAAATAGTTAAATATATTCAAAACGTATATCAGTCAATAAAATACGAAAAACTCAAAACATATTCGCTGGAAATGACAGTAGGCACCTCATGACGTAGCAACACAAAAAATTCCTCTCGAATCGGTCATACCTTGTTATCTTTGTATCATGAGTTTACCCTATTCTGGCGCAAAATTTACTTTTTCATTGGAGACTGCATTTCAATTTGTATTGTCTGATCTAAATTTATATATGAGGGGTTTAATTTCAAGCCCAGCAAACTCCACTTTTTTAGCTTTCGAGTTATTTAGCAAAAAAGTGTAGTCGAATATTGACAACATTTTTAAGTTTTTTTTCGATTCCTAGTCAAGATACACATAGTAGAATAACTTTTATTAAAAATTTGAACGCAAAAATTTAAAAATTTTAGTACTATAACCGTTTTATGACTGATAATGATTTCGTGCACTGCCTGCTTCCAATCGAATACCGTACAATCTCTACCAAGTTTAAGAACGGTGCTAAATGATGATATAACATCTACATACTTATGAGGATTTTCAATAATTTCCCTTTTCTTCAATTCTTTCTCGATATTCCCAAACACCCTGTCAGCAGGGAGAGGAAGGAATGACCAGCGATCGGAAAAATTAACTCCAGTTCAGTTATATTCGAGGGAGCTTTTTTCAACAGCCAGAAGCAACACATTCCAATCATATTTGAATTTTTATTTTGGCCTCCACATCCATCAGCCATCAATCTTACTCTAATTTTCCCAGTCAAATTAAGGCTGGTTAACTTGTGAAATACAGCGGATGCGATCTCGTTTGAACTCTTCCAAAACTCGTCTTCTGTCCACAAAAAGGATGTAACATTATCCTTATTAAGAGGAGATCCCGATGGCCCTTCAACGATGGCAAAGTTGTATAAATATAGTTGTCTACTATAGTAGACTTGCTGGTCGGGTATTTTCGGCATAGCTAAATTTTTTTGGCAGTCGATAGAAAGTAGTCCAATTTCAGGATTGTTATCTTTTAATAAGGAAAAAAATGCTCTGGCCGGAGTTTTATGAATTTTCAATGCGGTGCTTATTTCCGATTGCTTGACTTCATATTTCTCTGTCTTAATCTTCTCTCTATATTCAAGACATTTTGAGCAAACATCCGTACGTGGTGATCCAAATCCCAAGTTAAAACTTCGATTAAATATTAGCCGAAACAGACCTTACATTCGGTAGGTGCTTGTGCATTGTACATTTCACAAAACTTGTTGATGCATAGTTCTGACGGTAAGTATCTGTATATAGTTAAATAAATTTTATAATATTTAGGAAAAGTGCTATATAAAAATTACCTTCGTGTAGAAGTAGCACTGCGGCAGAAATGAGCGTCAACGCACATGTCAGTTTCCCGATAAAACTTATAACCCCTTTTCTTTTGTCTAAAAAAATGGTTGCCCTTCGATCGCCACCACGACTTTCAGAGGGTGAACTTCCAGTTTCCGGAAAGTTTGTTAAAATATGTTCTACTCGGTATCTTTTAATATTTAAAATGTTGAGGAAAGCTTTTTGTCAAACCGGTACTAACTGCCCTCCAGCTGTTCTAACACAGTATTTTGTGTGAAATTTTTTTGCAGAATTATTTCCATTCGTGGGTCTTCTTCTTATCACCAATCCAGGTGAGGAAAATTTTAATAATAACGCATCTTAGCGAATCTTGTTCGGAATGTTATATAGCTGGGTAATTTGGGCTTTTAGCGGTAGTAAATACCCTTTTACCTTCCTTGTTTCGCAACATTAACTTTCCACTTATCAGGCTGTGCAATCCTTTTTCTGGCTTTTTTAGGGCTAACCGGTGCAGGATTAACTTCCATTTTTACAAAAAATCCAAATAAAAAATGACTAAAGTTACTAAGCTACATAGGTCTTTACTGCGAAAATTTCAAATGTGTACTAACAAGCAAGAACGAAATTCCAAACTAATGCCGAGTCAAAAGTTACGGAAATTTTCCTCACAATAACAGTAAATTAAAAAGTAACCAAACAAAATACAATAACTGGAGCCTATATCAAAACCAGTAAAATCCTTCACGATCACCTTCTAATATTGAACGTTCAACTTCAAAACAAGCAATCTCCACTTTTATGGAGGCTGCTATGTTTGTTTTACGCACTTATAAAAATATTGCGGTTTTTGATTTGATATGCAATCTTTCCCCTTAAATTTCAACATGAAGTAGATGAATTCTGAATTTTAAATTTGGTCACATGAATTTAGATTATAACTGTGTTATCTAGAATACGCTATTACCTGATTTTTTTCAAAATTGGAGATTGCT
The DNA here is from genome assembly GCA_963924295.1 of Dioctria rufipes. Classification (NCBI taxonomy): domain Eukaryota; kingdom Metazoa; phylum Arthropoda; class Insecta; order Diptera; family Asilidae; genus Dioctria; species Dioctria rufipes. The sequence goes on along the minus strand of OZ002740.1, from coordinate 329,809,545 downwards.
GGGTTTGATTTTATACCCCTCAATGTAGATATGTATGAATACTTCTCAAATGTGAGCTTCCTTATTATAATTAGCATTTTTTGTTCCTTGTTTTTGTAAGAGTACCTACCTATTCAATATTTAGATATTTCTTGCCTGTGCCCGCCGGGATCAATCCCAAAACCACATGTCTACTAAACATGTCACCATTCTGCTTTATCCTTTATATTGAGGGTTTTATCCCATAAGGTTCTTCAGGATTCATGAATATATCTAACTACATACCTAACCACATAATATATATCGATTACGTTGAGCCCTTATAATTTTCTACTTATAAAATTGCAAATTACATCCATCATTATTTTCCCAAAAATACGCCTATAAAAAATGCCAGAAAATAAGTAAGAAAATTAGAAAATCCCAAAATTAAAGGAAAAACTCTTAGAACGGTGTAGTGTATGTAGTGGCAAGTATCTTCCAAATTTATGGCTGTCAGTTTATGCCTAAAGCTCCATGCTTACAGTCAAGTCAAATCCATCTTAACTTTCCTTTCTCATCTGCCCGACAACATACTAAAAAAAACCTTGTTTAGCACGGTTTAATTAAACCGAACCCGTTTTTCCAACTTCTTCAACTCTTTCTTCCTGCAAAGGAACAGATATGTAGTTCTGTCCGGGTATTTATTTCACTTAATCCTTTGAGACTGGTGATAAGAAATTGTCAGTGGTGGTGGTGGTGGTGGTGCTATCCTTTAGGGCATCCAAAGCCCAAAGATATAAGAATTACGGGTCTTGGGAAAGTTTTATGGGGATGGTTTACGAGCAAAGGAAATGATTAAACTTTTATTGGTCAACTTGGCTGAAAGTTGTTTTTATTTTGTTTTTGTACATTTTTCCCCCAAAGAGTTGTTTCTAACCCTTTTATTGGATTAAAAGGTAATCTATCTTTACAAGCCTGTGTGAAACAATATTTTTTTCATTAAAGGATATAAAAATCGATGGGTCATCAAATTTCATAAATATTATCCAGCTGACATGTTCGCTGAAAAGATATGAAAATTGCAAAAACAAATGACTGCAAAATTTTATTTGCGTTTCATATTTAAACGCATGTAAAAAGATTTATCGCTTAGAATTAGCTAATTAAGACGCCATTTTCAAGTCGCTTCACAAATGAAGGAATTCGAGGGCTTATTATAGTCGAGAGTCGGTTATTATGTCAGTCTTGATGATTTATTGGTGATAGTTACAAGGTTCTCGTGCCACTTGCACTCTACCGCCAGTTCTCCTTTGAGGCATTTACTAATTACCACTCTGCTCGATACGCCTAGAGTCTCAGTGGATGTAGGAGGAGGAGCATGAGGAAGAAGAAGAAGGTAACGACTGAATGCTTAGCTGTGATACTGTTCTCCGGTGGAGCAATACAAATTGGGGCGAAATTCTACAAACTTGAAACCAGAAAATTAGTTGGAAGAGGGTATGCACATTTGCAAAGGGAAGTGGCTGTGTTTGAAAGCATATTCAAGTTCAATGATGACAAATTTGAATGCAGTGAGTCGAGGTTGAATGAGGTAATTAATATTCATTACCTGATTAATAGAGATGTTTCTCGGAATATGTAGAAGGCTCACCATTACCGTGTCGTGTATACTAGCCTGCAGTTTAGTTGCATGTCTAAATTAGAGACATGTGACATAGGTAGATGGTAATTTCAATGGGGAACACTGTTTCATGGATTACACGATTTTATTTAGTTGCATATAAAATGTTAGCAATGAAATTAGTATGAAGTGAAATATTGAAAATAGTTATAATTTCTTCATGGCTGAGTTGTGTGATGAAATTTGATTGACACAAAGAGGACCAGACACTTTACTATATGAGGTTTGGTACAAAAAATTTTACAGCTTAACAAAACGCAGAGGTATACATACATATTATATGATGGAGAGAAACCATTGTTGTCGTCAATTTTAAGTACCAAGATCCATCCAAAAACATTTTCGAGGAAGTGATATACGATATTAATTATGTTAATGGCACAGACATTATGGATATTATTCAGACCATGGATAAAGTCAGAAAAAAGATAAGACAATGAAGATAGAAAATGTTAAAACGATAGTTTCAGTACCAGTCATAGGGAATTATTATTGTTCTGGAAAAGCTTTCTGGAACTGTAAGCTCATGGCATTGTAGACTATTTTTATTATGCCAGTCGTAATAAATTATGTCCATCGAGCATTTGCTAAAATCTGAGACTTTTAACAAAGGCTATGTAGGACTTCTTCAAGCAAAAGCGATAGACGCCTTTTGGTGCGGAAGAGTATGGATTGCTCTGTCTGGCAGTCACAATCGATTGATTACGAGATTACGTCTATTGCTCCGAAATCAAACTATCTCCAAGTGCGTGCGTACATTCCAAAGAGTGTTTTGCCATAGAAACACCTTGATTTCTCAGCTGTTGGTTGAATTTATTGGGAAAACTCGACATAGGGAAGGGCTACTCCCTACTCACTGTCTGGCTGCCTTATCGGTGTAACTGGTCACAAGATCAAAGGTCAAAATTAGGCCAGCATTCCACCATATGTGGGATGCTCTACGGTACACACAATTCGCGTAAATTTTTATTAAGTTCAATCCTGAATTGACAGATTCAGTTCTCAATAATGCTTGAGGCTTTGGAGCTGACATACATCAACTGACGGTTCTCGGTGATATTATCGATATCTCCTGAAACTGTCGAATACAAACGAACACTTCGCAGCTACAAGACATAACGTGGCAGAGATTTCACCAACTTAGTTACCATGGCATTAGGATGAACCAACCACAATTGCCGTAAAGAGCTTTATGCATTGAACGAAATTGAGGTTTATTTTAAATTGTTGCCCTAATTAAACATCACATTCCGTAAAGGTTATTATCTTGGCTTTTAATGCTTTCAATTTTAAAAATTGGTAAAAGCAAAAAATTAATAAAGGGAAGTTCTACGAAGAAGATTTCTCGTCTAACAGACTGAAATTTATTGAAAATAATTTCAATAAATTTACAAAAATGCATTTAAGTGCAAAAGAATGATTGAACTTTTCGACCCAGCGATGGTTATCTCAGATCGCCTACCATAGAAGTTCAATGATGGAGGTCACACCAATTGCCAAGGGAAGTTCATTCAATTGAAAATCTGTGCCTTTTATGGACATTATATAAAAAATAAAAGAAGAATCTGAACAAAAATTGGCAGCACTTTCAGAAGCACTATCTCGCTTTGTTAGCTCCTTGCTAAACCTTACTCTTATTTGCACATCGAAGGACGAAAACGCTGAACCGAAAAACTATCTTTTCTACCCCGCAACAGCGAATATTTCCAATTAAACTTAACTAAAAGGTCGAACAATACTTATTTTTTCATTATTTTTAATGAAAATTCAACGAAAACATTGAAAAGGGCTTTTCTGGAAAAGCAAAGTAAAAAATTCACAATTTCTTACAAATAATGACAAAATAAGTATTTTTCGACCTTTTAGTTAAGTTTAATTGGAAATACTCGCTGTTGCGGGATAGAAAAGTGAAAAGTAAAATAAGAATGTTGCCGATTTCAGTCATATTTCATTAATATCATTGGATAAAAAGATAAACAATCTTTACAGAATGAGCGACTCATATCGCCCTTTACATATGACAATTAAATATTTAAACTTAACGAAACTTCTCTACAGATGCTTAAGGTTATTTTGGGTACGTCAGTTAAATTTAAATAGCGCGTTCATCACATTTAAGAAACTTTACTTACGGTTTTCAGTTGTTCGGCTTTGCACCATCTAATGGACCTAAGGGCCTATTCTTGAATAACGAAGGCAAATTTCGTATTCGTTATGCTGTGAAAACCATTCGGTATCGATACGGTATTTTTGAAATCCGAATTCGTTATATACCGAACGCAAACCCTTTGCTATTCTTTATGCTAAACGATTCTATATGCTAAACGAAGAGTGAGTCAGCTAGTATTCTACGATTGAAAAAGGGAGAAGAAAAGATGTACGCACAGTGACAAAAATATCAGTGTAAATTGTGTAGGTAGTAGATAAGGTATATCCTACTATGGGAATTTGCACCATTGAATGAATTTGTATTTGACTGTTATCAATAATTCCTGGCTGGGCTGCTTTTATATTGGCAACACATATAAAAGGTAAAATATACCTACTTGTATAATTTCTTTAACAATTTCGAAATTAAAAGAAACAGAAAATTGGCTGAAAAAGCTAAAAGTAATTATATGACACGACCACTCGGACTTTTACATTCTGGTGGTTATATTCTAACAACTGATCCACAGGAGTTAACAAGATAAATCGTCTTTTTCCTCATTCTTTTCCTTATGGCTAATTCTATATAAAAGCAAAATAATATACAATTTATATTTTAAAGAAATATCATACAAATTTAATAAGACAAGAAAAACTTTTTTAATTAACGGTTGACTATATCTGTTTCGTAAATTGACAAATAGTCCAGTCATTATACACAGTGTCCCACGTAACGTGTTCCCTGGGCATTTCTCTAGAAAATGTGCGGAGATATCGAGAAAGTTCTAATAATAAAAGTTACGTATCATTAGTCAAGGTATCCTTTGGCATAACCAAAGTTCTTGAAAAAGGACTTGGAAAAGGATATATTAAAAAATGTCCTTTTCGTCCTTATTAACGATACATTTAGATTACATTTTTGAATTCCGCAAATAAAACTAAAACGAAAGTGTTATATTGAAAATTCCAGTTTAATCCTTTATTATCGTGATATAAGGCCTAAAATTGTATTCTACGTACCGTGTTCCTTTGTCATTTGGTATGGTAAATATTTCAAGAAAGGCACACGAAAAAAGGATATCTTTGGTTTGGTCCTTTTCGTCCGTACAGAGGTACAGGTAAAAAATTTATGAGAAAGGAGGTAAAAAGGAAGGAATTTTCTGTGATGTGCAAAAACATAATTTAAAGACATAAATATTTTATTAAAGCTTAAATTAACAACTAATTACTAATTCTTATGCTAAAAATGTTCAAAATGGCCCCCACCTTGTCGAATACAGCATGCGAGTCTCCGTTTGAAATTTTCTTACATCTAATAAAACATCTGCAGGAATTTCTCGACAAACTTGTCTGATTTTGTCGTTCATCGCTTCCTTCATTGTAGGCTCATTTGCAAATACTTTGTCGTCAGTTTGTCCCCATAAAAAAAATCAAGTGGGGTTAAGTCAGGTGAACGAGCTGACCAGTCTACTTATACCCCGCGTCCAATCCATCTTCCTAAAAACATGGTATTAAGTTCTCTTCGTGCATCTAACAAATAGCATGGGGGAGCTTCATCTTACTGGAACTACATCAGTGTTCTTGTTCTTAAACCGATTTCATCCAAAAGTACTGGAAGTTCAGAATTTAAAAATGCTTTATAAATTTCTCCATTTAAAATGCCATCGAAGAAAAATGGGCCGATATTCCGCAAATATGCGAGTTTTCTCTTTGCCTTTTCCACTTTGGATTCGTCTGACTCCAGTAGTAAATACTATGTCTATTCGGCTCATTAGAATTTCCAAATGTAGTTTCATCGGTAAATAATACATTATTGAAGAAATTTGTATCTTCGCGTAGTTTCTGTTGAGCTCAATTGCAAACTTGTGTTCTCCTACTGAAATCCCGTTACAAGCATATTTACATCATAGATCAAACTTAGAATAAAGTTTGAATACTGCATATCACCAATTTATATTATATATATTATATGAGTACATTAGGTACAAACCTACTTAACTATTGTTTGAATTACATTTGCTGATTTTGCCTCCTTTCCGTGAATTTCATACCTGTATCTGTATAATTTACCAGAAAATTGAATAGGAACGAAATGCTGGCACTTTTATCTCAGGAATTATGACAACATATTACATGCCTGTAAATGATTCACCTTCTTTTTGGGAAGTATTTTCTAATTTGATGTGCAGTTATTTAATGTAGCCAAAATGTATTCGCAGTACGGACGAAAAGGACCAAACCAAAGATATCCTTTTTTCGTGTGCCTTTATTGAAATATTTACCATACCAAAAGATAGTCCGGCTTATGATAGGTAACTTGTGTTACTAGCACTTCGATGATATCTGTGTGCATTTTCGAGACAAATGGCAAAGGAACACGGTACGTAGAATACAATTTGAGACCTTATATCACGATAATAAAGGGTTAAACTGGAATTTTCAATATAACACTTTCGTTTTAGTTTTATTTGCGGAATTCAAAAATGTAATCTAAATGTATCCTTAATGAGGACGAAAAGGACATTTTTTAATATATCCTTTTTCAAGTCCTTTTTCAAGAACTTTGGTTATGCCGAAGGATACCTTGACTAATGATACCTAACTTTTATTATTAGAATTTTTTCTATATCTCCGCCCATTTTCGAGAGAAATGCCCAGGAAACACGTTACGTGGGACACCCTGTATACACTTTTGCAAATGCAAGTGCACCGAGTAAGCTGATTTTTGGTTATGTGTAGAGGGAGGGGGGGGGGCTTAAAAAAGCTTAACTTGAAATTGTCGACAAAGATTTCCAATGAGCTTTCTCCGCCATCTTGAAAAAAGGGGTAAATTTGATTTTTTTGCGATAAGTCGGCTCTTCGTCATGATACGAAAATTGTGATCATATACTTTTTTATTGCTTTTTTTACGCTTAATACCTGCAATGTCATCTTTTTTTCATTCTTTGTTTAGACAAAAATTACGCTTTTTAGCTCGCCACAATGTGAGCTGGTCAGAAAGTAAAAAATTAAGAGACTGTAGAGGAAATTATTAAAGTACAATATAAATAAATAAAACAATAAAATTAAGAATCACACGCATGAAATTTATTAGTAATTAATTGTTTTTGTGTTCTACATGATGGAAATGAATGGAGCTCCGTTTTTAATATCTATACTCTTATTTATTTCGACGGTCCTAGTTAACAGTCTTCCTGCTCGGAATATTCAACAATACTTTGAAGAGAACGTCACAATTATATTCGACGGTTATCCGAATCTCATTAGAAAGAACCAATCGCCAAAATTTAGATTAGATGAAACTAAAACTAGAAAAGTTAGCCAAAAGAAGTTTCTTGCACGAGAAACAAACAAATATAACTTTCAACAAGTGCTTCGACGTAATTTTGCAACAGTCGAAATCAAAGTTGAACAGGCTTTTGACGATGCACATACTCTTATCGTAACCACGGCAATTGAAGAAGCATAGATTTATGACTCTATTGAAATCGTCAGCGAAGACATCAATCTTTTGGTTTTAATCAGTAGACTCGCGCAGGACAAAATAAACGTATACTTCAAAAAATCAGCAAAAGGAAATACACTCGCAAAAGTCTATTCTCCGACTAGTTGGAAACATGATAAGTCCGTTCTTGACTACATACTTTTCTTATACTTTTAGCGTTTGCGACACCACATCGTCTTTTTTCAATATTGGCAAATCAAAATTCATCAAAACTCTTGAAAACATCTGGAGCTACGATTATCAGTGGAATTTTTCAAACAAGAAAAAGTCGATCCGAAGCCTCTGACTACCACAGGAGAACAATTCCTTATAGCCCTATAATGGCGGCCATAAGTAAGAAAAATTCTTAAAGGCTTAAACGCAATTTCAACGACAGAGCCACAGAACGACAGAGCCACAGAACGACAGCGGAAAATTCGCTGTCGAAACAGGCAGCCGAAAAATTGGGAACACAATTCCAACGACAGGCAGTGAGCGACGATTGTGAAAGAAGAAGGTACTGAAATTTCATTTGTTAAATGTTTCGAGCGTTTTAAAAGGAGATTTTTATCAAGAATATTATACATTGTATTGAAAGAAATGCAATGGATCAAAGTGTGGGAAAAAACTGAAAATTCAGAAATTAAATAAATTAAATGCTTTGAAATATCCATCCAAACCACGTTTTTTTTTTGTTCACTTGTCTATACTGCCTGTCTTGCAAATCATAAATTATTCTATGATTTCGCATTTCCTCAATCAATTTTTCCTCAAAGTTCATTATTTTAAAATTACCGCGGTGTGCTACAATCTCAGAAAGACAAAACTGAATGCCAAAACAATTTCATTCGATTAATTTTGTTGGTAGTAAGTACTACAGCGACGCCGGCAAAATTAGAAACTGAAGAATCCCGACGAAGACTTCGTCGCTCGCTCACCATCGCTCGTTGTAATTTGGTGCATTCGCATAAGACGCTGTGCTTTTAGAAGTTTGACAGCGGAATTTCGTCGTCATTATTCGTCGCTCATCGCAATTGTGTTTAAGCCTTTAATGTTTTGCGATTCCACCGCTTCGCGATATCACTGGCTAAAAATAAATTGAACCACTACTTACTACTCTCATCAACGAAAACCGCAGTATGCCAGCCAGTGCTGGATCCAGGAAACTTTTGAAGGGGGGCAAAGACGTTAGTTACCGCCCCCTCTAACAACGATCTTTATTTGGGATAAATTTTATTACAGTTCCAGGGTATACCAGGCATTATATGTACATATATGATAGATGACCTATTTATAGATACTGCATACCCTAGACCTATGTAGAACCAAAATTGTTAAAAACTATTTGAATTTGAAACAAATGATTGTTAAATAAAAAGAATTTGAAATTCAAACGAAAAGTAAGATCCATTGTAGATTTTAAATGTCGTTTGAATATCAAACTGTTTTAAAATAAAAGGAAAGTAAAAAATCGTATCATTACAAAATATACAGTTTATTTTATACCAGAGACAGACTTGCAATTTTTATATTTATATATTGATAATGCAATTATGTGAATTGCAATATAAAATTTCAGAGACACACTTGCATTTTACGATACTAAGAATTTAATTAGAGAACTTACACTTGATTTATCACTTGATTTGTCATTTGACTTAAGAAAGTTTCAATTTTACAAGTGTCAAATATTAAATGTCAGAAAAAGTTGTATTAAGTATTAAATTCGGTTCTAAAAGGTTCGTGTATTAAATGATTATGGTCTATAACTACGGTCATATTGCAATAAACTCGTATACCGCGTACGTTTTTCGCAATTTGAATATTGAGCTCCAATGTACTAATTTCTGATTGTACACCGAGCGTATAACGAGCATATAACGAGCTGCTTCTCAGTATATAGAAACAGATTTCGCAAAATACAATATTGAAATTGCACGTCTGTCTCCGCTATTATTAACATAAGGATAACAAATTAAAAATTTAAATTATGTTAGATATTACTTTTTTATTTTTGCCGCTTTTCAATATGAATCTTCTCGGCTAAAACTATTAAAATTTGAGACATTTCCAAAAGACTCTGTGTAGGAAATCTGGCAAACTGCCGTTCAGGTTGAATGGATTTATCCGATTTTTTACTCAGATTCAAAGGCCTTAACTCCGGCTAAAATGGTTAAATTTAGCAGGCTTAATAATAATTTTCTGGTAACTTTGTGCTTGTGCCTACTGTCTTATAATCTGTCTACATTCGAGGTAGGATTGACGGATGATGGGGAACATAGGTTTGCCAGCCACATTTGTACAATTTTTCAATTCATTTCATATGAGACAAAGGTACAATTTGAGAATTTAGCGGGATTTTTAGTTTAATAAGCTAACAGAGGCTTATAGACTTAATTTTAAAAGACAGTAAGCTGCTTGACTGTACAAGTATAAACACAATTGAAAGTATGATATCAGCAAAGCAGCTTTTAGATTCCGGAAAGAAAACTGAAGTGTTAAGTATGGTCTGAAAAAATTTTCCAATTCTTGTAATTAGATTTTTCTCGTTTAGCTATGGGTTCAAAAATCCGTCGTATTGCCGCCCCCTTAATGTTAGCGCCCGGGGCAAGTGCACCCGAGTGCCACCCCATAGATCCGGCCCTGACTCCAGCATATATTCCGTATTTATCTGCAGGTACAAATGTGGCTCGAGTTTTAGAAGGATCCTCAGGAATGGGGTTGGCGACAAACAAATCATGGACTTGAACCAGCTCGCAACATTGCTGAATCCGTGCCACCTAAGCTTTTAAAGCACATATCGTGCAAGTGCAAGGGAAAAAGTGAAGCTGCCTGTGCGTGCAGAAAAGCATGGATTGCTTGTTCCATTATTTGCCACAATTGCAGTGGGCAAAAATGCAACAACGTCGCCAAAGTCGACATCCTACTCAACCAGGATGAGGTTGATGATTTAACCATTGAAGAATTTTTTCATGTGGTTGAAGAATCTCCACAATTCGATGAGAATTTCGAGCAGAAAGACAATAAACCAGGACCGTCGATACGAAGAAGAGTATATATATTAAAAACGGAGCTCCATTCATTTCCATCTTCTAGAACACAAAAACAATTATTTACTAATAAATTTCGTACGTGTGAATCATATTTTTATTGTTTTATTTATTTATATTGTACTTTAATAATTTCCTCTACAGTCTCTTAATTTTTTACTTTCTGACCAGCTCACATTGTGGCGAGCTAAAAGTCGTAATTTTTGTCTAAACAAAGAATGAAAAGAAGATGGCATTGCAGGTATCGCAAAAAAGCCAAATTTACCCCTTTTTTCAAGATGGTGGAGAAAGCTCATTGGAAATCTTGGTCGACAATTTCAAGTTAAGCTTTTCTAAACCCCCCCCCCCCCCCCCTTATACAAAATATCCAAAAATCAGCTTGCTCGGTTGGCTTGCATTTATATTCCATTTTTTCCGCTGACTAGACTAAAATTTTATCTTAACACACTCGTTAAGGAGCGTTTACAATGGCAGAGTGGAGTAGAGTCACCAGATTGCATTTTCTCTTATCATCTGACTAACGTAAGACTAGGAATTTTTCAAATCTGACGCTACTCTGTGAAATCCACTCTGGTGGGTAGCGCGAAGAACTTATATAAGAGTGCAAGAATGAGAAAGGGAGAGGCAATGCAATCTGGTGACTCTTTGGGGTAATGGTGTATACCTGATATGGAGTACCTGAAAATACACTCTTGAAAATACACGCCTGCCCCACTATTGTGGCTGCTCGTGACAACTAGTATTGATGACTTTAATGATTTTCTTGTCCAGGACCCAGTGTACGACAAATGGTGGATACGGCCTGCAGTCCTTTCGAAGGGCGTATATCATGTCAATCCTGTCAAGGAATACGATGAATTGCCAGCAGACCTACGTTTCTGAAAGCCGGATTCTTCTCAGTGATTGGGAAAAGGGGGAGCCGTCTTTCTTCTTAGTCTGTCATCGCTAATAATAATATTAGACAAATTCATCTATTATTTGTATTTGATTTATTATTTGTATTTCCTTTCTTTTTTCTCTTTCAAACAATTAAAATAACAATTTTCCAAAATTTATTATTAAGATTTCTTTATAGTTAGAACTCCTGTCAACAACTGACTATTTTATTTTCTTTGTTTTTGATTTCTCAAATCATCGCCTACTTAAAAAGATACCTCGAGAAATCTTGGAGTAAATTCGAAAATTATTCGGCCCTAAAAACCTACAAATGTTTTAGGTTGATTCGGAACTGAGGTGTCGAGCACATCCGACAGAACGAGATGCTAGGTTGGCTGTAATGATGACATCGCTACAACTCCACTCTACTCTGCCATTGCAAACGCTCCCTTATGCTGAAAAACTTTTTCACCACTTCGACTTTATAACGAAGAGCTTCAAGAATACGTATGAGGTATTCGATTCGTTATCAAAAATTTGTTATTTACCGAATTCGTAAAAACCATTCGTTATTCAAGAATAGGGTCTCTCGTGCGTGATGTGTGCCAATTGATACACTCGAATTTCGCGATTTCGAAAAGATCGTTTCTTTGGAGACCGAGAGTTTGTAGTCAGATGAATTATTTAATTATTTTCATGTTAACGTTGGTCAAATCTACAATTAATTTGAATTACATGATAGTCGAAGATTGGAATCAGAGTACTGACGCATAAGCACGTGAATCAACCACGTGGCACCTTCTACGGGTGAAACCTTTATTTCACTTACAACTCAATCCTTTCTCCATAGCTAGTCAGCAGACCATTATTATGCTCCGTAACGTGTTTTCTTCACAACAACACAGCTCCTTGCTGTCAATGACATTGGCCAATAGTTTCGTCATCGATTGTAGAATATTACTGCATCATAATTACATTCCAGCATGTAAGATGATACGCTAATCAAAATCCGGCGAAGATAAGGTTTATCACCGATGATTATCATCTTCTTATTGAGGACATCTCGCCCTTCTCTTCTGGAAGGAATGTACCCCGATTGCAAGACTTCTTGATAAATTGCTTTTGAATCATCTGGAAGATATTTTCTAATCATCGCGCTGATGATGTTTGCTGAGATATGTTTAGGATCAGGCCGATTTCTGTGTGCCAGATTAGTTCGATCTGTATTATGGTGTGCATTACATTAATAAAAGAAGTATAGGTACTTAGCGAAAATAAAGTATTTGATTGCTTAGGGATACAACAGTCTTAGGACAATTCTTACTTTTTTCCATTTTTAACTTTGTCAATGTTCATAAACTTTGATTAGATCTGATTTTTCCCTTACAAATACGTTGAAAACAACAGAACACATTTTGAATCATGAATACTTCTGTGAGCGTACTAAATAGGATTGTACGTAGTTATAATGAGATATGTTTGGGGCTCCGCTCCATCATCTGCGAACTACATATATTCATCTAAGCTTCTTTATATATGTAAATTAAGTGAAAAGCCCTATATTAAGACAGAACAAGCTCATCATATCAGCTATAGCTAGAGAAGGAAGCTCATAATTTATTCATATCTTGCAACTGCATCCAGAGACTTCTATATGAAATGCAGTATACCCCAGAATCCTAGTTTTTCATCTTTTACTAGACGTACAAAACATTACGTGCTCCACTTGCATACATACTACATTACGTATATGTATGCACGTACAATATGCATTATGAAGACTTTAACTTTAAAATTTTCTGCCAGTTCTTATCATCCATTATCCTGCTCAAGAGCATTTTGTCCCGTCCCGTATGAACTGAGTGAACATTTGTCACAATTCACCTTTCTTTCAGCATTGTCTTAAGTCGCCTTTTTAACTTTTCACACTAGAAAAAAAAAACTGCAAAAGTTTTCTGTATAACTAAAGTACTCATCCAAGTTTTTCGCCTGCACAAAAGAGTAAATGGAAAGATCTCAAGGGAAATATTACGTAGTGTCTTGCCTTAAATCAGACAAATTGTCCTCTTTTATTTGTTCCTTTCACCTGATTTCAGTTTGCCTGCCTGACCCTGTGATGGTTGAGCTATATTACTTTAAAAAGGACGAAAAGAACGATGGTGGTGAAATACTGAAACATGATTTAAGTCTTAACTATGATCAAAAGTGACACAATGAAAGTGGCAAAAAACTTCATATACTGTACAATGAAGAGCATCTATTATAAGGGATTCTAGTGCAGCACACGTCAATCTGAAGGATTTATGACTTTGGATGCTTCTTCTTGTTAGTTATTCCAGTGCTTTCGTTATGCAGTTCAGCGGCGATGGTTAAGAAGTTTCTTTCTATCTTCGCCCGATTTTCCACTTAGCTGTTTTTTTCTTGACTGTGCGGGTAAGGACTTTCAGAAAGCACTTCTTTGTCATCAAGAGTTATTTATTTTGTGAAGGATGAAGATTTACTGTGTATTCGTCTGTGGTTGTTGTGCAGTACGGTGAGGGTAGAAAGTATATAGTGCATATTTTAATGAAATACTGATTTCGTATGCAATAAGGACAGATTAGATTGGTCATGGTGGTAAATAATAAGTTGTAAGTATAATATGATGGGAAAACTAGATCTGGTTACAACAAAAATTAAAGATAATTGAAGAAAAGTTTTATTATGTTGTACAAGTTCAAAAGAAAACACTCGCATCATAACAACTAAAATCAACATATCAAATGACAATCCGACATTATTTATATACTAACAAAGCTTAACCCATTCACTGTTAACTACGAGATATCTAGTAGTAAGCGTATGTACGAAAACTGCTGCCTACGAGAAATCTAGTAGTGTGTGCTACAATTTTAGATTGATTATAAATGACCATTTGAGTTAGGAATTATTAGAAAGGATGAATGAAAATTTTAAATAATGTAGAAAACATATTAAATATCAATTTTTATTAGAAAAATTATAACTTAGACGATTATATTATAACATTATAATTATATATACAGGGTGTTCCGAATTAGGATGGCCATATGAAGAAAGGTGATAGATCTCGGTAAAAAAATAAAAAATCGTATGGGAGGGGGGGGGGTCTAACTTCACCCCCCTTGGAGCAACGGATGTTTGAAGTTTTTTCCCAGTGTTGAATAAGTGCTTCAACATATTTCCCAATATCTCATAGGTTTTTTAAATATCGGAATGCGTCTTTTTCTAATCGATGGCTAATCAATTGCCCATTAAGGAGGTTTGAAATTCTTTTTCCTGTTGTTAATATCTTCGAAGTTATAGCTCTTCAAAATCAAAATTTTGAGTCAAAAAAGTCATTTTTTCGGATTCAAATGAAATTATCTCAACATTTTATCCTATTATTTTTGTATTCTTTTCGGTTTGAAAGTAAGCCCAATTGGTGCTTTATAAGTCAGTCTTCACAGCACATAAAAATATTTGACCGTTCTTAAATCATAACGTAAAATGTGCAGGTCTTTCCTGTTATGAATTTAAGGTTTTCACCAGAACAAAGTGAAAAAAAGTGAAACCTTTTTCTGAAATAACTACAACAATTTTCAGTAATCTATTAAAATAGAAAATGTATTCGAAAAAATTCCAAAAATGTGTAGTCTTCCACGTCATGCTCAAGGATCCAGTTGCAGAACTCCCATCGCTTCCTAAAATCCGTGGTATGAGCTCCTGAGCAGGTGTCAAATGGTATGGGTGCATTCTGGAGTTGGTATCGTGTATAATCCTAAAAACAGATGATCGCGAAACTCCAGTCTGAAGAGAAGTTCTACTTATGCTTATTGCAGGGTCTCTCCTTATAAGATCCCGAACTCGTTCTTCCGTTTCGACCATAAATGCTGATCGTGGGCCGTCTTTTCTATGTCTGCTGACTGCTCCACTCTCTCGCAATCTTTGGTAAGTTCCTGCAAACACGGATCTATGTGGTACTCTACGTTCAGGGAATGCTTCGGAATAAAGCCTTTGAGCCTCTCGACTACTTCCTAGAGCAGCTCCGTAATAATATACAAAATCAGCGTATTCTTCGTTACTATACCCGGACATTTCTTTTTATTTATTACTTTTTATTTATCAGTTGAAAAGATGTGGACTAATGATTACATATTTAGTAAAACTGCAATTTATATCCTAAGTGACACTTAATTATCCACACCCCACCATGAAATGTCTTTACAGTGAGTGGAAAATTGCTTAATATTAAAATGTAAATATTCAAACCGCAATATTTACAGGTAAAAACAATCCTTCAAATTACCTGTAATTCGTCCAAAAATTGGAATTGATTTATGGCTTGCTTTAAATTTGAGGATATGACCAATCAAGCGTACATGGGTTAGTACAATTAGGGTACAGTCACCACGTTGTCATCATACTTTTCGAATACATTTTCTGTTTTAATAGATTACTGAAAATTGTTGTAGTTATTTCAGAAAAATGTTTTACTTTGTTTCACTTTATTCTGGTGAAAACCTTAAATTTATAAAATGGGATTCAGGTAAGACATGCACATTTTACGTTATGATTTGACAACGGTCAAATATTTTTGTGTGCTGTCAAGTACGGTTTGTCACATTAATCCCATTTTATGTCTGTCAGGGGTGCCTTGATATCTAAATATCGATACCCCATGTCTGTCATAAGCATTAGAGTCTTAAGGCACTTTTACATCAAAAACAAGAACCGAACAAATGTAAACAGAAAAACTCAATTTATTCTACTTTAAAACAAGATTTTAGCTCCAGTGATTAATAAAATCATGGGAAATAAGGTTAACTAAGAATTTTACTAATAAATAGTATATTTATTTCATATTTTTAAGAAAAACACAGCTGTAATGTTTTATCGGCAGAAAAACTTGTTCGACCGAAGAAAGTTGTATTTTTCTTAAAAATCTGAGATAAATATACTATTTTTATTAGTAAAACTTAGATTACACTATTTCCCATAATTTTATTAATCATTGGATCAAAAATCTTGTTTTAAAGGAGAATAAATTGAGTTTTTCGGTTTAAATTTTTCCGCTTCTTTTTGGCCTTATTGGAACAAGTAGAAGGCTTTCTTCTAAGCCGAAAAAAATAAAAAAATAATAGGGTAAAATGTTGAGATAATTTCATTTGAATCCGAAAAAATGAATTTTTTGACTCAAAATTTTGATTTTGAAGAGCTATAACTTCGAAGATATTAACAACAGGAAAAAGAATTTCAAACCTCCTTAATGGGCAATTGATTAGCCATCGATTAGAAAAAGACGCATTCCGATATTTAAAAAAACCTATGAGATATTGGGAAATATGTTGAAGCACTTATTCAACACTGGGAAAAAACTTCAAACATCCGTAGCTCCAAGGGGGGTGAAGTTACCACCCCCTCCCATACATTTTTTTTTTCATTTCTTACCGAGATCTATCACCTCCTTTCATATGGCCATCCTAATTAGGGACACCCTGTATATGAATGTATTACTAAAATTTAAAAATATTTTCATTGCTGTTGCTGTGTATGATGAGCTTTAAAGAAAGGATCAGAACAAAGTGCTTGGTTGTTGGGGCACGCTAGATAAAAATCCTAGTTTCTTTGCGTTGTTTTTGTTTTGTACACATTCCGCATAGCTTTGTAGGCATCGTTTTTTTTTTCTGTGCGAGAAAGATGTTCTAAGTAATGAAAATCAGTTGTATTTGTATTATTTCTCATGTATTGCTGCTGTCGCCATAAAGTAAATGCATAATAACTGATTCCCTAAATTTAAGCAGCGTCATCTTTTTATTCCTGCGTATAGAACATGTATGCATTCTGCAGAAAGATTTCGAAGGAGTGTAGTGAAATTTTCATGTACCAACGAATGGTTTTCCTGAGGAATGATTAGTACGACTTACGTTGGTCAGAGCGATCAACACCTGGCTTTCCCAAAGTATAATCTCTGACTATATCTGGTTTAGTCGAAGTTTTTCCATGTTTATTTTTCACTTCGCCTATACGCATGTTGGATATAGTCAGCACATTACGCTTATCTTTCCATTTGTTGATAATTATGGATCCTAATCTCATCCATTCAGATTCTCCTCGTTTCAGTTTTTTTTTTTACCAAATTTTCCCTTTCGCTCGAATCTTAACGTACCGCATACATATGTTGATTTACTCGTGAGAGCTTTCGTGAGCTCAACTGAATTATAATAGTTGTTCATACATACGTAGCTCATGACCACGATTCAGGAAACCATCCATCAAATCCAAAACGACATTTGAAGTATGGGTCATCATATTTGCCCGCATAAATTTTCACTCTCAAGGCTATTCCTTCAGTTTCAAAAAATTCATAGAGTTTGGTGCCGTACTTATACCGATTGTTTTTTATGTATTGCCGAAAAACCAACCTTCCTCGCCAAAGAACTATCGCTTCGTCAAGACATAATTTTCTCCCCGGCTTATAGATGTGGTCCATAATTTCGTTGAAGTGTTGGGATATTGGATTGATCTTGAATAATCGATTATCACCTTGTTCTTCATTATTATTAAAATGTAGAAATCTCAAAATTAATTGAAAACGATTTCTAGATATTCTCTTCCTCCAAAAGTCAAAATTATAAAGTCCACTTATTTTCCAATAATGTTCTATGGAGGGTAAACAAATTGTACCGGTGTGCATAAGTAATCCAAAGAATACCCGTAATTCCTTGGCGCTGGTATCCTTCCAATCTCGCAGCAGAGAGGATCGCAATTATGGGGACTCTGCTATTTGTTGGCCAGCATAGCGGTTGGTTTCTTGAAGAATTTTATTAAAAAAAGATTCTGTCAAAAACGGATCGAAGAAATCCCCTGGCGATTTTACATCGTCTGGAATTATCAGCCCAGAATTTCCTCTAAATTCAAACTGTGGCGGATCCCTTTTATCTGTGGTCCATTTATTCGCATCGTCTTGATATGTGGCGCTTGTTGATGCTTCACTGGCAGGACTATGAAACTGTTTACTTGATGAAGTTGATTGAATCCATCGAAGTCGTTTTGTTGGGAAAGTTCCTATTTCATCGCCATTTCCTGAAGTGGACTCAGCTTCGTACCTATCACTTCCTACCGACAAAATGTCGCTACCGTTCTGAGAGATTTCTTCCTCGTTGGCAGAAACTTATTTTTTAAAAAATTATTGATTCTTCACTTCATTTTTTTAATAAATATTACTTTCTAAATTTCTTCACTTATTTAATTCAACACTGTTTTTTTATTTTAAAATACGAGTAGACTGACTGCCTTCATACTTTCCTCATCTGTATTTGTACTAAAAATTTGCATTATTCTTACAACCAGGTAATTAAATCTTGCTTTGAGTGTTTGTGCTCGTTTTTGTCCTCAATAAAAACGACAAAGCAAGGACTCAGCAAACATTGAGATGATGTAAAATCATCAGCGTAATGATTGAAGGATATCTTCCAGTTATCGTCTTTGGAATATTTGAGCAATACAAATGTATGAGTACAGTTGCTTACAATTTCAGTTTTATCTGGATTATAAAATGGCAATAAAATAGCAAAAAGTAGAAAAGTAGAAAAATTCCGGAAATTTTCGGAAAATTTTCCAGAAAAATTGGAAAATTCTGCATTTTTCCTGAAACAGATTTATCACTAATCATATCGATTAAAATTTTTCCGATGATTTTCCCGCTTTTCCGGGTTTTCCATGGAGTTTTCCACAAAAGTAACTTTATGCAACTCATTTCGCTCTACAACTTTGTCTTAGGTTACAAAACGCTCAAACGCTTCCTTGGTCGGAAAAACTCCGGATAAGCGTTTTACATGAATTTTCCTCGATTTTTTCTGCAAGTTTTCATCATTGTCGGAGAGAAAGTAATGATGCCAGTTGATAGGGAACTTGATCCTGCGTAATTTAGAAAACTTTTTTACCGGAAAATATTCCGGAAAAGTCGGAAAATTCCGGAAAATTTTTTCGGAAAAATCGGAAAACTCTGCATTTTTCCTCCAACGGATTTATCACTAATCAAATTTGTACCAAATTTTCAAATGATTTTTCCCGATTTTCCGGGTTTTCCATGGAAATTTTCGGTTCAAATTTTGATAGATTCAATTGTCACGCGACATGAACCTGTGTGCCAAATTTCAGCTCGCTGTGATGACGAAAAGTGGGTCTACGAGAGTGTCGAAAATAGTAAAAAAGAAATATATAAATATACAGACAGACAAATTCGTGTACGAGTTAAAGGGAAGGGGTTTCCTTAAAAATAAACACTACCAGATATTTCGTAAGCGGCACTCAGCACAGAAATTTTATTCAGTGACGCCAGCTACGACTTATCTCGTAGTATTGTTTTTTTATTTTTATTATTTTTATTTTACTGTAAATTCCATTTCAATACTATATCAGTAACTTAATATTATTAGATTTTGTGAAATTCCATGTTTTCTTTATAATAACATCGTGGCACCTAGGGCAACACGCTGGAAATTTGCCTGGCAGGTAATGGGTTAATAAAAGGATCTATAAGCCATGAAACGCAATTCACAGATCAGAATATAATATCTGCGTGAAACTGGGGAATTGAAACCTATAATCTAACAGAATTTTCAGCCCACCGATGAATAACTAATCTAGGAAATGCATATAAGCCCAAATAGCAGTTCCAAGGTTATGGATAGGTCATGCATAGACAACTAAAAAATTTACGGGCGGGGAGATGTATATATCCTAACGATTTCGGAGATAACGGGACTTAAAGATATTTGGATATATTTTTATAGATAACCCAGTAGTTTCTGAATGCTACACCCTATGATGATGATTTAAAATTTGATTTGCTAGATTATCAATCGTTGGGCCTTTTCACAATGGCCAATAAATTTTTCTCCTTCTCTCCTAAGCTTTGAGGTTATGGCGCAACAAAGTTAAAATTTACGAATTTTAACTAGTTTGTTTTATTTAACTACTATTTTTATAAAAAAAAACAAAATGCAACCCTTTCTGCATTTTGTGCACTCTTTCTTGAATACATCCGGTATAAATGGCTTAAAAAGCTCGTCCCGAAAAAATAATTGCTTACTTTTTGGCACTAATTGAACTTTTTCGCTGGATATGGTTAAGAAAAAGTGCCAAAAAAAGTTTTAGTACAAAGTGTGATTTTAAAGCCAAGCTTTTGCGTTTCTTAAAAACAATATGAAATATTAGTGCATTAAAAAAAATGAGTTAAATTTCCGAAAATCAAATTTTGTTGAGCCACAACTTCAAAACGGAAGGTAAGAAGAGAAAAATTTATAAGCCGTGTAGAAAGGTCCAACGATTGTCAATCTAAGAAATTTAAATCAACTCCATAAGTTGTTACGTTCAGAAGTTACAGGGTGATCTATAAAAACATTCCAAAATATTTTTATGTCCCATTATTTCCGAAACCGTTATTATACATGTCAGTTAATAAGACATAGCACAGGTTAGCTTAGATATACAGAGTAAAATCCAAGCAGTCTAGTATGATTACCGACCTGCTCATTTCAAGTTTTCAACAATTTTTATCTTTGTTAGATGAGTGTGAAGTGAACTGTCCCCGGTCATGATACTAACCAAAGTTCTACATTGTTTTCTTCCAAAAGCCCCAAAAGAATATCAAAGAAATTCTTATTGATTTGTGCACTGCAAGTTTTCGTTGCTGTTGCTTAATTCGAACATCCGATAACATCCGATTTGTTGAGATATTTGATCACCGAGGTGGACACGTCTAGAGCGGGTTCTGGTCCAAAGAAAGGAAAACTAGTACCGGACCGGGCTAGCAGGTCAGCTCTCTTATTCCCCATGATCCCCATGTGACCGGGAATCTACTCTAGGGACATCTTGTTGTGGATATACAGCTTATACACAGAAGTCCCTCTCAGAAAAACCCACAGAGAAGAAATGTTTAAAACGAAATTCAGGTATCATCGCATCAAATGACTTGCGGGCCAGACGGTTTAGAAGTTACTGTGAGTTGAGCGGTAAAAGGATATTTTTTTTTATATAACTCAATAGGCAAGCACAAAGCTCTTATTGCTCTCTAACGTTTTTTGTGGTTTGAAGGTAACAGAATCCAACGCATTTTCTAAATTTTATACTCTAGATCAAGGATTCCCAAACTATAATGGGCAAGAGACCCTTTTTCCAAAATGAACTGATACCTCAGACCCCCAAAGCCAAATTACTTTAAAATTCCTATCTCTAGGTCTTTTTCATATTCATACAAAATGCTTATCAACTTAAAAACTTTGCGGTTGGTTATGTGAGTAAACTTGACATCATTTTCTAATCAAAATTTAAGAAAATCAATAGACATAAAATTCAGTAAATATCAAGTGTAATTAATAATGTTAATAATTATTAATACAAATTACGTAAAAATACTTAAGTAGGTAATTATATTTTGAAAAAAAAACATTAAAATCGCAAAGTAAAGATAAAAAATAAGAAATTCTGTGTGATGGATGAACCTGGTGACTTTCTACCATTCTAACTAAATTGGTGAGTTGCAGCCTTAAATCTCCGCGTTCGTTGATTTTCAAGCGGTTTTTTTGTTTTGCCAAAAGGTAACCACACTGAAGCCTTTTTCGACTAGGTATGATGATGGAAAAGAGATAAGGTATTTTTCAGCAATGTTCCACAATGCAGGATACTGTGCTTCAATGTTGCGTTGCAACCAGAACTTCTGATAGCCTTGGTTGAACTTTTGCTTAAACTCCTCGTCTGTGCTGATGGTAATCAAATCTTCTTGCATTATCATATTGGCTTCTTCCATGGCTGTGATATTGTACGGATTTATTATCCATTGAGGAATTTGTAAATTTAAGAGATCCTCGAACCTCTTAATAAAATCCTTGTGTAATGCGTCCAAGTGAGTGACATATGATAAGATAACATCGTCTTGAAGCATTTCTGGTAATTTTGACAAATGCGGAAACTGTGAATATTTCTGCTAAAATTTTGTTTATAAAGGATAAGTTTATCCACAAAGCCCGATATTATTGATTTTGTTTTAATCAAGTTGGGATCGTCACCCTGCAGCTGCAATTTAACTTTGTTCAACATAACAAAGATATCAGTCAAGTAATAAATATCTGTTTTACAATTGTTCAGATTTTCTTTCAAATTCGGGTCTTTTACTTGTAAAAACTCCAACACGGATTCAAAAAGAGCTGAAAATCTTGCTAAGCAGGAGCCTCTTGATAGCTTGTGAACTTCAGTGTGCAGAAGTAACCGAGTAAAGACTTCGTCGTTTTCCTCACATAGCTGAGCAAATAACCGAGAGTACAAAGAATTGCTTCGAATCTTGTTGACAGCATTTATAACATATTGTAAAGACTGATGCAATCTAGGACTGAGATTTTTTGCTACTAAATGCTGTCTGTGAATCACGCAGTAGTAGAAGAGTGTATTATCATTCAAGCTCCAACGAATTTCAAAACGCAAATGAACTTTCAACCTAAGTGCAAGCTTGTTATTTAGTAAAATATCAGGAGCATATTTGGACCTCAACTTGATCATGATTTCGTTCGTGTTAAATCGGGTATATGCGTCAAATACATAGCAAGTCAAAACATGCCTGAAAGACTTGTACGCTCGAATACATTATGTTGCACGAACTTGTCCACGCTTATTGACTTGCCCAGGTTTTTATCTTGTACGAACTTATGCACGCTTATAGACTTGTTGAGTTTCTTAAAAGTACAACAATGATACTTCCTACTAAAATATTAGTCATTCTTATAACAAGTTTGTACACGTAACACAACTTATACAGTATCTTGACAGTTTCAAATAAGAGCTTGTGTTAATTAATAAGGGTCGAATTTTAGACCTCGTCGACCCTAAAAATCAGTTTTCGTTTATGTCGACCCGTGGGAAACCGAAATCGACCCCAAGGTGTCGATATCGACCACTTTGGGAATCCCTGCTCTAGATTATGATATTGTAGGGT
The DNA here is from genome assembly GCA_963924295.1 of Dioctria rufipes. NCBI lineage: Eukaryota > Metazoa > Arthropoda > Insecta > Diptera > Asilidae > Dioctria > Dioctria rufipes. The sequence continues at coordinate 329,786,356 of OZ002740.1, read as the reverse complement.
ACTTAAAGTTTGTCATAACAGTTGTAACGCATAGAAATAATGATGGATAAAATGGATCGGACAACCACGCATAATATTAAAAGCTACTTTAATTTTTGAACATCCATTTGTCTATCTATTCGTGTATTTGTCTTCACGATAACTCGAGAACGCGGTTACTTAGAGATCTGAACGGTCTTTAAAAAAAATCAGAGACTTAAGTTCGAAAATAAGACAAATTGGGTAACTCCTGCTTAGGACTGCCATACAAAAATTTCGTTTTTCTCATATTTGGATACTGCCTGAGAACGCGTCAATGTAGACAACTGAAATTTTTTGCACGACTAAATCGGCCAACCCTTTCTTGGTGTTGCCATATAAAAATTTAGGGTTTTTAATAGAAATAGATGCGAAAAACCACTGTAACTGTCAGAGAGATTATCATACGAAGTTACATACAGGCGGACGTTCATCTAGGGAATCATAATAATGGTCTTAGATTCTAGCTTTTTTACCTATTATGTGTAGGATAATTCGAGGTGAGATGGTACGATATTTTTTAAATCTGAATAAATTTTGACAAAAATATCTAACAAATTAAAACTACTTTGCAAATTAAATAACGAACGAACCTTAACTTTATTTCATAATAAAAATAAAAAATATACAATTCAGTTGCAAGAATAAAAAAAAAATAAAAAAAATTCAAATGTCCCATCTCACCTAGCTTCTTGAGGTGAGTTGGTACAGTGAAAGAGGTGAGAAGGTGACACGTCAAAATGATGTCATTTATAATCGTAAATGCTTGTTTTAGCGCAACTTTCACAGGTGTTCGCATATTTAGAGCAAAATTCGTGGTACTAAAATTTACAAACAACACATTGTAACCAATCTTCAGTTTCAGGATGTTTTAACAGATAATTACGAGTTTCGTCTTAAAAACGAGGTCATCCAGTGGTATCCTGCCATTGCACTTTGCCTCTCGAATTTGTGCGGAATCCCGAGTTGTTCTGCCAAGTTAAATGCCATTGTCCTCAATATATATCGCGAGGGAGCGAGTCCGTTCCTTTAAAGTTTTCTTATGTGTCGCACAATCTTCATCTCATTCTCTTCACCTATAGTGTACAGCTTGGACCAAGTGCATGTTTTTTGTTGTTGTTTTTTATTATTCTCCGGCTTAATGCAGAAAATGAAACTTTAAAATGGCGGGCTGCTCCTCTTAACTTCATTTTGTACTTGAGCAATAACCTCCAAAAAATTATACTCCCTCCAATTTCCCTTCAAAGCAGACTTTCGAATGTACTTTGTCGGCATTGTTACTTTAAAACCTATATTAATTAAGTGCTTAGAGAGCAAGAGTATAATTTGAAGTCGAAAAGTTAGTTATTTTATTAAATACAAAAAACTGAAAACTTTAATAAATGAAAATTTTAGGAAACAAGTTGTCCCATCTCTCCTTTGGAAAAATGTCTCATATCTCCTATTCAATATGTTTCATAAAACACAAAATTTTTTAGAATGTTAATCTCTAACTGACTTTATTTATTAAACACAAAATATCAAGGAGAATTACTTACATGTGTTCCAGTCGCCAATTTTTTAAAAAAAAATATTTGTCACTTGGATTTTTATGGATTCTTAGAAATTGTAACGTTTTACTTTCTAGATATTAAAAACTTTCACAAGTGATTAGAACTAAACCGCATAATATAACTACTGATTAACGACTGCCAATAATCAGTTCAGTGGAGGATTAGACAATGCATGTTGTTTCGGTTTTCGACAAGTTGCAAATTAAAAGAAATGAAGCTGTCCTATCTTACCTCCTGTCCCATCTCTCCTAGAATTACCCTAGGTATTATGTTTGAGTAAAGTAATATAAAGAAGTTTAGTATCTAAACGAAGTAAGGTAAGATGGGGTAAATGTGTAAACGGGGTAAGTGTGTGATCGCAAAGTTACTCCAAACATATCATGTCCAGGCATGTCACATCAAAATATTTCAATAAAGAGTCATGCTCTCTATTGCACATTTAGATGTAGTTGAGTTGAAACTGTTGTAATGACGAGTCACACGCAGTGAAATAATTTGAAAGGTTTTGATTTGCTTTCAAGTTCGATCTTCCAATATAAATGTGAAGTGCTGTGAATATTGGCGTAAGGTAAGATAACTGGTAATATATGAAAATTATACAGAAGCGTACATGCTATATAAATGCACTGTTAGTAGGGTTTGCTCTGTATACAGGATAACATCTTTGCATTTCTATAAACACATTTCCCCCAGGAAAATGCTTGTACGGGGTAATTGTAAAATCTTTTTAGGGGTAATTGTGTGATCCCTCACACATTTACCCCATGAAATTTTACGCTTTACAATTTCAGAAGACGAATTTTGGAGATTTTTAGTTATGCACACCAGTGTTCAATATTCAAGCTATATCCTTGACCTCTTCCATATCATGTACGCTTCTTAATTGTACAAACAGAGGAATATGTAATACTTATGTAAGCGAAGAAAATCATACGTCCTCAGGTCTCACAACCACCATAAACACCAGAAATGAAAACCCAACAAGAGCTGGGAAAGAATGTTATTACTGGCAATTATAGAGGTATATACGTTTTGATATACCCACGATGTATTTACTCGAGAATCAAGTAGCCTTGAGATGAAATCGAGGAGCCTTGAGAAAAATAAAAAATAAAATGTTGAGTGATAGAAAATATAGAAAAGTCAGTAAAAGTGCTGCGGACTGAATTGTGAGTTTTATTTTCAGAATAAGTTGTCTTTTACTTATCCTAAATTATTTAAAATATATTTTCTAGAAAATAAACTCCATATTATATTTTCTGATAAATCAGCGAATAAGAAGAACATAATGCCTCGAAAATATAAACGTAAAACGGAAGACAAATATTCCGAGGAAATTTTAAAGCAAGCATTAAAAGAAATTAAGAAACAGTCGATTTCAATAAGAGCTGTTACTAAAAAGTACTACATTCCATATATGACATTGAGTACTAGGATATCTGGAAAAAGGGGTGCAAAAAATCAGAAAAGGGGGCGATAAACAGCGATTGCACCTGACGCAGAAAATGAATTAGCACAGGGAGTAAAAGTTTTAGAGAAGTGGGGGTGGGGTTTATCAAGGAAAGAAGTAATACAACTTGTCTCAGATTATGTTAGAACAAACAATATCACTACCCCATTTAAAAGTGATTGCCCAGGTTAAGACTGGTTTTTGAACTTTAAAAGCCGTCATGGCTTATCAATTAAAAAACCCCGAAGCGTAGAAATCGCACGAAAGAAATCTTTAGATCCCTTTATAATAAATGAGTATTTCGACTTGCTGGAAAAAATAATAGAAGAATCTAACTTGAAAGACCATCCAGAAAGAATATATAATCTAGATGAATCAAGTTTTTGTCTGGATCCTTCAAAAAGCAAAGTAGTTGGAGGAAGAGGAAAACCTTGTTCACCAACAGTAAGTGGTCCTGGACGTGATAACAGCACTATTTTATTCGCTGCTAACGCTGTAGGGCACAAGATACCCCCAATGATTATATCTAAAGGGAAAAACCTATGGAATGATTGGATTGCCCCAGAAAATCAAGATTTTCCAAATACAGCGTATGCTGTTTCCATAAATGGATGGATACAGACTACGATTTTTGGGAATTACTTCAATACAACATTCATCCCTTCAATTGGTAAAGGACGACCAGTCTTGCTTATTTACGATGGCCACACTTCTCACATTGACATGGAACTTATATTAACAGCAATAAAAGAAGATACAATAATATTGAAATTACTTCCACATTCCAGCCATTTATTACAATCGCTAGAGTTAAGTATCTTTCGATCATTGAAGCAAAGTTGGGATGAAAAACTAGTTTCTTGGAAAACAAAAAATACAGGCAAAAAATTGCCGAGGAAAGAATTCTCAATTTTAATAGGAAACGTTTGGAGTAATATTGATCCTAAGATAATTAAGAATGGATTCGATAAAGGAGGAATCGTTCCTTTTAATCGTAACGTAATACCGACAGAAAATTTCCCGCCAGCGGCTGTACGACGTATGTTGGCGATACCTTCCAACGAAACTAGTAATATACAGGTAAGCACTTATTAAATTTATTATAGCCAACTATTAATTTTAGCATGAGTTTGGTTATCGTAGGTGGCTTCCTCTTAGAGTGGAAATTGACCGTCATCGGAATATGAACCAACACCAGTATTTAGAATGCATGCTACTCTTAGACAATTGCTAACCGATTTTCAGTTACAGTTATCTCGAAGTAGTGATGATATCCTGGTGAATATTTCCTATGATCTTCATCTTTCCTATGTTATAGTTACACCTACTCGAGCCTCTTTACATAACTTTTGAATGTTTTAGATATTTTAGGCGGAACCGTCTTCGACTGAAAGCGTACAGTCAACACAAATACCTCCAGCATCAATTCAGACAATTTCCCCTATTGTTGAGTATGTGGCATCTGAATCTCAAGCATTACCTGTATCTTTTGAACACATGTTACTGGAAAAAGTGAGTCAGTCTTCATCTCAGCAAAAAATTAGGAAGCGTAAACTTGTATCAGGAGCAGAGATTTTAACCTCTTCAGAAGTTTCCGAAAAATTGAAGAATATAGAAAAAGCGAAGAAAGCTGCCGTACAAATGCTAAAAAATCAAAAAAGCAAGTGTTCTAATGTTTCCGAAAAATTGAAAAATATAGAAAAAGAAAAGAAAACTGCTGTACAAATTCTGAAGAAATCAAAAAGCGAAAGTGTTCTTCTGCGTCCCAAAAATTGAAGAGTATAGAAAAACAGAAGAAAGCTGCTGTACAAACTCTGAAAAAAACAAAAAAAGCAAAACTGTTTTCCTGTTTCCGAAAAATTGAAAAATCTAGAAAAAGAGATGAAAACTGCTGTAGAAATTCTAAAAAAAGCAAAATACCGAAAGTGTTCTCTTTCTTCTAGCGCTGTAAGCTAAAAAAAAAATATAAATTATTTTCTATGTTATGTTATGTCATGGTTAGACAAGAAAAGTTATAAGAGGGGTCCTAACAATTTCCGAGATAACTAGGCTTAAAGATTTTTGGGTATGTTTTTATAGATCATCCTGTAACTTCTGAATCTTACACCTTATGATGATGACTTAATAATCGTTCGACCTCTCCAATATAATCTAAATTTTCTCCCTCCTCCTCTCCGTTTTGAAGTTGTGGGCAAAGTTTTATATTTAACTACTTACTATTTATAGACCATTGGAAAGGTCGAACGGTTATCTATCTAACAATTTTTAAATCATCATCATAAGGTGTAACGTTCAGAAGTTATCTATAAAAACATAACCAAACATATTCCGTTATCTCGGAATTTGTTAGGATTCCCTCCCCCCCATACAATTTTGTGCTTGTCTAAGCATGACCTATCCATACACTTCGAGTGCTATACCACAGCTGGGACACCTTCTATTAACTATTATGTTTTTGCAATGAAAAAATTCCTAATTTTTGTTTTTTTTAAATAACCTATGTCAAGTTAATGTATCATATTTTTATCTACGTTTTTTGTTAATTTGTACTTTTTTTTTTCGTTAAAAAGAAACATTTAAAACTCATGTTCATATGAATTTAATAAAATATCTGATTTACAGGTTATTCGTTTCAATCAGGTATTCCTACGTTAATATCCCGTTTTAAGAAAGAAATATTTGAGCAAAATATTAAGCAGAAATAAATATTGTCCACAAAACACCTATTATATGATGGCGCTTAAACATCGGAAATGTTTAATCTTTAAAAGAGAAAAAAATCCCCGTTCACACATTTGCCCTACATACCGGGGCAAGTGTGTGATAGGTTCAATCTTCCATTGTCCGACAATTCTGACAATAATAACCATAATAAAATCTTCATAAAAATACATTTTTATAGAGAAAAATATCCATTGATTGGAATTATAAAGGCTGTAGCGAATTGGACTTTTGTAATTGAGATTAAAAGAAGCGTAAAGTCAAATTATATGATTTTCCCTACGCACTTACCCCACCTTACCTTACATAGATTTTTATACTGCTAAATGCATAACGAATTAAACTGAATCTGTGATTTAGTCAAAGATAACGTAGTAATGCTAAGTTAACTTTACTTTTAATGGGAAGTCTTGCCTACATTATCCAGCAAGAGTAAGTTAAAGTTGAAAGTAATGCTTTTTTCCATAAGAATAAATTGCTAAACGAGGTACAAAATCGCACTACTTTAATACTTTTGCAAGCAGTTAAATCGTTTTATGTCATGTCCTGGAACATAAAGATGGCAACGGTCAAAAATCTCGAGAAACACTTCCTAAGCAATGAAACAGACTCCTTCAATACTATATGAAAGTCTTAACTGAGTCCAAACATTCTTAAATATTTCCAATGTTGTTGCGTCCTAAACTACTATTCATACAGAAAAATTGTCTTCTGATAATCTTAAGCTTGCTTTATTACCTTCCCAACCGTAATCAAATTTTTATACTTTTCCTAATAAAATTATCTGAAGAAATTTATCCTAACCAAATGACTACGATTCCCCAATCAAAAATTCTCAACTGAGTAATAATAGCATATGTGAATGAATGTGAATGAAACTGCCTGCAGATTCGGTCTATGGCCGCACATACACTATTGCAACTATTACTCAGATGAGAGTTATTGAACGTAAAATAGTAAGGTTCCTTTTTAATCAAAACTGTGTTGTTATTTTGTTAAGTAAGGTAAGTAAGTGTAACCTTTGGGAAGGTAAGGAACCAAGCTTAGGCATAAGTATCAATATAAAATATTTTAGTGAATCGGACTAGCATGAACTCATATGGATTTCTGTTTCATAGCTTGGGAAGTATTTCTCAAGGGTTTTACAATGTCTCATCCAATCACATAATAACAAGTGGCATAAGTAGCACAAAAGCACACGAACTTATTATCTATATAAAGGAAGGCACACCATTCACTTGTATATGTACCAGAACAAAATTATAAAACAGATCCTTAACTGGAACTTGGATGCGTTCACCAATAGGGAAGAATATATATTAACACAAGCCACATCAACTAAGAGAACTGAGCTAAAAGTTATCAAAAAAAGCTATGGAGTCCATGGAGAGCTATAGTTCTTATCCAATATATGTGCCTCAAAGGACCAGTAAATAAGTAATTATGACACTACAAATGTCCAGACTATATATGATCCAAGAGTAATAAGGACGCAATATTAGTAGCACAAACGAAAGCAACTGAAGCAGATTAAGAAATCTCAATTTACTAAATGCCCCAAAGCTAAACAGAATGGAAGGGCTGCTAAGTGTTCGAATGATTTACACACACCTTGTCCTTTGGGCATTATTGACCTTAACGGTTGGGAAGGCCATTCACTCATTCATAATGGTAACCGCTTTTCGCTATTCTTTCGTTGGTGTTGCCCACAAAAACTAATTTATATTGTTAACAACACACCATAAACCAGGAAGACTGTAATTATTGTTATCCTTCGCGCCTTGTATCTGCCGCATCTTCCCTCTAATGGCAAACAAAAATCGATAAATCCACATAAATCAATCTGGGAAATTTACGAGGGTGCTTAAATGGTGAAGATAAAGCTTAAACATCTGAGCCGCGGTTTGTTAATGCCTTGGCTCTTGTCCGCGCCATATGCTCCCAAGTGCTCGTAAAACCGTTATTTATTCTGGCAGGTTTGTTTTAACGACTTGGTAAGAGTGCAATAACATCGCGCAATTTAATTTGTTCTTTGACTGCAATTCTGCAAATGCAATCAAATGAAATGCAAACGCATAACCGTGAAAGTTTCAGACAAAAATCACCACAAAAATGTACAACCGTGGGAGGGAGCTTTGGTACAAGAAAAATACTTATCCCACTGTCCTGAAGAAAAAAACAAACAAAAAAAAACATGATTTTGGGAATATTCCAGGGTTGCGGACGGATATAGCCACGGCTGAGAGAATATTGAATTATTAAATTTTTTGTAAGAAACTTTTGATAGCACGGCTGTTTGTGTTGCCAGGGAATCGCAATTTCAACTGGCTAATGAGCTGGAAATGGTAAATAAATCAATTTAATGAGCACCAAACTGGACTTGTTACCAAACCCATGTTATGCGGTGTGGTGGGGGGGGGGGGTGACTAGGAAGGACAGAGTAGAAACAAAAAGGTCAGCTTGTGTTCGGTTTCTATGATTGATAGAATTAAAGGCTTTCAATGGGTATGCCCTTTAAAAAAAAAAAACCCGGTTTTGCCATTAAGAAAAACCATTTAGCAGCCCATGTAAGATGTTCGGAAAGTATTTTATTAATACACCCAGACCCAGGAATCCAGGCAATTCTATGAAATAAATTATTTTTAACAAAATTTACAGATGACCGGTTTTGCTTTAAGCGCAACTACAAAAAATCAGACCATTTTAAGATTTATTCTTGAGAAATGTTGGAACGTGCAGCAGGTCCTAAATCTTTCTTAGATGGCATATTTATGCAGAGACTTTTCCATCTTAAGTTCTTTTGGAACAAATAGAAAAACTTCTGTAGAAATTTATGTAACTTTCCCAAATTTGGTTTTGGTCATTTAAAAAGAAGCAAAAATAATTCTGTAAGGAATTCAGTTAAAATAGTTAAAATTTGATTAATTTTAAATTTCGGCAACAAGGATGGTGTTCAAACAAACCAGCGTGCTTGAAATAACTTCTTTTAAAGTCTTTTTCAGACTCGTGACCATTTGGTCAAATTCTTATACTACTCCACATGGTCGCGGTGTTCGCAGAGTACTAGCGGACTATAGTCGCCCCTACTCTTAACCAGAACTGTAAAATTTCAAGTACAAGTACCAGTACAGTACCAGTACCTGGACTTGAAATAATTTAAGTACAAGTACAAGTCCCGGTACTGGTACTTAAAAACTTTTCAAGTACAAGTCCCAGTACTGAAAAATTTTCAAGTACAAGTCCAGGCACTGGTACTGGTACTCATAAGTCCCACATATCAGCTTTTAAGTACCTTTATAAGTACCTAAGTATGCACGTAATACTGGCATACCGCCCCCCAAGTACATACCTAAGTTCTTGTTAATTATTTAAGCACACCTTCCAATAATAGATGTTCAAAAGCTTTTTAAAAAACTCAAAGCAGAAATTTTGAAAAATCTATAGCCAGCTGATGACTGGATTTTTTTTCCATTTACGAAATATCATTAAATAGGTTGCAAACAGATGGGAATTGAAACAGAATCGTATAAGCTTTTGCCGTTTTAGTTTCTAATTTTAGACGTTGTTTATACAGAATTTGAGTTTGCCTTTAGCAAAACAAGCTTTTCAAATGTCGCATCAGATAATGACTGCCTTCGTGGGGCATTTACAAGGCCAGCAAATGAAAATAAATGCACCACATGTGCGGAGGAAAAGAGCAGGGTGTTGCATTTGATAGCCAACCTTCTCAACAAAGGATATGGATTCAGCATGTCTATTTCTGTCCTTCTGTCACTCATATATTGCGCGAATTGTCTCTGCATTATATTGGAGGCGGAAAGATTACTTGAGGTACTGTCGAGATCTACATAACCAGAAACTGAAATCAAAAAGAATAAAAAGCGACAAAACACCATAATGGTAATTTGTAAATATTTGATTTTTCACTAACCCATATCATTGTCGTAGCCATAGTCAATAAATGTTGCTTGCAACTCCGAGCTTTCTGCTATGTCGATTTATGGGATTCAGATGATAGTAAGGCTTGAACCGAGTCACTAAAGCGTCTTCCAGCTTGGCGGCAACAACTTTGAGATTTTTCAATTCGTTCGATGAACCCAGTTTTTTTAGTTTTGTATTTAAACTTACTAAGACTGGAATACTCCAAGCAAAAAGAAGCTTTTTCTCCTGTTGCAGAAAATCAAGAGCTTCAGTTGTCGGTTTCATTAAAATGGCGTACTCTTTTGAGTACTGTAAATCGTTCGGCGAAATCCGATCTATTGCAAGACTAATGCATGTTGAAGCAACTTTATTCTCTTAGTTGGTGGAAGAAACAAAAAAGAGACATAGTATTTTTTTGGGTTCTCACATAGTCTCCTCTTCCTCATATAATATTTTTGTTGTCCTTGACCATCATATGAAGGATCATCAACCGAATCATCGGAATCGAAATCAGTAAAAGAATATTCCGAATCTCCTACATCCAAATTCATTTCCATCCTGACTACATAAAACATGTATCAAAACAAGGCTCTCTTTAAACATTTATTTACATACCCGATTACTCCAAAAAACAGTATTCGCTGCAAAATATCTGCACTGGCTACTCAGGAGTACTCGAAAATAACTTGGTCACTTACACTTTACAGTAGTAAGCACTGTGACTGCCCAATTACCAAAAGTGCCGAACAGAAAGAATCGGACTTTGTTCAATTTTTATTTGGGTTAATGAAGAATAACTACACAACTGTAATCGATTGATGAGATTTTGAGAATTCCATCAGGTCATCTATAAATAGATCTGCAGTCTTCATTGTCAACGAGTGATTTTACGAAATTGCTGGTGAGAACTACCGCCCGACTGCGTAATTGTTGAAGAACAAATAACTGTTATTGACTTGACGCAAGATACCAGTAAGAATTATAATTTCGCCTTAAAAGTGTACTTGAAATATTAATTTCTGTTTTTTGGCAGATAATGAAAATGAGCAGATCATAGAAAAAGAAGCAGAAGTGGTGAAAACAGATGTGGAATGGGAGGTAAAAGCCACAACGGATGTGAGCATAGCAATCAGAAACGGAGCAAGTAATTTAACAAGAAATAAACCAGATTAACTAATTCAATTAGTTGAAGAACTTAAAAATAAAAACCACTGAACAATGACTGTATTTAATTTTTTTTGTGAAAAAATAATGACCGTTATTATCTCTGCTACTAACTATCTATTATTAGAATAGAAGGCGTATTTAAATAATTACAAGAGTTGAAGTATGTACTTCGCGTTTTGTTATGGTGTAGTAATTACTTTGGTACTTAAGTTTATATATGGGACTTATGAGTACCAGTACGAGTAGCTGGACTTGTAATTAAATATTTTTAAAGTACCAGTACCGGGACTTGTACTTGAAAATTTTTTAAATATAAGTTCCGGTACTGGTACTTTTAGGAATTTGCAAGTACAAGTCCAGGTACCGGTACTAGTAATACTAGTACTTAAGTACTAAAGTACTTAAGTACTAAAGTACTTAAGTACTTTACAGGTCTGCTCTTAACCTAACCTTAACCTTACTAAACTTCAAAAACAGAGGACGATCATTGATTTAGTACTCTGATCACACTTGAAGAGATATTATACAACAGTTGAAATCAATTGGAATTGGAACTACTAAGGAAAAGTATGCAAGCACTACCTATGTATGCCTTGATATTTTTAGAACTTATCCTTTTAAATCAGTGCATCGCAACAATCTTTATCAGTTGCTAGAAAAGCTCATTGGAGCGAACGTCATAATTTATGATATCCTTTATATCGCACTTATTGGAATTGGAAGTGTCACGCTTACGGCTAATTATAGAATTTTAAATAGGAACTAACAAAATAAAAGTGGCGCCCCATAAAGAAATCTTAAGCATATAGGTATAGTTTGGAAGAAAGTTTTGAAACTACACTTCAAATTCGTTACCCCTATTTTCAGTGTGCTTAGAGCATGTTCATGGTGAATCGAAATCTTAACCTATACTTTTTCCACCTTTTTGTCATGAGCTGATGAAATCATTCTTCTTATCATCCTTGTATCCTTATTATCTGGGAAGTCATACTTGATTCCAAGCTGAAGTGGAAAGCTATGTTAAAAGAATGAGTACCATTACTCGGGGTGAAGTCGGACGGTGGGGGTGAACTCGGATAGAAGGGTATTGGTTAACGTTTTATTTTAAGGACATATACCGCGACGCTTAAAACTAAAACGACCGGCATATATCTCGTCAGTACAAGTTTGAATGCAGTTGGGTATACTTTTCCTCTGAATAAATTCTTCGTAGAGCACGTAAGTAAACATTTTATAAATAATATTTTTTCCTTTGGATTTGATAACTCGAAAAGAAACTGTTGTAACAAGGAAATACTAAAAACGGAAAAAACGAAAAGAGTTATTCTTTTTCATGTGGTTTATCTTTAATAAAGTTTAGTAAACCAATATATATTTTTAATTTTTTTGACCGAATTTGCCCTGTACTAGGGTCAAAGAAAATTTTTAACGGTTAATATATGGTCGTCCACCTTCACCCCACACATAGGGGTGGAGGCGCACACTTTAACAAAAAAAAAGTGGTGGGAGGAATGAAAATTTATCTGTTTCTACTTTGGAATTTGACAATAGAGACATGCGAGATTCTAAATAATTTTTTTGCAAATTTTTCTCTAAAAACTGTAATTTTTATTAATAAAAAAGCGCAAAAATCGTCCGAGTTCACCCCGAATGACGGTACTAAGAACGCCATGGCGGACTTTTGTACGTGGAAGAACACGACCTAAATGCGGCCCATCCTCCTTAGCTGTGGCTCTATAGTATAGTGGACGGTATTGAAAGGGAAATGTAACTTGGATGGGCTGTCGAAAAGCCATAGGCTTGCTCAGATATAACATCCTTGTCAACGGAAACACTGGAAGTCATGCTTGATCTCCTACCACTGGATCTCCATTGCGAGAGTATAGCGACAGCCATCTTAAACAGGTTAAAAGAAGGTAGTTGACATAAATAGAGGGGGCATGGAAATCTAAGTATACTCCAGATAATAGACTGTAACTGTATTAACGGTAGGACTACCAGATACCTGTTTTAACTTTTGGGGGGCGAGTGTTAATTGGCCGTCCCAGACGAATATTCTTGATGCAGTATGCAAACCGGTTTTTTAGGGAAGAGGTGAACAACCGCAAAGAGATATTTTTTTACTTCTTTTCACATCTTCCCCAAAAAACCGGTTTGCATACTGCATCAAGAATACTCGTCTGGCCCAATACGATGATGACATTAGGACTGATTGAAATGAGAATGAGATACAGGGTAATGAAACGGCTGATGAATTTGGCAAAAAGGGCTCTGAAAAGGATACCTCCACACAGCATTATCATATCTGAGCATTCCGATTGAACTTTTGAAAAGGGAGATTACTAGAAACGTAAAGAAAAACAAGAAGAATGGAACTCCCTAGTGGGAAGCAGAATTAACTTCAAGAATCTAGCATAAGGGACAATTGGATCATATGAATTCATAATAGTAGGTTGGGTATAATAGAAAAACATTTCTGCAGGAGTCGAATAGATCCAGATCAAATCGAATCAGTCCAATACGTGCCCTTTTCTGATGACCAAAGGGCATGGGAAGGGTAGCTCCTCCTTCTCATCGATCTGTGTGAACTATAAAGTAAAGACCTCAGGTATATTCTGAGAATCGTAAGTAAAGCAGGAAAAATCTAGCGCTGATTTCTTAATAGGATAGAGTCTCATGAATATGAAGGAGCACAGTAGTTCAAAGAGAGTTCTAAGTGAAGTTGGCTGGTTATCTTCACTTGCCTTCTTCTTCTTATGCTGTAGAAAATATCAGAAAGTCGTATATTTCGAAACTTGTGGTCATTTATATAGAAGCCGCCTTCTATACTACTCCTGTATCTCCGCGCTTGGTAGAGTAGTGAAATTTTTAGATTACAACATGCATGAATATACCAACAAAAAACTACGTTACATGATATAGGAAACATTGAAAAACAAATCAAAGACAAGGAATTCGTCATTTGTAAATTTTTTTATATCGAAGGAGTGCTCATCAATGTCAAAAGAGAGACTATCTATTAGGGATTGAATTCTAAGTTCCTAAATGGATTGATTGAATATTGAAAACTGTCTAATAACTGCAGAATTCGATAATAGTAAGATTATCAGGAGGTTGTGCAAAGGAGCTCTATCATCCGATTCTGGCTATTAATGGTCGCTATGGTGCAATAGAATTGCGGGAAAGGACTTAATGACGAAACCAAAGATTGCCAATTTCTGGTATGCGTCTCAAAGGTTGACTAGTTCTCTTCAGAAATTTCGATTATTTATCTCCCAAAATCTTGAATTTTACCCTGGAATAAAGAATTGAACGCAAACATGGAAGATAGGAAAGTATTTGCCTTAAAATTGACAATCTACACTTGCATCATTAATTTGATATGTAAGTGTAGAATCCATTCTTACATATGGGAGCTTGGTTCACGGAAATGTTCTAGAAATAACGTCTTATATAAAAGCTTTTACCAAAATACCAAGACCCGCCTATTTATGGCATCTCTACTAGAGATTATTATTAATCGCATAACAACACCACAGTGGCAGATCCAGCTAGGGGGCGCGTGGGGCGCGTTCCCCTCCCTGAAAACAACTAAAAAAAAAATTGCAATAGATCTTCTGAAATGTTCCTAACAAAATCTATTCTACTGCCCTTTTTGTTAAAAATATTAAAAATGTTTGGAAACGTTGAATTTCGTAAGAACGCAGCCCTTATATCTAGCGGCTTACCCCTCGCTCCACTTTAAGTCGTAGCTGTTAAATCTTATAGGGCAAAGATGAAATTAGTTTACTGTCCTTGTTGGACTTCTCGAAAGCTTTCGACAGTGTGAATCATTCTAAATTACTAAGAAAGCTTTTTTCTTTGTATAATTTTTCTTCGTCAGCCATTGTAAGTATAAAAAGTTTTCTGTCCACTAGTCTGTGGCGTCCCACAAGGCTCAATTCTGGGAACACTGCTATTTAGCTTATATATAAATTATCTCCCAAGTGTTGTTAAAAATTCAAAAGTACATCTGTATGCTGACAACGTTCAAATATACCTTAATAGACAGATTAGTTTAATCGAGGATGGGGTACAACGCATGAATGACGATCTTCAGCGAATTTACTCATGGTCAATCGTAAATAATCTTGAACTCAATTCCAGTAAATGTCGCTGCATGTTGCAATATAGAAATGGCATTGATGTAAATGATGTACCTCCGATAACTCAAAACGATTCTCCTTTGCCGTATACATGAGAACAGTCAGGAATCTTGGAATCTCATGTTGAATGAAAATATAGTAAAGGGTTTTCCAATAAGAGGTGTTATTTTGATATTTAAAGCAAAATGCCATTTTTTGAGATAAATGATCGGATCTTTACTTCATTATAAAGAGGAAGGTATGCCGTTAATAATGGAAAATAACATGAGCCAAATGACCACCACAACCACGCCTACAGGACCATATCCTTTTCATGAAATTTTCCATAACCAAATCGCAAAGTGGCTGCCCTATGTCCTCGATAGCCTCACGAATTCCATCTTTGAGGTCTTGAATCGACGCTGGGCTGTTGGCGTAGACCTTCTCTTTCACGTGGCCCCAAAGGAAGAAGTCGCAAGGTGTTAAGTCACAAGATCTCGGTGGCCAATTGTGATCACCTCCACGGTCCAGAAACTTTTCCCGTAAAAGATCAATGGTTTCGTTGCTTATATGGCACGTAGCGCCGTCTTGTTGAAAGTAAATGTTGTCTAGATCAATACCATCCAATTCCGGCCATAAAAAATCATTAATCATCTGTCGATAGCGCAATCCATTCACCGTAACTGTTGCTCCAGCCTCATTTTCGAAAAAGTAAGGTCCAATGACCCCGCGGGACCATAAACCGCACCAAACAGTCACACCTTGAGGATAGAGAGGCTTTTCAACAATAACTCTTGGGTTTTTCGAGCCCCAGATGCGACAATTTTGCTTGTTGACGAAGCCATCGAGGTGGAAATGGGCCACATCACTCAAGATGAGTTTTCGATGGAATTCCGGATCATTTTCATGCATTTCAAGGACCCACTCAGCAAAGACTCGACGTTGTTGATGATCGGCCGGCTTGAGTTCTTGTGTTAACTGAACTTTACAAGCTTTAAGACCCAAATCTTTATGCAAAATACGGTGTAATGACGTTTGTGGAATGCCTAGATCCAAAGAACGACGAGGAATGGACAAACCTGGGTTTTCTTCAACACTTTCGGCTACAGCAGCAATATTCTCGGCTGTTCTTGAGCGACGTGCACGGGTTTAATTCTTCACATCACTAACTTGTCCCGACAGCTCGAGTTTTTCTACCAATTTCTGTATTGCGGTCCGACAAGTTGCTTCACGACGACCCAAAAATGTTCCAGTTTTACGAACCGTCTCTGCCACATTTTCACCATTTTTATAGTGAATTTTAATACTTTCAATGCGTTGTTGAATCGTGTATCGTTCCATTTTTATTAATGGCGTAGTTTCTACTTGTCAATTGTCAAAAAATTACAGCTCCATAAGTGACATCTACCGAAATAGCGGGATAATTAAAATAACATCTCTTATTGGAAGACCCTATATGACCTGTTGCGACTTTATCAAGGCTCTTATCAGCAAAGACTATGGTTTTTTTCGACAGTTATGGTGCTGATACCTTTAAATTCATGTATATACACGAGCGTGGCCTTTCTCGGGGTGTTTGAAGCAGGACAGAGCTTATTCGGGTAAAAGCGACGGAAGGTTTATTTTAATTGACAATAGCTGCCAATTGATGAGTTTTGGATGTAAAACAATTACAACTGTTAATTGGAGAAATGCAGCGAAACTACACAACGGCAAACACATTATTGTATATTGGTGTAGTGAGTTATTACATTAAAAGCAAACGATTTACTTTGGAATATATTTTTCTTTATTTCGTAAAATGCAATAGTTTTACTAGAATGCTTGCCTCAAACGTTAAATAAAAAGAAAATATAAATAAATATATATTCCTGCAGCAGGTCTCAACAACAGCAAAATCGCTCTTGGTTTAACGATAAGTTCAACCAAGTAATAAAAACGGACGAGTCTGCTTTTCGTGCGTATCAATTGCATTCAGAAAAATGTTAGACTAACAATCTTGGAATCAAGGCCGTAGGTCCTGATGGTTTCTCACCCCTGTTAATTAAAAGGTGTGCCTCATCCTTGGCTAAACCTCTACGCAAACTATTCTACTTGTCTGATTCGACAAGAAAATGTCCAACTGGTTGGAAACTAGTTCACGTTCAACCTATTCCCAAGAAAGAAGAAGATAGTCATCCCTCAAATTATCGACCAACTGCAATTCACTTCGATTCTTTCAAAGGTTTTTGAATCTTTTATTAATTCCAAATTAATGAAATATCAAGAAGCCAAACAACTCATGATCGCTGATATATGGCTTTCGGACTGGCCGCTTGCTGGCTTTTCTTACGACACGTTGGAACCCTAGTCTTCACAATTGTGGTGGTCCAAAGTTGTTACCCTAGATAATTCAAAGGTCTTTGATAGAGTCTGGCATCCATCCCTTTTAGTTAAACTTAAAGCACCTGGTATCTCACTCTTCTTCCATTATAGATTGAAAATTTTTTATCTGATCGCCTAATACCGGTTGTACTAGATAGTATTTCACCCTATAAATGCCGATGTCCACAGGGCTCTGTTATCTCTCCATGCCTCTTCTTAATTTTCTTTTATGATTTGATTTTCCTTACTTTTAAGCCTATTCATAGTTTTGCTAATCACAGCACCCTTGATTTCGCTGCTTTAACACTCGTAGGGACTCCAGAGGGAATGCCATATCTGTCAATCGAGTTTGCATGATTAGATCATTGATTGACGATATTGATAACATCATCCCCTAAGGTAAAGCAAATCTCGTCGAATTCAATGCATCTAGATCCCAAAGCTGTCTCACCTCTTAAAAATAAGATCATAATTTCTCCACTCCCGTTTCTTTTGATGGAGCACTGGTTTACGATAGACCATCTTAATGCATTCTTGGCATTAATATTTCCAGCAAGTTAAACTGGACAGATCACATCTTCTCTGTTGCCAAAGAAGCATCGAAATGTCTTGGATATCTGAAAAGGTATAAGAAATATTTTAGGCCATCGAATCTAGCCCTCCTCTACAAGTCGTACATCAGATCTAAAAAGGAATACAATTCCCATATCTGAGCCGGGGCTGGTCGCACAGTTTTAGCTTTTAGAGCCTTAAAGATCTTTGTCGATTTGGCAATAACTTGTCAGATCGACTCACTAGCGCCGCTGCAATGTTATATACTTACAACGTCTGTATTGCATCTGTTCTGTGACTGCTATTTTAAACAGACGCAAAGTACGTAGCGCTTTAATTCCTGTATTTTGCAAAGTCACAATTTATGATGAAATCGTGGATTCGAATAAAATGTATTTCGCTATTCTTATTAACCGGAGTGGCAAAAGTTGAACGTTGAGTAACTTTCTGCGTTGAGAGTGGTAACTTATTTGTTCGACCCGGAACTTTCAAATGATAAATTTTGTGCATTTAATATTTGCGAGTGGTGGCGAGTGTCTTGGAGCTTATACATGTTTCCAGGCTACACCATTTTTAAATCATAGTTGCGCCCCCTCCTCACAAGAATTCTGGATCCGCCCCTGCAACACCATAAGATGGTTCTTTGTTCAACTATGATACAACAATCTATGGAAACTAGTTGCCTCACCTACAGTTAACGTCCTGACCTTAATAATATGCTACACAAAGAGGACAGCAGTCGAACTCACTAGAAAATGTTAAGTTACAGATTTAGGCTTAACAAAAGAATTCATATAGGAAGATCAGCAAAAAGGGTTCTAAGTTTAAAGGTACGCAAACAAACGAATTGTTCGATTTAATAAAAAAAAAAGACTATGGCACGAAATATGTCATAGAATATCAGAAGATCTCCCAATTTATAGAAGAAGTAACTTCCTAGTGAATTTCTTCTTCGTTTGGCAAGATTTTTTTAGTCCACCAACTTTTCCCTAGATTAAATCTCATAAAATTTTTCTTGCTGTTTGTAACGCATAGAAATAATGTTAGTAAAGCGAAATGGTCCAATTCAAAATAAAAGTTATTTGGATTTTTTAATGTCCGTCTGTACTTCTGTCTGTCTGTTTATTTATCTGTCCGTCCGTTCGTTCGGCCTCACGTTAACTCGAGAGCTTGGTCTAGGCCGTTTTTAAAAAGTTGTATATTTCAGTCCGAAAATTGTAGAAATCAGGGGGCCTATTCTTGAATTACGAATGGTTTTTACGAATTCGTTATATACCGAATGGTTGATAACGAATCGAATACCCCGTTCGTATTCTTGAACCTCTTCGTTATAAAGTCGAAGTGGTGAAAAAGTATTTCAACATAACGAGTGTGGTAAGATTAAATCTGTCAATTTACAAATTGAATATCGTCAGCTGTTTCATATTTTAAAATATAATTTGTAAAAAATGGCAAGCTTCAGTGAATTGTGATTATTGTTTGGTGCTGAAATCATTAAAAAATTTATTGACTATCAATTACGTCAATAGTTAATCAATTCCTGCACCCTTAATTCAACTCTAGATAGAAAAAAGGTTGCAGGAGGACCTCCACCAGTGTCATGCAAATGTTTTTTATGCCGCCGCAGATTTTCCTTTCACCACACATTTTAAATTCTGCCAAATCTGGAAATTTTCTATTACCTTTGTTTCGAATACAATATCATAAAAAAAATTTTCTAGTTCATTTGTTCCTCGGGTATGGAAATTAATACTGACTTTATTTTGCCACAATTCCGTGGCATCTTTTGAACTGAAAGAGTTATCATATTTATCAAATTTCAGTTTCTGGTTTTCCTCTAAAAACTCAATTAGTTTAGTTTTGTGAGCATATGATACTTTCGCACATCTTTCATCTCCCATTATCACCCATAAAGTAGCAGCTGATTCACTCTTCGTTTGGCATAACGAATGGTTGAACCCACTCGTTAAATAACGAAGGGTTTGCGTTCGGTATATAACGAATGCGGATTTCAAGAATACCACAAGTGTCGATTGCGAATGGTTTTGACAGTATAACGAATACGGAATGTGCCTTCGTTATTCAAGAATAGGCCCCCAGGTATTTACTTCGTAGGGTTGCCATATGAAAATTTTGTTTTTCATTATATATTTGGTTACTGCCTGAGAACGCTTCGACGTAGAAAGCTGTTTTTATGAAAATTGTAAATACAATTTCAAAAATTAACAAAAACGGGCAACCTCTTTTTGGTGTTGCCATACAAAACTTTAGTTTTTCACTTTATTTGGATATGGATTGACAACGAGTTGACACAGTGGATGTTAACGGTTTCATCTAGGGAATGATATTATTGGTCTTAAATTAATTATAACTTTTATCTTGTTTTTTTTTTTTGTAAATTAAGGAAATTAGCAGGCAACGAGTTGAGAGATCTATTAAGGTTCTAGTTTACCCGAACGTAGTAACTAAATATCTCCAAGTAAGATCTTAATGGGGTGTATAACAACGGACCGGACAATTCAAAGTTCTAATGTTGCTGTCCGTAAAAGCTCGATGGCGTTCATTTTATTCTAACCCAACTTAATGATTTTTTCAACTGACATAAAAAACATATTTAAGATAGTAGATACCAACATAACACTACTAAAATCGTACTCCCCTCTTTTTTTCCAGCATCGGAATGGTTCTTTCTGTTTTGTTTATTTTTACTCATCTCCTACCCTTCCTTTTCACTTTGAAAGAGATTTGCTTTCACCCCATTTTACTTTATAATGTGGAAATACACAAGCTTTCTTATGATCCTAGTCATTATAAATGCACACAAAAAGATTATATATTTCAAGGGAACTGCAATATTTATTGATTAAAAATTCACATCACTGCAACAGCATACTTAATGCGAAATTCACAAATACTCTTGGGGTAAGGAGCGCCTCGAATGCTGCGCCACTCCGTACCTCTTTAAATACAATCTCAAAACGTAGACTGCCTCCGTCCGATGGCGTTCATAAATTTTCATTTTATAAAGTACACTTTCGGAGGGGTGTATACACTCTGCAGTAGTTCCCTCGGGCCGGGCGCCCAGCAAAAAGATATTATAATATAAATAAACAAATGGTAAACTTATAGCATTTCACCAATTTCACCCTTAAAAGGATTTTATTTAGTTTTTTTTTATTGCTCCCTAAATAGCTTTTCTGCGAGAAGTTGAGTTTTATGTTACTCTTCCTCTTAGCTCCAGCAGCAGCTCAATGTTGTTATTTCTTTCTAGTAAAGTTCGGAAATATTTTCATCTCGTGGTTCCGTCCGGGTTCAAATGCTTTCCTGCAGCTAAGCTATAAAATTTTCATTAAGCACCAGCAACAAAACCATCTTAAGAAATTCATAGACGGTATGAGGACAGCCAGACTTTAGAGTTTATTGGTCTGGTTTTTTCCTCGTTTAAAATCAATTTGCACGCTAGAAATGATATGGCTTCTCTCAAGAAAGGGTTTATAAATGAAAATTGAAAAAAAAAAAAAAGTAATTTGTGTTTGTAGCAAAGTATATAAAGATGACCGATGGATTACACTAGTTAGTATCAGTGTAAGGAGCTTCATTAACCTTTGGGATCGATTTTATGCTGATGAGTTTTTTTTTTATAACTATTTAATTAAAAACGTATTAAGTAATATTTAAGACATGTCTTAACTTCCGAACAGTGCGCCTACGTGTAAAAAGAAATATTATTTTTCGATATACATAAAACGGAAAAATTGAGTGGATTTTCACGTCCTTCGGTTTATCATGGGTCACCACACCAATGAATGTAGTCTGTCTGCTGTACTCGACATTAAATAGAATTTTATCACGAATGGAATTTCTAATAAAAGATACACTGGAATCCCTTAGGGAAATTCTAAGTTTTATCGTTTTCCACAAGTAGACGATTTAATTCTTCGAGTTCATATTTTACCTAAGAATTCCATATAAAAGGGAAAGATATTTTCAACGGCATTTTACGGAACTGAGTGTTCCACAAATAATGCGGTGTGTATATAATTACAGCTAAAACCAAATAATGCATTCTTCATGGATATAGAATTATTATGAGAGAAATTCCAGTTTCGATAATTGAAATGAATCATCCAGTTGAAGGAGAGTAAAATTGAAATAACTAGTTAAATCCGTCCAGTGTGAGTGGAATTCTTATTTAATTATAGTTAGTTAATTTCATAAAGATAGTTTAGGAATTGTGTAAGATATAGTTGCTTCCTCGGAGATGCATTGTGCTTAACCATCTCACTGTGTAGGTACCACTCGTTACTTCGACTTGTCAACCATAGTTCAATGACTATTTGAAGCATCTTAAAAATCTGAAGATTAAAGCGTGTTCATCTCTTGGAGACTGCCAATCTTTTTGGTGACTTCTGTCAACATATATACTACCAAGATTACAATGACAGCAAGTGATACCAGGTTATGCCATGGACTAACCGCCAAAATGAAGAAAAAAGATCGCCCAAAAGACGCCGAAATATTTGTTTTTAATAAGGGTGAATTTCTGATAAAGCGGTTGCTATTTGATTAGTTTTTAACGATTTAGACGATTATAGGCTGCATTATACTAGAAAAAGTATACCCGTGCGATACGTTTCTTTACAAAAAAATTGCTGCCAAATCAAAAAATTGCTCCTTTAAAATGAAAAAAAAAAAAAAAATATTGTCAATTTAAAAAGTTATGAAAGAAATATTGAAACGGTTTTAGTGACAGTCCACCCAACACCACACCAACAGCCAAAAAATTACTATTTTCGATTTGAGCGGCTGTAAACATTACTGAAGGCACTTTCACATCAAAAACAAGAACTGAAAAAATGTAAACCGAAAAACTGAATTTATTCCACTTTAAAACAAGAGTTTTGCTCTAATGATTTCAAATCATGGGAAATAGGATAAAATAAGAACTTTACTGAGAAAACAGTTATATTTAACTCATATTTTTAAGAAAAACACAACTTTTATGTTTCATCAGTCGAATTTAACATAAAAGTTGTGTTTTTCTTAAAATTCTAAGTTAAATATAACTGTTTTTTCAGTAAAATTATTAGTTTATCCTATTTCCCATTTTCCCATGATTTTATTAATCATTGAAGTAAAAATCTTGTTTTAAATTGGAATAAATTCTTTGGTTTACATTTTTCGGTTCTTGTTTTTGATGCGAAAGTACCCTGAATCTCACTGAAATTTGGCATAGAAGTTTGAATTACATTATCTAACAAATTATTCTAAATAAACATTTTAACACTTTTGCAAATCCATACAGTTTTTAGCCACCCTTACGTAATGTATTTATATGCTTTTGTTTTTGCTGTGAACTGAACAATTTCTGAACCTTAAGTACCTTAATTAAATTCCAAACTTTTTTCTTTTTAGGTAGAATGACATGTCCAAGAATCATTTAATGTGAATAAAACCCATTTACCATATTTTTCATATTTAGATTTTTAAATAAATCTTTATATATCCATCACCAGCTTTTGGACATCTGAGTTCACTGTAATGTAGATAGCAGGCAGTTCAGAGCTTCATAGCTGTCCTGATGAGATCGTCCTGCACTGCTAATCAAAACATGCAGTATGCTCTCAAAATTTCTTTACAAAATTTTGATTTTCATCTACAAAGCCAGTAACTGACCAGTACCTCGATACTTGTCTTTTAAACATTGCACGCAGTAGACGGAAAATTGAGCAAAAATATAAACAGCGTCGCGCCCAATTGGGCGTTGGGCGCATTTCATGAAAATCGAAGCGCAGATTTTGTAAAAAGGTAGCCGGTAGGCAAGCCTTGAGGCGAGCTGCGAGGAAGCCTGAGAGAGGTCATGCCTGAGGCTTGCGTGGATGTGTCTCTGCCTTTAGGGTATTTGTCGATAGAATTAGGGAAAGCTCCACCTTGTTAAGCGTAGATTCGGTTTTTATCCCTAAAATATACGTAGGTTTTCTCCCTCAAATGAGGGAAGTTTAGTACCCACCCCCCCTAATAAAATTTAGGGAATATTCCCAAAAATGTAGGAAATTTTCAAAATAAAAATTTATTTTTCTCCTTAATACGTAGGGAATTTTAAAATGAAGGGACTATTCCCTAAAATTTGGGAAATAGGTGATGACACCACACCATAAGTGATAGAACACAACCCCCTTTAAAAAAACATAAGAATGAACTGAAGAGCTCATTTTTATAGCCCATACTATTAGTACGGAAGTTATGTTGGTGCCCCGGGCACGCTCAAACAAAATATTGAAAAACAATATATGACTTGTTTCAAAAACAATATGCGAATTAAAGGGTTTTCCAATAAGAGGTGTTATTTTAATTAGCCAGCTATTTCGGTAGATGTCACTTTTGGAGCTGTCATTTTTTGACATTTGACAAGTAGAAACTACGCCATTAATAAAAATGGAACGATACACGATTCAAAAATGCATTGAAATTATTAAAATTCACTATAAATATGGTGAAAATGTGGCAGAGACGGTTCGTAAAACTCGAACATTTTTGGGTCGTCGTGAAGCATCTTGTCGGACCGCAATACAGAAATTGGTAGACAAATTCGAGCTGTCGGGACAAGTTAGTGACGTGAAGAATAAAACCCGTGCACGTCGCTCAAGAACAGCCGAGAATATTGCTGCTGTAACCGAAAGTGTTGAAGAAAACCCAGGTTTGTCCATTCCTCGCCGTTCTTTGGAATTAGGCATTCCACAAACGTCATTACACCATATTTTGCATAAAGATTTGGATCTTAAGGCTTATAAAGTTCAGTTAACACAAGCACTCAAGCCGGCCGATCATCAACAACGTCGAGTCTTTGCTGATTGGGTCCTTGAAATGCATGAAAATGATCCGGAATTCCATCGAAAACTCATCTTGAGTGATGAGGCCCATTGCCACCTCGATGGCTTCGTCAACAAGCAAAATTGTCGCATCTGGGGCTCGGAAAACCCAAGAGTTATTGTTGAAAAGCCTCTCTATCCTCAACTTGTGACTGTTTGGTGCGATTTACGGTCTCGCGGGGTCATTGGACCTTAGTTTTTCGAAAATGAGGCTGGAGCAACAGTTACGGCCGGAATTGGATGGTATTGATCTGGACAACGTTTACTTTCAACAAGACGGCGCTACGTGCCACACAAGCAACGAAACCATTGATATTTTACGGGAAAAGTTTCCGGACAGTGTTATCTCTCGAAGAGGTGATCACAATTGGCCACCGAGATCTTGTGACTTAACACCTTGCGACTTCTTCCTTTGGGGCCACGTGAAAGAGAAGGTCTACACCAACAGCCCAGCGTCGATTCAAGACCTTAAAGATGGAATTCGTGAGGCTATCGAGGACATAGGGCAGCCACTTTGCGATTTGGTTATGGAAAATTTCATGAAAAGGATATGGTCCTGTAGGCGTGGTCGTGGTGGTCATTTGGCTCATGTTATTTTCCATTATTAACGGCATACCTTCCTCTTTATAATGAAATAAGGATCCGATCATTTATCTCAAAAAATGGCATTTTGCTTTGAATATCAAAATAACACCTCTTATTGGAAAACCCTTTATTTAGTTTTTAGAATGAAATATCACACAATCATTTAATGTGAATAAAACCGGTTTTCCATTCTATTTTATATTTTTAAATAGAACCCAAAAAGCGCAAAAAAAAAAATAGTGTCGCGCCCAATTGGGCTTTGGGCGCTTTTCATGAAAATCGAAGCGCAGATTATGTAAACAGATAGCCAATTTTACGGAAAAGCGCCCAATCTGGCTTCACTGATGACAGCACCGAGACCGGTGGTATCATTTTGTTTTCATTTCTCCGACGCAAGTCTTGAGGCGAGCTGCGAAGAAGCCTAAGAGACCAAGCCTGAGTATTCTTGGAAGTGTCTCTGCCTTTATGGCATTTGTCGATAAGATTAGGGAAAGCTCCACCTTGTTAAACGTAGATTAGGTTTTTATCCCTAAAATGTAGGTAGGTTTTCTCCCTCAAATGTAGGAAAGTTTTGTAGCCCCCCTCTCTCTAAAATTTAGGGATTATTCCCTAAAATGCAGTAAGTGTTCAAAATAAACATTTATTTTTCTCCTTAAAATGTAAGAAATTTTAAAATTTTGTTTTGTTTTTTTTTCCTTAAAATGTAGGAACTATTCCCTAAATTTAGGGAATAGGTGATAGCACCACACTCCACCATAGATAATAGAACACCACCCCCTTTAAAAAACATAAGAATGAACTGAATAGCTCATTTTTTTTGGCCCATACTATTAGTACGGAAATTATGTTGGTGCCCTGGGCACGCTTAAACAAAATATTGACTTGTTTCAAAAACAATATGTGAATTATATAAACGAAAATATAACAATAACAACAATAACAATATATTTATTTCTGAATATAGTACACAAGATTAGTAATCTTCTAATTGTACAAATTTTTATCTGGCGCTAGAAATAACTTACAGTCTATAACAAACCACACTGAACATGTTGGCTAATAAAGCTTAACTAAGGTAAAAATAATGACAAGAAATAAAGAAATAACAATATATATAAGAAAACAGAAAGCAAAACTAAAGTAAGATAATGTATAAAGCATAGTGATAAATTACTGCGAGGACAGAAAAAACATGCAATGCATACAATAAAGAAGACTGGAAACGTGCTCTTATAAGTCGTCTAAACGCGTTGACCGTGCCAGCCCCCTGATACTTAAAGGGAGAGTGTTCCATAAACGAGCAATTTGAACACGGTAAGAACCTTCCATGACTAATTTTCGGAAACTAGGAATAATGATGTTTCGATTTCGCCGAGATGTTGTCATTTGAAAAAATTCTCTGAGATAGCCTGGCTTACCTGAGTGCAACAAGTTATAAAGATATAGCAAAGCTCTTTGTTCCAGGTAAGCGACCAAAGAGTAGCCAAGTACCTGCAGTCGGTAAGGGGAGACATGGTCAAATCTGCGTAGTCCATAAACAAATCGTACACAATCATTAAATGCAACCTCATGTTATGGTTGTGGGGCTCCTAATCTTAAATGGTACTAGTTATACTGCGGTAGTCTTTTATTACAGGAAAATCGATAATAATGCAGAGCTTATACGCAAATACTAGTCTCCCGAACTCTGAAGCGAACGCATAACGCACCCAACCCATGGAGCCTGGTCACGCATGAAGTGGGCGACAATGGAACAAACAAACATAAGATAAATAATAAATAATTCGGAATAATTTATTTTTGATAAGGTTATATTTGTCTGATATTTGTTAAGGCTTTTTTTTTAATGATCTTAAATCTTAATTACCTATTTTACTGCAGTTCACTTAAATGAAAATTTTGCTAAAAGTGTTTCTGCTCGCAAGTCCTCATTTTTATTTTTAATGAATTTTATTTAGAAGAGCTTATCCAGTTTCCTCCAAAAAAAAAAAAGAGAGAAAAAAAAAACATAAAAGCAAGAAAATGGAAAAAAAATTCAATTCCCTGGCTTAAATCCACTTAAAATGCTGAATGGGGGGATCCGCCACCCGAAGTTAGCCGTTCGTTTCGCCATCATGGAACACCACTTTCAAAACAATATATTATTAATTTCAAGAGTTGAGGCCTTACGAAAAGACACAAGTTGTCAAATCTATTGGAAAACAGCGTAAATATTTCAAGTTGGAATTGAAACGAGAGAGCTTCCGGGCAAGGTGAGGATTGTCTTCCGAGAGTAGGCAAGTTGGTGGAACGGGGACTGATAAAAAAAAAAGCATTTAGAACTCTAATTAAAAATTTTGGAAAAAAGTTTGAAAAGAAATAAAATTAAATTAAAGAAAAAATTTAAATAAAACCGAAAAATAAGAAGGAAAACAAAAGGAAGGAGGAATCTGGATGAGTCCGCAATTGGGATTTATTTTGTTGGAATAGATATAACTTGCGTGCAGAGACAAGCTAAGTATATACCTATTTTGCATACATATGTACTTAATAGTAGATAGTATTCTCTGTTTTGTGAAATCGTTGCTAATTAGTGCTGTAGTCTTACCCTTTTTTTTTTGAAGTAAAGAAAATTGAATTATAAAAATTGTGTTGTACATCGATTGAGTTTCGTGGTAATTCTCACAAAAAAACCACGTGGCGCCCAATTTTTCCTACTAGTCGTTCATTTTAATAATACCCGCCCTGTCTCCACTGAGCTACACTCTTACGCATCAGGGGAAGCGTAACATTTTTGGCGCCCAACGTGGGGCCATACAAAAGAAATATTTTATTTCAGAATTGCAGTCTAAATTCTGTGCTGTGGGCATTCATAACAAAGGAAATATCGGCTAGTGGGGCATAAATAATAAGAAGTGAAAATAAAACTAAAATTACAATAAATTAAATTACAGAAAAGCGAAAAAAAATTTTTTTGATAAGACATTTGGAATTTATTGATTTCGTCTAGCATCATTGCTGGATTTTTTTTTTTTAACTGCAATTCACGCCACGTTATTTGTATAGCTATGTGCGTGTGTACTAAGTGTGCTTTTTGCTGGCGAGCGAATCAATTTTGTGTAATACATCTGTGAGAGTTATATAATACCTACTGTCATTGTGATCGTTATCTCGTAGTCTGATTTTGATCCCGCTATAAGAAATTGAAGCAGTTGATAACATTTATTGTACATTTTTTTTTGTCCATAACAATTATTTCGAACTTTTTTTTCCTTCGAAATATGGGTTCTGCCATTGTGTTTAGAGTATATAGTGAACGCAGAGGCAATGAGTTCACAACTCAATAGATGGCTCTAGATGTACCGAATTGAAGCAATTCTCTGTTCACATTAAATTTGATGATATAAATTTACTCTTTGGTTCTTGTTCGTGCTGCAGTGCAGCTAGATTTGCGCATCGCGTCACTGTTTTTGCATATTCTTCTCGTTCGTTGTTGCCTTCCCGTACCATAGGCGCTGTTTCGTGTTTGTGTGGTGGCTTCACCCATCACTTACTTTGCACAGAATAAGATTGAAGGGCGAAACGGGTACAATGACAATGATTAATTTAGCTATGCATTGATGTGGCGGATTTTTTGGGATCACTGACTTTTTCATAATTATGTACTAAGAAAAACAGAGGAGTAAATGAATGTTTTCTTAGAAGGGAATCTTTAACATATTTTTATACCCTAGATGAAATCATAGGGGTATACTAAGTTTGTCATTCCGTTTGTAACACCTCGAAATAATGATGGTAGAGCAAAATGGATTGGACACCCATTCATAATATTAAAAGTTATTTCGATTTTTGCATGTCCGTCCGTCCGTCCGTCTGTCCGTCCGTCCGTCCGTCCGTCCGTCCGTCCGTCTGTGCGCACGATAACTTGAGAACGCGAACACGTAGAGAGCTGAAATTTTGTACACAGACTTTAAAAAAAAAAGTAAAATTAAGTTCGAAAATGAGCCAAATCGGGCAACTCCTTCGTGGGGTTGCCATATAAAAATTTCGTTTTCCGCTATATATTTGGTCACTGCCTGAGAACGCGTCGACGTAGAGAGCTGAAATTTCGCACATGATGTTTTTACTACATTAGGAAATAAAATGTCAAAAATGGACTAAATCGGGCAACTCTTTCTTGGTGTTGCCATATAAAAATTTCGGTTTTTTACGTATCCTTTGAAAACGATCAGTCCAAGACATTTTTATGGTACTAAAAACTTCTGCAGAATACGAAATCCTATAAAATTGGTTATAATCATTTTGTCTGTGCGACAAACCGTTCTAGAAATATATGCGAAAAACAACTTCAAAATCAATACTTGAATAGATCGGTGACCATACGAAATTTAATACGGGCATTCATCTAGGGTATCCTAAGAATTGGTCTTAGACCAATTCTAGCTTTTTTACTTGTTTTGCATGACGTTTGTTTTTGTGGATTTTAATTTCCAATTTTTGAGGCTGCATATGAATGAAGACCTAATGGTTTCTTTTATATTGAAGGAAGCATGATAAGAAAATATACATTTACGTAGATAGACCTGGGGATTACACGAGGAAGTACAGCTTGTATGCAAGCCTCCCTTCCATCGCGTTTTTAAAATTGACAGAAGAAGGTAGTTCGATTGGTATTTTATCAGCTTTATGGAAAATCATTTAGAAAAATGGCATTGAGACAAAGTTTTATGTATGTCGGCGGAAGTCGCTTTTGCAAACTTTGATATTAGAAAATTTTCTGGAATTTAAGAAAATAATTTTTGTGTATATTAGAACAAACAAACAAATAAATTGATTTTAAAAATCTTGAGGTAGGTAAAATTTCATGAAAAGGATATGGTCCTATAGGCGTGGTCGTGGTGGTCATTTGGCTGATGTTATTTTCCATTATTAACGGCATCTCTTTATAATGAAATAAAGATCCGTCCATTTATCTCAAAAAATGGCATTTTTCTTTGAATATCAAAATAACACCTCATATTGGAAAACCCTTTACTATCAACTACACCAGCCTACCCATATGCTCGACTCAGTTTTCAATTCCACGAAATATTTCTAGTTTACCTATATTTTACCAAAAAGAATATCTACATATATTAACAAAAAACAATAAAAATGGGAAAGCAGAATGTGAGTACGAGCCAGAACAGAGGAAAAAATTGGTATATTCATACATATATATAAATTATTCCAAGAACGAAGTCATGGACTCTCTTCTAACGAATCAGCGTTGCTAACAAAATTAGAGCAATTCAACGAGAAAATTAATCACATCAACTAACATCATTATTGTTTGCCCGTCTCGTCACTATTCCATGCAAAGTAGAAAACGAAGCCACGCAAACACCGCTGACAGACGACGGTACGAGAACGCCACGGAATATGTGCCGAAGTGTGAGTGGAGCATGCCAGCGCCAGGCAACTGGCTGGGGTAGTGAATAGGCTTGAGTCTCGGATAGTACAGCGACGTGGCGCCTCTGGCGAGCAGTGTACCCAACAGCCGATTTCCATTCTTGCGTTCACTATATACTCTAAACACAATGGTTCTGCATATTAAATTAAAAACAAACAAAGAAAAGGAATGTCGTATATCGAACGACCTTGTAGCTAGTTCTGCTTACATAATGTAAAATTATTTAAAAGCATATCAAAGCATATTTAATACTATAGCACGGGATAATAGTCAACATAATTTGTATGATCAGCATAGCTGTTGAAAGCTAGGAGCAATAAGGAAATTTGTATGTGTTCTTAGAACTCCAGATAAGAAGAGCTAATATTTTGTCGTTTCCTTGGTCTCATTGTGCTTCGTGACTTTCTCGTAATGTCTCAAAGCTTCGGATAGCTGCTAAATGACATCGTGGTGGTAAGTGAGAAAAGAATTTCCCTTTTTTTAAAAGCATCTAACATCACATTAGCATTAGATTTAACATTAGTTCCAATTTGAGTAGAAATAGTGGGAGTTGCAGTTTTCTTTCACATTATATCATTAGTGGTATATGTATATGCGGATTATTATTTTCGGGAATAATAACGAATAAATCTGTTTCCGGGCTAAGTTGAAGAACTAATTAAAAGCATTTGTAATACCTAATATGTATATAGTAGTGTCTTGAAGCTACTTCTGACAACATCTCTCCTAAGTGTGCAACTGCATTTTCGTATATACATATGTTAAGTGTAATTGAATTGCTGATGGGTTTTCGCTAATCCCTAGTATACTAGGAAACTTCGGTGTATCTTAACTAATCCTACATGAAGATTGCCCAAATTGAGCAAGATTTTCGCTGATGTTCCGTTGATGTGCTTTGGACCATCTTCTGAATTTATTATTTGCATTATTTTGGAATACCGACTAGTCGCAAATATATCTATGATATTTATTGAAGCTATTTTGTTTTGTCTAGTTAAATACGGTTCCCTTCTGTTTCACATTCATTCCTTTACATAAACTTATTATACGAACGATTCGTTTAAGAGCATAAATTTAATTTTTTTTTGTTCTGGAGCTAAATAAAAGACAAATTTTTTCTCTGAACTTTCCATTTTAATTGAGGAAAATGGAAGTCAACAGGCTTACTCAAGAAGAACTGAGTTACCAATTGCTGGTGCGGGGTTTGGATACAGGATCCGTAGAGGATATGAGGAAGAGTTTGCGCGGCGCATGGAAAATAGAAAAAACTGGAGAAAAGTTGGAAGCAGAGCAGTATCCTTTCACGTTCGAGGCAGACATGGCAGCTCTTAAAAGTAAAATCTTTGAAGTAGGCGAGTTGATACAGAAATTTACAGGGAGTGCTAAGAGTACGGATTATGCGAAGATAATGACGAAAATTAATTGGGCGTTTGATAGACTCAACCGAATGAAGCCAGAAAAAGCAGATCAATCCAAGGTAAAGGAAAAATTAAAACAGGAACTTGTCGCTGTTTTGGGTGCAATTCAGACTGAAGTCGAAGTTGACGCCACCGATGATTCTTCATCCGAGGAAGGGGGTACTTCATATTCCATTTTGAATACAAGTGATCGTACTTGGCACAAGATTCCAATTTATAAATGGGATCTTAAGTTTTCGGGAGAACAGAGCCAGTCCCTCAGCTCCTTCCTAGAACGAGTGGAGGAATTGAGTGAAGCCCGAGGCGTCGCTAAATCGCAATTATTCGCTTCTGCTCTTGATTTGTTTATAGGTCGCGCGTTAGTTTGGTATAGGGCCAACAAGAGCAAATTTAGTTCTTGGAAAGACCTGGTCAAAGAGCTTCGAGCAGAATTCTTACCAATTGATTACGATGATCGGCTCACTGAAGAAATCAAGAGACGAACTCAAGGTAAGGACGAAACGATGGGCACGTATGTCGCTGTAATGACTACCTTATTTAACCGACTAACCATACAAATGGACGAGTCCCAAAAACTGAAGATTTTGAAGCGTAATATAAGCCCTTTTTACCAGACCCAGCTGGGCTTGAGCGAGGTAAAAACGGTAGAAGAACTTGTTGATTTGGGGAGAAAACTGGAGGCCATTCGAGCATCCGTGGAAGCGTTTATACCTCCACCTTCTAAAAAAAATACACACCTATTAGAACCAGACTTAGCCTATGTGTCTTGTGAAATGACAAGTGTTTCTGTAATAAATCAAGTAAGTAGACCAGCGTATAGATGTTTTAATTGCCAAAGAGATGGCCACACTTTCCGCTTCTGTAGAGAACGCCGTCGATGTTTCGGGTGTGGTGCAATTGGGGTAACTCGCGCTAGATATCCAAATTGCTCCAAGGATGTTCCGAGTACTAGTAATGCCGCTAATGGAGGGAATAATCAATATAATCCGGGAAACGGAGCACGAGCTCAGCAGTGAGCGGCACCCTGAGCTCCGACGTACCCACACGAGCCGCGACAGTCAAACACGTTAGTATATTTGCTCATAATCGGGAAGAGGATAAGGGTCATTCACAATCAGCTATGCTAGATTTTATATTCGCTCATGTGAAAGGGGATGAAAGACCATATTTAAATATATCAATTTTCGGTGTTTCATTGGTAGGTCTACTAGATTCAGGTGCCTCCAGGACAGTTATCGGGGATAGTGGGTGGGCAAAACTAAGGACAATGGGATTGAGACTAAGTAAATCCGATATAAATTTGGTGACACTCGCGAATGGAGATAAAGTGGGAGTCATTGGATCAATAATTCTGCCTATACAATTGAGTGGACGTTTAAAAATTTTTGATGTGTTAGTCATACCATCCCTCCCACATGAACTTATTTTGGGAACGGATTTTTGGAAAAAAATGGGTATCACTGCGAATTTAGAAGAAGATTGTTGGAGTTTATTAAATTCGGCAAATGAAAATCAAATATGTTCTGTTGAAAGTCGTTCAACTCTCGCCTCAGATCAGAAACGACAGTTAGAAATCCTCGTTGAAAGAATGAAACAGGAAATGGGTACAGGGTTAGGTTGTACGAATGCCGTTGAACATGTGATCAGAACAAACGCAACTCCAATTAAACAGAGGTATTACCCTGTTTCTCCTGCTCTTCAAAAAATTATAAACATCGAACTTGACCAGATGCTCGAACAAGGCATTATAGAGCCTTCCAGCAGCGCTTGGGCGTCACCAATCGTTATGGTGAAGGAAAAAAATGATGATTATAGGTTCTGTGTGGACTTTCGAAAACTGAATCGAGTTACGGAAAAGGACGCTTATCCAATTCCATATGTTTCTTCCACCTTGGACAAACTTCGAGATGCTAAATACATTTCATCTCTAGATATAAAATCAGCCTTTTGGCAGGTCCCAATGGAGAAAGGATCGAAACAATATACGGCCTTCACGGTACCTGGACGAGGCTTATTCCAGTTTTGTAGGATGCCATTTGGCTTAACCAATTCTCCGGCGACCTGGCAAAGATTGATAGATCGAGTGCTGTCTGGTAGCTTAGAAGAGTATGTCTTTGTTTATCTCGATGACGTTATTATTGTCACCCAAACTTTCGGAAAACATCTACAAATCCTAGAAGAGGTATTTAATCGGTTACATAAAGCGGGCCTAGTAATAAATTATAATAAATGCGAATTTTGTAGAGCGGAGCTCAAATATCTGGGGTATGTTGTGGGGGAAAACGGTCTGCAAGTAGACGCCGACAAGGTCAAAAGTATTTTAGAAATCCCACGCCCAAGGAATGTTACTGAGGTTCGCAGGTTTATAGGTATAGTAGCATGGTACAGACGATTTGTGCCTTCATTCTCTTCCCTTATTACTCCCATAACAGCTTTGTTAAAAAAAAAAAGAAGATTTAATTGGAGCGAAGATTGCGATCAAGCTTTTAAACTGGTAAAGGAGAAATTAATTAGTGCCCCAATTTTGTCCTGCCCCAATTTTGACTTACCGTTTATAATTCACACTGATGCCTCAGGATACGGAGTTGGAGCGGTCCTAACGCAAGAGCAGGATGATGAGGTAAAGGTAATAGCTTACTTAAGTCGTCCTCTTAACCGTTGCGAAAGGAACTATTCCACCACGGAGCGGGAATGCCTCGCCGTTTTGTGGGCTATAGATAAGTTAAAGCCCTACATAGAGGGTACTAAATTTACGGTGGTCACAGATCACGCTTCCCTGGTGTGGTTGCATAATCTGAAGGACCCAACCGGTAGACTTGCTCGTTGGGCTGTAAAGATGCAACAGTTTGATTTTGCTATAGTCCACAGGAAGGGGAAAGAGCATAATCTTCCAGACCTTCTCTCACGATCGGTTCCTGTTATCGATTCCTTAGACACATCAGTAAATATCGGTAGAGATAAATGGTTTAACAAGATGGTCGAACAAGTCAGATTAAAGCCTTCAGCTTATCCGGATTGGCGCATTGAGCGGGGAAAACTTTGGAAGCACTGTGAAGTTAGATATCCCTCTTTGGCAATAGAATCAGACTACTGGAAACAGGTGATCCCAAAAGGAGAACGTAAGGAAGTGATGTATAAGGCACACGATGATGCAACGTCAGGTCATTGCGGCATCCAAAAATCATACAATCGGCTGCAGCGGCAGTTTTATTGGCCAAAAATGCGGAAAGACATGGCAAAATATGTACGAAATTGTAAAACGTGCCAATCGGTTAAGCCGGATCTTCAGAAGCCTGCGGGATTAATGGCCACACGGCAGATAGCTTCCCAACCATGGGAGACATTGTGCATTGATCTCATCGGTCCTTTACCTAAATCTTCTCGGGGTTACTCTTTTATTTTAACGGTTGTAGATCAGCACAGCAAATTTGTGTTGCTATTTCCTTTGAGATCAGCCACTGCAAGGTTAATATGTCATAATATCGAAGATCATGTCATCTTGTTATTCGGTGTACCGAAAAACATTATTTGCGACAATGGCGTCCAATTTAAGAGCAAGGAATTCGGAAAACTTTGTGAGGGGTATGGGATTAAGATTAACTTTACGGCGTTGTACCACCCTCAAGCGAATCCCTCGGAGAGGGTTAACCAAGTGGTGAAAACAATGCTTCGTGCCTATGTATCCGACAATCATCGGAATTGGGATTTTCAGCTCCAGAAAGTAGCTTGTGCAATTCGCACGTCACAACACGAAGCCACAAAATTAAGCCCATATTTCATAAACTTCGGAAAAGAAATGGCAGTTGATGGAAATAACATAACAGCTTTTGAGGATAACTCAGGGCTAAATGCAGAATTGCATGCGGAAGCGTTAGAAGTGGTACGAAAAGACGTGAAAAAGAGGCTTCTTAAGGCATCGGAAACAAGTAAAAATCGTTATGACCTCCGTCGACGGGACGTAAGCTTTATGAAGAAAGATCTCGTATGGAGGCGAAATTTTGTCTTATCGGACAAAGCGCAGTATTTTGCTGCTAAGTTAGCACCAAAGTATGTTGGAGCATTCGTTATTAGGCGTAGAGTGTCGCCCTGGACGTATGAATTGGAGGACGCAAAAGGGAAACAGCATGGCATTTGGCACGTAAAAGATTTGAAACCGTACAGTACATCGCCGCCCGATAAAGATTGATGTGATTATAGGAAGACAGGCTTCGTGCTACTTGGAGCATACTCACTTAAATTCCTCCTGCTCTAGGTCTTGTTCAATGACGCTTATTGCATTAATGACAACTTTATTGGCGGAATGCTAATGTGTTAGTTGTGTTGGGTGAATGGTGACACTACGAAGGTATTATATGTTATGTTGCATGCACCTTTTTATGTTTGGTAAGAAGATTTCGATTGCTGCGAAATCTTCTGGAAGAAAAGGGGGAGTTGTTATGGTTGTGGGGCTCCTAATCTTAAATGGTACTAGTTATACTGCGGTAGTCTTTTATTACAGGAAAATCGATAATAATGCAGAGCTTATACGCAAATACTAGTCTCCCGAACTCTGAAGCGAACGCATAACGCACCCAACCCATGGAGCCTGGTCACGCATGAAGTGGGCGACAATGGAACAAACAAACATAAGATAAATAATAAATAATTCGGAATAATTTATTTTTGATAAGGTTATATTTGTCTGATATTTGTTAAGGCTTTTTTTTTAATGATCTTAAATCTTAATTACCTATTTTACTGCAGTTCACTTAAATGAAAATTTTGCTAAAAGTGTTTCTGCTCGCAAGTCCTCATTTTTATTTTTAATGAATTTTATTTAGAAGAGCTTATCCAGTTTCCTCCAAAAAAAAAAAAGAGAGAAAAAAAAAACATAAAAGCAAGAAAATGGAAAAAAAATTCAATTCCCTGGCTTAAATCCACTTAAAATGCTGAATGGTGGGATCCGCCACCCGAAGTTAGCCGTTCGTTTCGCCATCATGGAACACCACTTTCAAAACAATATATTATTAATTTCAAGAGTTGAGGCCTTACGAAAAGACACAAGTTGTCAAATCTATTGGAAAACAGCGTAAATATTTCAAGTTGGAATTGAAACGAGAGAGCTTCCGGGCAAGGTGAGGATTGTCTTCCGAGAGTAGGCAAGTTGGTGGAACGGGGACTGATAAAAAAAAAAGCATTTAGAACTCTAATTAAAAATTTTGGAAAAAAGTTTGAAAAGAAATAAAATTAAATTAAAGAAAAAATTTAAATAAAACCGAAAAATAAGAAGGAAAACAAAAGGAAGGAGGAATCTGGATGAGTCCGCAATTGGGATTTATTTTGTTGGAATAGATATAACTTGCGTGCAGAGACAAGCTAAGTATATACCTATTTTGCATACATATGTACTTAATAGTAGATAGTATTCTCTGTTTTGTGAAATCGTTGCTAATTAGTGCTGTAGTCTTACCCTTTTTTTTTTGAAGTAAAGAAAATTGAATTATAAAAATTGTGTTGTACATCGATTGAGTTTCGTGGTAATTCTCACAAAAAAACCACGTGGCGCCCAATTTTTCCTACTAGTCGTTCATTTTAATAATACCCGCCCTGTCTCCACTGAGCTACACTCTTACGCATCAGGGGAAGCGTAACACTCAACCCTACGTGCACATCCCCTATCTAGCCTTGGAAATATCAAACTCCCAAAGGTGAAGAGCGGAATTATGAGTATCCTCACTAACCTTAAGCGGGTGCCAGTAGGTAGAATACTAGCTGAAAGCCACAGCCTACGAAGACCACCGTAAATTTTCCTCATCATAGCGTTTACATAGTCACAACATTTCATTTCGCAATTCAAAACTATTCCCAGATTAGTGACTTTTTTTGAAAAGGGTATAGTATAGCCATTTAGATTCACTGGTGGTATATCTGCTGTATTCAGATTACTACTGTAGTAATAGAGATTGAGTGGCAAACCATTGCATGCCGACCAAGAGCTAATCCTTTCAACGTCTTCGTTAATGCGGGACATACAATCCTCAAGAAGCCCAATTGGTCTGCTCAGGTATATTTGGACATCATTCGCATATAAGTGCATTTTTACATCTTTAACCCTTTGTGGTAAATCATTAATGAACATGCTAAATAGTAGTGGTCCGAGCACCGATCCCTGTGAAACTTCATTTGAAACACGGGACAGATTAGAGAAGGTACCATTCACATTTACTCGCTGTATTCGCTCAGCCAGGAAGGATTTTATCAAGTCTAATGCAGTTCTGTCAAGGTTGAAGAAAGTGCGGAGTTTATGCAAGAGGAGGCTATGATCGACACTGTCGAAGGAGGACGACATCAAGCATATATTTATACTATATATATTTCCATAAAAAATGTAGCATAATACCTAATTCGTTGAATGTTCTCTTCATTATATCCAAGAGAGCTTAAAATTTCGGGAATTTTACGTACTTTGTAGGTTTTATGGTGCCAAATACCTAAATTCATAGAATGTTTCATTGGTTTAGGGAAATTAAGCTGATTTTCCCCTTACATCAGAGGAAATTACGTTTATTTTTAGTGAAAACGTGTCTTAAATTTAGAGAATAGTACTATTATTTTTTACAGTGCACTGTGAATTAATTATGACGATCTTACTAATCTAACAAAGCTTACGCTGACCTAAATACCTATTGTTCGACGCAGCGTTTGTCTCCAATTATATTACAAGCATGGTTTATACATAGTTTTTCAAGCAGTCGAGATTGCGCTCCTTCCACGCTTACAACAGATTCTTCTGCGTCCATCGTTTCTGTTTTGTATTATTTATTTAATTTATCTTTAACATCTGTTTTTATGAAACAGTGAAAGCTTTCTTTGATTATTCCTTTGTACAAGAAAGGCAACAAGTGCGACATTAGCATAGCGACATAGCAAATCGACCAAAAATTACAGAAAGTGTGACAATCACCAATTTTGTTGCAATTTTACATACTTGGAGGGTTTGTGAAAACAAAAATACAAATTAAAAATGTTCCCAATACAATTTCACGAGTTATGGCATTTTCAAAATTTCGCAAAAATGCTGTCGTGGTTTTCTTTAAAAATTCATATATATTTTTCTATTCATGCTAGGACATTCAGTTATCTCGGAAACTGGTAGGATTCACCCTCTCTACTCATACAATCAATTTTTTGCTTGGCTAAGCATGACCTATCCATAGCCTTCAGGTGCAAGACCACATACGGGACACTCTGTATAAAATATTTTTTTTTTATTTTTAGGTAGTTACAGATGTATTTTGGTGAAAATTTCTTGATTTTTAACTGATTGAGCCCATTGAGGTCACAAGCTAAAATATTATAAGGAAAATATTTAAAAAAAAAATTAATAAAATCAAAAATACGTCTTCTAGGATATTCAAGGATGAAGGATGAAATCCTTAATACTGATGTCTTTTTTCAGATATATTTTTAAGGAGTTATTTTCTTAGATAACTTGAAATTTTATTTTTCAAATGAACTATATTTCGCTGTTCTAGCAATTAATAGAAAAATATATATAAATTTTTAAGGAAGACCAGGACATCATTCTTGCTAAATTTGTATTTTTGTTTTCACAAACCTTCCAAGTATGTAAAATTTCAATAAAATTGGTGATGGTCATGTCACACATTTTGCCTATTTAATATGGAATCATCCAGAGCTGAAAATTGGATCCGGATTTGATAATATCAGACTATCCGGGTATCAGGATTCGAATTATCCGGATCCATATTACTCGGATCAGGATTCGAACTATCCATTTCCAAAGTAAGTAAAAAAGCTTCAAAATGTCTTCCAGATTTCATTGTTTCATTGGAAAAATGGAAATGTCATGAAATTTAGATATTCCCAATGAAGCAATACAATCTGGAGGAAATTTTGAACTTTATTTGCTTAGATCCGGATTATCTGGAGCTCCGGATTTGAAGAATAAGATCCTAGTTATTCCGAATAATCCGGATACTTTTAGTTCTACTACATACAGACCTGTCGCTAACTTGAATTGTATTGGTTAAATATTTGAAGCCCTGGTTTGCGACATGGCTTTATGATATGTAAATCTGCTACGACTAATATTTTAGAATTTACTAATTTCTGCATTTCTATGCTATTGAATGCGCAAAGCAAGTCGATTGCATTTTTACGGATTTCAGTACAACTTTCGACCGAATCACACAAAATTTTAATTCATAAGTTGACTGTTCTTGGTGTTCCTAGTGTCTTTATCAAGTGGCTTCGGTCTTATTTATCTGATCGCACGCAGCGGGTTTTATTGCGCGTAGCTCTTTCTAACAAAATACATAATACTTCTGGCGTTCCTCAAAGCAGCCATCTTGGACCACTCCTTTTTATAATTTACATCAATTATGTATCTCTGATTTCGATTAATTTAAGAATACTTTGTTATGCTGACAATGCCAAGATCTCCCCCATTATTTCTAATGAAAACCAGTTTGGAATTTTAAACTCTGACTTAGACACTTTTCATAAATGGTGTGTTATTAACTGCCTTCCTCTCAATATCAGCAAATACTGTTTTGTCCTTTACTCGTAAAATGACGCCTTTGGAATTCAGTTATATTTTAGAGGGATGCTTAACGACTTGACAAAACCAAAGATTTGGGTGTCTTCCTTAATACTCGTCTTTCTTTCGAGGAGTTTAATGACCCAATCATAACGAAGGTTCTTTACTGCACATTCGTTTAATCCATTCTGGAGTATCTCAGTCCGGTTGGTCTCCTTACTATGATGTCTACATAAATCGCATCGAGGCTGTGCAGCGGAGATTCATTCGATTTTCCCTACGTTGGCATCATTGGGACAACCATGTTATTCCTCCTCCATATGTAGACAAGATTAAAATCTTTCTATTTGGTTCTGTTAAGAATAGACGAACAACTTTAAAAGTTGTTTTCGCATTTAACTGTATATAAAGGATTGATCAATTCCCCTGAGCTGTTAAATACTTCCAACA
The DNA here is from genome assembly GCA_963924295.1 of Dioctria rufipes. NCBI lineage: Eukaryota > Metazoa > Arthropoda > Insecta > Diptera > Asilidae > Dioctria > Dioctria rufipes. Next base: position 329,745,191 of record OZ002740.1, on the reverse strand, counting down.
TATTTGTTCCTGTACGATCCTTGAGGAGCCATGACTTCTATGTTGTTCTCAGAATAGTACAAACTATGGCATGCACGATTTCATCAATGTCTCCTTAACCACCAGTCTGATTGCATTGACTTTCATCTTTCAAAAAGACGAATAACAGATCTACTTAGTTAAAGTTAGTTTTCTTTTTTATTATTATTGTTGTGTATACTTTTTGTAAACAGTAATCAGATTATTTACGAAGTTCTAAATAAATAAATAAAATCTTTAAAATAAGTCGGTTCCTTAAAGGAGATTCCACTATAGGTTGGTTGTCGTCTACGATCACTGAGGTCTAGTAAAAGCTTCTTTTCGATGGAAACCCTATGCCTATAAAGAATAGCAAACTATCAAAAACGAAGCGAATGTAGGTTAACTAGTCGCATCTTTCCCCAGACAGAGCTCGCAGATGAAGTCTGCTGCTCAGTACAATATATGTGGTTTCTTTGTGCAGAGAATCAGGCCTTTAATTCAAATGTTTGGGAAGATATTTGTTAAGTCAGCGATCAATAGATGGAAGGGGGTGCGTTAAAACCAGCCACAGGAGTTAATGATTCTTACTAGGTCCACCAATCCTTTGTCTGTAATTTTCTCGAAGGAAGATGCTACATTTGGTAAGGTTGGGGCATTCAAAGCACATGTTGAGCAACTTTAACCTCCTCCTTGTCCATATAGTTTGTACAAAATTATAATTGTATGCAGCTTGAATGCAAGGCAGTGTCGCGTTATAACTTCAGTAAGGCTTCGCACGTCATTTTGGCCCTTACTTAGCAGAGTTTCTGTTTTCCTTGGACATATAACTATAGCTGTCTTGAAATTGCGAATGTGGTTAGAGTTCTCTCAATCTGTGATTATCCGTTTACAGGTCTGTAAAGAATTGTATTTGCTTATTATATTGACATTCCTAGTGATTTTTCTCTTAAGAAGAAGAGGACTTTAGCTGCCTCAATCTTGGATACATTACTGTGGCTAGACACTCAGCAGAGAATAACTTTGTGGTTGGCACCAAGTCACCAAAGCTCGGTATAACAACGCTGGACTAGTCACGATTAAATGGTGTTTAAATCCAAGATTTTTTATTGTAGCTGTTATAAGTTGTTTCCAACAGCCTTACTGCGATATTTATAGCAGTAACCTCAGCTAGAAATACAGTACTACGATTTTTAAGGGATGCTAATGCTGAGAATTCATGAAGTAAATATAAAGACAAATACTTCAAGGTCATTTGCGATTGTCGTCTGTCTACCGCAAAGCTACTTGAGAAACTTTTTTCCAATTATGTCATAGTACAGTACAGTTCGAGGCTTCCCGTATACAGTCCTTCAGTCTCCTGTGACCCAAGTCTGCAGTTATCCACCAGCCTGACTCTGTTAGTGTCAGTGCATTCTTTGCAGCTATGTATATACATTTACAATGAATGTTAAGACGCAGAAGCTGCGGAGCATAATCTCTGTTGTGGCCATTGATAATGTTAATACCGAAACACGCAGCACCTTGAGTCAATCTAAAGCACTATACAACACTTTCATGAGGATAGGTCTTAGAATATCGGTGTATATTTAGTGCACGATGCGAAGATGAATACCCCATTTGTTGCTTAAAGTTTGGCTGTATTTTTACCGCTCCAAATACGAATCTTATACAGTTGTTAAATGCCACTTCCAACTTCCGCGAGCAGCCAGAATCCAGACTAGAAAAGACTAAGTATCCATAGGTAAAAAATTGAACAACTAAAGCTTTGACTATTTTGAGTTTGGTAGTTATTGAAAGAAAATCCGCTTTGCACCAAAGTTTATAAAGTGTACCACAAACCTTACCCAGGATTATATTAACATAATCGCAACAGGTCAGGCGAGAGTTTAGCATGATTTCTAAGTCGCTCCAAGTGAGGCAGAGGATTATTATTTAGGAGAACTGGGGGAAAATTTAATGGATTCAAACCTCTCCTATAAAGTATCACATAATTTGATTTGTTTGCATTCAAGGTAAGATCATTTACCAAAGACCAGTCATTGATGCCCTCAAGATCAGTGTTGATTTTGAGGATACAATCCTCGGATAGACCAACAGGCCACCACCAACAGGCACAGAATAATTTTAATATCGTCTGCATACATATGTATGTTAGCGTTGCGTATCACATACATCTGGTAAGTCGTTAATTTAGAGACTAAATAGAAACGGTCCAAAGATAGAGCCTTGTGGTACACCACGAGACAGAATAAGGGGGTCAGAGAGAAGTTTGTTATTTTACACTTGCTGCGTTCGATCTGACAAAAAACTGTATACAGATGTGTACAGATTCCGCCTCCTGGAGGACCGTTTCTCAATAAGGGCCCAAGATAAATAAGCACTTTAGCCACTAGTTTCACCATCGCTACCTGTTACTGGGACTTGTGTTAGCTGTGGAATTTAGTATACACGTAAATATCAAAAGATGTGAACTTGACTCTGTTTTAATGGATTAAAAAACGTACTAATACTCTTCTGTGATAACTGTTATATTTGCTGATATTGATGGAGTCTTAATAATTACACTACTAGAATCATTAGCATCACCTCTTGGTCGATTTCCATCATCTTTATGAGAAACGACTCAACTGGCACTGATAGGAAATTAGGGCAGTTTTTATGCGTCTATTTGCACAACTTTTACAGGCGTAAGAATAGAAACGAAGAATTTATTTATATCCAAGTGTTAAAGTTATCAATATATCCTAACTATAAAATATACTCTTTTAGCTAATGTTCTTGCCTCACATTAATATGAATACATCCAAAACCTGTGATAACATTCCATAAAGGCTGGCTATTGGATGCCAGAGATTTAATTGAATGCGATTTTTTATATTGAATTCTTGATAGTATGTTTTTTACTGGATTTGTTATTGAAAGGGGCCCACCCTGGAGACTGTATGATTCTTAGAATGAACTCTATAATTCTATTAATGATCTAATTAAATTAGAGAATATGACCAATAGTAATTTACATCTTGTTGTGCTTCATTTTAACATATTTTGTTTTTTGTTTTTATATCTTTAATGTATGTATACAAATATATAACAAAAAGTAGAATTGCAGCCAAATTTGAAATTTAACTAAATCCCAGGATGACTTTGTTGACTTTTAACGACTGCTCTTTTTCATAAAGATATGAGTTTAAAGCTGCTCAATTCAAAACGTCTGATTCCATAAACTTCAATTTATAGTAGTATATCATGATACAAAGATAACAAGGTATGGCCGATTCGAGAGGAACTTTTTGAGTTACTACGTCATGCGGACACAAATGTTATTGCCAATTACAAAAGTAATTTTCAAATTGTCAAATTTCCAAGTAAAGAAGACAAACTCTTGTAATCAAAAATGGGTGTTTCTTCAACAGAAATATTGTGGACTGAAGGAATACGAAAGGGAGTTTATAGAGGATATATTTAGACAATATTTCAGGAAATTGAATTGGACAATCGTTACTGGAACTGAACTTACTCTTTTCAGTTTAGATATTTTCGGAGAATGTGCTGGAGGAATATCAGGTGGAATAACAATATCTCTAGATGTTGAACGACAAGGATTATGTCAGCTGATCATGCAACAGGAAGCTCTCATGCAGTTAAAACGATAATTCGAGGAAAAGGCTTGATAGGATTTCATTTTAAATTGGAAACTCATCTATAAGTAATTATTATATTCAAAATAATAAATCTCACAACGCTTTATATACGATAGCAATTTCATTTTGTTTTACAATACTGAAGGGTATTCAACGGTTGTCATGTATGTTTCCTTTTCATCTTTATAAATGAAGTGAACATTTTTGCCATTTGGCACAATTAATTTTGTAGTATCATTGAACATGGTACCCATTTCTTCGTCACGCAGTTATTATCCAAGGCCGTACTTATCACTATAATCAACCTATTTGGATATCCAGAAAACAGGCAGTTCTGCTGGATCTGTGCTCTTTCTCTTCTCGTAGATTGCCGGCAAGTTGAACGGGATTAATAATTCCTGAGTCCACTTTTGTATGGTTAACTGCCATCACATTTATTTTAATTAAAGTTGTTCTCCTGCTGCTCTTTTTCTCATGATTCTCCAACAGATCAGAACATTGTGCCATTGTCAACGCAAAATTAAGAAGTTGTCTGATTGTTGGCCGGTTTTAGGGATTAGACTGCAACATTACAATTATTATATCAACTTGATACTACAGATTTCACTGAATGGCAATAGTCGCCACATGACGTAAGCATGCAATTGACGGAAAAGTCGGCTATACCTTGTTAATATTTGTATCATGTAATTGGATTCGTACCTACAAAAAAAAATTGTAAATTCTAAAAAACACGTCTGTAACTGTCAAATGACATTAGCCTCCTCATGACGTAGCAAGACAAAAAGTTCCATTCGAATCGGCCATACCCTGTTATCTTTGTATCATGTAATTTAACAATGATTTCCTTCAATTTGGTGTGTTAAGTGTTCTTCGTAACGTTGACGTTCTCTCAGGCAGTGTCGAAATATATATACTGAAAAATGAAATTTTTATATGGCAACCCTATGAAGGAGTTACTTGATTTATCCAATTTTCGAGCTTAATATTACTTTTTTTTTGTAAAGAGACCGTGTGTAATATTTCAACTCTCTAAGTAAAGGCGTTGTCGAGTTGTCATGAATACAGACAAACGGACAGATAAACCGATATTAAAAAATCAAAATAATTGTTAATATTATGCGTGGGTGTCCAATTCATTTTACTCTACCAGCATTATTTATGAGAGTTACAAAAGATTTTATATAGGGTATAAATAAGATGGGTCGAATAATTTTTCATCAAAATCGGTGGGATTGCTGTGAAAGGTGTTCGGATTGCTATAAAATTTCTATACATATATAGTTTCTTTTATTTTTGTCAATTAATTTATTCCATAGTCGTACTATCAATCATTGTTCAGACTTAATTTACCAAAAGTGATTAAAAAATTCATAAAACTCTCGTTTGGTCTCTCTTAGTGTATCCACAATAAAAATTAGTTTTGAATCCGTCATACATTTACAACTTCCTATGCCCCTTTGTGACTTCTTTTTATTTTCAATAATAAAGGATCGAATGCGTCGTTGTACAACTTTAATATCATCAAAATAATAATTGTATGAAAAAGTGTATGCATAAAGCTGCTTCGTTCTATCACTTTTCATAAATTTTTCGTCTTTCGTACATAGTTGAATTGCAATTAAATGCTCTGTTTGAAACATAAATTCTCTGCACATATGATACCTACTACCTCGGTTCTATACACTAATTGCGAATTCACAGGTGAATAATTATTTTACACTTGAAGCATAAAAAGAATAAATTTGCACAAGTAGTATAATACTTTGCGAAAAATCTTTTCAACAAAAACCAGTTCGCATTAATCCGTTCGTTGCTACCCAACTGCCATCTTTGTCTGACTTTGAACCCGTGAGGTATATTATACACACGACAAAACAGCAGCCCTCTAAATCATTAAGAAGCTGGAATAATCAAAGTTCGATTCATGTTCCATGTTCATATATGTATGCAAATCATACGCCTTCTCAGTGCTATTCAGATTTCTGATTCCCGATTCCAGACCAGACATGATTTCCTCAGGGGGAGATAAAAATTTGAAACTCCACAAAGGACTTTAGATTTGGATCAGAGTTTACAACCATAGGATATCAAATTCTGAACCTCGGATGATTGTTTTGTAGTGTGTGCACAATGGACGTAAATAAATATACAATTAATATTTTGGGTGTAGATTTATTATAATTAGGGAAGAACTGACGTAAAATTGCATCCACATACTGCTGGAGAATTATTGACATAAAATTTCACTACAATTTTGCGACGGCGCGGCGTTAATCAAGAAATTTAAGACCTTGAATCCAAAGTGAATTGTTTGTGTTGGTTTTTTATTCTTTCTTTTGTATGTATGGAAAACAATTTTTTTTACATTTACAATTCAAACTATGGTTCGGAAAGTATCGAAACTATAAATTGTGGAAAATGTAAAGCATAATTTTCCTTGGAACATTATCGTTAGGCGGAGGGTGTAGATTATCCCTGAAACTGCATACACACATATGGCCCCGAGACGGTTGATGACCAGGTATGTTTTTTTAACGGATCAATTGAATACAAGAAGAAAAGTACTGAGTGCAACATCCTGCTCGTGGTTCTCTGCGAAAATCGAAGACTTAAAACTACTGAAAGTCTCAGATTATACAACGTTTTAAGAAATAACGTGAATTTAAACGTTCGAGCAGCTAAACGATCCTACTACAAATGCCAATTATACCCTGCCATGCCCCCGAAAATGTTTTGGCGTAATCTGCGAAACGCTGGTCCAAGCAGTAAAGAGATTATCAAATCCACTCTCTGTCCCAACGAGTTAAACAAGTGCTTGAATGGAAATCAGCAATTGGCAGATTCCGATCAATATACGCTACTATTAGACATATCTAATAATAACTCGGCAGATTTAAGTTTCCATGGTGTGGATAGGACTGTGTATATAGTCCCGCAAATTTTTGAATATTATCCCTCCAACAATTATTGGTCGACTGCTGCATGTCTTTAATACCTGTATCTCTAAGTCAGTCTTTTCTATTCCCTAGAAGACTTCTAATGTAGTTCCCCTTCCAAAAAACAAAGGACATGTCTCCATTTTGCGAATTACAGGCCCATCAGCCTGCTTTATTATCTTTCTTTAGTACTGGAAAAGTTGCTGTATTGCCAAGTTAAACGTTTCATAACCTCACACATGAATTCCGGTTTTCGTTCTGCGCTTAGTTGTGACGTATTGAAGAAGACAACTGACAATTAGTCATCTCCATTTTGACCCTCCTTGATTTTTCGATGGCACTTTTTTTTTATACAGGGTGTCCTGGAAGTCGATGTCAAGCCAGAATCGGGTGATAGGCCAAATCATAATAGTTACCAGAAATATATAAAAAAAATCTAAGTCATGTATTTTTTCAAATTATAGAGATTTCTTTTGTTTTCGAGAAGATGTACACCCTGTAATAGGTTTTTAGCTCCTGTTGCTAGAAATCTTTACTTTTTTTTCAATTTTATTTTTCTTATGTAATCCCGAATAGTGCTTATGTAACCTGTTGCTTTTGGAAGAAAGTGTCACATTTTGCCGAACCAAGAATAGAAAATTAATACTTCGCCCAGCTTTAACTGACTGTACTGAAAGGAAGAATTACTTCTTCCATTACAAAAATTTTTTCGAACCAGCTACGCTCTAGGGTACGTTCCCCAATGTTGGAGAGACGTCAGGGTGGTATTTATACCCAAAGCAGGAAAAAGTTGTATAACCAAATCGTTCCGACCAATCAGTCTCTCCTCATTCTTACTGAAGTCCATACAAAAAATCCTAGTCCTACACATTCGAAGTGAAATTTTGAGTAAATCACCACTTCATTTTAAGCAGTTCGCTTATCAAACTGGCAAGTCTACCGAGACTGCCATTCACGCATTAGTCAAAGACCTTGAAAAAGCTCTTGAAGCAAAATAGGTGGCCTTATGTGCATTTGCGGACTCCTTCTATGTCCACAAATGCACAAAAGGCCTTCGAAAATACCTCCTTCGATGCAATTAATCAGCTGCCGAGGATAAAGGCTTTGAGCCCTCCACGGTAAACTGGATAGACTCCATGCTTAGAAGCAAGAGGATAAGCACAACTCTATGGAACTGTTCAATCACGATCAACGCAGCAAAAGGCTGCCCACAAGGAGAAGTTCTCCCTCCACTCCTGTGGTCGATCGTAATTGATGACCTGCTAGAGAAACTTACCAGTTCAGGTTTTAATGTACAAGGCTAGCGGATAATCTAGTAGTCACAATGCGGGGCAAGCATGATCAAGTCATATCCGACCTCATGCAAAATGCCCTCTCCAAAAGATAGAAGATTTCACTAACGGCCCTTCTTCTTGACAACACGGAATTGATATTCTCAGACAAAGTCAAATATCTGGGGGTAACTCTAGATAAGGAATTCGCATCTGCCCAGAGTGACGGACAGAGTGGTGCGATCTCTCTACAAGTGTCGTTGGCTCTGGGCTCTACTCCTATCGTATTCCAAGAAAAACAAAGTTATCCTCATGAGGGTACGTGGACATGAGGCACACAAAGGCAATGAAATTGCTGATGGCCTAGCCAAAAGAGGAGCGGAAACTAAGTTTGTCGGACCATAACCATTTTGTGGCATTTCAAAGTGTTATCTCAGAGTTGCCCTAACCGACTGGGAGAATAAACAAAAATCCCTGTACTGGGCAAGGCTACATGGACTACTTCAGGCAAAAAAGTTTATCGACACCTCTGGCGGAAAAGCAAAAGAACTCCTACTTCTTAGAAGAACAGAGCTCAAAATGATTACTGAGCTCTTCTCAGGCTATTGTTCCTAAAAAAAGTTGGGCTTGACTGACACTTCATCTTTCCGTTTCTGTCAGGATGCTCACGAAACCTCGGAGCCTTGCTCTGAAACTGCGAAGCATTGGCTAGGCAGAGACTACTCCACCTCGAACATGCTTTTCCTCCACCAACCTACGTGTAGAACCTCAATCCCAGAATGGTTCTAGACTTTATTAACAGTCTGAACCTAGAAAGGAAGTAAATGCAACGGGGACTCACAATAGATCTTTCAGGTTGTAGTGATAGCGAGGCTAACGCCTACATACCCCTTCATAAATCTAATTTAAGAGCAGTTTTTGAATTTTTATTCATGAAAAAACAAAAAAAAAAAACATTTATAAATGCTCACCATCCACTTCTAGCCGAAACTGAAATTGTCAATCAGTCGCTGGAAGCACCACTCATGGAATAGCGATAATTTCGTCTCTGATTCTTTGCTTTAAAACATTCAAACTGAGTGGTACTGGGTTGAAAGTTTTACTTTTTAAGTAGCCCCATAGGAAGAAATTAGCAGGCTGAAAGTCTGGACTACTCGGTGGTCAGTTGATGTCTTCTCGGCCACTAATTATTCTTTCAGGAAATAAATCATAAAGAGCAGCTAACAAGTCATTTGTGACGTGGGAATTGGCGCCATCTTGCTGGCAAAATGTGTTTCTGGAACCAAAAAGTCCGGAATATATTGCAATATCGATCAAAACTAACGGAACCGCGACCATGGTTATCCACAAAAAAGTATAGGGTGATAATTCCTTGACTAGATATGGCAGCCCGAACAACAACAATTGACGTATATAGTGGTTTCTTTTTCAATTTTGTTTATTCACGTTGCTGTTGATGTGAAAATTGGATTCATCCGAGAACTATATATTAGTGAAGCTAACACGACTTTTTATTGTTCTGCAGAATTCAACTAGTTTAGGATGATCATCGGGCTTCATTTTTTTCGCAACAACAATTTGTAGGGTTTGAAAATGTAAATATTTGCGATTAATGCGCCTAGCCCAGCCTAGCGGTTGACACTTGTCATGTTTCCCCGCGCGTACCTGTAAAAATAGAAACGAAAAACATTCTGAGACACCTTTTATATTAGAAATAAAAAATTCTTAAATTCATGTAATCTAAATTTCCTTGTTAGGAAGGCGGCAGGCACAGGAGGAGCGATCGTTGCCCCTTCTCTCCCCACCTTATATACGCTTCTGATAACAGAGACATCGGAGCCCCGCATATTCGTCACTCCCAAGGATGTTTTAAGTTGTTAATTGAAACCGGACGGGATTTCCACGGACAATTTATATATCTTAACATAATTTCCCATTAACATACCCCGGAGTCTCATGGGTTACAAGTATTGGTAATGGGCTTGGTCTAAATTTGTGTTCGGGTTCAACCGTTTAATCCATACATGGAGCTACTATTAGTTCAATCTGAGATATAAATTTTTAAAATTGCCCACAAAGCAAAAATTGAATTTATTCAATATTATTTTAGCGAGATACTCTATACTGTAGTTTTGTATTACTAGTTGGATTTGAATAGATTAAAAAAAGGTTGAGAGCCTCAGAAACCCATTGTTCAGCGTCAAGCATTACAAGACATTGCTCATAAATTCAATTAGACGCTCTGACAAAGTTTATATTGGTCCCAACCCTCCTATTTCGCTTCATACAGTACATTTAGGAGGTTTGAGCAACGGAATCTGTATCTCTTACCGGAGAGAGCCCTGACAGAGAGAGTGAGTAATCTTTTCGGTGTGTTTCCTATATATTTAACGTATAGGTCTGTCGATAAATCTCATCCTATGTAAATGATCCCTGAGAATGCAAACGAGGGTTTTCAGGGTTGGCTTAATAAGTTCCAGTAGCTTTTTCGTTGTCCTTACGTTGAGTTTCCCCAAAAGTTCTGTTGTTGTTCTACTCGTGGGGTCACTTAGCCAAGCACAATTGTGTTTGCAGTTGACCCAAGTCAAAATATTAAAGGTGATGTGTTTTAGTACAATCCAATGTGGACACGGAAGTCTCCGAGACAGCTCACTTCCGCTTATATTGCTGTGATCTGTGTCGACTACTTTATTACACCAAGAAAGAGAATTCAGAGTAGTTTTACACTCCTACACCCCAGTACCAGCTTAGAGGGTTTTTGCCAGAGAGAGAGAAAATATTCCAAGCACCTTGTTCTCTGCGTCAGAGATGAGAATATACCTTCCCACTTTCAAAATGGCTTTGATTTCTACCATGATATGGTTTTCAAAGTTTATTTCCATTTCCACACGAGGAACCTCACAGAAAATACTTACTCCGGTGTTTTGCTCCGATTTATATCTGTGTAAAACCCTATGTTAATGGTTGTTGCACAGATTGTAATTCTCATTCGGCCCTTAGAGACTTTCACCTGGGAGTTAGTTTTTAGCATAGTCTAGAGGCCTAATCGCTCTTCTTGTTCGACAGGTACGACCGACTGCGCAATATCGAAGATGGTTTCGTGTGGAACTCTTAATTCAGAAGGAATCCAGCTATGATAGAGATGCAGTCTCAGAGCTGCGACCGACGCCTTCTTCTTAATATGAAACTAGCACTAGCACTTGCTTCATATTAAGGATAATCTCAAAGCCGCAGTACTAGTTACTGAGCTTGGTTATCAGAGGAACTTTATTACATAATCAAAACAAACAAACGAAAACTAAGTGGTCTTCATAGATAATCGGCCACTGTAGCGGCCCACAGTATTCTTGCGTCTCATTTATAAATTTTTAATATCTTCCTCGAAGATAATTACCAATATTCCAAAATGTTCTATTATTTCCTTCAAAAGCAAATTATCCTGTTGGAAATTGTTTACAGTAACACTATAAGAGGACACGTATTGTATGAGAAAAAGAGGATTCAAGAAGCAATTAAAAAGATCACGAGAAACAATAAAACTGTCTTGGGAATTGCTGCTCTATTTTTTTCTTACAAATTTATAAAGGGAAATCGAGGGAAGAGGAGATTTATTACCACAACAAATCAGTAATTGGGAAAAATAAATTCGACCCTTCAAAGTGTCCACAGATTTTCTTCTCCCTCGTATAAATTGAAGTTATAGCCATGAAAGTCTATGGCTTCTTGGAGGGCATTTTTGAGGATTTGTTAGACTAACTAAAGTTGGAAATTTAATATTCCTTCAGATAAATAATTCATTAAGTATACAGATTTGTGGTATTGCAGGAAACTTTCTATCGCTTTATGAATCATAGCTAATTGTTGAAACATCAATTGAATAAATGCCGCGAATAACTTTTTAAGTCAGAATTATCTTGGATTTTACCCAAAAGTTTTATTTATTTTTATTTTATTTTCAGAAGATTCTTCCAGTATACACACTATGTCTTTTCGCTAAAATCCTATAGAAGTGACTCTCTACCCAGTACCTAGTGATGGGAAATTGGTTTTTTTTTATATTATTAAGCCAAGCTCAGGGGATACCCTATATAATGTAAAGCACAGCATGACAAGGACAAGAAGGTGACATTGGATGGACTAGGGAACAGTGGTATTAATGTATGTATCACGCTTGAACCTTTGCAGATTGTAAAGACAGAAGATGTTCAACCGCACCGCTCGGAATAAAAAATCAACACAGAATTTGACTGTACGGCCGAAAGTATTTTTAATTGTGAAAGGATGTGTGCATCTTGAAAGTTATCTACAAGAAATAAGACCAGATAGTTTCTCAGAATATTGATGTAGCCATAAAGGAGTGAAAGGCATTCAAACTTTGGGGCGGTGCTAGAACGAGTCGATATGGCAAGTTATTGTCATATCCTGAATTAGCATGAAGGCTTTCTTTTGGGCAGTATCTAAAAACCCTAAGGCTGTCCGGCCTATTCTAGGTCTGATATAGAACTTGCAGAGTAGCAGTTTCATTCGGATTTAACGGGCTGAAATATCTCTTATACCTTTTCAGAAATAAGAGACATTCCTTTGCTCTGTTTTTTTCTTTTTATGCAAGCTTAACTTACCGGAAATATTAATGCCGTCAAGACTGCTTAGTTACGGTGTATATCGAAAATCAAAGAATACAAAAGTAAAATCAAATCAAATCAAATCCTTGAGGCTTGTCTTACCACACGTATTACCCATAATTACACACCTATTCAATAGATTATTTACGAGCTCGACCTTCCCTAGGTGCTGGAAGACGGAGCTGTCACGCCAATCCCTAAGGTTGCAATGCCAGCTTCTCCATTTGATTGGAGACCGATCTCAATAATGCCACAAGCAAACCACAGTGAAGGTAGTAAAAGACATACGGGCGCTGTGTGATGAGGGAAAAAAGGTAATCCACATTTTGCTGGACCTGAAGAAAGCCTTCGACACGGTTCCACATGCTCTATTTATCCATAAACTTAAAACCAAATTTGGTTTCTCCAACTCAGCAGGAGGGCTATTAGCTAGCTATATAAGTGAGAGAGCCCAAATCGTACAGAGTGATGGTAGTAGCTCCGACTCACGGGAGGTGATTATGGGCTTCCCCCAGGGGGCTGTATTCGAGCATCTCTTTTTTCGATTTTTATTAATGACATCCCCGCATTCATCACAAATGTTAGTTTATGCGGATGACCTGCAGCTCTACGCTGGTTCCATGGACTCAGACCTTTACGGACTTGTCGCAAACCTAAATGAAAACCTACAAAGAATCAACAGCTGGTGCATTGATAATGGACTTGCACTAAACCCTACAAAAACTCAGGCAATTTTATACTGCTGCAGTGGTAGCAGTCGCGTCGCGCTAGACAGACTTCCCCCGGTACGACTTCAGGATCACATTATCTCACTAGATTCATCCTACGTCAAAAACTTGGGTCTACTCATGGACACGGGTATTAACTGGCAAGCACATATCAATCTGTTGTGCTCAAGAGTCTATCTCGGGCTACGCTCCTTGTATGCAGTCTCACACCACCTGCTCCGGCGGGTTAGATCTCGTCTGGTGTCCGCGCTGGTCCTACCCTTGATCTTTTATGCGGATGTGCCAATGTATCCACTGAATTGTACAGCCTTAGCAAAACTAGAATGTACGTGCAAGGCCTATGCTTTCAGTCTAAGACTCCAGTCTCACATAACTTCACTCACTAACTTGTTACTGCCGGGACCAATGGACAAGGTGTACGCCGAGCTCATATGCGAGAGAAAATGACCTGGAGTGGTCATGACAATTTCAGATTAGTCCTGCCCAGGTTTAGGACACACTTTGGAGGCAGACATATCTACCAAGTTGGAGCGAGCCTCTGGAATTCCCTGCCTAGATAGGTCAGATCAGCTGGCTCGATTGAGAGGTTCAAAGAGCTAACGGTACAACACATTACTAGTTAATTAATGAAATAGTACAAATGTAAAAATTACTGTGATATTGACTGCTGTGGTGCTGGGTTGCATATCTCGAGTCTTGGATGCCCTCCGAGCCATCCAACCTGCCCAATTTGCTTTCCATTACTTTTTATTTTTATTGCAGCAGACGCCAGATACAGGGTTTTCCAATAAAAGGTGTTATTTTGATATTCAAAGAAAACTGCCATTTTTTGAGATAAATGATCGGATCTTTATTTCATTATAAAGAGGAAGGTATGCCGTTAATAATGGAAAATAACATCAGCCAAATTACCACCACGACCACGCCTACATGACCATATCCTTTTCATGAAATTTTCCATAACCAAATCGCAAAGTGGCTGCCCTATGTCCTCGATAGCCTCACGAATTCCATCTTTGTGGTCTTGAATCGACGCTGGGCTGTTGGCGTAGACCTTCTCTTTCATGTGGCCCCAAAGGAAGAAGTCGCAAGGTGTTAAGTCACAAGATCTCGGTGGCCAATTGTGATCACCTCTTCGAGAGATAACACGGTCCGGAAACTTTTCCCGTAAAAATCAATGGTTTCCTTGCTTGTATGGCACGTAGCGCCGTCTTGTTGAAAGTAAACGTTGTCCAGATCAATACCATCCAATTCCGGCCATAAAAAATCATTAATCATCTGTCGAGAGCGCAATCCATTCACCGTAACTGTTGCTCCAGCCTCATTTTCGAAAAAGTTAGGTCCAATGACCCCGCGGGACTATAAACCGCACCAAACAGTCACACGTTGAGGATAGAGAGGCTTTTCAACAATAACTCTTGGGTTTTCCGAGCCCCAGATGCGACAATTTTGCTTGATGACGAAGCCATCGAGGTGGAAATGGGCCTCATAACTCAAGATGAGTTTTCGATGGAATTCCGGATCATGTTCATGCATTTCAAGGACCCAATCAGCAAAGACTCGACGTTGTTGATGATCGGCCGGCTTGAGTTCTTGTGTTAACTGAACTTTATAAGCCTTAAGACCTAAATCTTTATGCAAAATACGGTGTAATGATGTTTGTGGAATGCCTAATTCCAAAGAAGACGAGGAATGGATAAACCTGGGTTTTCTTCAACACCTTCGGCTACAGCAGCAATATTCTCCGCTGTTCTTGAGCGACGTGCACGGGTTTTATTCTTCACATCACTAACTTGTCCCGACAGCTCGAATTTTTCTACCAATTTCTGTATTGCGGTCCGACAAGGTGTTTCACGACGACCCAAAATTGTTCGAGTTTTACGAACCGTCTCTGCCACATTTTCACCATTTTTATAGTGAATTTTAATAATTTCAATGCATTGTTGAATCGTGTATCGTTCCATTTTTATTAATGGCGTAGTTTCTACTTGTCAAATGTCAAAAAATGACAGCTCCAAAAGTGACATCTACCGAAATAGCTGGCTAATTAAAATAACACCTCTTATTGGAAAACCCCACTGACTTATAACAATGGACTGAGCGATTTGCTATTTCATGTGGCACAAAAAATATTGGGTTTCTGTATATCACCGTTAGAGCACCCTTTAAAACGATTACATAAAAAACATGTAAAACTCAACCAATCAGATGAAATTTTACACCCGAAAATCGAATTAAATTAAAAAAATGTATTTTCTTGTGTCCAAGTGATATTTTAATCGTTTATAAGGAATTAAACTCATTCCGACTTTAATTTTCAAAATTTATTCTTAACTGAATCCTGCTTATGGGCAAGAGAGACGGATCATGGTAAACACTATCTTTACCTTATTCCTTCTGAAGTGATCGCATCTGTAGCCAACATAAAAACATCAAATGGCATGAGGAAATATTCCCGAATGCAATATTTTGTGTTGGTAGCTCCAACTCTGCCATAGGGCGAAAGAGAGAACTATAAAACTTGTGCCATGCTTTCCTATAGGAAAATGGCAATACGCTCAGTCCATTGTTATAAGTCAGTGGAAAACCCTTTATTAACAAAAAAGATAATTTAGATAGTGCAGTTGCCTCAAACGGGATTTTCCTAGTTCATAATCCAATTTATATTTGCAAGCACTGACCGAACACTTCATTTCTGTTTTTTTAATTGATATGAAGATTTTAACAGGCACTAGTGGCACTATCAAACTTTGCACAAAATAAACTTCAAAGATAATTAGTTTTGAAAAGAATTGATTCGGTACTTGTGTTAAATTTCGCAAATTAATTTTAAGTTGACTAAATCTGCTCACAAAACAAAATCACATTTGACAATTCTGCACCCAGCTTTGACAAATCTTTCCTGCAGCATCTCACTTACTCTTATGTATAATCTCCTGCTCTTGACAAATTACGCTCATGTACACGAATTTTACACGATTCAACCATTCCTGTTTGCTCTATATTCTAAGCTCATAATAGCCAATAAAAAGTAGTCATGTCTCAAGAACTATCTGTGCTGCCCACTGACTTATAACAATGGACTGAGCGATTTGCTATTTGATGTGGCACAAAAAATATTGTGTTTCTGTATATCACCGTTAGAGCACCCTTTAAAACGTTTACTACATAAAAATATGTAAAACTCAACCAATCAGATGAAATTTTACACGCGTAAATCGAATTAAATTAGAATAAAAAATTTCTTGTATCCAAGTGATATTTCAATCGCTTATAAGCACTCTTATAAGAAATTAAACTAATTCCGACTTTAATTTTCAAAAGTTATTCTTAACTGAATCCTGCGTATGGGCAAGAGAGACGGCGCATGGTAAACACCAAGGTATATAGAAGAAACAAGGTATGCCCGTTAAAATTTTGACATATCACAGCTGATCAAACAGCTGATAGTCTGTGACGTACTTCAGTGAATGAATAAAAAAGAAAAAGGAAATCTGACAGTGGCAGTACAAGCGCAAAGAATTTTGACACATTACAGCTGATGCCCTGTGACGTACTTCAGTGAATGAAGAAAAAGGGAAAAAGAGTTTTAACAAAAATGGCGGAACGTGGTTCGAGTCGGGAATACCTTGTCTTCTATATACCTTGGGTAAACACTATCTTTACCTTATTCTTTCTGCGGTGATTGCATCTACAGCCAACATAAAAACATCAAATGGCATAAGTAAACGTTCAGTAAGCAATATTTTGTGTTGGTAGCTCCAACTCTGCCATAGGGCGAAAGCGAGAACTGTAAAACTTGTGCCATGCTTTCCTATAGGAAAATGGCAATACGTTCCATTGTTATAAGTCAGTGGTGCTGCCTTAGAATTTTAGGTTGCATTTCATTCCTGTTGCCTGCCCGCTTTAGCCTACTAACACGACTCGTACGGCAGAAGCAACATACATATTAACCCAAACAAGCTCATTTGTATCAAATGAATCAATATTGTATTAGCTTCATGCATTGTTTTCATTATTGCATTATTAAGCATTGAGCCCCTGGTATTTTTAGTAATTCAAAAGATAAACCTATTGCATATTGTTGTTGTGATTTCGTACAAGGAAACCGACAAAACTTGTTTACATTTTTTGCAATCTCTTTTATATAACGCCCAGTGCAACTACTCCATATTTTCTTGTGTGAAAGGTCCTGACCTGTGTCCACCAATAATATGCGATAACCTAGTTTGCAGCATTCCGTAATGAAATTCCTTATATTAATTCTTCCTGTAAACACCACTTTAGGTCTTGCTGTGAAAATAAGACTTTCAGCTCTGCAACTTTTCTTCATTACCGCAAAGTAAAAATCTACCAAGGGATAATTCCTGTTGTCCAGTAAATAAAGTACATAGTAATAATTAAAAGAAGATGCAACTCCTCCACACCCTCGGATGAACAAAATAGTATTACTTGGCGTCACTGTAAAATTCCCAGTTTTAATTGCTCTATAGCTTCGAGCACGTCCTGCATGAGTAATTCGTAGATTCTTTGTCACGCAGCGTGCGATCAACGATTCCTCAATATTCTCAATTATGACTTAACAACAGCAGAAACTTGGACAATGCAATTCTTAATTTCCCTTTTTTCAAAGAATTCAAAAAATTACTTTAGCTAATGATGCGCAACGCCCGCCATTCGTCCGCTGCGCCGTACACAATTTGTGGCAGGTAGGAGAGGTCGCCTTATAGAAATTGACCTGAAACGATTCAAGTGAGTCCATGCGGAAAAATTAAATTAAAAAAAAAAAATTAATTTAATGGATTTAAGTGCATTTAACAGGGGAAAATTATGAAAGTATTTATGTATGTGTTACAATAGTAAGAAATCTTATAAGAATCATTAATTAAATGTAAATTGGGGTTTTACCGCTGTCAATCAATTTCCTGCTCTGAGTATATCTCAGTCTTGTGCACATCATTTACAGTAGAAGAAATTCTATTAAGAACACAAAATTTTTCGAAAAATTAAGTTTCATTATATTTTGCTGCGTTCCTTTCTCGTTCTGAATGAATCTGTATGAATCGACAGAACGATGTCATAATTTAATTATGTGCTCATAGAAAAGGAACGAAACAGAACCATTTCAAGTTTTTGACATTTCTTCCATTTGATAAAAGCAAGTATAAATTCGTAAAAATTGTTGTTTATGAAAAATAAAGCCATTTTACAACAAAAGCTACTTAAACTCAACTATTACCATCTCGTACTAATTGTAAACAACCCATTCACGAAAACAAATTAAAATCGTTCTGCTTAAATCCGGAAAAAACTCAGGTGCATTCAGAACGATTCGGAGTCCGAAAAAAGCGATGACAGATTGAAATTATATCGTTCGGCCCCAGAAAAAGAACGACATGGATTGAAAAAAATCATTCTGAACGAGAAAAGGAACGCAGCATTTAAGACAATTGGTAGCACTGATAATTTTAAATTTATGTATAAGAGCGGTGCTACCATATACGAAAATTACAGTAAAATCCGGTGCATCGCTTAATTTCGAAACCAGGATAAAAAATCTCATTTCGACGCCTCAAATTTTCTTTGTAGTTTCTGGACGCTTTATTTATTCGTTAAGTGCAACTTTATTAACACCTTTACGCCTGCGCTGATATTCGTGTTTTTCACTGCGAGACGGCGCTCGAACTCATGTTTCGCTTCATCTAGCGGCGCGGTATTATCGCACTCTAGACCAGTGTTGCCACAAGGGGTAGGAATAAGTAGCAAGACTCGAGGGAAAAAGTAGCAAAAAGTAGCAATGTTAAAGAAAAAGAAGTATAAATTAATAGTAACATTTTATTTAAAAAAAAAATGTAAAAAATCTTTCTGTTAACAATAAAAAAAAATTAAGACAATTCATGCAAAATAAAACTGAATAAGTCGCAGAATTAGAAAATATCGGGCTTTCCAATAAGAGGTGTTATTTTGATATTCAAAGAAAAACGCCATTGTTTTAGATAAATGATCGGATCTTTATTTCATTAGAAAGAGGAAGGTATGCCGTTAATAATGAAAAATAACATCAGCCAAATGACCACCACGACCAGGCCTACAGGACCATATCCTTTTCATGAAATTTTCCAAAACAAAATCGCAAAGTGGCTGCCCTATGTCCTCGATAGCCTCACGAATTCCTACTTTCAGGTCTTGAATCGACGCTGGGCTGTTGGCGTAGACCTTCTCTTTCACGTGTCCCCAAAGGAAGAAGTCGCAAGGTGTTAAGTCACAAGATCTCGGTGGCCAATTGTGATCACCTCTTCGAGAGATAACACGGTCCGGAAACTTTTCCCGTAAAAATCAATGGTTTCGTTGCTTGTATGGCACGTAGCACCGTCTTGTTGAAAGTAAACGTTGTCCAGATCAATACCATCCAATTCCGGCCATAAAAAATTATTAATCATCTGTTGATAGCGCAATCCATTCACCGTAACTGTTGCTCCAGCCTCATTTTCGAAAAAGTAAGGTCCAATGACCCCGCGGGACCATAAACCGCACCAAACAGTCACACGTTGAGGATAGAGAGGCTTGTCAACAATAACTCTTGGGTTTTCCGAGCCCCAGATGCGACAATTTTGCTTGTTGACGAAGCCATCGAGGTGGAAATGGGCCTCATCACTCAGGATGAGTTTTCGATGGAATTCCGGATCATTTTCATGCATTTCAAGGACCCAATCAGCAAAGACTCGACCTTGTTGATGATCGGCCGGCTTGAGTTCTTGTGTTAACAGAACTTTATAAGCCTTAAGACCTAAATCTTTATGCAAAATACGGTGTAATGATGTTTGTGGAATGCCTAATTCCAAAGAAGACGAGGAATGGATAAACCTGGGTTTTCTTCAACACCTTCGGCTACAGCAGCAATATTCTCCGCTGTTCTTGAGCGACGTGCACGGGTTTTATTCTTCACATCACTAACTTGTCCCGACAGCTCGAATTTTTCTACCAATTTCTGTATTGCGGTCCGACAAGGTGCTTCACGACGACCCAAAAATGTTCGAGTTTTACGAACCGTCTCTGCCACATTTTCACCATTTTTATAGTGAATTTTAATAATTTCAATGCATTGTTGAATCGTGTATCGTTCCATTTTTATTAATGGCGTAATTTCTACTTGTCAAATGTTAAAAAAAGACAGCTCCAAAAGTGACATCTACCGAAATAGCGGGCTAATTAAAATAACACCTCTTATTGTTAAACCCTTTAGTTTCTGGATGCTATGTTTAATCGTTTAACCCATTCACTGCCAACTACGAGATATCTCATAGTAAGCGTAAGTACCAAAACTGCCGACTATGAGATATCCCGTAGTGAGTGCTACAATTTTAGATTGATTACAAATGGCCATTTGAGTTAGAAATTATTAGAAAGGATGAATGAAAAATTTATATAGTGTAGAAAACGCTCAGTGCACAGATTTATTAACCCCATAAAAGAAAAGATAGGAAAAATTTATATAATTTCATACATTTCTTGTGAAAAAAAAACAATTTTTTTTATTCAAAGGCCAAACAAATGTTGTTATGAAGGACTATATCAGCAATTTTTGTGGCATTTGTATAATAAATATTTTGTTTTTCACACGAAATGTATGAAACTGTATATATGTTTCTTATCTTATCTTTTATGAAGTTAATCAATCTGTACGGCTCATATATGAATGCATTGCTGAAATTTAAAAATATTTTTATTGTTCTCGTTGTGTATGATGAGTTGGGTCACACTGGACACAAATACCTAGTTTCCTTGCGTTGTTTTGTACACATTCACCATAGCCTTGTAGGCTTCCTTTTTTTTCTGTGGGAGGAAGATGTTCTAAGTAATGAAAATCAGTTGTTTCTCCTACATTGCTGCCGTCGCCATCAAATAAATGCATAATAACTGATTCCCTATATTTTAGCAACGTCATCTTTTTATTCTCTTGATTTATTTGGTTATAGAACATGTATGCATTCTGCAGGAAGATTTCGAAGTAGTGTAGGGCCATTTTCTTGTACCTACAGATGGTTTTCCTGAGGAATGAATAGTAGGTCAGCGCGATCAACACTTGCCATTCCCAAAGTATAATGTCTGACTATATCTGGTTTAGTCGAAATTTTTCCATTTTTGTTTTTCACTAGAACCATTTCGCCTTTATGCATGTTTGATATAGTCAGCACATCACGCTTATCTTTCCATTTGTTAACCATAATTTCATTAATTTCGTAAGAAAAAAAATCGAAATACTTATATTATTCATAAGTCTATTAATTAATTAAAAACAATAAAAAAGCTAAAAAAACCGGGGCACATTGGGCATAGGCCGGGTATAATGAGCATGAAGCTAAAATCTGTCACAGATTGAGCATTCCTCGTCGTTATCTTCTTCTCCATCATAAGAATAATGTACCTACTTGCCACATACTCTACACGAGACCCACCCTTATGTAGATTTGGATACTAGTCTCCGCATCATCTTCGATTTCGGTGAACTGAATTGCTGCTTTCTTGGATGTATTTATGTTTTTAATATTTTTAACTTTCTTAGCCGTATTGGGCCATCCCACACGAGTATTCTTGATGCAGTATGCAAATCGGTTTTTTAAGGAAGAGAAGAAAAGACGGAGAGATATCGCCCTAAAACACCGGTTTGCATACTGAATTAAGAATACTCGTTTGGGATGGCCCATTAATGGTCTTTCGGATTGTTTAATTTTTCGGTTCCAGATGATGACTTTCTATGGACAGCTCATTATAATCGCAGTATTTCCTCGACGCTTGGAAGCTCTTTTCCTAAAAAGTGCTTTAGCGATATGTAAGAACTGGGATAGCGACAAATTTTGGAAAGACGTCGATGGTGCACACGAAACTGGGATGGGCTTCGTAATGATGTCTATGGTCCGAGTACTGGGATAGTTTAATGTGGACAGATTCGATATGGAGTGTTTTCCGGGACTCGTAGCAGATGACCGCCCTGGATTCTTCTACAGATATAACTGTACTTTCGGCAGGCAAAAAGTCGTTCTCTTGGAATAGGTTTGGATCTACCGGCCATGTTCCAGCTTTACGGAATCCGTTTATTGCAACCGACATTGTAGCCGCTCGCAAAAAGGCGTTGATAAACAACGCTCTTACCTGGTAATGCTTTACCGTTCTTCTAGGATGAGATCTGAGCCATTTCCACACTTCACCGCAATAATATGAACTCAGTGGCTTCATGAATGCGACGTCTAGGGCTGCAAGTAATGAGTGCAGTATAGTGGAAGCATAGCATTACTACTCCGTTTCTCTTGCTGCATCGATGAACACTTGAACCATTTTAAGAACAGTCCCTTATCCATATAGCACAAGATTATCCAAGGACATCCCATTCTTGAGCCACAGAGAGCCCGGGATAAACAGGAATTATTCAGTATGTCCTTAGAACCTTATTTCTAGGAGTTATTAGAAATTTCCGCAAATTTATTCGCTGAGATATCCCACAACTACTCTCTATGGGAGCATACTCAGCATCTTACAGGCAAATACATCCGGGAGTTGTTGTTGTTTTTCCCCATTCCAGAATTTATTTCGGTATGTTCTCTGATTATCGTGGTTTGCGTGGTTCTCTGGTGAAAGCACTAATTTGTTGCTTGGTGTGCTTCTGTGTGCCGTTTTTGGAGACCAAAAACAGAACAACAAAATATGTATTGAAAGAAGCCATATGAGAACTGCGTTCCAGCCATTATTTGTCCTTTTTTGCCTACCCATAAAATAAAAAATCTGAAACAATATCCTCAGATATTTCCCATTACATCCTACCAACAAACTAGGAGATCTGTAAGACATCCTAGGTAAGCTTGCAGCGGGAATTTGACATTATTGAATGCGTTAGCTATGCCTAAGTTCATCCACAGGAAATTCTGTGGTAAGAGCATGGGATCTACCAGGGACATCCTTACCCCGGACATTCGTGCCTCACAGGGATGTCCTAAGTTGTTTACTTGGACCGGACGGGATTTTCCACGGACAATTGATATATCCTAATAGGATTTCCCAGAAACATACAACGGACACATTTGTGCTGTGTAGGTATGTAGTAATTCATCCAGTTTTATTACACTCACCCCACGAATTGGGCGGTGTTTCAATAGAAATTCAGTTCTTTGTTAAGAAATTTTTATTACTAGAATCCAAACTCTGCAATAATAATGTAGAAATAAATATCTTTGTAAAATTACGGAAAAATAATGGGCACTCATGCCCATTCTGCCCCACACACCAGTTTTGAAGTCACATGTCCACAATTATTTTTGAATAACATCGGAATTGAGAAATTACATCTTTACTGTAATTCGACGTTTAGATACTTACCTCGGATCCAAATCAGTTTTTTACACAGTAGCACTGAAATAATCAGCGTCTTACTATGCGCCAAAATAACATTAAAATAGCAAAAAACACGTTACATGAATTTACACTGCGGAAATGAATGCTACCACACAAAACTACTCAGTCACTGGCCAAGCACTGGATGTGCTGGAGGAAATGCTCTTTCAAACATGGCGGCCCGCGGCATACTCTAACAGCTAAAAAGAGAAGAGCCCGTTATGCCCTGGCATCCCCTAATTCCAAAACTGTCAAAATTTATGTTAAATTAAAGAAGAACGTACCTACCTTCTCCTAGTTTGATTTAATTATGCACCGCACACTGTTATGGTAAGTATAACGTTTTAAAGCTAAAAGTTTCACCGCGTTTTACTTATACACCTCAATCAGTATTTTGATAAGGAAACCCAACCTAACCTTAAAGTTCGTTTAATGGTTTACGAAATTATGAAAACATTTTGTTTAAACCTCATTTCAACCTTGCATGAAACTGTTCACACAACGTGCAGTGCGTCCAGAGTGCAATGTAATCGCAGTCTTTCGTAGTTGGTTGGTAATGATTTGGTGGTACGGTTACGGTGGTACACGACGTTCTCAAACTCTATCATACTTCGTATTCGTCTTGTTTTCTTCTTTCATTCCCTAATTGAACCTAACAGCTTTGAAATAAGAAGAAATAAGCAAAGAGAAAAGCATGTTATGAAATCAATGGAATGAATGGATGGAAGGGAACAAGGTTTTCTCTTTCAATTAATCATTTCTCTTTTAACTTTTCATCTTTTGATAGACACTGCACTTACACTACTACACGACTAGACTGAAACTGGAAATGTGGAGTGAGTATGGAATGGATTAAAGAACGAAGGAGCAAAAGAGAAGTGTATTTTCAATGATTGTGGTGGGGTGGTATATTGAGGTGAGAGTGAGACTGGCATATTTCCATTTTCTTCTTCTTAACTATACTTTCGACATTGGTGTCGTTCATTTATTAGTGCTGCATTTTATGAGGTAAAGAATTGAAAATGAGTTACCGTTTTGAAATAAAATTGCTAAAAATTGTCGTTTTTTTTTAATTACAGCAGAAACAACTTGGTAAGTAAATATGAGTTCTCCATTAAAATGGAAAACACTTCTTCAAAGCCTTAATTTCATAGCTCATGGAGCAAAAAAATAAAAATATGAAATTTAATGGCAATTACAACAAATTTGAGGAAGTACATTGAAAAGGTAAATTAAATCTGTGGCAGTTTATAATTCAGTTGAAGGGTGCAAAGTTATGATTGAGGA
Source organism: Dioctria rufipes (assembly GCA_963924295.1). NCBI lineage: Eukaryota > Metazoa > Arthropoda > Insecta > Diptera > Asilidae > Dioctria > Dioctria rufipes. Next base: position 329,720,320 of record OZ002740.1, on the reverse strand, counting down.
ATACCAAAGATACAATATTGAATTGCAGGTAAACATGTACCTCTAAATTTTTCCAATGTTAGTATCAAAGATAACCTAGTATTAAGAGGATAGGACACAGCCGAACAAAATTCAATTTTTTTCGTGTTTTTTAGACTGAAAGAGGTAATATATACATATACTTTCGGCTTTTGCATGAATGGGGGAAAAGAACTTGGCTATGCACTTCTGTAGTGCGACTGAGTCAACGAGTTAGTCACAAAAATCGAGGGAACGTAGGATTACTCGAATGATAAAATCTTCTTGAATGCCTTCAAAATACTTTTAAACTATTCATAATTTATATACTTCAGGTCATACTATCTCCATTTTTAAAGAAAAAGGTACCTACTAAAACACAAATTAAATTAAATTATAATTAAATAGCTTGGTGAATACGGCCCATAAGTTTATAATAAAATAATAAAAAGAATAATGGAGAAATTTATAATAAGACAAAGGATTTCAACAAAGTCAACAATAATTCGAACACTGGTATTTTAATTCTTTATTGTTTAAAAAAAACTGCTGTGGGTCATTTCCTTTCTTGTTCCTAAAGTCTACGTTATATTATCCCTTAGCCTTTCTATTATAAATACCAAATACAAAAAAATTTTATAACTTTCTCCATATTTTTTCGACTCAATTTTGGCCAAACTTCGCTATCACTTTAAATTAGATATTCATCCAGTAGACTTTTAATTTATATAATTCTTTCTTAACAATTTTATTGTATTTAAATCAATGAAAAATAACCGCCAATATTGTGTAAATTAAAATAGGCTAGGAATTAATTCTATGTGAATGCGAGATTAATCTGAAATCTGCTGAGCATTTGTCTTTCGGCAAGAAGAAGAAAAACAACAAATCGAACAAATTTGTAGTGAATCATTTAATTCCACCGATAAATATCATGCAGAACCATTTAAGTTAAATATAAAACAGTTACCATTGAAAGAGGGTAGACATTTTGAAAGAGTTAAAATAATCTATAAGACGGAGCTGAGAATAATAAGTTTCAATATTTTTGTTTATTTTTAAAATTGACTGTTCATGTACAAAATTTTACAAGGCAAATACAAAAACTTCCCAAAATGCAGCAAACGGTAACACTTGAAATCATGTTGTTGAACTCTCTTTTCTTTACGTCCCATCATTCTCTCTTAAAGTGGCCTAGCCTAGTGTCAATGCCGTATGGTATTGGTATAGTTGGTTGTACATTTTATAAGGAAATATGTTGAGTTTGATAGCTTTGCACTTGCCTTGCCTTGCCTTCCTGCACTAAAAGCAGAAAACAGAGCCGCAGACTACAGACAGAGCATAAAACCACGCCAAATCTTTCAGTCTGATTTGAACTAATATGGCCGACGGTTTGATGGCTGGTTGATGTCGCATTCGCGTTAATGTTTTCCTATTTATTAAATCTATAAAATAAAAAAAATTTAATGAAATATGATTAAAAAACGTCCGAACTAAATGTTCATGAAAATATTGTGTTTCCATTCAGTTAGTAATAAGCGATTAAAAGTGCGAGAACGATAAGTTCAGTGGGCTTGGTTGTGTGTGGGTGTGTTTACTTGTTGTGTTTTGATTGAAGTGAAATTAAAAGTTTTTTTCTTTTTTTTTTTGGGGAAGAGAAATGTGTCTGGAAAATGTTCACTAAATGATTGATATCAAGTGGCTTGTGTAGAGTGTAATTTTTCTAATAATTGTTTATTGCTGGTTCTTCTGTTGCTGTTGCTTGTGCAAAATGATGAAAATCTACAGAAAAGGGAATAAAACTCATTTGTTTCCACACCGGATGACACTGGAACTGCTCCTGCTGATAGCGGCGACATTTGTTGGCAAGTGTCAAGCAAGTCAAGGTAATTAGAGCATTTTTTTTGTGTGTGCTTTTTGTGTGTACACAAGTGACAGGCAAGCCGCTTCGTCGGGTTGTTTTGTTATGTTTTCTTACTATCACTTTTCGATAAAATGGAAATGTTCTCGGGGTGAAGGTTTGTGTAGTGTCGGCGGTTGTGTGGATTGCATAGACGACGACGAAGACGGCGAAGACTCTCTAAAACAGAATTCTTATAGCTAGCTTAACCGTAGCTCAACTAATTAAGTACGCTCCAGTCTATTATTCTTAGTTGACTTGGAAAAGATCCTAAACATTTTCCATCCGGACATCATCAATCTTCCCAGGATAGAAGCAGCAGCGTCCATCTACAACTTAAACCAGCATCGATCATTCCTTACCAAATGTGGAGCCGGCGGTACCATTTCCATGTTTCTGTTGCATCGGGGGCTCGGGACGACGGATAATTTCATGTTTGTTCGACGTTCTTGTAGTGAAAACCTGCTGGTGCTGTTCTGCTCTTGATACCGGCGGATGTTTTTATCGATTTCTAACGCTCGCTTACCTGATAAATTTTTTGTCCATTAGACGGGAATTGATGTGTTGTTGCAATGCAGCAGTTATATGTGATCCCTCTCTGTTTCTACGTGTTCGCCATCCTAAAACTCACCCTTCTAACGTGCATACTTATCTCGCCCTCGCCCTTTTATTTTTGTTGCGCGCGGCAATAACATAATCCATAACTTCCCATTTCTTACACTGCTTTCGTGTAGAATTCTCAACTCGTATACAGTGCCAACAAATGAGAAGTTTAATAAAATTATGTGCCGTCTTCAAGAAAGTTTATTTTCGTCGTAGACAACAGGGTGGGGATGGGGTGGCAATAACCCCGCTAACAGTACTATCGTAGCTTCTCTAAAATCAGCGGTTTATATATGAAGTCAAACTCCTGAATGGGCTCCTGCGCTTACATTATTGCTGTGGTATGGAAGGAAGTGATGCAGAGCCTCAATAAATTTCCATTTTGATTGCTTACTTCCTAGATAAAGATATTTGACTTTGGCCCCCACAATTGCTATAGATTTTATGAGCAGGAGGAGACTTCTAGAGATGAAACATTGTAGTTAATTTCCAAACGTAGAAGATTGCACGTCCGTTTCATAATCAATTGTCTGTGGGGAATAATTAATTTCCTTGTAGAATGGAAAACGTCTATATAGTTGTAAAGAATGGGCATGAATGTGGCATTGTGAGTCCGGTGTCAATAGACTGCAAAGCATTGGCAAAAAACTCGGGAAAGTTCAATGAAATTGCGAATTTGAATGTCGAAGTTCATTTTATTTATTTCCGGCACATGATAGCAATTTAATTACAATTTTTGTGTACGCTTCAAGTATACAGGCCAGGTACAATCAATTGCTCCGCTAACTCATCCATATCGATACAGTTTTGAGTGTACTCTTAACAGCAATCACCAAATAGAAGATACTTTTGCTCACCTGTAAAACTATGGCTCATGTAAAATCTCTTAAGAATCATTGGTAGGTATTTCGCGTATTTTTTTATTACTTGGAGATGATCACTATCTCATTCGTATGCCTCTCAAAGTTATTATTATTGTGATGGTACCAGTAGCGAAAGTCTATAGCCATTGCCAGGTTGCTAGTTTTGAGTCCAAAATCTTCTTGTAATAACCAAAAAAAAGGTGAAGAGAGCAGATGATGTTGATCTAATCCTTACCGAAGCATAGGTATATTTTTTTTCTTGTGATTGTTTTCTCAATTAAAGTCTTCTTGTTTAACAGGATCACATCAGTCGGAATTTTTGTGCAAAATGGACAGCAGTTGATGAAATTTCTGTTCCTTGGATTATTTACACACATCTTCCCTAAATAGAGAATTTTCAGTTTGCTTCTTGGGAACTTTGAACATCATTGGAAGCTTTCTCAGTCATGCCTAAGTATATAATTTCTTGAACACCCTCAACGACATCTCCATTTATAACCAATGTGTCCATTTGCATCAACAAACATTTAAAATGTACCAATTGCGCAAGTTTGAAGAGACTAGAAACAAAATGCCGAATAAATCAACTGGGTGCAAGAGGATATCAAGAACGAGCACAAATGTCGAGCGTGTTCGCCAGTCTGTTAAGGACGATCCACGACAGTAATTACAATTGCGCGTTACTTCCCTAAATTTGAACAATTCCATTGTTCCTCGCATTATTCGCAAAAATTTACAATTTCATCCCCTATAAAATTGTTGTTGTGCAAGAAATGAAGCCCGATGATCTTGTTAAATGAGTCGATTTCTGTAGGACAATGAAATATCGTTTTAGGTGCTTCAATAACATATGGTTCTCTATTGAATCCAATTTTCCCAACTACAGCCACGTGAATAAAAAACATTGTAAATATTCGTCGTCCGATAATCCACTGGAACCGTATTAGAAACCACTACACTTACCTAAACTTGCCGTTTAGGCTGTCATATAAAGTCAAAGAATTATCGGGCCATATTTTTTTTAAGGATAATCATAGTCGTGCTCAGACTGTTAATTCCGATCGATATTGCAATATGATCCGACTTTTTTGATTCCATAAATGCAAAACCAGATTGATTACAAAGCAACACATTTTTCTAACAAGATGGAGCTGCTTCCCACATCACAAACGACTCGTAAGCTGATTTTCACAATTTATTCCCTGAAATAGTAATTAGTCGCCGATGAGACATCACCTGGCCACCGAGGAGTCCAGATTTGACGACTACTGATTTTTTCCTATGGGACTACTTAAAAATTAAAGTTTTCAACACATTACCACCGAATGTTTTAAAGCAAAGAATTTTCCGAGACGAAATCCACGCTATTCGAAGAGTTATGCTTCAGCGAGTGATTGAAAATTTAAGTTCCAGGCTAAATGAGCATGAAGAAGCGGATGGTGTGCATTTACAGTTGTTTTTTTATAAATAACAATTCAAAAACTGCTTTCTGATTTGACAGTAACTAAAACGAGTTTGAACTAATTCTGGTGTTTAGTTTTTAAGTTTCAAAAACGAAAAACATTTCCAAATGTCATATCACTTTGCATTATCTTCGCACTCTTTTATTAAATCGGCAATCACAAATATCAGTCCATCATCTGCGAATAAAATCAATTCACTGAAATCTAATATTTCATTGAAATCATTTATATATAAAATATAAATAGCAATGATCCCAGCACAGAACCTTGTGGAACTCCAAGCCTTATACAGACAATGGATCTATAATGTCACTCAATTTATCTTTGTTCTTTGAATCCTTCCAGTTAGATTGGAACTAAATTATTTTAAATCCTTCTCAGTTATTGCATATTTCCAGCAATATGTCTCCGTTGATAGTTTCCAATGCTCGTCTCAAATCCTGAAAAACGGTCATTATCGTTTTACTTTCGTGTTTTATTTCTTTTCTTAATGTAACAACAAAATTTAAATGCCGTTTCACGGAAATGTCCTATTCTAAATTCAGCGGGATATGTTCAAGAAAAAGGGCAAAAATCTCAGAACGGGTTACATTTTGGGTACAGAGTGCGATAAGTAATTTTAAAGTAAAGCTTTCAAGCTACTTAAATCCAATATGAAAAATTGGTGTTGATGACAAGTTTTATTTATAAGAATAGTAGTTAAATAAAAAAAAAACCGAGCTAAGATTCCGAAATTTTAACTTTGTTGAGCTGTAAATTCAAAACGGAGAGAAGCAGGGTAAAAGTTTATAGATCAATGGAAAGGTTCAACGATTATCTATTTATGAATTTTAAGTCATCATCATAGAGTGTAATATGTAGAAGTAACAGGGTGATCTATAAGTTATCTCGGAAACCGTCAGGGTTTCCCTCCCCCTACCCCAATTTTTACTTGTCTAAGAATGACCTATCCATAGACTTCGGCAGTTAAAATTAAGTTGAGGAAAAAGCTAGCCGTCGCAATATTCTCCATTATTATGAGACAATTTACCTATTCGGACTGGGGCCGGATTCACTAACTCGGAGAGTTGTGGAGATGAGAGCTATTTTGCCACTTACTCTCCACTCGGAATTCGGTAACTTGTGGTGGAATTTGTATTGAAATTGACCAAACTCTCTATTGCACTCGACAAAACTCTCGGCTGTGTTAGTTGTGGAGAAGTAAGAAAAATATTTCTCAACTGACAGTATTGTCTGCTGTTATTGCCCTTTGTGAAGGTACCAATGTACCAAGGATTTTCAAATTGAATTATGGATTCACTGCATATCTTGGTTATGTTTATAAAAACAAATTATGAACATCCTTGCAATACTTACAGAGAAATAATAGTTTTGGTGTCTCAAGGTACCCGCTAAAAATTGTTATTCACGCGAAAATGGTCAATTTGGTCGTCTTACAGTACAGAAGAGATGCTATGAAAATTTTAAATATACACGTTAAAGCTTAATTAGATATGTAATTAGTTTTTGAGTCCGGTAAATAGCTTTGGAGATAACTGCAAAAGAAGTGAATCAATCCATAAGATAAAAAATGGCCCTTTTTTGATACAGAAATTGACATATTTTCAACTCATCATTATGAAGAACTGGTAAGCCATGGAAATTCACTTTCCATGAGAAAACTGTTCACAACAGAGTACTAATGGATGTGAAACAAAGAACGGAAGAAACATGTGCAAAATATAGGAACTGGGGCGTATATGACCCAAGTGTAAAAAATCCATCTTTCGGCGGTAAAAAGTCAGTTATGAATTCAAAATGATCAAAACTATGCTACTCGTTTACCGGCTTCACCTTCTTTAATTTGATACCAAACATGACGTATTTTGGACAAGCCCAATTGGGGGTGGTACGACACCCCATTCCCAAAAGACCCCCCCCCCCCCCTCCAGAAATTGTTCACTTACATTTTTGTACTCTAGACCCTAAATCCATAGAAAAACACCCCAATGCTATACGACTCTCCCACACAGTATGTTAGAGAATCTCGAATGCAGAGTTAGGGAGTTTTAATCTGGGAAAAAGAAATTCTCTACTCCCAAACTCCCAAACTCTCCCAAATTCACCTTTGAAAATCTTCTGTTCAAAATTCGTTCAATATAATCCTTTAGTTCGGTAAAAATTTTTGGATTCCTCTCCGCAAGTTTTATTTTGAGCCAACATTTTCGTTTCTTAGATAATCTCGAACTATTTTGTCCGTATGAATGGGGCATTTCTTGTTGCACAAATGAAATTTTCCCCTATCAATCTTCTCCCCTAGGGTAAAATAACGCTTTTTTAATAGATCCAAGTAGACTTTAGAGATGACTTTTCTTGTAGACACTTTATTTGACCTATTCCATTATCTGAAATGTATCTACATCCCATAATGCCTTGTAGCGATGGGGGGGGGGGGGGGGTCGCAACTAATATGTTCCAGGGGAAGTTGGAAGAAGTCGCCTTTAAAATTTTGTAAAATGTATGCTTGTCAACGCTCATAAATATCTTAAGAAGCGACCCAGACCAGCCAAGCCACCTGAATCAACATAACTCTTTGGAACCATGGTCGGCTACCAATATTGCATGAAAAATCTAAAGAAAAATTGTCAAATCATTCTAAGAAAATTGAATGCTTGCGCCCTTGTGGCCGAAACAGTGAACCAGCAAGAATCAATTCACCAATTTGTTTGAAGCGTTGTCTCGGTGAATAGTTACTCATTCAAATTCTTAAGAACAATTTGCAAGTAAATTTCTAAGAAAAATTTAATGCTTCAATAAAATCGTAAAAATTTTGAACAATTCAGGCTTGGATTGATACACTATGAAAAATTACGGGTGGATATTCCAGGGTTCGAGGATATATATCAATGGATATATATCATGATATATATCCGATATAGGTATATCAAATGATTTTTTGTGATATATATCAATTCAATATGACTCGCGGCAAATTATACCTCGTTCCTATTTAAATAAGGCATATTAATGTATATTAATGCATAGAGAATGAACAGGCGAATCAGAGTCAAGATCACGCGGGCTCCTGTGCGGAAAAACCGTATCAATGAACTTAGATGGTTGGTCGAACATACGTATACACAACGAACCGATTGCTTGTTGTAGCATCACAACAGGTGAAGGAGACTCCGTTCTCGTCGATACTGTCGATACATTAGGAAATTCACATTCTGCCGAATATATGACAACTGTTGCTAAGCAATCAATTAAAAAGACTGAAGAGAATTTCGGAGTTAACGTACGCAGTTTTGTTACGGACAATACTGGAAATGTCACTAAGATGCGACGTGAGTTGGAAATGCATTGGAATACATTGATATTATCAATATGAATGTAGTGCACATTTCTTAAATCTACTTGCTGAAGATGTAGAAGTTAAAGGTGTCACTAACCACGTCATTAAAGTCGTTAAATATTTCAGGAATAAACATTTGCCAGCAGCGCGGTATAAAGAAGCCAAAGGTAAAAAAGTGATCATGCCTATTGTCGTACGCTGAAACTCTATTTGTGATACAGTACGATCATTCGTTGAAAATTGCGGAGTAGTGGTGCAGATTTAGCAGAATCATCGAGAAGCGATTGAGAGTGACTTTACCAAGTTGCCAATAATTTTTTGGATTTGCTAACAAGGCTGGATCCAATCGCAAAAGCCTTAGATCGCTCCCAACGAGATGGCACGACGATTTCAGTAGCTGTCGAAATTTTAAACAATCTAGAGAAAGACTTATCAACTCAACCGACTGAAGTGAAATCTGCTTTCAACAAAAGGCGCGATATGGCGTTAGATGCACCATATTACTTGGTAAATACTCTTGATCAAAGATTGGCAGGCAAAAACTTGACCCCTGATCAACGGAACACAGTATTTGCTGAATTGGAAATAGACTTTATGTCAATGGTTACATTGATAATGACCCAATCATAAATATTTCCGCAATATCTATTTGGGTCTCAGTTTCAAACAACCCCACCAATGGATTGGTGGAATCTTTTAGACTTGAACACCACAGATGTACAATGGCAGCAATGGCAACACAAAAAAAGGTTTCTGAATATGTGTGAACAACTTCTGACTGCAGTTGCATCCACAGCGGATTTTGAAAGGATTTTTTCAAGTTTTGGTCTGGTGCAGTCAAAGCTGAGAAACCGTTTGGGAATTGACGAGGCTAATAAATTGGTGTACTTGCTTAAACGCCTTAACAAGTCGTCAGGAAAGAAAAGGAACTTGGATTGGCTATCAGATTCAACACACGATGAAGATGTTACCCAACCTGCTGATGTAGTAGAAGTAGATAATATGATTCAAAATGTCGTTGATGTCATAACCTGGCCTGATTCAGAATCGGAAGATGACCTACCTTTACCTTCCTTGCAGTCAAAATGATGAACACGGCATTTTTTGATTATTTTATTTTATTTGATAATTCAGAGTTTACCAAATGTACACCATGACTGATTTGATAACGAAAAGACTTATTTGATTTGTTTATAAATGTTGAGTTATGTTTCTAATGTTTCTTGTTTTGTTGTGTAGGTATTTATACTCATGAAAAAACTAATGAACCTACTGATTGATCAGAATTTATAAGATTTTATCTTTTTGAGTTTATTTTCCTGATGACGGCATAAGAAGATTTTATGATTTTTAGTTAATTTTTTCTAATTTATAAGAAGATTTTGTTTTGAGTTGATTTTCAATTATTTTGTTCAATAAGTACCTAAATAAAATTATAGCATTATTTTAGATATAAATCGGATATATATCATAAATATCCGATATTTTGATATTTATAATAAATATCGGATATTTTCGAACCCTGGGATATTCGTTGATTACATTGAACAGGTTCGACTGGAAGAACCCTAGAATTTTTTTTTTTAAAGTCAGTTTGCTTGCTCCTGTTGCGAGATCCTCACCAAGTTGTCCTCTCATCGATTTTATGTCGGAAAATCAGATAGGTAAAAAAAAAAAATTATGATCGCTGACCAATTTCTTAGAAACAATGCTGTTTTTTTCCACATTATGGGTCCGGGTCAGGATCAGAAATAATTTCTGCATTCAATTATTTCGATAGAGCGCTATGATTTAAAATATTTTTGGCAAAATACAAATTTTCAATCACATTCTTTGGAATAATGAAAAATGTAGATAAAAAAGTGTTAAATTTTGAACTTAGAACCCATATGGATTAAATGTTTGACATAAGAATTATTTAAAAGAAAAAAAATTTTTGCATTTTGCCAAAAATATTTTAAACTATAGTGCTCTATCGAAATAATTGAAGGCAGAAATTATTTCTGATCCTGACCCGGACCCATTTGCGAAAAAAAAACACAGCAAATAACACTTTTAAAACTCGAAATTGTGTGCTTTTTCATTTATATGAGTAATCGACGCAACAAAAATATAAAAGCATCATAATCACCGGGTTGCTAAGCATTATAATCATTACATGCCTTTTTCTAAACAATATTCCAAAATTACTTATCATTCCTGTGACCTTTATAAAAACACAAGACATTTCTAAAAAATTCGTACTGGTTTAAAAGACGAAGAGCTACGAGAGCTACATACTACAAGCTACACGACGCTTTATTTCTGCTTAAAGCGCTACAATGAGCGCTACAAGCTTCACATTCGTACTGACAACTTAACATGAATAAAGTGAAATTTTCGTTGAAAGTTTTCAAGTTTTTAGTGCCATTTTTGACTAATTGTAACCACCGAATTTTTTTGATATTAAACATGGCTTTTACTTCATTATCATATTGGTGTTGTTGCAGCTACAGCTACAAAATTAGAGATTTGCCTAAAATCAGTTACAGCTTCATGTATTGCTAGCTACACCATGTAGCTTGAAGCTCTCTACGTAGCAGTTTCTACGGTACGGTACTCCATATGTGCAAACTGACATTTGTAGCTTGGAGTTTGCAGCGTGTAACTCTCGATGTAGATTGGCCCTTATACCCACTATTACTAGTCATACGTAATCAAACAAATGCCCAGCTGTCGCCGCAGATTGGCTCTCTTGACGTAGCAGCGCTAAAGTTAAAAATTGGGAAAGTACGATCCAACACAAGCATTAAACGCCGGCGTCAGCTGCACATTGTGCCCGTACAATACGAAAATCGTCCTTTTAAATTTTTACATCTCGCTCTACAGTCCAGCACCAGATTGTGTTTCCCAATTCAATTCACCGCTTAGGGGAGGTGGCGCTTTGCGGAAGGGTCATGACTTAATGATTTCCCCCTTCATAATACCTGTAAATTTTCTAGTTGACATGCTTGTCTCAGCTGTGGAAAAACATTTTATTCTTTCATCTGTCACTCTGTATGAAAATCTCAACTGTCTACCTGTTACGGTTAATGAGATACAGCCCAGTGACAGACGCAGATAATAACAAACGCCGAAAAAATCACGTTTTTTTTATGTGGGCCTCTTTAATTTTTAATTTTATTTTATTTTTATTATTTGCTTATTTCCAATAAGAGGTGTTATTTTAATTAGCCCGCTATTTCGGTAGATGTCACTTTTGGAGCTGTCATTTTTTGACATTTGACAAGTAGAAACTACGCCATTAATAAAAATGGAACGATACACGATTCAACAACGCATTGAAATTATTAAAAATCACTATAAAAATGGTGAAAATGTGGCAGAGACGGTTCGTAAAACTCGAACATTTTTGGGTCGTCGTGAAGCACCTTGTCGGACGGCAATACAGAAATTGGTACAAAAATTCGAGCTGTCGGGACAAGTTAGTGATGTGAAGAATAAAACCCGTACTCGTCGCTCAAGAACAGCCGAGAATATTGCTGCTGTAGCAGAAAGTGTTGAAGAAAACCCAGGTTTGTCCATTCCTCGTCGTTCTTTGGAATTAGGCATTCCACAAACGTCATTACACCGTATTTTGCATAAAGATTTGGGTCTTAAGGCTTATAAAGTTCAGTTAACACAAGAACTCAAGCCGGCCGATCACCAACAACGTCGAGTCTTTGCTGATTGGGTCCTTGAAATGCATGAAAATGATCCGGAATTCCATCGAAAACTCATCTTGAGTGATGGGGCCCATTTCCACCTCGATGGCTTCGTCAACAAGCAAAATTGTCGCATTTGGGGCTCGGAAAACCCAAGAGTTATTGTTGAAAAGCCTCTCTATCCTCAACGTGTGACTGTTTGGTGCGGTTTATGGTCCCGCGGGGTCATTGGACCTTACTTTTTCGAAAATGAGGCTGGAGCAACAGTTACGGTGAATGGATTGCGCTATCGACAGATGATTAATGATTTTCTATGGCCGGCATTGGATGGTATTGATCTGGACAAGGTTTACTTTCAAAAAGACGGCGCTACGTGCCATACAAGCAACGAAACCATTGATCTTTTACGGGAAAAGTTTCCGGATCGTGTTATCTCTCAAAGAGGTGATCACAATTGGCCACCGAGACTTGTGACTTAACACCTTGCGACTTCTTCCTTTGGGGCCACGTGAAAGAGAAGGTCTACGCCAACAGCCCAGCGTCGATTCAAGACCTGAAAGTAGGAATTCGTGAGGCTATCGAGGACATAGGGCAGCCACTTTGCGATTTGGTTATGGAAAATTTCATGAAAAGGATATGGTCCTGTCGCGTGGTCGTGGTGGTCATTTGGCTGATGTTATTTGTCATTATTAACGGCATACCTTCCTCTTTATAATGAAATAAAGATCCGATCATTTATCCCTCTACGTAGGTACTCTGTGAAAATTTCAACTGTCTGCCTATTACGGTTCATGAGATACAACCTGGTGACGGACGGATAGCGAAGTCCTAGTAATAGGGTTCTCGTTGTTACCCTTTGGGTACGGAATCCTAAAACCGTGTAAAAATTCTGAAATTTTAACTTTTTTGAGCCTTAACTTCAAAATGGAGAGGAGGATGGAAAAGATTTATAGACCATAGGAAAGGTTCAATGATTATCTATCTACCAAAGTTTAAATCATCTTCATAAGGTGTAACGTTCAGAAGTGACAGGGTAGTCTATAATAACATACCGAAATATCTTAAAGTCCCATTATCTCGGAAACCGTTAGGATACCCTCCCCCATACAATTTTTGCTCGTCTAAAAATGACGTATCCGTAGCCTTCAGATATTACACCACTTTCGGGACACCCTGTATAGATATGAACTGATAGTCTAGCTTAAAATTTATAGCAGCAGGTGACTATTAATCCGTCCCTATATGGAAAACAGTGTCTCTTCGGTACTTCCGTTTAGCAGTGTGAGAAAATAATCAAGTAATCAACGACTTTGTACTTTCACTTTTTATGGATGGATCTAAATTGAATGAGGAAATCTACTGCTAAATAACTGCAATATTTTTCAAGCTGATGCTCTGACTTGACTCTGAAATAACAATTTATATATTGACAGCCGTAATTCGTGCACAATTAATTCGCAGCTACTTTAGGAAACTTTTGGGTTCCATGTAAAAGGTGTCTGGCTCATATTATATAATATCTAGAAACGACGCTGCCGATGTACTTTCTCAAGACATTAAGTATGAATGCCTTTCGTGCAGATGTATTCGGTAATAATAAGGTATATGCATATTATGAAGAGGAAACCATTCAAAATCTTTTTTATTTTTAATATTCTAGGTTTGTCAAAAGAATAGACAATGAGTTAACCAAAACTTTTTTCTGTGAGCTGTTTAAAGTCCAGGAGCAAAGAAATTAAGTAGGTTCATAAACAGATCGCTCTGCATCCTAGAATGCTTCAATAATTTGTGTCATATGATAGCTTCATATATGATTCCACGAATGTATCATCACAACGGATTGTGAGACTAACTATGGTTGTTGGCCTAGTGGCTGCTACTCATAAGTAAGGGATATATCCTCATACGTAGTTCGTATATACATACATATATCAAAGATATTTTTATACAAAAACTCATCAACAGTTATTTTACCATGAATTCATCGTTAAAATATTGCATTATGAGTTCTTTTACGTAAAAAAAAATATTAATCTGAATTTCAACCTATCAAAAAAGTTCAAATATAAATGAAAAACTCCTGGAATTGCTATTTTATTAAAATAAAAAAGAAACGTAAATGCATCCTTCCACGCGTAATTAAAATCGTAAAAAGCAAAGGAACTTTTTCATGATGACCAGCCATAGTAGGTAGGTAGGTAGGTAGGTACTCACCAAAAATCCCCGCATGCATTACCTACACTCCATTTTTTGTACACTTTTTATTTTAATTAAATTAAAAACTCTGCAAATATTTTACCATTTCCAAAAAAACAAATTATTCTTTTTCTTCTTAATTCGCTTTGTGGGATACATTTAATTTTAATTAAAAAAAAAATCAATTTCTCAATTTTTCCGGCTCGCTGATTTATGCCCTCAAGAGAGTTCATCATTTGTTCATCATTTCCATCAAAATTAATTTTCCATAGCCTCAGTAAGATTTATGTTGTTTACAGTTTTGACTCTACAGGGCCCCCATCCTCATGCCTTTGATGCATTTGACAGTTTACAGTTTTGTATATGTTCAGAAATAGGAGAAAACATGACAAGGGACGAACTTTTGATTCGAGTCATAAGGTCGCAAAAGGCTTTCATTTGCACAATTTACGAACCACACATTTTCTCGACTTATTTAGTGAGAAAATTTACGGAATTATTAGAATCTTGAAGAGTGAGTTACATATGCATATGAGCGCTTTCGTACGTATTTTATGTTGAAAGACTAGAAATAGAATAGAATTGTTTGTTATATACTGCAAGAATATAAATATTTTTTTGGTATGAAAAAAAAAGGCGGAAAAAATTAAAAATTCGAAAAATTGCACTACTAAACATCGGAAATAAAATGAGCGAACAAAAGAAATATATAAGAACTAGAAAGCCCAAAGGCGAGACGACCTATAACAAAACCAAATGCCTACCCCAAAATGGAGCTACAGTGCGCTATCCTCTCCATAAACCCACGAGTCAAGCTCGTACGCTAAATATCGGATGGTAAGTTTTTCCAAATTTGAACAGCACGAACAAAGTAAGAATTTTCCATTACGGAATAATGAAAGTTTGTAATCAGCAAATCGAAACGCCTTAAATAAATAGCTAGGTTTTTTAGTATATGTATATGAGATTATGTAGGGATGCCAGAAGTCTACGTAAACGGTATAGCTTTAAGGAGCAACCAAGAAGATGGTTACGATGTTGCGAAATATGATCGAATCTCCTAAAGCAGAAGACGAATCTTGTGCGGACGTTGAAAGCCATATTTAGTTTGGTAGAACAGAAGGAACACAAGTGAGGGAAAATGAGACAGCCATAGGAAAAGTATGACAGAATCAAAGATTTAACCAGCATCGAACGTATGTTTTAGCCAAAGTTCCCGAAGACAACTACCGTAGACGAAACCCACCATAAATCCTACCTGTCATATCGTCAACATGGTCACATCATTGCATTCTAGAATTGAGGAAGATACCAAGTTGTTTTACACGATTCGAAAATTTACAGCACCGTGATTTTTAAAGCTACAGATGGAAGGTCAGATACCTGAATTGCTCTGCGATAGAAAGCCATATACTGCGACTTTCCGGCATTAAGCAATAACAAATTATTATCAGCTCAGCGTGCAATATTGCGCAAGTCGGAATTCAGCCTATCGATACAATCCTCCACAAATTCTATTGGTCGACTGAGATACATCTGCACATCATCGGCATACAAGTGAACTTTGCAGTCTTCAACAACATTTGGAAGGTAAATTATAAAAGCAAGAAGCCAAGAACAGAGCCTTGAGGGACACCAAAATTTAGAGGAAAAGCACCGGAAACACGAATCTTCCGTTTAACTCGTTGGCGTTTAAGAGAGAGCATTCGTAAAAAAAAGACCCGATCTTTCGAAGAAAAATTCATGGATGTTGCACAATGGCAACGCACCGTCTCACAAAGCCATCATTGTGGTAGAATTTTTGAACAAAACCGCCACGAATATCATCAAACAACCATACCGTACTCACCAGATTTAGCTGGGTGTGATTTTTTCCTGTTCCCGAAGTTTAAATTACCGCTTCGAGGAACTCGTTTTAACTCGATTCAAGACATAAAAACGGAATTCGCTGAAGGAATTCAAGGCAATACCGGAAAATGACTTCAAAAAGTGTATAATGGATGATTGGATTGTTCGTTGGAAGAAGTGTGTCGCTTCAAATGATAGGGTCCATTTGAAGGAGACTCCAAAAATTTGGATGAATAATTGATATTTTGTGTTTTATTTGATCAGTCCCGAAACTTATTTGACAGAATGTATAATATCGAAAAGTGTGGGCCGTGCAAAATTTATAAGGCGCCCGGAAATATTTTGAAAAATGGAATGACTTTGATTGTTATTCTCGAAACATTCGGCTATGATGGCTTACGTTGTCGAAACATTCTGCAACAATGATTTTGGATTTGATATCCTCCCAGATAAAAACCACAACAAGCTGGTAAATAAAAAGTTCTTTTTCTTTTCGCTTAGTTTTTAATCAAAAATGGCAATTTTCTTTTAAAAATTTCACAATTACCGTAATGCTGACAACTTAAAAATTTTCATCTGCGGCTTAACTAAGCCTCACCTTACAGAGTACTGTGAAACAGAGTAGCCTTAAGCTTGTGGCTTAAGCCACACCAATGAATTAGCTGAGCTCAGGCTTAAGCCTGGACTGTGAAACCGGGCATCATAAGTAGCGCGAAATTTTTCAAGATGAATAATTTTGACTAAACACCATAGATCAGTGTTTCTCAACCTTTTTTGATTGACGGCACACTAAAATATCTGAATTTCTTTGTGGCGCACCTGATGAAAACTTTGATCAAAATTTTGACTCGGACCCAGATAATCATAGTTCTATATTCTGTATTAAAATATCTAAATATCTTTTATTTTAGGAATAGTGATCCTTAGACAGGGACTATACTAAATTTGAATAAAAAAATAGTATTAAAAATTGTTTCCAATATAACTTTTTGAAAGATATCCATAATTTTTGTTATAAAAAAGTAAAATAAAATCTTACTAAATTGCCTCATTTTAATTTAGCCTCCTTTTCTCTTTAATTTCGCGGTAAACCTTCGAGAATTTTTCATGTCGTAGGTACGAGATTTTTGTAAAGTTAGTATGAGAAATTATTTGTTCCAGTCTAGAAACTCTGCACGTGGGGTGTGGAGGACAACCATAACCGTTGAGGCAATTATATAAATATTATTTCAAAGTTAAAAAATCCATGCAATTTTAATTATTTGTCGATAAATTTCGCTGAACATTTAACAATTTGGTGTGCAGCGGAACACAGATTGAGAAACGCTGTCATAGATATATTATTTCTGGCTTGTTCGACAAAATATTGAATAATACCAATTGATTTGATTTTTTGAGCTTTTATCTTCAAAACCACGAAATTCAAGGCAACTATTGTTAGGTCATTAAATGAAGAATTCTTCGCCCTTTTTAACCATTGTAGAATCATTTCCGGAAGCCCAAAATTTGAAATATCAGCAACAATATCGAAAAAGTGTTTTTTTTTTGTCTTGGTTCCACTTAATCGCCAGTGATGTATTCATGACTTGATGATTCAATAGTTGATTTTAAAAATTCCAGCCAAGACTTCTAAAATTTGTTTATTCACTAAATTGCAACATAACCTAACTTAGCCGAAAAAAAAAGTGATCTTGAGAAGAAAAATATTTTGAAATATGATGCGTTCGCACCGTAGTTACAAAAATTAATCATAATCCACAGGAAACAATAAAAAAAAATGAAAAAAATGTGTAATATGATATTGAACAAAATAAATAAATAAAAATATTTTCCCAGAAATTCTTATTGCATAATACACGTATACGGGGGGGGACATAACTCTCGGGTTAATATTTACTGGCAGCTTTGCTGATAACTTGAATTTCCCAAGAAAATTTTCTGTAATTGCAAGAAATGAAAACAAAAAGCAAAAATTCTTTCAACGATATACCGGAGACAAGGTAAAAACAAGTTGCCGTCAATACGCTGAACTCTTCACAACTCTAGTAAAGTAGATTGGTGCGGTAATGTGACCAAAGAGGCCTTTTATCGAAGCGTTAAAACGAGTTCAGATTGGTGTGGTATAGTTGTAGAGTACATATATAGGTAGGTAAGGTATGATGAAGAGAAAAGTGGCTAAATAAATGCACAAGCTACGCTCAACATTGGCACTCATTCGCCAGTGAATGAGAAATAAAAACAAGAACCGCGTAAAATCTCTAAAGTAATAAAAGTCTTGCGATCATAAACAACAGTTAAAGCCTTCAACGCCTACACAAATGTGCAGAACAGAGACACAAAATTATAATCCGTAAAGGTAAATCGATGGGCGTCGCGAAGCGACGAGAGAAAGAAGATTTTCTTCAATTTGTGGCGTCGCGTCCCTGCGGTTATCTTATTAGATATGAATACTACCACACTGCTGCCTTCGTCTCAACTATATTTATCCATTGTAAAAGGCAAAGTAAGTTCAAGTCTCTGAATACAATCGACAAACGGTCGGCGCTGAGACCAGAATTCTACTTTTTTCAATATCTTCCAACATAACATAAAGGGAAAACTTCGGTGTCGGTTGAATCGAGAATGTGTTTAAGTTTACGCAGGACAGAAGTCGATCGCAAATCAACAGCGGATCTGACACCAACGTAAATATTTCTCCGGAAATCAGTCGTAAATGTAGGCATCATAAAATAAGTTAAACACCCAAAGGAATCGATAAGACACAAAAATATCTTGCTTAGGTTTTTCTAAACAAGAACAAGCAAAAAAAAAAAAAAAAAATAGTCTCCAAGTTGCTGCCATATAAATATACTCCGAACTTTATCTTGAGCACATCATTAATTAGAAAGACGTCTCAACCGGAGGAGGCCTTGAGAAGACTTGTTTTGCACCTTGCGCGCATGATTGCTAGGTAATTTGTAGTTTAACATGCCGAGGTGGATAATCCGATCTTATCGTTTCGGAGTGCAGACACGAGACGGTACCAAGGGTTTATTCATTTCACATTCGATGTCAAAGCCATGGTATTCGGTGGCGGTAGCGCGGCACTGTAGAATCAAGAGTGCTGGTGTGGTGGTATCACAACATCACATGAAATTTGCTCGGTCTTCTTCGGCCCAAGAAGCCATTCTACTTCTTAAACTTCTACTACTGATGGGGCTCAACGGAAAGATGAATCTGCTTAACATGACAAGACTAATTTGTTCGACTCGGTTCTTATCACGTCGTCATGATGATGAATACCAAATGAAAGCGATTATAAAAACAAAAAAACATTTTCTTGTAAAACATAGGTTGCAAATGTTCAATTCACGTTTCTCTGACTTGTGTCATTTTGAAATCAATGCTGGCCTGTAATTAAACGTCGTCAAGGTAAATTTTCAAATGATATCATGGAAAGCTCAAGATGAAAGGAAGAGGATGGAAATGGAAATGGAAGTACGTGCAGTATATGTTCTTAAAAAAAAAAAAAAAAAAAAATTTGCCATCATCAAAATCACGGGATAAGTGGAGGTTAATAATAATTAAAAGGCCATGATGCATCATCCCAAATCTGCCTGATGCATCATCCATCTGCATTTCGAGCACAGTTAAGGCATATTCTGTTATCTCGGTGACTATATGAGAATGATTGACTTCATTTCAACATATATGGTGCCGGCACAGTTATACGCCAATTAACAACTTTTAACATCTGAATATTTTTTTTTTCAACATCATCCATCCAGACACTTCATATGATGGTTGCATATCTTGATACCTACATACATATCTTGAGAATTTCTCTCCACTATCATTTGGGACTATCTGACAGATTTTATTTAAGTGGTTCACGATATTCGGAGCATCGAGATTATTATACAATTTATGGTTCATCCTTTTCGCCCGGTTTTTCAGAGGTTCTTAACCGCTAAGTACAGATAAATTGCAGCATTTAAATAGTATTTTTTGCCTGTGGCAGCTAAGCAAATTTTTTTGAAGCATCTTACAATTACCAAAAATTATTGGCCTCTCAACTGTGAATTTTTGTCAAGGTAATTGCATCACGTATTCACACCAACTTGCGATTCTCCTATCAAATTTACAAAAATTCCTCAAACAATTTTACAATTCCCCCGCAGACGTCTTTTCCACATTCTTAAATCAGCCTTATACGATTCAGTTCAATTCCTTTAGTTTTTTATTCGTGGATGCTGATCCATCTGATCTGAAGTTTTGAAGTAGGCATCATGTGAAAATTATTTTTGTAGTTATTTCTAGAGTTGGATGCTGTAAAATTGGTGAGTTCAGAAGATGAGAGATTGTTTTTTTTTTTTAAATTTTGAACTTTTCAGTTAATAAAAATTCTCGAATGATTTTCTGCTAGAGAAGCAAGAAGAAGAATTTTTTCTCCGTCTCTTCCTATAGTTGGAGAGTTTATTTTGAAGAAAATAAATTCTTTCATCCCCACTCCATGTGGTTAAATTAAATTAATTAAATTCGTGGAGGGTGTATTTACTGCAAACCCGAAATATTTATTATGAAAAGCGATTATAAAAACAAAAAAACATTTTCTTGTAAAACATAGGTTGCAAATGTTCAATTCACGTTTCTCTGACTTGTGTCATTTTGAAATCAATGCTGGCCTGTAATTAAACGTCGTCAAGGTAAATTTTCAAATGATATCATGGAAAGCTCAAGATGAAAGGAAGAGGATGGAAATGGAAATGGAAGTACGTGCAGTATATGTTCTTAAAAAAAAAAAAAAAAAAAAATTTGCCATCATCAAAATCACGGGATAAGTGGAGGTTAATAATAATTAAAAGGCCATGATGCATCATCCCAAATCTGCCTGATGCATCATCCATCTGCATTTCGAGCACAGTTAAGGCATATTCTGTTATCTCGGTGACTATATGAGAATGATTGACTTCATTTCAACATATATGGTGCCGGCACAGTTATACGCCAATTAACAACTTTTAACATCTGAATATTTTTTTTTTCAACATCATCCATCCAGACACTTCATATGATGGTTGCATATCTTGATACCTACATACATATCTTGAGAATTTCTCTCCACTATCATTTGGGACTATCTGACAGATTTTATTTAAGTTTTTCAGAGGTTCTTAACCGCTAAGTACAGATAAATTGCAGCATTTAAATAGTATTTTTTGCCTGTGGCAGCTAAGCAAATTTTTTTGAAGCATCTTACAATTACCAAAAATTATTGGCCTCTCAACTGTGAATTTTTGTCAAGGTAATTGCATCACGTATTCACACCAACTTGCGATTCTCCTATCAAATTTACAAAAATTCCTCAAACAATTTTACAATTCCCCCGCAGACGTCTTTTCCACATTCTTAAATCAGCCTTATACGATTCAGTTCAATTCCTTTAGTTTTTTATTCGTGGATGCTGATCCATCTGATCTGAAGTTTTGAAGTAGGCATCATGTGAAAATTATTTTTGTAGTTATTTCTAGAGTTGGATGCTGTAAAATTGGTGAGTTCAGAAGATGAGAGATTGTTTTTTTTTTTTAAATTTTGAACTTTTCAGTTAATAAAAATTCTCGAATGATTTTCTGCTAGAGAAGCAAGAAGAAGAATTTTTTCTCCGTCTCTTCCTATAGTTGGAGAGTTTATTTTGAAGAAAATAAATTCTTTCATCCCCACTCCATGTGGTTAAATTAAATTAATTAAATTCGTGGAGGGTGTATTTACTGCAAACCCGAAATATTTATTATGAATCCCAGTTTAAGATTATTTTCATTTTAATTTAAGACTGTTGATGAAATCTAGAGCCATTCTGGGATTGAGGTTCTAGTGTAGCAAATGCAAATGAATTTATTTGTGTAGAAGTTGTCTGCGACCCAGACAAATTACAATTGGTCTGCATCTACTGTCCTCCTAACAAATTCTGCCCCGAGAAGACTACAGAGCTCGAAGAGATATTCGCCCAAATCTCCCATCAGTATTCTAATGTAATCTTGGGTGGAGATTTTAATGTAAATATACTATGTAGAGATCAAAACGCGATATTCGTTCTTACACCTTTTCGAGTCACTCCCATCTTAACGTAGTAAATTCTACTGAGCCTGTCCATTGCTCCTGGATCTGTTCTTCAGCTCTGACTTAAACAAGTCTTATTCCTCAATCAACTAAGTCCGCTTAGTAATTTCGATCATGACTTTATTTCTTCCTGTCCTACGAGGTCATTTTCACTATTCAGCCCAAAATTCTTAAGTCTCGTAATTACAATAGAATCAATCTACTCGAAGAGGCATCAACGCTTAACTAGAAACTTATTAAAAATTATAATTCTGTAGATGATCAATTACAAACATTTTATGCACTGGTAAATTACTGATAAATTCGCTCCTGAGCGGAATAAGCGGTTAAGTGCTGACGGATGCCCGTAGTACTCCCCCGAAATTGAGAATATAATTGCCGAAAGAGAATATCTTTTCCGTCACTACAAATTGCTCAAAACTCCCCAGAGTCGTATTGCATATAAATCCGCAAGAAATCTAGTAACTGGAAAAATCAGAAGTGCGAAAAAAGCTTATTTTAGCAGAATACTGGACCCCTCTCTAACACCAAAGAAACTATGGTTTAATCTGCGTAAATGGGGTAAATCAACGTATTGCATGCATCTAAATGTTCTTAACAATTTTTTTGCAACCTCTATGCTGGCCTTTCCTATAGTTCCTCATGTAGGTCCTTTAAACTTTATAGAAGAATCAGTGAACTTCAGCTTCCGATCTGTAACAATTTCCGAGGTATTAGAAGCCATCGATAGTATCAAATCAGAGGCCACTGGTGATGATAGTATCCCACCCAGATTTATAAAACTTCTACTTCCAGTAATATGTAGTTCCCTTCCCTGTTATATATACAATTCACGTCTTACGTATTCTCAGTTTCCTCGTAAGTGGAAAATTTTTATAGTGCTACCACTGGCAAAGAACTAATGATCCAAGCGATTTTCGTCCTATAAGTGTACTATACTTCCTAGGGAAAGTATTGGAGAGGTTGATGGCTTCGCAAATAATTAATTTTGTTGAACGCAATGACTTGCTCTTTAGACTGCAGTCTGGGTTTCGTCCTGGGCATGGCTGCGAGACTGCTCTACTGAAAGTCACTACACATATTCGAAGCGCGCTATATAATAATCATCTATTCATCTTAGTTCTGCGTGATTTTTCCAAAACATTCGACAGCCTTGACCACACACTTCTTTTACACAAATTATATGATAAATTCTTTTTCTCCCGAAGTGCTTCCAACAAGTCTTACAAGGAGAGGGTCCCTACTCGTCATTACCGATTTCGTCCAAATTCACAGTATAAGTAGACCTTGAGGCTTGACTAGAAATGAAAGTGACGGAAGTGGGAACTCCAGATGGCCAACCCGGAGTTAAAATTAACACTTTTCGGAAAACTTTGATAATTACCATCTTGCGGGTATATTCGCAACATTTAAGCCCCTTTATTTTCGTTACAATTATCTATAATTTGTTATTTTTCATATACAGAGAACCAGAAATCATTACCCTAATTATTTTAGGAGCTTTTTCCAAAATAAGATTGCAAGGTGTGCTAAATTACTTTCAACTTACATTAATTAGCAGCGTATACTGTAAGGCTACCACCCTTATCTTTCGGCGAAATTCCAACCGATTTTGAAAATTAGTGAGTTTTTTTATGATTTTTTGAAACTATTACGACATTTGTACCGCAGCGGGTTACAGAGTGGTAGCCCGTGGTGGGTTATTTATATATTATTATAATAAAAAAAATTAAAATAAATCATTTTTCCAGAGAAGGGGTGTTTATTTTATATTCTACCATCTGTGTAGAATATTCATACACAATACCATCAAAATCGGATGAAAAATTCAATGTCAAAATTATCCGATTTGCAAAATTCCTTTTGCTAGTTTTTCTGTGATTTATTTTCTGATTTATTTTTTAGCATATTTTCCCTCCAATTCTGGTTAAGTTGCGAAATTTAATTTTCGACGACCAAAATTATCTGTACAAAATTTCAGGAAGATCGGATGTCATTTACCTATTACAAAAAAATTAAATCTATAAAAATTTTGCATACACACTTTTCGCCATCTCCCGGCGATTTTTGAAAACACACAAAAATGCCACTTACAGTATCGAAAAGCGACATATTTTCTCAATGGTTGTCATTTTAACCGAAAAAATTTGGCACTTTTGTTCAAATTCTGTTGCAATTTAACCACGACAACTCTCGCGAAAATTTGCAAATTTGAGCATTTTCCAAAGGGTAAGCCTACAAATTCCCGGGCTCCCATACATTATGCATTATTTCGGTTTCGTTTGGTCATCTGGAGCTTCCACTTGGGTCACTTTCATTTCTAGTCAATCCCTACTTATACTGTGAATAGGGACCCTCTCCTTGTTAGTCGATGGAGTTAAATCTAACTTCCTTCCAATCAAGTCTGGAGTTTTACAAGGTTCTACTATGGGTCCTTTACTCTTTACCTTGTTTATAATGATCTTCCGCAGGTTGTAATGGATTCAAATTTGCATATATATACTGATGACGTGCAGATCTATTTGTCTAGACCTATTGGATTACAGGTGGACTGTATGCTTGCATTAATAGCGATCTAACTCGAATAACCGCTTGGGCTGAATCTAACCGGCTCTTGCTCAATCCGAAGAATTCGACTTGCTTGGCCCTTTATAGTGGGGCTACAGACACGCAGCAACTACCTCCCATACTGCTGAATAATGACATATTACCTTTCTCCGAAATGGTTACCAGCCTTGGAGTTGCCCTTAACAGCAAACTAACCTGCTGCGCTCAAGTTTGTAGTATAGTCATCAAAATCTGTGGTGGCCTCCGCAGGTTATGGCTCTCAGGGAGGTTATTGTCAGTCGGACTGCGGCTTAAACTGATTCAGGCTCTGCTTGTCCCTCATTTGATTTGCTGTAGCACTATCTTCTCTTCCCTCGACGCAGCTTGTAATCGTATAAGCTAAATGTAGCATTCAACGTTTGTGTGCGTCTTGTTTATGGACTACGTCGCTTTGATCAT
This sequence comes from Dioctria rufipes, assembly GCA_963924295.1. Lineage (NCBI taxonomy): Eukaryota > Metazoa > Arthropoda > Insecta > Diptera > Asilidae > Dioctria > Dioctria rufipes. The sequence goes on along the minus strand of OZ002740.1, from coordinate 329,695,331 downwards.
GTGTCACAATATATTCTCTCAGTTCTGGGATGTTCGTTGAATTCTTATCGTGATTTCACCGCTCTAAGTTTTCTACGTCGTTTAATAAATACGCGTTCACCAGTGTACTTATTCGAATACCTTGGTTTCTTGCACTCGCACCGCCACTTCAGCCTACTTATACCCAGATTCCGCACATTAGTTGGTCAACGCTCTTACTTTGTCCACATTGCACGAGAATGGAGCTCTCTTCCCAATGACATAGAACGCTTAGCTCAACGAGGATTTTCAGGGAGAAATTAATTCAGTAGGTACACAGTATCCACTGAGATTAATTGAGGTCGCAAATGCATGAGGTGGGTCCGCTCCTGACAACAATTTTAGGTAGATTTTTAGGTAATTTGGTTGGTACCAATTATCTATTCTTGCTTGCGGTCTAGTTGATAGTCGTTCCCGATTGAAATCTTCGCTCTTGAATATGGGACGGTTATCTGTCGACGGCAATTGCCATCACTTGTGTAAACGATAGCGTAGTTATTCCTCTTGCGTATATGTCAAGGAGATGCGTTACCCTTTTTAGGTAATAGAACAAATGTCCTGTTGGATACGAGATTAGCTTGAGACTGCGCTGTTCCTGTAGTAGTAGAAAGGAATTGGCCCTAGTTGATTTGTATAGAAGTCAGGAACTCGGTCTTATTGTCCCTATGATAATATGACCAGATGAGGGGATAATTTGTTATTATCTTCTTGGATACTTGACAGTTGGATGCCGGGATAATTTGCTGTTATCTTCTTGGATACTTGACAGTTGCATTCCTCCCAGCCTCTACAGGCTGGAGGTTTAGTACACCACTGAAAATTAATATTTAATATACTCTAGTGTCCGTGATGACGGAGGAATAATGATGCTTCAATAATGGAAAGCGAATGACAGGATACTATCACAGTCCCAATGACCGTTAGCACATCACCATCTATGTCGCGCAGTGTTGAGAAGCAGTCGGCTGTAATGCTCACACGACAGACTGGTAGAAGTCGGCTGTAATATTGACACGACAGACTGGTGGAGCCGTAGCAACGCCTATACCATAAAACAGATTCTCCCAGCGAAGGCAATCTGATAATGGCAGTAAGTGAGATAGCGCTACCACTACGGCAGTGTGACGGCAGCCGACAGGATGAGGTTGCTTGAGCTTCTGGATATAGTACCGCCTGTTATCTTGAATCTTAAAGGGCCCTCTGGTAAGTTACCCAGTTGGGTTGTTCCCCTTCGGCCTTGAAGTTGAGCTATAAAGAAAATAAGGGCATATGTGGCGTAAAGAAATGCAAAAGTCCTCTTTTAGTTTCTTTTCCAATAGTTCGAATATAAATTTATTTTCATTCAATTTTTGTGTTTTATTTATTTTTATTATTTTTAGATGACGACTGTCAGAAGGTTAAAAAATGACTACTGATATTTTTTGTTTTCTTTTTCACAACGTTATAAATTACAAATCTACGCCTGCCTAGCTACGGCTTTCTACGTTTGACAAGGTATCACTAGCGGTGAATTTTGTGGTGAACGTAACCCGGTTTACTCGGTGTGTGACGAAGGTTTGGAAATGGCCGAACCGAGAGCGAAGCGTCGCCACATATACTCCCCTGCCAGCAAAACCTTTGGTTTTTGCGTTATCTATATCGTTGTGGTGGTCTTGTGGCTCGTCCTGCACGAGTGGTTCGCTCTGGTATATTTGTTGATCCATCAGGCGCGAATCTAATACGACACCTTGGTGCGTCCGACGAAGACGCCGACTCTGCGTGTAATGATGCTGGCACATTAAGGTCCTCCAACACTGGCCGGAGGCGTTCTTCAATTTGTGCTTGATATACTGGCGAGCTTTCAGACGCTGGCTGAACAGATTCGTCGGCTGGTAGGATGTTTTGCGTTGCGTTGGAGCTTGTTGAGTGCATATGGTTTTCATCAGCCATTTCAAAAGCTGAAAAGCAGGGTTTCAGACGGTCAATAGAGACGTTAACTTCCCTATTTTTAACTCTAAGTGTGAAGAAGTGCTTTGAGCGTTTAATGATTTTAAAAGGACCTTCGTAGGGTGGTTGAAGTGCTGACCGTAAAGCATCCGTTCTTAGGAAAACGTGTGAGCATTTAGCCAGATCTTTAAATACGAAAGTAGTTTGTCGAGAGTGATCTGATGCTGGAACTGGTCTGATGTCAGAGAAAAGATTACGGAGTGACGCAACGAATTGATTTTGGGGCTGATACCGGGAATTTAGTAGAAAATCACCAGGAATGCGTAAACTCTCGCCGTACACAAGTTCCGCAGGGGTAGCGAGAAATTCCTCCCTAAAAGCAGTACGTAAGCCTAATAATACGAAGGGTAAGGTTTTTGTCCAGGACTTCTCCTGGTAAGCCATTAGACAAGCTTTAAACGTCCGATGCCATCTTTCTAGGAATCCATTAGCCTGAGGGTGGTACGCAGTAGTGCGGTTGCGATGAAAACCTAATAATTTGGAGAGTTCCGCAAATAAGGAGGATTCAAATTGTGCACCTTGATCTGTAATAATAGTCCTAGGGACACCAAAGCGAGCTATCCACACTTGGCAGAGTGCAGTCGCGACTGTTTCGGCACTAATGTCGACTAGAGGGATGGCTTCTGGCCATCGCGTAAACCTATCGATAATAGTAAGGCAATATCTGAAATTTTGGGAAGGGGGCATAGGACCAACGATGTCTATGTGGATAGTTTGAAACCGCCCGGAACATTCATGAAATGTGCCTAGAGTATTTTTGCAGTGTCTAGATACTTTACTCCGCTGGCAAGCTACACAGGACCGTGACCAGGAGTTGATATCCTTGTTCATGGACGGCCAGAAGTACCTAGACGTGACCATTTTGTTGGTTGTGCGAATGCTCGGGTGAGACAAATTGTGAGTGGTTCTGAACACTTGGGTTCTGAAAGACGTGGGAATGAATGGACGTACTTTTGTTTCCGTTACCTCACAGTATAATTCTGCGTTCGAGCCAAAAATCGGGAATTTTTTTAATTTATATCGGGAATTTTGAAGAAGCTGTTGAAATTCTGTATCTTGTAATTGTGCTTCAGCCATAGCTTCAAAATTGATTGCACTGAGAAGTTGAATTTCATCGACCCTCGACAAAGCATCGGCCACTATGTTTTCTTTACCTGGCACATGTCGGATATCGGTAGTGAATTGACCTACGTAGTCCAAATGACGTAATTGCCGTGGCGAAGCCTTCTCAGGGTTTTGCAGAAATGCATATTGCAAAGGTTTGTGATCCGTATAAAGTGTGAAGGTACGTCCCTCCAGTAAATATCTAAAATACTTTATACTTTTGTATGCTGCTAGTAACTCCCTATCGTAGGTACTGTAGTTTTGTTGAGCGTTGTTTAGTTTGACAGAGTAAAATCCTAGGGGTTGCCAGCCATCGTCAACTTTTTGCTGAATTGCAGCACCAATAGCAGTGTCTGAAGCGTCTACCCATAGCGATAGTTCAGCCGTACTGACGGGAAAAGCGAGAAGGGCTGTTTGTGCTAACTGAGATTTAGCTAATTCGAAGGATTTAACTGCCTCGCCAGACCATTCAATGCGCTTAGCACCGTCTTTTTTTGAGCCGGACAAATAGCTGTTTAATATAGCATGATGTGCTGCGGCGTGTGGCAAGAAACGTCGGTAGAAGTTTATCATACCCAGAAAGCGTCGTAATTGCTTTACGGTTTCTGGAATTTTGAATTTTGAAATTGCATCTACGCGATCTGGAGCTGGCTTGATGCCTTGCGGGGTGATTAGATGTCCTAAAAATTTGACCTGGGATTGAAAGAAGGCACATTTTTCGACATTTAAAATCAGTCCGTACTCCTGCAGGCGTTTGAAAACCTGTTCGATATGCAAATAATGTTCGACTTTAGTTTTAGACGCTATTAGTATATCGTCCAAATATACGAAACAGAATGAAAACTCTTGCAAGACCGTGTGAATAAATCTTTGGAAAGATTGTGCCGCGTTGCACAGACCAAATGTCATGCGTGTGAACTCGAAAAGTCCAAAAGGTGTGCATATTGCCGTTTTTGGAATATCTTCCGGTTCGATAGGAATTTGGTGGTATGCTTTTGCTAGGTCCAGAGTTTTAAAAAGTGTACAATTTTCTAAATGGTAGACGAAATCGTGTATTAATGGTACTGGGTAACGGTCTGGTACTGTACTGGAATTTAGCCTTCTGTAGTCTCCGCATGGTCTCCATTCACCATTTTTCTTTTGAACTAAGTGTAGTGGTGATGACCAAGGACTGTTTGAGGGGCGACAGATTCCCTGTTTCAACAGGAAGTCAAATTCTTTTCTGGCCGCTGACAATTTTTCAGCTGACAGGCGTCGAACTTTGGAAGAGATGGGAGCGCCTTTGGTGATTATGCGATGAGTAACTGTGTGCGCTACCTGTTTAATAAATCCAGCTTCGACTGTGATGGCGCGGAATTTTTTTAGAAGCTCCTGCACTGCTGGATCGATTGAAGAACTGATGAGTACTGACAGACTAGAATTTTGGCATTTGGTACGTTGAGCAGGTGCTGCTAAAGAAGTGAGTGGATCTATAAGTGACTTCTTTTTTATGTCTACTAAAAGACCATAGTGGCAGAGAAAATCTGCGCCCAGTATGGGTCTAGGAATATCTGCTATCACGAACTGCCAAGGAAAAGATCGTCGTAAGCCCAAGTCCAACGTTAGCAATTTTCTGCCAAACGTGTTGATAGGCGAGGAATTTGCCGCCACCAACTGCAAATTAGGATTTGGACAACGTTGAAAAGACGCTTTTGGAATGACGGAAACGTCCGCCCCTGTGTCAATCAAGAAACTCTTTTGCGACGACCTGTCAAAAATATATAAACGACTTTTTGAGATGCTACCTCCACCCGTCGTTAATGGCGGAGGGCATATTAGTTTGGGTCTTCATTACAGGCAATAACACCTTGCGGCGTTGAATTTATCCTGTTTCTTTTAAATTTGCAAGGAGCGATGCATTTTCTTGCGTTAGTCCCGAATTTACGATGGTACCAGCAAAAATTTTGATTTGGGTTCTCTGAAGAATGTCGAGAAGATGATCGATGCGAAGACTCACTTCTTGGAGTGCTTTGTCTATCCGGCTTGCGTCGCGTAAGAGACTTCTCGAATATGTTGGTGAGATTGTTTAATCTTCTTTCCAATTCAGCCAGAGTCGGATGAGAACTGTCTAATGGAGAAGCTATGGAGAATACCTCCGATTTTGGACTCACTTCAGCTATTTTGTCCGCACAAGTTGCTAATACTTCCAGTGTTCCTGGGTTGCAAGCTAGAATCGCCTGCATACTTGTCGGTAATCGCTGAAGCCAAAGCGACTTCAAGATCGCCTCGTTGAGCTGCCCATTACTGAGAGCCCGCATCTCACGAAGTAGTTGTGAGGGCTGTGAGTCGCCCAGTGTAAGTTCGGCAAGAAGCTGCTTTAGCTTTTGATTTGTGCTTCCAGAGAGTCTGGAAATTAACGTCTCTTTGACTGAATTATATTTATCCCTTGCTGGCGGTGTGCGAAGGATGTCACTCACCAAGCGAGCGACGTTCGCGTCGAGCGCCCCAACGACATGGTAGAATTTCGTCGTGTCCTGATTAATACCAGCCAAATTGAACTGTGACTCTAGCTGGAGAAACCACAGATCAGGATCATTTTTCCAGAAGGGAGTCGTCTTTACAGATACTGCACACAACCCAGCTTGCCGCTCTGTGTCCGCTGGCAAGGGAGCACTAGCTTCGTTTGGATCAATGCTATTAGTAGAATCCATGCTGACGTTTGAATCTTCTGTCAGTTCGGTCATTTCCCAACGTAAGTCGAAGACGTTAGACGTTATCAAACAACGAAATTTAGTAAATCAAAAAGAATCGACGAATTCTAAAACAAATTAGATGAATCGCCAACGTGCGAAAAAAAAAGTAAGACGGTATCAAAACCAAAAGAACGAAGTGCGAGAAATGCTGATAATACGTTGTCGAACGTAGAAAGTTAACAACATGTCTTAAGACTACAATTATTAAATTGAATATGATAGATTGTCAATTAGATAAAAATTGTGTAGGTATTTAATACAATTCGGTTTATAATTTAAACCAACAAAGTTCCATGTGGACAAGATGCACGAGTTTCAACAGTAAATATTAATAAACTTTATGCAATAGTGTAAGAAATATTGTTAACAACCAAGAAGGAAAACCTTAACTATCTGACCTTTTCATAAAATCTTCTTCCGTTGATGAAGGTTGCGACTTTTGTCGGGGTCACCACTTTAGGTAATTTGGTTGGTACCAATTATCTATTCTTGCTTGCGGTCTAGTTGATAGTCGTTCCCGATTGAAATCTTCGCTCTTGAATATGGGACGGTTATCTGTCGACGGCAATTGCCATCACTTGTGTAAACGATAGCGTAGTTATTCCTCTTGCGTATATGTCAAGGAGATGCGTTACCCTTTTTAGGTAATAGAACAAATGTCCTGTTGGATACGAGATTAGCTTGAGACTGCGCTGTTCCTGTAGTAGTAGAAAGGAATTGGCCCTAGTTGATTTGTATAGAAGTCAGGAACTCGGTCTTATTGTCCCTATGATAATATGACCAGATGAGGGGATAATTTGTTATTATCTTCTTGGATACTTGACAGTTGGATGCCGGGATAATTTGCTGTTATCTTCTTGGATACTTGACAGTTGCATTCCTCCCAGCCTCTACAGGCTGGAGGTTTAGTACACCACTGAAAATTAATATTTAATATACTCTAGTGTCCGTGATGACGGAGGAATAATGATGCTTCAATAATGGAAAGCGAATGACAGGATACTATCACAGTCCCAATGACCGTTAGCACATCACCATCTATGTCGCGCAGTGTTGAGAAGCAGTCGGCTGTAATGCTCACACGACAGACTGGTAGAAGTCGGCTGTAATATTGACACGACAGACTGGTGGAGCCGTAGCAACGCCTATACCATAAAACAGATTCTCCCAGCGAAGGCAATCTGATAATGGCAGTAAGTGAGATAGCGCTACCACTACGGCAGTGTGACGGCAGCCGACAGGATGAGGTTGCTTGAGCTTCTGGATATAGTACCGCCTGTTATCTTGAATCTTAAAGGGCCCTCTGGTAAGTTACCCAGTTGGGTTGTTCCCATTCGGCCTTGAAGTTGAGCTATAAAGAAAATAAGGGCATATGTGGCGTAAAGAAATGCAAAAGTCCTCTTTTAGTTTCTTTTCCAATAGTTCGAATATAAATTTATTTTCATTCAATTTTTGTGTTTTATTTATTTTTATTATTTTTAGATGACGACTGTCAGAAGGTTAAAAAATGACTACTGATATTTTTTGTTTTCTTTTTCACAACGTTATAAATTACAAATCTACGCCTGCCTAGCTACGGCTTTCTACGTTTGACAAGGTATCACTAGCGGTGAATTTTGTGGTGAACGTAACCCGGTTTACTCGGTGTGTGACGAAGGTTTGGAAATGGCCGAACCGAGAGCGAAGCGTCGCCACAGATTTATTCAATTTATCATTGTCTTTCTTCTCTTTTCTTTCTCTTATTATTCTTTTCTCATCTTTATATTATTTTGATTATTTTAAGCCGAATAGCTGTAAGATAACTTATTTTTTTTTTCTTTTTAATTTAATTCTCACCATTTTCTATTTTCGTATATGTATATAGTTAAAAGTTCATTTTGTTGTATACATTGAATAAAGTTTGAATTTGAATTTGAAATGTGTACTCGAGGTGGAGTAATCTCCGCTTCGCTATTGCTGTACAATTGCAGAGCAAATGCTTAAAAGTTTTAAAATCATCCTGCCAGAATCGGCAGGTTGGAGTCTCAGCCAAGCCTATCTTGTTTAGGTGACACCGCGTTTGGTGAGAGTAAAGTTCTAGCATTTTTTAAGCTCTATATTCCTGAGAAGAAAGAGTTGTTTTGTCTTTTTTTCGAAAGAGAGGCCATCAACAAACTCACTTTAGCTATCTCCCAATACCCACATGGACGTAGTCAATCTAAAAAGTTTTGAGGATTTTCAGATATCAGAGACTGTTCTTGACTTAATGGTGAGCGACTTTAGAGCCTTGAAAGCGGCGTGACTATCTGAGAAGATGTTGATCTCTGAGTAGTAATCGGTCTAGTCAGTACCGTAGTCACATAAGCACACATAGAAAGTCACCATGCCACCTAGAGTATCAAAATTCGGGTTTATATTCTAGAGTCTGAGCATCTACTTATTACCAAACATTTCAACTTAGTCTCTCCATTCTTCTACTCAGAAAATATTCTACGTTCACTCAGTGTTTTGGAGATGATGGGAATTACTGCCCTAAAAAAATTTAAAAAAGGAAGAAGGGAGGAGGTTCGTCTTCCTGTACAAAATTATGAGAAAAATCATAAATCCAAAGATCAGAAAATATTTCCTCAAAATTGACACTTAAAATTGAATTTTCCTGGACAAATATGTTAAATTAATTGCGTATGATTGTGAAATTTAAAGCATTTTCAAATAAAAAAGCTTTGAGAACTTTGATGGGAATAAGAAAATAACACAATTGCACAAATTTGCTTGTGCAAAAATAATTGAAATGATTAGAACTGTGTTAGGGATGAGAGCTTGCATTTAATAGTTGATATGCACGAAGGCTTTAGCGGCCCATTTTGCTGCCCTGCTAAAAGCCCATTCACCAAAACCTTCCTGTCGTCTTAATGAAGCGCATCAGGTTTTGGTAAGAAAGGGTTTTCAGCTCATCCACAGATAGAAGGGCAGACCCTAGAGTATCCCGTCTGCTCCCGGCGAAGGCCGGACAAGCACACAAAAAGTATTCGGTTGTCTCAGGCTCTCCCTTCGGGCAGGACAGACACTCAGGGCTGTCAACATTGTCTCCTTCCTTGCCCCATGAGAAAATCTTAGATATTTCCATTTGGGCCATAAAGAAACAGTTTTGTAAACCTGCAAACGCTCAGGTTCGCGCATCTTTCCTGATGCTTCCTATGAACATCCTCTTTGAAGACTGAACCGATACTCGCCTACTGCGGGTTCCGGTTCGAGAAACGGAAATTCAGAGCCAGCCCTAGCGGGAAGGTCAACCCTTTCATTCCCCATGATTCCCATATGACCAGGAACCCACAAAAGGGACACCTTGGTGTGGATACACAACTTATCCACAGATGACCTGCAATCCTACAGTAACTTAGATGTTATTGATATGGCGGAGACTTCAGACCGTGGTGTGTCTTCCAAGTGAGTAATCCATTCTAATATCAGGCTCAGGAAAGACACCCGCCCAAACTCGCTCATTAATGAGAGAGCCGCCGGTGAAATTTTTAGAGCGTACCGAGGAAGGCACTTCCCGCAGTCCACCATTCCCTTACAGGAAATCTCACAGAGAAGCGACGCCCAAAACGAAGCTCAGGTACTATCGCATCACATGGCATACTGGCTAGAGGGTTTTCCAAGTCCAGCCCATACGCCAGAGAGCAAGGAGAAGAGTCAGTCCAGCCATCCTCCCAACATCCCCATGAGTGCAATGTACACACAGCCTTTTTGGCATCTCCTTAATCCACGCCGGGACCAAGGCTGAATTACATCCTCTTGGCCCTGTATATGTACCTATCTACACGTTTAACTAATATTTCATAACTCATTGATATTTTCGAATAAATTTTAATTTCATTTTATGGGAAATATTCGTATGAAATTTTAAAATGATTTGCCTAAAAAAAAAAAGTTCGTGATTCGTCGATGATTCTTAAGCCTGCAGAATTTACTTAACTTTTATATTAGCTGTGTTCTTTAGTGTACTTTGTTCTAGAACTCCCATATATTGGAGAGAACAAATTGTTCTGTCGATTGAAGCGAACTATTTGTATTGCTCCCTTCATTTATAAATCTTCAATGAAAATGTATTAAGGGTGCTTTTGTATATTTTTTGTTCTTCGGACACAAAAGAACACACCTATTGTCTTAGAAGCTATTTCGTCATTCAAAACAATATCGAAAGCCGAAAACTTGGGGATTCGAATATTCTCGAAAGTGTAGAATTTATTCAGATATTATTAATGGAGTTTTTTTATACGAAGTGCTAAAACTAGCTTTAAATAAAATTTCTCTATAATATATCCAATTTGCTGCTTCAAAGAACGCACAAAATCTTCACGATTATAAATTTCCTTCCATTACTATTTCACCGAATTTATATCCATCATTCTGATAACAATAACAAATGACTTTTGCGGCTCTCATACTTCCACTAAAAAACTTGTGTCCTGTACAAAATACCACCTCGGAACCTCAGAACACTTTTCCCATCATCATTCAAAACTATAGAGTTGAGTATACACGTATTTGTATACACGACATCGACATAGATGGAAAGACTGGTTAATATTCCACCGCTTAAGGACAAAAGCGATGCCACCAACTTGACAACGCAAGCCCCCCCCCCCCCCCCTCAGCCGTTCTTAGGTGTCAGAAATTATAAGGGGTTTAAATAAAAAAACAAAAAAACGAAAAACAATAAAACTACAACGAAGGACCATCCTGGGTTGCTGTTATCATTTCGTTTACATCGAATCGCCTAAGGGATTTTCTGGCAGATTTACTATTGTGTTGGATCTGCAGCCACTTTTCCAGTACGCCACTCCCACTCTCTTATGCCCTTCTACCTCCGGTTTGCATTGCTTTTGGTTGGATTGGAATCTCGTACCATCCCAACACTTTGCTCCTTGTGTTGTGTTGAAATAATAGTTTGGTTGTAAAATAATGGAGCAGTCGATCCCCATCCCCCCATCCTTTCATTCATTCATTCACACATATATACATGTGTATGTAGTTGTTATGTTGTTATGTGCACTTGGGTGATATATATTCAAGGGAAATCAGCGTGAAAAGCCGGAGCAATTTCCACATCCAGCACAATTTAAACTTCACTGAATTCGTATGGAATTCACTTGCTGCAAATATACATACATATACGTAGCTACATACATTTATATGGTGTAGTGCCTGCCTGTTAATTAATCCCGTAAAACTTGGTGGTTTTGATCACAATCCACCGAGACTGTAATCCAACTTTAATCCGCAGTTTAAAAGAAAAAAAAATTTTCGCAGACAATTTGATGTCGTGATGTCGCATGAGAGAAGGACTTTTCACGTTAAAATCATAAGACCAAAGGAATTTTTTGAGTTTTTCGCGAACAATAGCAATTCATTCCAACATTATTGGCCAAGGAAAAACTTTCAGCAATAATTGGCAAAAGCAGTCATTAAAACTGAGCCATTATTAACTGTATAATATATGTAAGTGGGCACGTACATATATATAAATGGTATGTACCTTATGTCTGCTCCAAATGGTTTCTATAACAACTGGAAGAGATTTCATCCGGATTTCGCAGAGGCAGGATATATACATGATTGCTTTGGGGAGAATTGAAGCTTTATATACATGTTGTTTCCCAGACAGCAAAGCAAGCGATTACTTCTGGCACACAGAGATTTTAAAGGATTTTCAGGTGTTTGGAAATTTCGCTGTAAACAAACACTCTCAAAGAAAACCAAACTTTTGTAGTGAAATTGATTCCGACTTGCTGTAAACGATGTGAGCAAACGAACAATCCAAGGAGATTTTTCACCCCTTGGCGGTGTTGCTTAGTTTTTTTCGAAAGTTTTCCTGTTAAGGGATAGCATAAAAGAGCACACGTCTCAAAATCTTTTATTCTGTTTTGTTTTTTGGAGGTTATTTTTGATTACATTTTATAGATCTCTATACAAAAGCTATAAGAACATAGAGAAAGGAATGACAATCTCATTGAAAAACTGTCGTTTAAGACACCTGCAGCTTCAATTTCACCTTGACGTTAACTGAATGACTTAAATAATCAGCAGCACAGGATTTGGTTTTTTTTCCTTGCTAGCTTTTCGATTTCGGTAGCATAATGACAGTTTTTCTTAGAATTGTCAGAAATTATACTTTTATTAGGGGAATTTAAGCCCTCTGGTGATGATGGGCTTAATGGTGTTTTCAAAACTTTTTCGGTTATTACGGTAATTTTATCTTAGAGAAATTTCTTTAACATGTAGGTATAAGTAGCTAGATACTTTCTGGAAACAATTCTAATAGCATGACAGTGGCATCTGTGAGTTTTCATGATTTTATGACGTCGTTCACTTAGCAAAAATGTTAGTAATTTAGTTTGAAAAGATTGAAAATTATAAAAGAAAAGTCATAAAGACTGGTAAACAATTTTTAACAATTTAAAAACAAAATTATAACTGAAACGCTGCAAACCCTGCAGCTGGCGAAGATAACAATGAATAAGGTGTTTCGTATCAGTTTAAAAAAAAACAAAATTGTTAACATTTTTGTAAAAGTCTTTATGACTTTTCTTTTGTTCAACTTGGCGGGTCCCGCATAAGGGCTTAATTACCTAAGCGCTAAAGTAAATACTTAGTATTTCGCCTCATATGATTCATACTCAGAATTTTAACTGAGATTATATATGAGGTCTGCTTAGAATTTTTCTTCTACTGTCTATGGCGGGCAGGAACTAGCCGTACTGAAGAGTATTGGCTCCTGCTGATACGAAACGCCTTCTTCATTGAAAATTATATTTAAATTAATTTACAAAATGCAAAAATCCAAAAAGTCTTGTACCATTTCCTCAAGTAAGATGTAAGAATGTCTGAAGTTATCTATGCTTTTTTTGTACTTTCATAGTCAATACGGAGATTTTCGATATACAGGGTATCCCGCGTCCATATGGTATAATCTTTCACAAGGTGGTAGCGTCCATTAACGCAAGCAAAAAAGTTGTTCTCAAGGGGAGATCTACTTCCCCACTACGCATCAGATATTAAAATTACCTCCAAAAAGAGAAGGCTCTTGCTTATCTGCCCATAACTCCCCAAATAAATAAGCTAAGTCAGTGCAGCTTTTTTTATTTGATATCCCGCAATCAACACTTTCCAATGGTATACGTAACGTCTACATATAGAAAGGCTACCTTTAGAAATATGCAATTTTTGTAATTCCCAATTTTGGTAACTTGCGCCTGAATTTCTGATTTTGCGTTGAATTTCCAACAAATGTATAGGATTGTGATGTAAACTTTTTTTTAGATTTCTGAATAAAAAAGTTAAACTGTATCAATACCATTGAAAAGCATAGAGTGTGGATTATCAAATAGCAAAAAAGCTACACTGATTTATAGTGAATGTATTGAGGAACATATAGACAGATAAGCAAGAGCCTTCCCTTTTTGGAGGTTATATCAAAATCGTTATATCTCTGTAGGGTATGGAAGGAGATCTGTCCTTCTAGAACAACTTTTACTTTGGATTGATGTTCGCTACTACCCTGCGAAAGATTATAACACTTTTTATGACTTTTTACGAAAAAAGCCAACTTTACCTATTATTCGTGACCGATAATAATTTGAAGCTATAAAAACCAAGCTGGAAATGCTTTTTATTTTATCTGGCAAAAATAAAAAGCCAGCTTGACTAGAAAAAATAATAAGCTGGGTTCGCTTTTTATATTTTTACCGAAAAAAAGTATCAATCCATTGCGCTTGCTTTTCTAGCTTCAAAACTATTACCGGCCAGGAATAACAAGTAAATTAAGCTTTTTCCGTAAAAATTCATAACTGATTCGGTCCCTGAAAATAAGAATCCATGTTACTTCTAGCTCAAAAAAATAAAAAGTCAAGCTGGCTTTATATTTTTGCCAGAAAAAATAAAAAGCCAAGCTGGCTTTATATTTTTGCCAGATAAAATAAAAAACCTTTACAGCTTGGTTTTTTTAGCTTTTTTTAATAAAAAGCTAAGTTTTCAAAAGCTTTACAATAATCGAAACGGGTTTCATTAGACATCTTTTGGTATATTCCATGATCATGATTTATCCCAGCTTTTTTGTTTAAAATTTTCAAAATACCAGTTATTTTCGGTCCCTGCTTTTTATACGGTGTCTTCCTATTATAAGGTTTTCATTTACTGTAATCTTTCCTCCCTTTAAAATCGTGATTATCTTTTTCTTACACATTAAAAAAAAAACAAAATCTCTCTCATCAATAGCTGTGTTCCGTTGGGCTTTCTAAAGTATTCCCAAGCTCTTCTCCCTACTCGCAACTACTTATGCTCTTGTTCGCAAGTAGATGGGCTGAGTAATTTCGCAAGAATTTTCCGCTAGCTGGATTTGAATGCTAAGTGGTTATTCAAACGTCAGATAGACGAAAGAAAAGTTGTGTAGAACTGTCGTAATTAGTTTGTTTGTTTATAAAAAAGCAAATAAGATTAGTTAACGCACCGAAAACAGGAGTAATTGGGGAAAAAATATAGTTAATAATCCTAATCATTTCATAAGAAACCTGATGCAACAAAAAATTTGACGTCTGTTGTATAAACAGAACACAAAACAAAAATGCCAGAAATTGCAGGTTATGTTTTACCCGGGGGCTACACCTGCAAGTACAGCTTGCATGCAAGCTGCACTGCCATACTTCTTGCACGTGTAATCTCTATTGCCATGTTGGCAGTACAGCTTTCAGCGAACTAGGATGATGAAAAACCATGGCAGCTGAGGTTTATTCTGGAAAAATGAGATTTTCTGGGATCATTTGCATTACATCATTTACCAACAAATTCCTCTTAACTTTTTCTTGGGTTTTTATCATTCTGCTACTTCCTTTATTGCTATAATTTTCCAATATACGCATGACTTTACGCCTCAAAGCCATTTTTTAAATGAACTTGCATGCAAGATGATAAGACATCAACCGAACTGCCTTCTGCTGTCAAGTTAAAAATCGCGTTGGAAGGGAGGCTTGCATGCAAGCTGTAATCTCTCTAGTGTAATCCCCGGGTTACTTTTGATAACGCAAATTAGCATTCCAATCGGAAAGTGCTCGCAAGTACTTTACACCGCCCAAAGGAAGATTTTACCATCCTTGTATTTTTCACGAAAAGTATACAAACGCAATTTTTTGAAGCCAGTCACTTACTGTTGATACTACTTCTTCATATTTTATGAAGCCACCCTATAATTGTGGAATAATGATAATTTGTTAGTTAGTTAATCATCATTGCAACTTTCCAAATAGCTTTTTCTTCTACTTTCCTCGATTTTTTTTTAATTTAAAGCTCAACAAAGTCAAATTTTAATTAATTTTTTTCGTTTAGGTATACTATTTTTTTTATCAACGCCAGTTTCTGATAACATATTTAAAAAAACTCATCGCTTTCATTTTAAAAGAACCTGTCACACTCTGTAGCTAAAATGCAGACCTTATTGCGTTTTTTATACTTATTATTAAGCCTATTCTGCGAAAAAGTTCAATAAATGTCGCTAAAATATTAAAAATATTGTCCTGTCATAGGAAATATGTACCTACAATGTTAAGGAATTGCAAGATTTGACTCTTAACTAACAAGTGGAGTTAATAATAAAAATTTCTAATTTTGTCCAAATATCCATATAATCCCAACCCCAAGATATCGAATTGGACCATAAGTGGCTAATTTTTTCTGTCATATTGAATTTATTAAATTTAGACCAGAAGTTTGTAATCCGCTATCCCGGAAATCTCCAGATAGATAGATTTTGAATCATAAGGCAGGTCCCATACTGCACAGTCACCGACTGTAGTCGGTGAATAAAAAGTCAGTTGACTTTGCTCGTTACACGCAACAGCATTCGGCAACGTAAACTACTCTATTTTACGTCAGTCAGCAACTAAAAAATCAGAAGGGAGTTGACGACTGGCAACTGACTGAATCGAACCGATTATTGTGCTCAGTCTGCATCAGCAACCTTAATATCAATCAGTTTATTCTTGTTGATTGCTGCCGCCGTAAGTAAAGGTTTTTCTTTTGTTAAATCCTGTCCTGACTAAAGTACATATTTCTATAAATATTTTGAAAAAGGATTTACATATAATATTCACGGGGTGAGATCTTATTACTTTTCTCAAGTGAACATCCTGAAAATTGAAAGTGGAAAAAATTCTTATGATTTGTGAATTTCCTGGAAGCCATCAGCAATTTAAGAATCTTACAGCTTTGATGAAATTTTCGACTTTTAAATAAAGTTCGATTTATTTTATTAGATTTTAAAAACATTCATAACTAAGTCTGTAACTATGTTTATGCTCGGAAAGAATAGATAGATTTTTCCACATCCTATTTCTTGAAATCCTTGTTCTTTTCCTCAACCACTAGTAAATTATTACAGGGTTTATGTTTCTTATTATAATTTTTAAATCAGTTCCCTAGTATTTAACAACACTATGAAATTTTAACGAAAATCGAAATACCACTTAAACTCATCGTCTTTGACTGGATTACTAAGTTGGCAGAAGACAATGCAATATGCGCATATGTTACGATAGTCAATCAGCAACTATTAAAAATCAATCAGTCGGTGACAAGTCAACAGACCAGTCGCTGACTGGACAATGAATTGACTCGGCAGTGTGCGGTCTCCCTTAATATAAAAATTTATTCCACATCTTGCATTTCTTAATTTTAACCACAAATTTGTAATTTGCAACCGCGAATCCCCAAATATCGATTTTGAGTCGAATCGGACCCTAAAGGGCAAATTCGTTCGCCATATTGTATCGTCATTCAAAATCTATAAGTAACCAAATGCTAGCTAAACGGGAGTAAGATATTATTAATATTATTAGGAAATCCATTATGAAATATGGGGAGGGGAGTGAGGCCAGAGAGCCGGCGCCTAACCTAAGCGTCGCATCCTAAAAGATCTTTTGTGCTATGTCCCTGCCGTGTTAGGTCCAGTCGATGTTATTAAGGTCCGTTTTCCGGACGTCTGAAAGGTTACAAAGACCTTGCCAAAACATTGGAACCTTTCGCGAACTAGTCCTGCACATTCGCAGAATACGTGCTCTGCAGATTCTTTTTGTTGCAGAATCGGTAGTTATCATATGTGGTCTTGCCCATTTTCTTAAGTATGTACCTAAATGGACAGTGGTCAGTTATTATGCTAGTGAATAGCCTGATCTGGTGCTCATCATATATGATGATTTTTTAAAACCTTTGTATGGGAAGTTAAGGAACTTCTTTGCTGTTCTTCGGACGGTTCTGCATTGTATCTGGTGAGCGTTTTCTATTTTGGACATTATTTCTTCTGCTAGATGACTTTTTGTAAGCCCACAGAATCGTTCGGGTTCGGAAAATTGGGATTGCGGTCCTTTCTTGGCTGCTGATTATTTTCAGCAGCCTTATTTCCTTTATTCCTCATGGATCCAGGTACCCATCTAAAAGTGACTTTATTGTATTCTGATAGTAAATCTAGAACATCTCTACAGTCTCAAATCAGCTTTGAAATGGAGGCTTTGGAGTATAATGCCCTTATCGCGACTTAGCTGACTGAGTTTATATACTCTAAGTTTCCGTGCTGATAGCCTCTTTATTTATTGATCATAATGCACGTTTCTATGGCATGGATTTCTGCTTAAAAAATAGTTGGGTAAGATCCCAGTTTCTTGTGTACCTTACATCTCCATTTATAGACCCCTATACCCACCTAATTTCTCCGCTGGAGATTCCGTTCACTATTTTTTCAATCGTGGCGGTCTTCTATAACCATTTCAAAGCGTCGTACAAATCTAAGATATTGGGCATTGTGCCTGTAAACACTTGGAGGCTATTGAGTCATTTTGAAATTCTAGAATTCAAGGATTTCTTGATGACCCACTAAGTATCCAGGAGTATTTTGCAGCCGGCATTTAACACCTTAGTACTAAAAGCATCTTCCTTTTTATTGAAAAAGTGTAGCGGAGGAAACCCAGCATCAAATCTAAGTCCTCATAGCACCTGTTATTTCGAAGCATGCAAGCCTTTGTAGTTTTTGTAAGTTTGTTTTGGTCCATCTTATGGGAGCACCATACGTAATGATGGGCCCTACGATCGTGGTATAGGACCAGAAAAAATATTTCTTATTTTTGGACTCAAACCCCATTTTTTACCATAAAGTCTTTGGCATATGTAGAAAGTTGCGGTGGCCTTTTGTATAGCCTTCAACAAATGCTGGTTCCATGTGTGTTTCTGATCGAGTATAGTTCTACCTTCTTGATCGGTCCGTGCAAGGAGCACGCCTTTAGAATAAGTTTTCTTCCCCTTGTGAAAGGGATGATCGTAGTTTTGCTAGGATTAATGCTTAGACTTTCGTTTTCTGACCAGCCAGAATCAATGTTAAGGGCTCTTTGCATTAGGTCCGAGACCGTAACATCATGCTTGCCTTATGACTACGTCACCAACGTAAGACCATTACATTATATCCTGCTTTTGGGAGATTTTCTAGGTCCTCGTATAACACCATCGACCACAAAATGGCCGATAGTAAGTTTTTATTTTCAAGAAATCGTCAAAAATATTTTTATTATCAACTTTGCGCATGTCATAGAAAAGGCCTACTTGAACAAAAAGTCATAACCTAGATAATTTTGTCACTACTTGTAAGCGTTGCTGAAATCATTAAAAATTTCCGTACACCATGGAAAAAATCCAAGTATTTATACTAGCATCGTATCAGTTTGCTCAGCTTGTATTATGCTGGTATGCAATGACACACGGATGGTTTATGCGTGTACTATGATATCTGTACTAGCTGTGTGCCACAGGTATTAGTGACGAGATTGTGTAAAGCATGAGTGGTTGATTTTTCTGATTAGTAATCGTACTGGTGATTGTGAAGTGGATTTTCGCGAAGGATGCTATACTTATAATATGTTAGGGTGATCGGGCGCTACGTTTTTGGTACTGCGCTGTTCCGCTTACCAATCAATCAATCATTTTATTTACCTGATATGTACACAAGATTAGAAATCTTATACTAGTACAATGCAAAGAACGGCTAGGTTAGCTAGTAAACTTCAAAATAAAATTAAAATAAAAAGAGAGAGAGAAATAAACCGTTTACAATATATTAGAAAAATATTAAAAATAGAAAGGGAAAGAAAAGAAAAACATAGTGGAAAGATAAGAAGAAAAGAGTTCGTCACATTCAGCTAGTAATTAGTGAAATACGATTACGTTATCAGCTGCTTAAATTCACTGATAGAAGTAACACTCTGTGCATGGGGGGGGGGGGGGGGGTAGGGAATTCCAAAGGCGTGCAACCTGAACAAAGTAAGATCCCTCAAGGATGGATGAATTTAAACTCGGAATTAGAAGTTTACGTCCTCTCAGGGACTGCAGAAAATTGACGTTACTAAAAAAGATACTCTGGCTCACCTGTGCGAATAAGATTATGCAGGAAAATCAGTGCTTTATCCTTTAGGTACGAATCTAGAGTACAACCTAAAATCAATGATCTATAAGGAGAGATATGAGCAGAACGACGAAAACCGAAAGCAAAATGTATACAGTCGTTGAAAGCAACCTCAAACTTTCGATTGCAAACTGAGTCTAGTCTCATGTATATTAAACTACCATAAGCAAAAAGAGGCACCAAAAGTGTCCTAACTAGTCGGGAAATATATTTGCAGACAGCCAGAATCTCCTAAGCCCACCATAAATTTTGCTTACCATAGATTTGATATGATCACAGCACCTCAAACGATTATTAATTTTGACTCCCAGATTGGTTATACATAAGGTAGTTCCACTTTATTAAGCATAATTGGGGGAAGATCCTCAATATTAAGATCAGAATTAGAGAGGGCTATACATTGCGATTTATTGGGGTTAAGAAGCAGTTGATTATCAATTGCCCACCTAAAAATTACTGAGAGATCATCGTTTACTCTGCAGATACAGTCCCAGGTCTGAGGTCTACATAAGTACAGCTGTACATCATCTGCATACAGGTGCAATTGAACATCATGTACGACATCACATACATAGTTAATGTAAAGACTAAAAAAAAAAGAGGTCTTAAGACTGAACCTTGAGGAACTCCACATGTTAAATGCAGTCGGGAAGACGGAACTTCTTTTATGACCACCTGTTGCGACCTATTTGAGAGAAAATTGGATATCATTTTAACAGCAGAAGAGGAGAAATGAAAAGTTTGCATATAACTTACGCAGCAGTTTTTCATGTACAACACAATCAATCAAATGCCCTTGAAAAGTCTAACAAAACCATCACACCAACATCTGCCACATCTAGAGCCGATCGCAAGTCCGTAGTGACCTTGAGTAACGCAGATTGACAGCTGTGTCGTGCACGAAAATCAGACTAATATTTCGCCAGGAGATCATTACATGTTACATAATTTTCAATTTGGGCTCACATAAGTTTTTCCAAGACTTTGGAAAGAAAACTGAGAATGCTGATTGGACGGTAGTATGCCAGTAGCAGAAATTTTTTTTTTTGCAATAGGAATAACATTTGCTAATTTCCATACTTCTGGGAATTGAGATGTAGTTAGACAAGAGTTCTTGATGTGCCGAACATACGGAAAAATGTAAGGCAATAAGATCATGAGAAAACGAGGATTTATTTCATCAAAACCAGTAGCATGGGACTTGATAGAGTATATCACTTTAAAAAGTTCATCATTCTCTCATTCTGAAGTAAAGTGCCGATTAAGTTCCTCAGAATCAAAAGGACAATCAGGGTTGATATCGGTATAAATGGAAGCTGAATTCAAGTTTCCTCACAAGGTTTTGGAAGGTAAGCTTGGATCGAATTGAGAAGAAAAATACTCACGCTTAGCTCCCCTACCCAATTGCAGAAGTGACCTTGTTACGAGCTTGTTTATAGAGTGTGCGCGTGTAATGAGTATTCACCCGTTTCCACTGTTTATGTAAGAACTCTCTTTCTACAATAAGAGAGCGGATTCCATCAGAAAACCATGGATTGCTAAAAGGATAGATCCGTTTGTCTTTAACTGGAACATATTTATTATAAGTTTCCACAATTGCTTCTCCGCCGACGGAAGAAGGAAAATATCATTCCATGCTAGTGACATCCACTCATTTATAAGATTTAGAATGAAAATTACCTTGGGCTCTTTCCATGTTTGAGGAATACTTATATGCCAGTTCATAAAGAGCAAAACAAGAACTGGTAACAGTTCCTCTAATGCATCGTTAGAAGTATCAGATAGACGCCATCTCGCACTGGGGTATTATAGGATTTGAAAGTGCTTATGATCCATTTAACATTTTCAGCGGTAAAGATCTCATTTTGAATACTCCTTTTCTGTCTTCTATGTAACAGAAGATTCCTGTTGAAAGAATCGTGTATCTGGGTTGTTTCTTGGTCTCCCAGTGATTTTGGAAAATGTGTCTGCATAAGCAGAATTATTTGTGTTAGATACATCTTGTTTCTTTAGAAGTCCTATTCTACTCGAGAGTGGCTCTTAGCTAAAGCTTTATGAAGTCTAGCTTCTGTCAAGTCTCACTCACAGTGACTCCACCAGACTCTTCTTTTGTTTTTCCTACCTCCTTGTTACAGATGGTTAAGGCCTTTTTGTGTTCGTACCATCGGTCGGTTCGTTGGACCTTATTAAAGAGTTTTCTTACCCTGCCCTTAGATGTTTGAGGTAGTCATTCCACCAGAGTACATTTCTATATATGCTCTTCTTTATTTGGTGGTACAGCTTTATTTATTTATTTTATTTATGTATTATAGATATAACTAAAGCACAAGTGAGTTATAAATACTCTTAAGTATGTGCCTACTCTAACTAATTAGACAGAATAAAAAAACAAAAATTAAGTTTCTTACATTCTAAGCGAGAGTATTAATTTAAAGAAGAAAATACAAATTTCATTAAACGAAGAGAGAGAAAAAAGCATATGTATATGTTTAAGAAAGATATATGTATAAGAATCCAGAAAAAAAATAGCTAAGTAAGTATTATAATATAAAAATACAGAAAATAAGTACAAGAATAAGAAAGCATTGTTACTAAGAAAAAAAAAAAAAAAACTAATAATAAAAAAAATGAATTACTTAATTTGTCAAACTACAAAAATGTTTAAAACATTCTGACTTGAATCTCCCAGTGACTCCGAAGTCTGACACCATAGACGAAGAAAGATCGAGAACTAATCGAGAGTCTATGATGGGGAGTTTTCAACAAAAGCGTTCTTTCAGAATGCAAAAACTTAAGTCGACTGCCAAGGTAATCCGGGTACTGCAAGTTAAGGATCTTATATATCACAAAGCAAATACGGAATTTCAGATAGCGATAGCGAAATATGTTCAAATCTTCTAAGGTTAAAGACATACCGAGCACATGAGTTAAATGCGACATTTAATTTTCTACGACTCGAGTAATCTAAGTGACAATATACAACGTCAGCATAGTTGATAATCGGTAGTACTAAGCATTTCACAAGTCGAATACGTATAGTTTGTGGCGTATATGCTGAGTGACGCCATAATGCCTTTAGTCCACCATAGATCTTACCTACAACACCATCGATATGGTCACTCCAAGATAACCGATTATTGAAGATTAAGCCAAGATTCCGAGCATTAGTTGAAAACGGTATAATCATATTATTTAAAATAACTGGTGGAAGGTTAGTATAGGTTAAATTCAGATAATAAATGAGCATAGCCTGAGATTTGGATGGGTTGAGTCTGAGCTTGTTAAGTTCAGCCAACCTACTTATGCATAGAAGATCTTTGTTTAGTTCAGTAATTGCACGTGGGATATCATTGATGGGAGCAGATATATAAAGTTGTACATCATCGGCATATAACTGCAGTGAACATTTATTAATGTGATTTTCCAGATCATTTACGTATAGACTGAAGAGAAGAGGACCTAAGATAGATCCTTGTGGCACTCCTGAATAGAGAGAACAGAGCTTGGAAGATTTCGAGTTACAAACAACTAATTGCTTCCTATTAGTTAAGTAATCATAGATGAGTTTAGCCGCAGGACCAGCAAAACCAAATTCTACAACCAGCTTATTATATAATAATTTAAAATCGACAGAGTCAAACGCTTTCGAAAAATCAAGTAGGGTAAGGAGAGTTACTTCTTTATTTTCCATACTACATCTTATCGTATCTGTGAGGAGTAGTAACGATGAAGTTGTGCTGTGTTTGGCTCTGAAACCAGACTGGATAGAACTGATCAAGTTATTAATATTAGCATGGTCGATGATTTGTTTGTATAAGACTTTTTCAAATACTTTGGACAATATAGGAACAATGGTAATAGGTCTATAATCTTCAGGGGACGATGCTTTGGACTTCTTTCTAATAGGAACAACAAGCCCTATTTTCCAAGCTGAAGGGAAAAAAGCAGTAGTGATAGCAGTATTAAATATATGTCTAATATGATTAATTAAGTATGGCATTTCAATACCATCAGAGCCTGTAGCATTTGATTTAATAGATTTAAAGGCATTCAGGAGCTCAGTGGTACAAATATTCCAAAAAGAGAAATTATTTGTAGCATTGGGAATAGGGAGATCGGATTTACTACCACTGAGGTTGAGCCCGAGGTAAAGTATTTATTAAGCAAGTCAGGATCAGCTACACATTCCTCGCTGCCTCTAATGATATTAAGCTTACGAATGTTATTCCAAAGTTCGCGAAAAGGTAAACTTGGATCAAGCCTTTTCGAGTAGAAATTAATTTTAGCCTTCCTAATTAAAGCACAAATCTCATTTCTAAGCGTCCGATAATTGTTCCATAGGAATTCACCACGGAACCTTTTCCATAGTTTATAGGCAAAATTTCGTTCACGAATAGAAGTTTTTATTTCATCATTGATCCAATTGCACTCAGAACGGCATTTTATCCTTTTCAGCGGAACAAACTCGTTGAACAATCTCATAAATATCCTATTAAAGAAAGCTACTTGATTTTCGATATCACTTGTAGCATAAAGACATGACCAATCAATCAGAGAGACAGCAGACGTTAAAGCATCTACATAAGTCAATGGCATTATATGCTCGGAGAGACATGCTATACTATGTCCTTTAGTGGATTTCCAAGTCTTGGCTCGTGTTAATAGGTCCAGTAACTTCGTCCACTCTGGTTTTTAGGAGCTCGTGAATCTGTATTCAGTGTTTTGAATTATTTCCGGGGGTGGCGGGGTGTTAAAATTTTGAACACCGGCCATTTTGTAGTTTTGAAGCTTTGAATTTCTCCCTTCAACAGCCCTACTTCCAATATGGTGAATTTTTCGATAGGATCTACGGTTCCAGGCTTATCGCCGGGCTGGTGGGCTCCACCTACATAATCTTATTCAGTGTTCAATCCCTTTTACACTTTGCAGCTCGGTGAACCTGGCCGCTAAAGCAGGATGCGCAAACGCTGTCTCACATGCATGCATACATACAAGCATACAATTATAAATTGATACATACAAACATACATACATACGTACATGTTAACTATAGCCGATCGTCTTCTAGTAAAACTTCACCGGAAATACAACTAAACTACAATATTGACCTTGCAGAATGCACCACAGAATCAATCAGTTGCAGCTCTAAGTTGCACAAGACGATTTCTGATAATTTGTAATATATGGATGCAGGGATGTATGTATTTCCATTATCATGCAGGATATGCGATAAAATTCCAATTTCATTATATATGTACATACATTACATATATGTATACGTAGCTAAGTTCTACAGGCAATGCAAACATTATAAAAAGAAATGAATATTTTCTTTTTATTGCCATCTTAGCGGCAACCGATACCGCCACATACTTTAACAAACAACCGTAAGAGCTTAGGAAGATTGTGTGACAGTTTTTATAAGCGAAAATCGATATCAATTTTATCTTTCAAAATCAACAAGGCAAAAACCAATTCAAAAAGTATCAGAGCAGATGAACAGCCTGAAGCCCTTGCGGTGGGTGAACGATTCCCTCAAACACTTATCAGTTAAAATTGATAGACGGGGTACACTTGATCCAATATTGTCTCGAAACAATAACAAAAAACGTTTATTAAAAGAGACGGGATATTGAGCTGTGTTTTCTGTTGTTTTTGTTTTTTTACACATTCATTCCCACGACCCGCTCAAAAACAACAACAATAAAAATATCTTTCAACTATGTTTCGCTTTTATACATGATGCCTTCATTGGAGAGCTCTGGCGTTGGCGATATCTATGTACTCAAGTTTTTGATAAGAGAAGTATATTGGCACTGCACACGTTATCTTGGAACTGCTGTACATAATTGTGCAACGCAATAATGTTATAATTTTACAGCCAATCTAACCTAAATATACACACACATACCTATACAATCTTATATATAGGTACATTATATGTACATATGAAATGAACTATGATGTCAGGTGTGTGATGTAAACAAGATTCCTACAACTTGATATCAACACGTCTTTTTATTCCCCCCTCCATTTATGATCCCTTGAACAGGGAAAATGGCGTCAAGAGATGTGTTGATGACCCTTTACCCTTCGTTTGAAAGGGTGAAAAAGGAAAAAAAAAATGGAAATGAGGTAACAAATCATATTGAAAATAAAATCTCTGCATGATAACAAGGCTAAGATGGGATGGAACGTAAGAATCTCTTCAATCATGTCTGGGTAGGATGTTCCAATCCACCCGTGACAGATTTCGATTTGTAAGAATTTTCCATCTGATTTAAAGAAGGGATTCAATCCCTGGATGGTATTTGAGATGTTTCTTTTTTTCGTTGGTTTTTTTTTTTTAGTTGTTGTCGTTGATTTGAATGGGGTCAAAGCTTATATAAATGTCAGACAAAGGTGATTTCGAAGTAATCATTAAACATAGGTGGGACATTTATAGACGTGTTAAATTTATGTCAATGTTGGCATGAAATATTTATAAAAAAAATAAAAATACACACACTATGAAATGTACTAAAAAATAGAAAATACATTTTTTTTCATGCACACATGACTAAAAATTAATGGGATTTTTTGTTTTTTTAGTTTTTAAAAATTTTCATTTGAATGTTTATTGATGTGCCCAACCGCATAACATAAATCGAGCTTCTTGGTATGAAATGCTTTTTCTGTTTTTTTTTTTTTTAATTTTAAGCCAAGCTCAGATGATACCTACACAATGATTCAAAGCACATCATGTCCGAAATGAGAGTGGCGGTGGTGTTGAAGTATGTCCCTCTTGAACCTTCGCAGATTGTAAACCTAAGGATAAATAAAAGTTGGTAGACTATTCTTCGTTCGCATAGTTCTAGATAAAATACTATCACGGAATTTTACTGTCCAGCCGAAAGTAGGTTGAAGGGTAAAAGGATGTGTGCGGCTCGCTGTATTGCGTGTAGGAATTAATCTAGGAAGATGATCGGACTAGATACTTCAGCAAAACATTAATCATGTATGTAGCGATAATATAGAGTAAGACATCCAAAATTGCGATGGTGCTTGAGTGATTTTATATGACATTAGTGGTGCATCATCAATGAGCTTGAAGGCTCTTTTTTGTACAGTATCTAATGAATCTAAGGCTGTGCGATCATATCTAAACCGGGTATGAAAATTGTAATCCATTTTAGATCTAATACAGGACTTACTTACTTGTATGTAGAGGAACCACTCTCATTTGGATTTTAGTTTGAAGCTGAGTTGTAAGAAATAACCTTTTAAGACATCCAAGGCATTTTGATGCGTTATTTGGCAATAGAAAAGATGTGATCTGTCCAGCTTAACGTACTGGAAATATTAATGCCGCCAATAATGCTTAATGACTGTGTATGTACATATATCGGAAATCAATACTCCGTCATCGTGAGTGGTAAAATAATCATCTTGTTTTAAAGATATCACACAGCCTTGGCTCTTAAACGTATTGAATTCGACGCGATTTGCTATGCCCAAAGCGAGAACCACATGAAGATCAATGATCTAATCATGCATTTTCGTTTGACACATGTGGCATTCCCTGTGGAGTCCACAAGAGTGTCAAAGTTGTAAGTGAATTCAATCAGTAAAATTATGGATTGGTTTGAAAATAAAAGAAAGCAGATTGATAATGAAAACTAATAAGAGAAACGGAGAGATAACAACCCCAGGACTTTGTACCGATATTTATAGGGTGAGATTAAGATGTAACGCCATCTAATGCATTAGGCGACCAGATAAAAAGAAAATTTCAATCTATGATAGAAGAGGAAGGGAAACACCATGTGCTTTAAGGTTGACTAATAGGGCAGGATTCTAGACTCTATTAAAGGATAACAACGATTTTGGACTCATCAAAATTGTTGATGCTATAGTTCCACCGACATGTAAAAAAAAAAAAAAAACAGTTCATGAAAAACCACATTTTTCCAAATCAGCGTCTAGATCAGACGCCATATTGGTGATCTTTAATGATTTGAGTAGTGTCTAGATCATAGGTTCCCAACCTTTTTTGGGTGGCAACCCGCTTTTTATAAAAGAATTTTTAGTAGGGTAATAAAAAAACGAAAATATTTTTTTTTAAGTATAATTATATTTTAAATTATGGTTAATAATTAATTTAATGCGATGGCTAAAATTGCATGTTTTTAATTAGCCTCAAAATTCGCGGGTAAGTTTTCTTAACGCCAACCTCATATCATTTTCAACATTTAATTTATTTATTTATTTTGTTTTTAAACGAAGACGAGTTGAAAATTCACTCTTGCAGAGATATGTAGACACAAATGGAATTCAAAGTAGAAAAGCAAGCATCGTCACATTTGGGTATGAATGATACATACCACCACCAGAATTGTGTGAGTAATTTCTCATCAAACAAGTTACGTGCCGAGGAATCATTCCGATCATTCCTCAAATCCAAGAATTCATCGGAAATGCTGGTTACATCAAGGGAAGCAGAGAATGGATTTCGTGTCAATGTAGTTTCTTCTTATTTCAGCTTAGGGAAGTAACGCTGAGGTTCGTTTTCAAGGGATTCGAGATGCACAGTAATCTCCTCCTTCAAATTTTCATTTATTTCACCTTCAGATTCATCCACCATGCGATGATATTCGTTTCCTTTTCCTGAAGTTTCAGGTTAAGCCTATTTTGCTGATCTAATATATCTGCTAGATATGCTGCTCTTTTCAATCAAGGTTTGTCGTTAAAGTATACAAGAAGGTCATGTTTCCTTTGCACATTCAGGAACAACTTGATTTCATCTTTCACTTCAAAGACATGATTCACAACATATCCTTTCGACAATCAACGGACTGTTTTGTTGAAAAGAATAACCTCGTGATCAGAGTCCATATCTTTGCAAGATTCTTTAAATAGACAGGTGTTAAGAGCTCCAGATTTGATGTAATTTACGATTTTTATCAGCGAATCAAGTACCTGTTCCAGTGAAGATGAAAGAGTCTTATTGGCATGGGCATACCGGTGAATCATGCAGTGGATTCCCCTTGTTTGGGAAGCAAGTTCTTTTACTTTTATCTGAAAGCCAGATTTTGGTGCACCATCAGTACGAACCCCACGGACGTTTTTTTACTTTAATCCTCCAGTTTAAAAAAACGTATTTATCTTCTCCATAATATTTTCACTTTTTGTAGTAGTTTCAAGTCCACCACCAAATAGGATATAGGATTTGATATCATCTGAATGAATATATTTCACGAAGACAAGCAAATGAGCACACGAGCTTTCGTCTGTTGATTCATCAACTTGAAAAGAAAACAATGGTGAAACCTTTATTTTATTCAAAATCTTCTCTTTAACGTCTACGGACAAGTCTGATATTACATTATAGTGAATATATTTTTTTACTTAACTGTGTAAGTAGGCGACCCCACAGAAAACCCGTTGAGACCCCATTCGGGTACGTGACCCATGAGTTGTGAACCCGTGGCTAGATACTTAATTAATTTGGAGCTGATGATTGATTCAGAGACCTTCGAAAGAATAGAAATGATTGCAACAGCTCGGTAATTAGAAAGATCGCTGCCCGCTTCTCATTACAATCGTTAATCGTAAAATTTCACATTTCGTTTATTTCTGCTAACGGATCTTGCGTTGAGTATCTTCTTTTCCTGAATTTTCAGCAATTTAGTTCCTTAATTCGGAAACCATCTGCTTAGGGTGACTCGACGTAACCTGAATATCTGCAGATAGTTTCGATCCAAGTCAGACCAACACATCTCTGCATCTCGTGACCAGTTGATGAGCAAGATAAGTTCAATGTTAGTATCCTTGTTTTGGAAGCTCCATATAGGTTATACATAGCAGGGAATTGTATTGATGTGAGTTTCATAACAGAAATACTATCTCTGTCGAAATATAATTCTTTAATGGTTGTATAGAGTGTCATACCGACACTTGACTTTATGGTAATATAGACGTGTTAAAAAAAAAAAAATAGTTGAACTCGAAAAATGAGAATAGAAAATCCAAAATTTTGATATTAAAGTGCCGTATCTCCGGTCCGAAATCGGATACGATAAATTATAACAAGTTATCATTTTATGTACATTTATATTTCATCAAGGCACCCAATTATTACGTTGCTACTATTCCAATAATCTGAATAGAACACAATATGAGCCAGAAGAAAGCCACCTTACGCAATTGCGCACATATAAGTTTGAGTGAGTTAAGGAATTTATACACAGTTTTTGTCTGCATTTTGTATGGATTTTGGAATAGAATCTAGAAAATTGTTATATATGTAATTAAAGACTCATTCAGACTCTCTTCATTTCCCTATGCCCCTCGTAGGTCCAAATGCTTATTTGCGACAAGTTGGAAATTTTGTTCCTCTCTTTTCTACTTTTTAGAGCAAGTGTATACTTTTAACTTCAATTTGAATTTTAAAACATGGCGGATGGTGTAAATTGTCAGATGATATAGATTTGTGGAAGTTGTTAAGTTGTTAATCACATTAAAAAAAAAATAAATAAATAGTTAGAGTTTGTATTCCTCAAAATAAGTAGAAAGATTTGATCCAAAAAAGTATTATGGAAATATTTTAAGTGATGAAACACAAAATTGTGGACAAAATAAACATGTTTGGGTACGAAAATGATTAAACCGAAGATATGAATTAGGTGCTTTTAGTACTCTTCTCAAAGAACTAATTCTTGAAGATAGGCAAGCGCATAGGAATCATTTACGGTTATCTCCGGAAAATATTGCTGTTAGTATAATTCTGAAAGGAATGACAGCAATCGGATGTTTTAAGGTAATGTCTCATTTTAGTTCCACTTCAGGCAAATTCCTGCAAATGTAGTTCCACTTCAGGAAAATTCCCGCAAAAGTAGGTACTTGAGGAATATGAACATGAACTTGATCATATGTAGCAATCTAATTGTGCAAGTAACTTGCAGAGTCTGAATGGGCCTTAACATAAATTTAATTTATGCTAGGTGCTACAGGTGTATCTTATCCTCACTCCTCTACGTATTTTTATTTATTGCATGCGGCGGAAAATCTAATAATTAATATACAAAAAAACCAAGAGAGTTACCTATTTAACAAAAAATAATTTTTTTATGAAAAACTAATTTTTTTCTCCTAATAAACAATAATTTTTTCTTATTTTTTTTTTTCAGGTAAGTGTCATCGTATTGTTGGCTAGTGCTATACTATACAAAAATAAATCAATTCGTAAGTACAATTCAATCATTTTTCCATAACCTGATTTCAGTGCTGATTAAAATATGTAAAAAAATTACAGCAGATACGTCTTAAAAGTAGCGATAATTTTGTCCTGAGTTCCTGAAATTTTTTTGCCTGATCCAGGTTTTTCTGTGAACATTACAAGATCCCGAAAATTTTGAATAACAAATTTTTAATGGTTGTTTTCGGAATAACGAAGACTTGAGCCAACTTTTTTTTAAGACATTTTCGGATTTTCAAAATGTTTGGAAAAAATCAAATTTTATCTATTCCTCTTGTTTCGACTGATCTCGTTGGAGTTTGAATCTTTGAAATTGATGGAGGCAAGTGACATTTTTATTTCAGTACTGTTTTTTTTATGAGTGCTCGAAATAGATTAGATTTTTGTTTTATTTTTCTTCCTTTATCCAAAGAAATATATTGTCAGTGCTTTAGAAGTTTTCAAAATATTGAGAAGTACGTAGAACGGCTTCACTTATACAATGTTTTTTTCAAAACTAATTGATCAAACGAAATGTGCGGATACTAGACACCTAGACAAACAAAAAATTGTATGGTAGGGGGGGTTCCACATCAACCATTTGGGAGTTACAAGGTGATTAAAAAAAAAAGCTAGAATTTCACATAACACCCTGTATCTTAAAAACTACCGTACTACGTACGGTCACAGTTAAAAGCTCATTGTATTCAGAGCTTAAAGGCTGGAACAGAATGTGGTGCTGGCGCTTGGAGCTTGCATTGGCGCATAGTCTACCGCTTACCTTGTAGCTGAGTATGAACACAATGCTGTAGCTTTGTTCTGTGAAAACTAGTTTGATATTTTATATTTCATTCTATATTTTCGTTTTTCTTTTTAAATTTTTATAAAGGGGATCTCACAATATATCTTTCCTTTTCATTATTTCGATGATTTTTTCTATATCAAAATTTTCCATTTTGTTTCACTCAAACAAACCGCTTCGAAATCACAAATGTCAATCTTGGCGCGCACCAAAAGTTAAAATTTGGCAAAAGTGCGCTACAGCGCCAGCGCCAGCTACGCATTGTGTCGCCATAATACGAAAATCGTGCTGTTATATTTTGACAGTTTGCGCTACAGCGCCAGCTACGAGCGCCAGCGCCACATTCTGTTTCCCACTTAATGGTCTTTACAACGACTGCTCAACCAGCACCTTACCCCTCTCCCATCAAGAATTATGGTTGTCTAAACTAAAAATTTCGGATTTTTTTAATTTTATTTTAATTTGACTTCTATTATTTTTCAAAAAGGTCGTTAACATAAATTTTTTTTATAAAAACTGTAAACTGTAGACTCTCCTCTTCAATTTGACCTATTACACCCTATGTGTTAACTGTAGCAGTTAAACAGTTAATAACTCATAACCTGTTTAGGACACACCGAAATTAGACAATATTTTTTAAAATGAGGTGCTAAGGGAACAAATTATCGTTGAGAATAGGTTCGAAAATAGGTTTGAGAATAGGTTAATAACTCTGAAAGGGCTACACTTAGCACATAAGTTCTAAAAAAAGTTATGGTAATGACATTTTTGCAAAAATAATAGAAGTCAAATTAAAAAAAAGTTAAGAAAATCTTAAATTTTTATTTTAGACCCTTATAACTCCTGAGACGAGTTTGGTACGGAGCTGGTTGAGCAGTCGATCGTTGGAAAGACCATGAAGCTCTGCATATAATGAGCTTTTAACTGTGACCGTATGTCCTGTAGTTTTTAAGATACAGGGTGTTATGTGAAAATCTAGCTTTTTTTTTTTACCACGCTGTAACTCCCAAATAATTGATGTGGAATCCCCCCTGCCATACAATTTTGTGTTTGGCTAGGTGTCTAGTATTCGCACATTTCGTTTGATCAAGTTTCAAAAATACACATTGTATAAAAGTAAGAAGATAAGAAACTCATTTCAACAATTTAAATGAGTGGCCAAAAACAGTGTAGATTGAAAATAGATAAAGAATATAAATTTGCTAAAATTCCAAAAAATGTTCTCCTTGCATTTGTATGCACTAAAAAAAGATTTGTTTACCTATATCTTCGCCATTTCAATTCAACACAGGCATGCGGGTATTCAAACTTATCCAGAAATTGCACTACAATATAAAAAAAAAAATTAAATATTAATTTTTTATTATTTTTTTTTTTAAAGTACAATTTCTGAAAAATGTACCTGGTTCAAAGTTAATTTGAGGACAAGTTAGGAAACAAGGAGATATTTCCGACTGTTTTCCATTTAAAAGTTAACAAATAGAAAAGGAAAGATAGAAGAAGAAAAAAAATCAAACTTGTACGAATAAAGACAAAAAATGTGATTACATGCAACGAAACTAGAGTGAAAAATGATTCATTCTCTAAATATAAAGGGACGAAATTTTCAGATTTTATTATCATATTTCTTTTGTGAAAGTCCGTTTTTATTGAAATATTGAGAGGAGAGATACCACCAAAGTTGAACCCAAAGGTGTTGCTGTTGTTCTGTGATATTTAAACAAAATATTCTTCTGTTTACATTCCCTACATTTCCCCTAATCCTTTCCCTACTCCTTCCTGCCATGCTGTTCTTTGCATCATAGGGTAGCCCCTGAGCTTGGATCAATAATAAAATAAATATATAAATAAATAATAAAAAAAAAATCGCATTACTCGAAAAAGATTAAGTTGGTGTAACTCATCCCAAGGTATATAGAAGACAAGATATTTCCCATTAAAATTTTGACACATTGCAGCTGATAGCGTGTGCCTGAATTCTGTGACTAGTGTATATACATTTTTATAGGAAAGACAGAGAGAGAAGAGAGAGTATTGTGTTCTCTGTATCGTGCTTTCACGATATTTCGTCATTAATGGCGGAACGTGGTTCGTAATGGGAATACCTTGTATTCTCTTGACTCATCTTGGGTTCTCTGATGGTTTCGGGAAAAATTAGAACTTTATTCTATAGAAATTTTACATCTTTCAGCACGTTGGCTAAAGCGAATAGTATGTATCTTTTTTTTTTTTTTTTTAAATTAAGGCAGTTCGCCCCGATGTACGAAAAACTTATCACTATGAATATTTTGAAAAAAGTTTAAAGATATTCAAGAAGATTTAATCATGCGGGTAATCCTACGTTCCATTAATTTTTGTTTTTCACTCGTTGTCTCAGTCGTACTAAGCTATATCAATTCATGCAAAACACAAAATATCTGCCATATATTTCTTTCCTTGTCTAAAACGAAGAATTTTGGCAATTTTGTTCGGCTGTTTCCTATCTTCTCATTAGCTAACTTTGCTTGGGGCAACTGGGCTGCTCTTTTTTTCGTCTGAGGATCTTTTTATTTTTATGTATGTGTGGCGACGGGACACACGATGTGACTTTCTACATTTTAATATAGTAGGCAATTCCGTTTCCATTCACTGTCATTTATAATACTCCGCTCCTTTTCTCATTCTGATTGAATCTATGCGAATCGATGTTATAATTTAGTTCAAGTAGAGATGTGATGGTCTGGATTGAACGGGTTCAGTTTGAACGAGTTCATACAAGGAATGAACGGAACCGGTCCAGAATTAGTGGAGCTGTCATTCACTCGTGTTTTAATCAATCTATGCAAAAAATAAAAACTTACTGATCTGAGGATAAATGCAAGTATCATATCAAACTTGTGTAGGTAGGTATATGAGTGAAGCCAAAATTACCTCTCCTGACTCAAAAGGTAGTAACGAAGTCCAAAAAATGCAGAGAGAAATTACATGATTGTAGAAAGACGACCGGTAACAATTGAAAATTTAAGTCATAAATGAATAGCAACGTGTAGAAATGTCAACAGATTTGCACTCCTAGAATAAATCGCCTGTTCCTTCATGAATTCTGCTAGCTGTTTATACCTGCAGGTTGCAATGTGCTTTTACACTAGCAAATTTAACTACCTACAACATAAATATTGGTCTGGTCTTTAGCTTATATGTATAATGGGACGCAAAAGTGTTTCTATCATCCCCTTTATCAATTGTGTTTTGTTTAATTTCTGATAAAATTGGTAAAAACGAGGCTTTTTATACCAGCAAATTCAGTCCCACTTGAAAGGTCCTTTCCAAAGCTTGTTCAAGTACTTACTGATAAAATGATTCGACAATTTTATGTTTATATTTTTAATTGGAAGCCATGTTGTTAGTTCTTAATTCTATAAAAAAAATTTAGCTGAACTCACAACATATTTCTTTAAATTGAATTACGAAAGGAACGATGGAACGGGTTCGCGTATCGGGTTCAAATTAGATGATTCGCATCCGGATCCGGTTCTGAAAATTTCTCGAAACGACACATCTCTAATTTCTTCCGCTTAACAAAAGCAAGTCTAAATTCGTATAAATATTTGTTTATCAAAATCAAAGCCAATTCCTAAGAAAGAGAACTTAACCTCAACTATTGTCTTGGCCAAAATGAATACAAACGCTTGAAGCCGAGAAAAACTCAGTTGCATTCAGAACTATTCGGAGTCCAAAAAAAAGCGACGATAGGTTGAAACTAAATCGTTCGGCCGAAGAATGGATTTAAACAGATTCACCCTGAAACAAAAAAGGAACGCAACATAAATTTTAAAGTGTTAATTAAGTTTTTTGGTAACTGTGTATTTTCAGTATCAGGCAACAAGTTAGCTTTAAAAGTTTCCATTGCTAGTTTTAAAATGAGAGAGTCAGTCTGATTAAAGTAAAGCACAAATGACAAGTACATATAACAAAAAGGCAACTTTGATTAATCTAGCACGAATGGCAGTAGTCTGTACATATTTATGAGTTGTATAAGAGCAGTGGGGTCACTGACATTTTGTGCTGCTTTGAATTTGACTTCTAATTTTTATACGTTCTTTGCTCATAATTAAGGTTTCTGAAGATCCATAAAGAAATCCGTGAATGCTACATTATACTTTACACAATTAATAATTATCTCATAAAAATTCACGCTGTTCCTGTTATCTATTTTTTAGTCTTTTTTCCTATACACCATGATCCGATTCCGCGCATGTAAAAACTGCTTCTTATTTGTGCTTGTTAAAATTCATTGTCGAAAAGAACCGAAGATTTGAATTTATCACAAATTGTCTCCACCATATTTGATTAGAATAGAAAATAAATGAAAGCCACCCTAATTACTTTTTGATAATGATCTTTAAAAAAATTCTAACTCACCTACATACATAAAGGATGCCTTTTAATGGATTATAAATTTATTAACGTATTTACATTGTATTGCGAAGAAATCAGCCCCATATGGAATTACTCTGCTAAAGTATTATGTAAAAGCCTACTCATTTCAAATATTGAATATTCGCCATCCGTGTACCGTAAAATACATCTTTTCAGGTATCCCATTAGATATGATGAAAAAGAATCAGATTCCATTGTGTATTATCTGATAAATGTGAGATATTTTGGTATACTACGTTCAGAGCAAAAATATCTCATTGTTCTGGAATCCATGCAAAAGGGCACAAAAAAAAATCGAAACTCTATTGTTCCTTGCTGAAATTTTATCCACACCCTTATTCAGCTGGATGCAGATAAAACTGCTGTTGTAGAACAGAAGCCTTTTCAGGATCACGTATATATAAATTCTTAATTTTGTGTTGTTTTTTATATATGCTTATGTAATCTGCCCGTTAAGGTAATATATGCTATATTAAAAAAATAACGTTAAAGTGCGTGAGATAAGGGCGCTTCTAAATTACACCTAGGAATATAAAGTAAAGTAGAATTAAAAGAGGGAAAGTGCACAGTATTTTTGGTGGAATATATATGTAGGTCCCTGAAAATTATATTTTTTTATTTACAACAAGTAGTAAATATTGAAAAGAAAATTACAATTAAATTCTCCGTGAAACTCAAAATATCGAGAATTTATAACGTCGAAAGGTGGGATAGTATAGCCTTTGAAATTTTAAGTGAATAGAAATCAGAGATGGGCGTAGTGCATTAAATTTTCAGTGCATTAATTATTTCATTAGCACTAGAGGCCTCTGTGATAGTTAACAGCCAGGTTGCACTATCACTAAATGGTTAATGGTAGTGCAAATTTTTTATCACTATCACTAAACGAATAGTGGTAATGCATAGTCTATTACATTATCACTAAACGATTAGTGGTAGTGCATAGTCTATTGCATTATCACTAAACGATTAGTGGTAGTGCAAATACTTTTCCCTATCAATGAGTGATAATGAATTCGTGCATTGGTAGTGCAAACATCTTTCACTAGCACTGAACGCGATGATGAACATGTATGAGATAGTGGTATTTCCCTTTTAAAAAAAAAACAATAAGTGTTACATTTTTTTTTTATTTAAATAATATATGGTGAGTTGTAACCCACCATATCACCCTGAAATAAGTTTATAAATCTCATAAATCTGAATGAAATTAGAAAAAAAAAAACAATTGAAGATTGGTTCATATTTACTCGAAGGATGGGGCTGTCGAAAATTACGATTAAATTAATTTAGTTTCATTTAGCCGGTGATAATTGTTACTATGTGGTTTATATAATTTTAAATTTAAGAGAAAATAGCTAGATAAGGGAATAGGGATTTTTTCCAATTATGTATGAAAAATGCATAAAAATATTTTCATTATTATCTTCAAGCTAGATA
Organism: Dioctria rufipes; assembly: GCA_963924295.1. Lineage (NCBI taxonomy): Eukaryota > Metazoa > Arthropoda > Insecta > Diptera > Asilidae > Dioctria > Dioctria rufipes. The sequence goes on along the minus strand of OZ002740.1, from coordinate 329,658,138 downwards.
AAGTCATAAGATATCTGGAGGGAATATTTCTAGTGGAATGTAGATATCTCTTGAGGGAGAAAGAAAAATGTTGTGGAAAAAACAGAAAGAAGAAAAATCGTGAATTTTTTATTTTATTTGTTTTTGTTATGGGGGCTTACTCCCATTGCCTCTTCTAAAAGATATGGTTTACAAAATGCAATGTAATAGGCGTGAAATAAAAAGTAGCTGGGTACAGAAAGAATATGGAGATAAAGACTGAAATGCGTGTATATCACCGAATATATTTGCGAGTTGTAACATTCTTTCCCCCTAAGAGTTAATAAACGTAAAATTTTCCCCACAGGTAATGTTAGAGCTTTTCGTAGGGTACTCTTAATCGGTTTTTCGAAAATCGTACATTTTTGAAAATTTAAATTCTTTGTATGTTATAGCTTAATATGGCAAAAGTCTGTGAAATAAAAAGTTAATCCTTATAAAGGTTTTTGCCCAAGTTTGAAAAGCATAATCCTCTAAATTGAATTTTAGATATGAAAATAAAAAGAAAAGAAATTGAATTTCGAATGTTTTTCAGTTTTTTAATTTAATTTGGATGTTCAAAAAGATGGATATTTTTTTAATATCAAATTTTCATATGAATTGAATAAGTATTAAATAAAAAGATTACCTACGTTTGGACTTTTTACCGGGTTAAACTTAATTTTGTTCAAGAAAGAATTTTTTGGGATTCTCCGGTATATAGCAAAAGCTAAAAAATGTTCTAATTTGTTATTTCATCACACTACCCATTAATTTTTGGTGACAAGTTTCAAGTCTTGGTTTGACTCATCAACAGGTCAAAAATATCGAAATTGGAAGATTTGAAAAACAAATGAAAAAGAATTAAAAAAAGAGAAGAAAGAAATGAAAAGTTTGAGAAAAAAAAAGAAAAAAACAATTTTTTTATTTTTTTAAAAAATTAAAAAAAAAACACAGATTCATTTGAAGCGAATCGAACCTGTATACGCCACGCAGTGGGCTGAAAAATAAAGAAGAAAAGGAAGAAGAAGAAGCGTTTCACCGATGAGTGTAAGGTTTTCTGCTGACACGAAACGCTTCTTCTTCTTACTTTTCTTCTTTATTTTTCAGCCCACTGCGTGGCGTATACAGGTTCGATTCGCTTCGAATGAATCTGTTTCTTTAAATTTTTTTTTAAATTTTATTAATAAATAAAAAAATTGTTTTTTTCCCTATTTTCTCAAACTTATCATTTCTTTCTTCTCTTATTTCATTCTTTTCATTTGTTTTTCAAATCACCCAATTTCGCTATTTGTGACCTGTTGATGAGTCAAACCAAGACTTGAAACTTGTCACCAAAAATTAATGGGTTGTGTGATGAAATAACAAATTTGAACATTTTTTAGCTTTTGCTATATACCGGAGAATCCCAAAAAATTCTTTCTTGAACAAAATTATGAATAAGTATTGTAAAAGTTATAAGAGAAAAATTAAAAAAAAAATCATTTTCCAAACTTTTTGAGATGTATTTTTTTAAAAAATTGTGATTTCATAAAAAAAACACAAAATGATAACGATGAATGTTAATAATTTTTCAGAAAATCGTTGGAAACTTTAGGTGTTTTTTTAACACAGTTTTCGAGTTTCTATATATTGAATTTATGCCTATCAAACCCTTTGTTCGGCTAGCTATATACATGACATGTTTGTATATAGGTTAAAGAATGGCGGAGGAGATAGATTTCCACGAAAAGTCGTAGCGTATTACTTTTTCAGTCTGTCTCTCTCTCTGACCACTCTCTCTTTTATTTTATTTTGTTTATCATTTGTCCGTGTTTGTTTTTAACAACATGCTTAAACAATTAAGCTGAAAAACCCTCCATGTACTTAAATTAACTTTAAGCCCCGCATGTAAATTAACTTCAAAACCCTTTTCCACTGAGATTTCTTTATATATGCTGATATAAATTAGAATCACATTCTTTGCCATCTTACTACAAACTGGAATAAGTGATTCATGGCGATAAGTTCAAAACACTGACAGAAGAAATGAGAAATTTAAAAATTCACACAGGGCCTGAATCAGAGACAAACCAAATAATCCCAATTCAAGAAACTCTGCTCACAACACATGCAGCTTTCAACAGCGGGAAAATGCCTTAATGTGGCTAGTGATGATAAATTTTCTGTGAATACATTTTTCAGGGGCTTTCGAGAAGACAGAAGACCAGCAAACAGCAAAGTCAAGGAATCTGTGAAGAGATGCGTTTTTAATGGAAAACTCTGGGCTCCATAAATTACAGTAAGCTGGTGTCTAATTCCGTTCACTTGTATTCAAAATGTATTTCAGGATATTAATGATGCCATATTTCACATTGCTGTATATGCATGTTCTCGACTAGGGAAGAAGGGTAGACGATTCGAAATTTGAAAGTGGTTTTGTTGGGTGAGATGAACTCTATTTTTTATGGCTATAGAGTGGTCATTTATTATGAATTATAAGCTTTTTGGTTATGCAACTATATACTCTCAAGTGACAGTGTATATTCAGTTTATGTATTTATCATCTCTCTTTATAATATGTGAACTTATAATTGAATGGTTTTGTATAACAGAATTAGTGTATTTTACTATGACTGTAAGGAAATAATATTCTTTACTCTCTGAAAAGTGAAAAATGGTATATTTATTTTGGGTGTATAATAAAAAATAAATCATAATGAACGTTGTATCAGGTATTCAATAATATCAATACCGAAAATGGACAATACTAATCTCTGTAAAAAAAAACTTCAGCACTCTTCTTTTCTCCACTAATTCACTTTAAGTTGGTTTTGTGCACTACAATTGTTCTTGTTGGCTGCAAAATAACTGAATATCACGACCAATGCGATTAAGCTTGCGTAGATTTCGTGGAATAGGCAATATGTGGTTGCCGTTTTATTCGACTAGGACTAGTTCATTATAGGCCACCTTCTTCTTATATGTGTAATTATATAATATAATACATTATAATGCAGTTATATGTTTTTGATACTACTCCAAAAGAATTTTTTTTTTTAATTTTAATATTTTGTTCTTCCTATAGCTAGAGAAATGAGTGCAATACAATAATGATGTTGTCAATGAGTGAATTAACGTATTTTTGGTAAATTATGCCTCGCTCTATTCTTGTAAATTAAATGTCCATATCAATCGTATGTGGTGGTAGAGGTCGTCATACTTAGAAAATTTTAAAAATTCAAAAAACTCAAAAAATTTGATGTCTATGGCAAAAATGGTTACATTACATTTGGGCGACCAAAATGTGATTGGAAACCAATTTTCGCCAATTCAGTCAAAACAGCCACGAAACAAAATATTATTGTTGAAAAAAAAAAAGATTTTTTTTGAAAGAAGTTTTTTTGAAAAAAAAAAATGTATTTTTTTAAACAATTATTATTATTAAAACTTTTTTATAGTTCGGTGCTGATATATTTTTTTATGAAAAATATAAAGCATTAATCTTCATTTGGCATTTGAATCAGAACAATCGGCTGGTCCGTTCTCTAGATATGATTTTTTGAAAATGACTTTTCATCGTAAAATCACGAAATTTCTAATACCAATTTCCATTGATCACGTTTTCTAGCAGATGTGTTACACTTTTCATGCAGTGCTACACTGAAATTGTTCCATTGATTTGAACTGCTAGAAAAAGTTTGCGTCAAAATGACCCTGGTGCTACACTCGAATAATCGGCGGTGTTACACCGGAAAACGCACACATCTATCTCTGAGAAATATCTCTGCTGAATGTCGAAACAAATGTCAAGTGAAATTAATTTTAAAGCAGGTTAAAGTTGTAATAACTTATTTAATTAATAAAATAAAATGGAAAATTCTGTTAAAAATTTAATTTCTCTGCTTATATGTAATTATAATGTGCCACACTTCGCTCGGTGTTGTTTTTTCAAAAATGTAAATCTGACAAATTACACGGATGAGCTACTATACACATTCTCATCTCCATTGAACTCGTTTGTCATTGATTGATTGATTGGTGTGCACTTTATGTAAAATATTAATATAAATCTACATAAAATTTAATTTCTTATTCTAGCCGGAGGGGGGGGGGGGGGGGGAGACAAACCAAATATGGATGAACTATTTTAGTTCCATGCAAACTCTGAAAGTTTCATGCTAATCGGTAACGGTCGGGTCCAAAACAAGCCCTTTTTACTGATAGTATATGAAAAATCTGAAAACTAGTGTTGATGTATTTTTTGGAAAAAATTGTAGTTATACAATGAAACCTGAGTTAATATTTCGAAATATCGATTTTGTAAGTTCAAACAAATAAGAAGTGATTGAAAACCCCCAAGGTTTATCTAATAAATTACAATTAATCATCACAGGGTGTAACGTTCAGAAGTTATAGTAGGGTAAGCACAGTTATAAATAAAAAAGAAATAAGAAAACTCTTATTCTTCCCGCATGTATCATATCGTTAAGGCGATGACACAATGATGGTTTCTACTTCAGATTCGAATCCAATGTTGAATTCGAGGCCTGTCTAGTCGAAACCATCATTGTGTTGACTTGAGACATGTTAAATATCAATCCGCTCATTTTATCTCTTATCAAAAGGGGATAAAAATAAATCCCAAGATGCTATCTAAGTCTGGAATGTACCATTCGATACCATTCACCGTACGATGATCTTCCAGTAGAATTGTAGATCTTTCTCCTACGAAAGCTTGTTATACTAATAGATTTCTTGATCTTTTTATAAAAAATTAGTACCTACAAACTTTGCGGATTTCTCCTAGCAATATTCAGCTGTGCTTGTCAAGTTTAGGGTCGTCAATTTGACAAAAAAAAAATCGGATTGGATGAGGGAGCTTGCAAAGAATACAGAAAATTCGGGGATACCGGCCGGCCTCCTGAACAAAATATAAAAAAAACTTACAAACTTAAGTTACAAAATTGATCTGAGCTTTTAACAATTATTTCCTATGAAGTCATTGTCCGAGTTTTCTCATGATGCCAATAGACTTAATTTTGCACGAAGTTGCAGCCTCAAGTATTCAGATCTAAAAAGAAACCAGCGAAAAGCATCAATAAAATGCAGACAAATTATGAACTCTCATCATTTCAAGATCTGGGATTTCAACCAAAATAAAACTTACCCAATACGGGAAGACGATCACAGCGCTGCAGCACATTTTTCAAACTTTACTCATGTGTTCCTGAAAATTATAAAAAAACATTTAATTAATTAAAATAATTTTACGTCAAGTTCCATGAAAATATTTTATTAACAATGACAGCAGCAACAAGTTTGACAATCAATGTCCTGTCAACTATCCGTGCGTTCAGCCGCACGTAAAATGTCACATAATGTCAAACTTTTACACACCATGCCGTTCCAGGCGACCGAAGCGTTGTCATTTCGCCAGCACATCGGTGTGCAGATTTTTACGCAACGGTCTGTTAGCATAGTGTCTCGGTGCGCTTAGTAGTTGTGACGTTTGGCGTAGTTTTATTCTTAAAGAACTTTCAAAAGTGACATTTCGAATCGAAGTGCACACCAACCGTTCAGTGTATATCCCTACTTTTTCAATCGTGTGATGTCTTTGAGGAGAGAACTAAAGGAGATGACATCCCATAGTAAAGTAATGTATGGCAGCGTAGCCAAAAATTTTCACCATCTTGATTTTGGAGGGGTGTTTGACTGTCACTTTTCTATAAACAAAGAGCCGCAAAGTATGTTTGGCGCAGAGACGTAGCTACAAAAGGGATAATTTACTTTTTATAGAAAATGGTTAATCACTATTGGACTAAGTGATAGTAATATAAAAAGGAGTTATATATGCTCGAAGATTTAGATACAACAAGCCATGTTGAGGAAAATACTTTTAAAGTACTTTTGTGGTAAATTTGGTAAATGCCACTGACATGCATATATATGTAAATTCGCAAATAATTTAAATATATCGTCAGTGAGAGCATACTTGCTGTAATCAAAACTGATGCCACATGAAACAGGAGATCAGTCAGTCCATTTATATACATGTCAGTGGGTGGTGCGGTAGACTGTGCGGAGTTTCTAAGAAATGTGTTTGAATTTTCGCGCCATTAATTTGTTGCGATATTTAAGGCATCAACAATTTTTAAAGCCTCCTCTGGCACCTCACAAAAACAAGAAAAAGAACGAAAGTTGCTACGCTTTTTTCATCACATGTCGCCTCCTTTAGTTCTCTCCTCAAAGTGTGATGTGCACACGGATGTGCAGAAAATCATATCAGTGTGTACACCTGAACGCACGTGCAGTTTCCATTTTAGCAATCCTTTTGGCAGCTATAAATGACGAGCTGCTAGAGGCATGAAATCACTTGCATTTTGTGCTGTCATCGGTAGTAATGAATCGAATTTAAGTCTTGCTTAACCTAACTACACGAGAGACATTGAACCCGTTTTACTACCTTCTTTATGCTAAATTAATTATTTTATTAATAATTTTATATATTTCAGCATCCTAACTGGAAGTATTTGAACCCAGACCTTTCCTATGTGAGTAGTCCGTTGACATTCGACATTTCTGCTGTGTGAGCCACATTGAAAGCAAAAGCTGAAAAGAGTTACTTATCAATTACAATGTCAGGTGTTATAATTTCTTAAAAGTTGATGTTAATTGTTAATTAATTTGTTATTTCTAACAAAATTCATTAATTTTTCCTCCAGAGACATTTTGTTTTTCTCGTATTAACACTACAAAAGAAGGCACGCCAACAAAGAAATAAAAATGTTAGCTCTCGTTGTATTGGCAGTACTGAGCAGAAGCAGAATTTTTGAGATTTGATCAACTCTCAAGCTCTGCTTCTGCCGCTGCCTCTGCTTTCAATTTGTTAGTGAGTTGCATGGTTTCAGAAAAAATGCTGCTTCTGTCGCTGCTTTATGCTTTTATTATGTCACGGCCTTTAGATCAAATGCCAGTGGAGGCCCTCAATTTGGACTATTACGACAAATGAACAAGTAATGAATTAGTAAATGATTTTTTTTAGAGGAAATTACATTATTACATGAATATTGAGTGAATCTCTGAATTAATATGAGTAAATTAAATATAAATTGAATCTGTGTTGGAAAATAATTAGTTTTAGTAAATTTTATAGCCAAAATGTATTTGAATTGCCTATTTTTAAGAAACATTCTGTGATAATAACAAGAAAATAAGTAAATTGAATTATTCTGAAGCGTTAAAACCAAACCTGCCTTATCTTTTCAAACCGGCACCTAACACTATTTTATAATTAAGCCTAACATTGGAACTTAACAAAAAAGAGGTACAATGGTGACGGTGTTACGTAAAAACAAAATCAGATCGAAAAATGAAAATTTTGTATGCCAGACAAATATTTTCAGAAAAGCAGTTGTGTTTCATGTAAGGCGGGTAATTATTTATCTTCCTTTATATGTTTTAATTGTTGCTCTGTGTATTTGTGATAATGCAATAAACACCAGACTGCTATCGGTAGTCACTCTGGTCTGGAACAAGTCACATAGAATTTTCCGTGTAACAAAAGTCCTTTCTCAAGGCCGTCTTTTCAACGACTGTCACTGTGATTTATTAATAACACTGTGTTACAAAAAAAGGTAAACTCGATATACTTTTGACGAGACATGGTGTAGGTTGTAGATCTAGTGGAACTAAAGTAACGGGCATACTAAAAATTTCTCATACACCCTCAAAATCTCATTTAAGACCAAAAAAACCGTTATTCGGTAGGTCCATGTATGTATATAATAATTTATAACTCCGCCATTTTTAATTCGATGTCAAATGTTTTTGTGGTACATGAAAGAAGAGAGATAGGCCTTTCTAACAATATGTTCCTTATTTTGTTGCGATGAAAAGTCACAAAGTTACAGTCGAAAACATTTCGAATTTACCATTTTTTACACATTTTTTCAACTTTGACAACAATTTGATGGCTTATTTTACTCTACAATATTTTTTTTCTGTTCATATCACTAATAGCGAATTCGATTCCGCGTCTAATGAGCATCTGTTAACTAAAATCGATTGAAATTTGATTGAGTTATCGATTTTTTGCTCATTAAGCAGCTATATTTCCGTATAATATTAAACTACAGAGAAAGTTGAAGAAGCACTGGACTTAACTGCGAAAACTGTGAAAACGCGAAAAAATGCAACAAATAATAAACAACTAAAACAACAACAACTACTACAAAAACAACAATTTCAAAAGCCGTTGTCAGGAACACCAACTTAAAATTAAATTTCATGACGCATGGCCAATTGTATGATACAGTCGTTTTAATGACAATTTTGTTTGGAATGTATGGTGGTAGTACCAAGTGTCTTTGTTATTTTTGTGAGTCGGATAGTCGTGTGCGAAATAGGTATAAACGACCTGACTGAGTGGCCACCATGTACGTCGTTTCAAATTGGAAAGTAAAATGTTTTGAACATTCCATTGGTGCGACTTGAAGATGTCATCCTACCGCCACTGCATTTGAAGATCTGCTACATGAAGCAGTTCGTGAAAATTTAAACATCGACAGCGAAGCATTTCGTCAACTCAGAACAAACTTTCCTGGATTCAGTCAAGCTAAAATCAAAGAAGGTACCCTATATCTTCATTTGTTGGCAATAAGTATTTCAATTAATTTCGGCAAATTTTCAGGAATATTCGTTGGGTCACAATTTCAGAAAATTATGCGGGATAACGATTTTGCAACCAAGCTGAGTACTGTGGAAAGACGAGTCTGGAATAGTTTTGTTTCATTGTGCATTAATTTCCATGCCAACAAGAAAGTACCGAATACGTAAACGTTGTACAGAAATTTTTGAGTGCCTACGGTGAAATGGGCTACAACATGTCCATTAACCATCAACATTCTCTTTTTGCACTCACACTCAAATTTCTTTCAGGAGTATCCCACTCACAATGGTAACAAAGATACGTGGTATTACCGCCTTACATTGCAAACAAAATTGTCATCAAAACTACTGTACCATACATTTAGGCAAGCGTCATGAAATTTAGTTCTGAGTTGGTGTTGCTGACAACGGCTTTTGAAATTGTTGTTGTTGGATGTTTTTGTAGTCTTTATTATTTGTTGCATTTTTTCACGTTTTCACAGTTTTCGCGGTTAAAGTCCAGTGCTTCTTCAACTTTCTCTGTAGTTTAATATTATACGGAAATATAGCTGCTTAATGAGCAAAAAATCGATAACTCAATCAAATTTCAATCGATTTTAGTTAACAGATGCTCATTAGACGCGGAATCGAATTCGCTATTAGTGATATGAACAGAAAAAAAATATTGTAGAGCAAAATAAGCCATCAAATTGTTGTCAAAGTTGAAAAAATGTGTGAAAAATGGTAAATTCGAAATTTTTTCGACTGTAACTTCGTGACTTTTCATCGCAACAAAATAAGGAACATATTGTTAGAAAGGCCTATTTCTCTTCATTCATGTACCACAAAAAAATTCGACATCGAATTAAAAATGGCGGAGTTATAAATTATTATATACATGGACATTCGATAGGTCGAACGGTTTTTTTGGTCTAAAATAAGATTTTGAGGGTGTATGAGAAATTTCTAGTATGCCACTACTATTAGTACCACTAGACCTCCAACCTACACTATGTCTCGTCAAAAGTATATTTTCGCTGTAACACAGTGTAATCATTGCGAATCAAACTTTGAAGATGAACTGCAGTCTTTTGGAAAGAAAAATAAATGGTACGCACTTAAGGTATTCGTGGTATGAATACAGTTTCTTCTTGAGCACACCCAGCTAGTACTGTAACACTGGCCTCTGTAATATTTCGGTGGAGAGCTTTTGTCTACAGTCTGGTAGCATTACATAGATTTCTTAATAACATCACTGGAGCATCAATTTTAAGAATGACGTTATGGTTTACTACGTCAGTAGTTTGTAGTACTGGCTCCACACACTTATATTGCACTTCATTTCTTTCGAGCGTTTAACTTCGACAATCGATGAACTACCTCCGTTTTGATTATAAATTTATTATTGCAACCTTACCAGGTTAATAAGCACGCTGTATTTCCTTTTCCATACAAACCCTGACACTTTCTTTCACTGGGTTGAATTTCAAATATAAGGAAAACTGGTTTTAATAATTTGTTTAGTTGTCCAACATTTCAAGTAATAATTTTTTTCCATACATTTTTAACCCCTTTTCACTGCCTTAAGGGTTGAGTTTTGAAAGTCAGAAAAATATGTGGCTATTCATTTGTTTAGCAGATTATTTGCGCATCGTCCCAAATTCATACACGTGTTATTTATATTTTTCCCATACCAACTTTGACCCTTTTACTCATCCCTTATGGGTTGAATTTCGAAAACTGGTAAAATACGTGTTTAATCATTTCTTTATTAGATTATGAGTGAAACGTCTTAAGTTGATACCCACATTATTTATATATTTCCATGTAAACTTTACACGTTATTTCATCCCTTAGGGGTTGAATTTCGAGAAATCCCTTCTAAGGGAGTCTATATACATCACAAAAGAAATCTGTAATCCAAATTTTATGTAGGTTGTATATATGTATTATATAAATAGAGAAGTCTTAATGTAGATTATTTATTTATTTATTCCGTCTACCGATATACAATCTTACAGACTAAGAAGGAGAAATGATACCTATGTGTATTACGTACAAAAAAAAAATACATGCATTACGTGAAAAGTGAATATAAAAGAAAAAAAAATAAAACTTTAGTATATAGGATTAGCATAAATTTAAGGACGATCTAAAGCAAAAATGAATTAAAATACTAAAAAAGTTACAGATAAATACTAAATATGTCAATGATAATAAGACCAAAAAGGACAATTACTATACATCAAGTATTTAAAATAGGCATAGTGGAATGTATTAACTAGAGCTAAAAATTATTGACTTGATACACTACATACAATTGAATAATAATATAATAAAATTTGAAGAAGCTCAACAAGCTATTAACCGATGAAATGATCACAAGTTGAATTTATGAGAATGAAATCATAAAGCTACTTACAGATTTATGAGTAGAGCACCTAATGTCAACAAAGTCAATCATGCCACTACAAAGATTAAATTGTCGAATACAGCGACTAATTGGACTGTTAAGGCAGTAATTTGTTCTGTGAAGGGATTCATACAGAATGGAGAAGAATCCCGAATTCCTAGATGGAATGTAAAAATGAATGTGCTCGAGTAGGGAAGGAGAAACAATTTTATAAGCCAACAGATCTCTTATGAACATAACATTACAGGTCTTCCGGCTGGTAGACAATTGCATTATACGGAGGTAGATCAGCACTCCAGTTAAGCTTCCTCAGGTCGAATCTGGTGAATGTCCGCTGAACGCCCTAGACTCTATTGCTATGAACAGCATAGTAAGGATTCCACAAAACAGAACAATACTCAAGGATTGGTCTTACCAAAGAGAGAGAGAGACTTTTGAGTGTATAAGGGTCCAAAATCTTTGCAGCCCGACGCCTGACGAAACCAAGACGAGAGCTAGCCTTGCTCACAATGAAATCTATATGCTGGGAGAATGACATCTGAGAATTAAGAAAACCCCCAAGATCAGATGAAAGATTTACATTTGGCAATTGGGGCTCCATTAATGGATAAATCAATTAGTAGCGGTGAGGACCTTCTAGTGAAGGTAACATGCTTGCACTTTGATAAATTCAAAGATAGGCAGCACCATCTAGCAAAATTAACAAGGTCGTGTTTAAAGTTAGCTACATCTTGAGTATTAACAATCCTCATGAAAATCTTTAAGTCATCAGCAAAACCAAGATACGTAGCAAAACTAAAAATTGTAAAAACATCGTTAATAAAAATTATAAAAAGAATAGGACCCAAATGACTGCCCTGAGGTACACCAGAGGGTACACGAATAGAACGAGATTTTATATCATTAATAACAACCATTTGCCTCCGGTCCGATAGATAGGAAGAAATCCATTTTAGCAAAGAAGAATTAAAACCAAAGACACTCAGCTTCGCAAGAAGCAGGCGAATGTTAACCCTATCGAAAGCTTTACTGAAATCAGTGTAAAGAGTATCAACTTGACCAGAATCCTTCATAACCTTCAGTGAGAAATTAGCAAAGGATACAAGATTAGTCTCACAAGATCTACCCTTAATGAAGGCATGTTGATGGGGTGAAATGTGCTCCTTAACAAGGAAAGAAATTTTATTAGCTACAATACTTTCGAACAGCTTGGGAATAACAGAGAGTTTACAGATTGGACGATAGTTAGAAACATAATTTTTAGCGCCAGATTTATGTATAGGACGCAGTAGGGAAAGCTTCCACCTGAAGATAAAGAAATATTGAAGATATGATATAATGGTTGAGATAAAGCCTCACCGCATGTTGTATAATAACTGTTATTCAAAATTGTCGAAACTATGTCATCTGCCTATGTACGTACAATTTCCATTTGGTTCATTCCATATGCGCCTACCACTGCACTGGTATATAATGGAGAACATTGAAAAACCTGTTTTTTTCTAATTTTTTTTTTTTTTTTTTACATTTTATGTTATCCCTTTGTTCCATTGAATTAAAAATAAAAACTTTTATTCGCAAATTTATGTATAACATTTGCTCATAAATTTATTTTTATTTTATTCTTTATTACTTTTTACTTAAATTTTCGTACGCGCTATTAAAAACTGTTTAAGTGGACCGTTACGAAATCAATATTAAACCTGGCAATCTTATCTACAAAATACGTAAAGGTGTGCCTATATACAATGTTAAAGCGTTACTGTTTAATTACATTTTTAATTACTCATAAATTTGTACACTCATAAAATGTTATCGGAAACTGTGAGATAATTTGTTTATTTAATGCCAACATTTCTTTTCATTCATTTCGAATGGGAGTGACAGGGCTGCCATATAGCAATACTGTCGGTCGCAATCTTATCGTAAAGCTTTATGCGATTGCATATCAAAACGTAGACACTTTGGCGACAACGTTGATAGCGCACCAGTTAAATCTGCGTAAAGTTCTTATTTTGTTTACAAATAAACGGAAGTGAACGTGACAAAAGTAATGTACAACTGCACAGATCCCGGTTCAAGAACGTCATTGGATTATATGAAAGAAAAGAATTAAGCTGGTTCTGGTAATGTTCTTTTTTAGTATATGGGGAAATAAATTTGTGTGAAATTATTATTGAAATGAAATGTCTGTTTTTTTTTCTTGTGGGAGGAAATAATTGAATAGAATTGAATTTATTTTTAATTACAATTTAGGTATTATTCCATGAAATTTTAATGAATAAAAAGTAACTAATAATAACATGAAATGTAAGGACCTTAGAAATTGATTCAAATATGAAGAAACTCATAGGGCCATCCCACACGAGTATTCCTGATGCAGTACGCAAACAGGCTTTCTAGGGAAGAGGCGAGAAGAAGCAAAGAAATATCTCTCCAGAGTGTAGAGATATCTGTTTGCTTTTTCTCACCTCTTCCTTAGAAAATCGGGCAGCATACTGCATCAAGAATACTCGTGTGGGATGGCCTATTAGCTGTCCTCCTGTCCTATACCCTAAAGATAATATTTATTACTGGACTGACTGCCCAGTTAGAGCTTTTTGTCTAGTCTATAAAAATGGCCTAACGATAAAATAGATATCTTCAATGTTATTTCTACCTATGAAGTATTTTTTTTTTACATTTCTTGCTTCACTTTGCCCGTCTAAGTACAGTGTTATGCTTTGCATTTTATTTTCTTCTTCACTCCCCTTTATAGCATAACTTCCACAAAGTCTCTCCACTCAAGTATCAACTCTGTTATTCCAGGCTCTACTTCACTTTCTTGAATCGTTTTTTTTTTGTAGCAGCTATCCTGATGGAAGTGCCGCCAACTTCGTTTATTAATAAAAGACCACCATGACCGAGGAGCTTTTTTGGTTGTTGTCGTAGATGTTCTTTTGGGTTGGTGCATCTGCTAATTCTGAAAGCTTTAAATAAAATATTGTAAATTCCCGTGAGTACCTATTGGATATTATGGGGCTGTTGGAAGAGAGGGGTAAGGGAGTTTGATATATAGGGCGGTAGGTAAAATGAAACAGGGGATTCTGTAAAAGTCGAAATGAAAGTACGTAGGAGGGGAAGTGTAGGATCATGTCGAGGTAGGACTTGAATCTATAACCCCTTGGATGGTAATAATCTATGCTTTGGAAGTGAAGTTATTGACGTTAGTGTAATCTAGAAATATTCCGTAAACTTGTGTTCAGTATCGTAACTGAGCATTTTGAGTTTACATAAGAGGTGACAATTTTATACCTGAAGGCGAATCTGAATCTGACCTTGATGCATCATCCAATGTTGCGATTCGTTTGATAAAAAATATCCCAGATTTTTATAGCCGCCACGTTATTTATTTTGACAATCAATTTTTACACTTCCTTTGAATTGCTTACTTACAATATGTCTACGAATCGTTTATTTAACTGTAAACTGGTCAGTGATAAACAATTGATTTCCCAAAAGCTTGAATAAGAAGGTTTCGCTGTCCATCCAAAAACAAAATTATGCCCCTACGGATGACATTTGATATGACCAAATCGCTTATATTAAGAGACCGCTTAGGGCAAACGAATTTATAAAATACCAGGATGAAAGTCTAAAGCATAAGCATTTAGCACAAAAAATAATCGGAAGCTATAATATCATATGCCACATTGTAACGCCCGCCAGTGAATTTTTCAGAATTTTCTATAAATTTTCTGAAAAGAAAAAGCCAGGTGTCGACGATATTTTGAGAGGCATATTGTGAGTGTAAATGTGGTTGGAGGTAAGGAATTAACCACCATATTAAAAAAAGGGTTTGCTGCGTTTTTTATATATTTTTTTTTAATATCTCGTTTTACTCTTTTGAGCTACATTTGAATTTTTAAACACGAATTTTTTAGATCGCAAATCTCCCTACATTTTTTGTTTTAAACTAATTTCATATTAGGATAATATTTTTCCAATTAAACCAAATAAATTAGACTCAATTTTTCATAAGAGCCTTGGAATAAAAGTCTGCAAAGTTCAGTTAACCCAAGAACTGAAGCCTGCAGACAAAACACAACGCCGCTGGTTTGTAAATAGGTGTTGGAAATGTAGGAATAAACTCAATTTTATTTTTACAGAAAATCCCCCGATGATGTATATTTTCAATTTCAAAGGCAGAGATGTACCGGGGGGGGGGGGGGGGGAGGCAAACAGGACCGGTCTCCCCACAGAGCGTCAGTTTTTTTCTTAACTCGCACCACTTCCACGGATAATTACTTAGTAACTTTCATGAATTTTTCTAGAAACTAAGGATTTATTATGAGCAAATGTATATGAGTGGTGAGGCTTTCATGATTTTTGACTCCCTGATACTGTAAAGATCTCGAATTGAATTTTTTTATGGTTTAGTGGATAATATAAGGTTGAAAATAAAAACAAAATTAAATTAAAAGTAGGTAGGTAAGTCTTCCAGGATATTCAAGCATAACGGATATAATCCTTTGATATCCCTTTTCGCATATTTATATTTTAAAGATTGCATTTTTCTTAGATAGCTTGAAACCCTAATTTCAAATGAGCCATATTTCTTTATTATAGCATGAATAGCAAAATATGTAAATTTTTAAAGAAGACCAGGACAGCATTTTTTCGAAGTTTTAAAATGTTATAACTTTCAAAATACGCAATGTATAAGGACATTTTTTAGTTCATATTTTTGTTTTCACAAACCGTCCAAGTTTGTAAAATTTCAAAAAAAAAATTGGTGATGGTACCCATGTCGCCTATTTGATATGGAATGACCCATATAACTCTGGCAACGTTGCGGCACGGCACATTCATATTGCGTGCTCTGAGGTCCATATTGTGTCCCCTTTCTGCTACAGATCCCTAACTCCGGTAACACACGATGATACACACGCGATACACCGTACTAAAAGCTGATTTTCTTAGCACTATTTTAGAATATTTTCGTGTATACTACAATTTAGAGCAGAGGTTTAGACTCGGATGATACACGAGTGTTTTATTACATATGTATGCGTGTACTCGGTTTGTGTGCGTATAGAACAACCGTGTTGTATATACTACGTGAACCATATGGGCTGATACACATTCGATACAAAAACCGGTTTTACGTCGTGTCTAGTCTCGAGTGTGTATCATCGTGTGTCACGGAACTTAGGCAACACATGGGTGCGTAATTCAAGTCTCTGAGTAGGTACTACTGACCACATGGAATATGTGGGTATTTAGAATGGAAATAGAATAATTTAAAATTTATTTGGATGTATTTGCGTGTATTGATTTTTCGCGTGATCACCGTAGCCGCATCCTCACGTCCAAAACACTGATGTGTGCATCGGACCTTAAGTTTCTTTATAAAGTTTTGTAAAAACGGCACATATTACGTGGATTGTAAATAAATAAATAAATGTGTTTCATTATTTATGAAATTATGATTAATCTATTGAAGATAAAAAAAAACAGTGGCTTTATGGTCCATGTCGAGATTTTAGCAAATTAAACTTGAAATCAAATATCTTAAAAAGATGAGTTCTTAAGTGCTCAGATGGCTCAGGACGCGAATTTAGAACCCTATTTTTCCGACGCTTTTTGGACTTGGGACACATATGGTCCTCCCCAAAGCCAAATACTGGGTGCGATACTGTTCAACAGAACTCCGGTATTTCCAACTACAAAAATCCAAGGATAATTGTTGACGCTTGTAAGATGTTCGACGGTTTTCCGGAAGGCGTCATTATTAGACCTCTATTTTCGCCTGAAGTTAATGCTATGTACATAGACAATATCATTTTTGATTTATTTCTTGAGTGTTATTTTAAAATAAGGCAAATGCACCAAACAAAATGAAACAAAACACAAAATGCAAGTTAAAAAAAAACAAATTCCGTCTTTCTGAAATTTGTTTTTTTTTTAATAATTCCAATAGAAGTTACTAGGTATATATGCGACAGATCACTTAAATTTTAGACATTTTTTTTGTTTTTCTAAGCATAAATTTTAAGAAAGCTGAATACGTGTTGTAAACAACACCATTTACTCGAAGTAATTCATACCATTACCATCAATATAACTTGGCCAATTAGTTGTTCCAGCAATACATAATTTACAAAGATTTCTAGGGATTTGTAGCTGCAAGTGTAAAGTGAAAGTGAAAATATCTACTTAGGTACCTACTTCTCGCGTACGTAATTTCCGTTTCAACGGCATGGCGTTACATGAACTTGTATACAGCTCCCAATTAACACTGGATCACATCTTTTCCCGTATGTGTATAAAATAGCATGATTATTTTATAATTTTCTTGCTTACAATTAAATTTAAATGACTACAAAATGCATATGCAAAAATTCATTATTCTTAAAAAAAAAGAATGAATATAGTGGGTAACAACTCAAAAAATCCTTGATCCTACTACCGGTGGTAAATGCCATAGTAGAGGAAGTCAAATGTGAAAGAAAAGCGTTTTCCCACCACAAATTGCCAGAATGTCCCTATTAAAAAAAAAAGAAATTTTTTTTATTGTGCTTCTCTGGTCTGGTTATATACTCTCCTCTCGACCAAAATGGTGACAATTTGAATTTTACTACAAACATCGCTGCCCCGACAAACTGTAGGGAAAGTAATTAGCGCGCGCTCGACGCGAATACTTACACAATTAGCCGCAGAAAATTAGCATAATCCGCAAATGTAATTAAATGAAAATTACGCATTATTATGCATTTTGTGGCGAAGTTGGAGCTGTTTTACACGCGGTATACATACTCGTATATATACATTTGCGCCACATTTAATTACACATCATTTAGCTGGTTTCTTACTTATAATTCGACTACAATTTAGGGGTTTGGCTTAAGCATTTAACTAGGCCCTATTAACAAACCTCTCTACCATATAACTCTACCGCATCGGTTATGTAATAAGTATATATGTTCATAAAAAAAAAAACTATATTACTGCTACACATAAAATTTAAGATACAATTTCGGAAGTGACTAATTATCGCCACAGCCCCCGCTACCCGCACTATATAAAATTGTCGGTTTCCGAGCAACTATAGTGATAGAGTGATAAATAGATAAGAAATTGTAACATATACAAAGAGGTCAGATATGAGCTTTAATCGAATTCTTGATGGCTCACTATTCAAGAATGAATCATTTGTAAAATGTTGTAATTCTTGGGCAACTATGTAATATTAAAAGAGGGGTTAAGAAGAACGAGCAATAATTTGTCGTCGAGCTTTAGAGGTCTTGTTTTGAATATTTGTGGAAATTTTATTAGAATTTTTTACGAACATAGGGTGACAGAATAAAATAAACATAATTAAAAATTATAATTAACAAGCTTCGTTTTCATATTCATTGCGATAACTGATTTATTGTTATTAGTTTGTTTTTATGTTTAATATTCCCTCCGAGGTCAAAATCAAAGTTTCTTAACAATTTTTAATATAACATAACTTATTACAGTTCAAACTTGTCCACATCGTGATTAGTATTCATGGACACTTATATTTGTCAAAAATTTATCTTAACAGTATTAGTGTTGAAAATTGTATCCGGATTTTAAAATATCCCGATATTCGGATACCCGGATTTGCAAACTATCCGATTAATGAAATCCGAATCCGAACTATCCAGATCTGGATCCGAACTATCCAAATCTAGATCCAAACTATCCGGATCTGGGTCCGATCTATCCGGATCTGGATCGGACCTATCCGGATCTGGATCGGACCTATCCGGTTCTGGATCCGACCTATCTGGATCTGGATCCGACCTATCCGGATCTGGATCCAAACTATCCAGATCTAGATCCAAACTATCCGGATCCAGGCTAAGCAAAAGAGTTTCAAAATTTCATCCAAATTGCATTGCTTCATTGGAAAAATATAAATTTCCATTTTCCCAAACGAAACGATGCAATCTGGAGGAATTTTTGAACCTTTGTTTTTTTTTTTTCTAAGTCTGGATCCGGATAGTTCGAATCCAGATCCGTATAGTTTGGATCCAGAGCCGGATAATTCGGATTCGGATACTAGTATCCGGATTATCTGGATACCCGGATTTGGGGAATCGGATCCTAATTATTCTGAATAATCCCGATAGCAAATTATCCGGATACGTTCAACTCTAATCAGTACCTACTCTACCAAGTACAAATTATTCGTGATTAATATTTATGATTGCATTGCCATCGTTAGAATTCGTTTTGCTTATGTATAAATAATCATGTCCAGTAAATGGCTACTTCTATACTGTTTGCAAATACGACGGCGATGCCGTTGTTATTGGCTCTTGCCGTACTGTCGTGTATCTAAAATATGTAGAAACAAATTAGCTGATTGTATACATAATGAAAAAAAAAACGGCACGGCAATATAGCAATACAGTTATTGTAGCGGCACCGCACCGGCTCTGCCGCCTGCAAACAACCCTAGCATTAATGCTAACTTCGATTGGTTTTTCAAAACTTTCCATGCCATAATGCAGTGTTTCGATCGAAATGTGGATAATTTCTTGTCGAATGTTGGCTTTCAGATCGGCAAAAGAATGTGGAATGTGGATCGATGTACCTACACTTTGCTTTTGAGATAGCCAGCCCCATCTGTTGGTGTCAAATTAGGCGATTTGGGTGGGTGGCCATATGATGTCGCCTAATTTCGATATGACATGCCCACGAAACATTTGACTCGTAATGATCATTGTTTCACCCATTGTGTGGCATGTGACAACATTCTGTTGAAAGTAAAGCTTTTCTAAATTAAATTCATCCTTTTCTTATGCCAAAAAAAATCGCGCAGCATACCTCTTTAGGGCAGTAGAAGGCCTGCCATCGTTGTCTTAAAAAAAAGTACAGTTCAATGATTCATTCCGAATAAATTCCACACCAGATAGCGAAGTTTTGTTTAATTGTACTTTCTCGTGAATAATTCGAAGGTTTTCGGTTCCTCAGTAACGACTGTTTTGCTTATTGATACTTCCGTTGAGACAAAAGTGCGCTTCATCGCTCATGATTGATTTTCTGTCAAAAATTTAATTCAGTTTGGTTATGCTTGCGACAGTATGAGCGTAATTTAAACGATGTTGTCGATCCAATGGCATCAATTTACATGTTAATTGAATTTTGTATGGACATATAGTACATTTTGAAATTGCACTTCAAAGTTCGACACAAAGTGTTGTTTTCGGGATTTCATTCTATTCTCATTTGATTGGCCCATACTAAGATTAACTTAATAATAAGTTAAGAAGCAGGCAAGATTTCTGAGTGTTTTACATTTAAAATGTACACGGCTCTTTAAAACTTTTATGAACAAAGTTAAAAAATGTGAAAAAGCAGATTCCATGCAATGAAACAGAATGGTAAATGTTTCATTATCGTAAATAAATATTAACAGAGTTTGGTCACATGTTGTTGCTGTAACCCTATGATATTTGAACAGCACGTGCTTTTGTTTACATTCCTTTTGCTCTGAAGAGATTAAATGGGAGAAACTCATGCTGGATTCTGGTATTTTCAGAAAAAATAAGAATTTTATTTAACAAAAATTTTATATCTCCTTTCAGCGGCTTGACCAAAGCGAAATTTATCTTTTTCTTAAAAAATAGAGACAGTACATATTGTTTGATAGGATTTTAAGGGATTCAGAAAGTTCCTTGTGGTTTTACGTGAGCACCTGCCAAGTATGGCTTAATCCCACGGCATTCTTCATGCTCGGATTGATAACGACAATCAACATCCTCATGTGCGAAACAACGAGTTCCAGTATGCCTATAGAGCATGACATGACATCAACTTACTGGTAGAAGCGAGACCTATTCGTCCAATCGCTGCCGATCTCGGGTCACGGCACCCTAAATACCACAGCCACTACGATGCTCCCATAAAGGGGCCATCCCAAGTTGTGGTGGATAAAACCTTGTCATCCAGGGCTTCTCAACCCCGTAGTACCAAGTTAGCCAATGTCGCGCCGCCCATTTGGTATGGCTTTCGTAAAGCATGATCAACGGACAATGAATACTCCCAGTTTCAATCTTTCATGCAAGATATGCTTTTTTTAAACGGTACTGCTAACTCCGTTCGGGCCTAGATCTTATTTATTTATTTTTAATAAAATAAATATATTTTTTGAAGAAAATAATCTCAGTTGGAACAATTGCATTGACATTTGTACAGATGGGGCCAAGGCGATGACAGGTAAAACAGCAGGAGCAGTGTCACGAATGAAAAATAAAGCGCCTAATTGTAGTTCCAGTCATTGTATTCTGCATAGACAAGCACTTGCGATGAAGCAAATGCCGTCAAATCTAAAATTAGTTATGGATGAAGCGGTAAAAATAATTAATTTTATCAAATCACGACCACTACAATCCCGATTGTTCTCATTATTGTGTGAAGATTATGGCAGCAAACATAAAACACTGCTGCTCCATACAGAAGTGCGATGGCTGTCTCGGGGTAAAACTTTAACAAGGCTATTTGAACTTAGAGCCGAGTTACAAATGTTTCTTTCAGCAGATACTTCTTTTAATTTGAAGGACCGTTTGTATGATAAAACTTGGTTGTTCCGATTGTCTTTTATGGCGGATATCTTTCAAAAACTTAACGAATTGAATTTATCGTTGCAAGGTAAACAGACAACAGTATTTCAGGCCTATAATAAAATAACTGCTTTTAAAAGAAAATTAGATTTTTGGATCATTTGCATTGGTAAGAAAGAAATAGAAAGCTTTACGTTACTCAGTGAGTTTGTTAGCGAAAACGACTCAGAAATGTTTGAAGATGATGTGTTTGAAGAATTGGTCCAATATCTCAGTTCGATGCGCGCATCTTTTGAAAAGTATTTTCCCGAAGAACACAATACAAAAATTAAAGTGAATTCATGGATTTATAATCCTTTTTTACCCAACTTGGAAAAGCCTGAAAACATGTCAAACGAGATATATGAATCTCTTTTAGAAATGTCATCAGACACAAGTATGGAGTCACTGTTCAAAACGACGCCTCTCAATGATTTTTGGTGCAGAATCCAAGATGAATATGCAATGCTTGGCCAAATGGCTCTGGATATTCTTCTCCCGTCTACATATTTGTGCGAAACAGGATTCTCTACCTACGCAGCCACGAAAACAAAATATCGCAATAGACTGGACGCCGAAGCTGATATGAGACTCCAACTTTCTTCCATCAAACCTGATATCAACCAATTGATGAAAAATAAAAAACAGTTTCATACCTCCCACTAGTTAGATTTTTTCTTTTTTAATGTTTTCTATTTTTGTCCTTGCCAAGTGGTGAAGTAAATAATAATTAGTAACTGTTACATTGTACTTTTATTATGCTGATTAATAAAGAATACACTTATAAAAACAATTGTTTTATTGTAGGGTTCCATCAAGTATTTTGCTTCCCAAAAGGGTTCCGTCATTAAAAAAGTTTGAGAACCACTGCTCTAAACGTTAGATCTACCACTATAATTTCATTCAGTGGTGGCAACCCTGCTTATGGCAAGTTAAAAGCAAAACAAAAAACACCATCGCAGTCCCAAATAAGCCGTCAATCAGGTCAGTGATCTATAAAAAGCCCTCGGGAGACTCAATCTTGAGAAGTAAATTTCTTAATCGCTAAAGTTGACTTAATAAATTGTCTAAGGGAGTAATCTAGCACCTCAACAATTGGTAGAATTCTTTTTTCAAAGAGTTTCAGAGCAGTCTAAAAGAGTTGTACTTGGCCTATACAGGTAATACAACCCTTATGGGCGCTGTCAAGGTTGACCACGTGATGGTTAAGATATGCCCAATTCAGTCTGGAGAGGCTTCGAAATTCACCATTTGGGTCTTATAGCTGACCATGCATACTAACCATATAAGCACTACTAACATACATACCTGATTTCCGTTTTTTTATTAACTTATTCATTCATCAACTAAGATATCCTTTCGCCCCCTGACCAGGCTGTGTCTGTCTTTCTCCTCTCACATCCTATGTCTGAGATTTTATTATTCTGACTATTATGAGTACATACTTTCTTGCACCATGACACTCTGCTAGCCACACCTGCCGTACTACAGTACCCGCTTAGCCAAAAATCTCAATAACGGTAACGTTACCTTAGTTACCTCGCCTTGAGCTCCTTCCATCAAGTATGCATGCTTTCCTCTTATACAGCTTTCTCCTTGTTCAGCATTGCGCTTCACAGACTACTTTCCCCCCTTTGAGGGATTCAATAAGATTTTGTCATTCGGGTAATCCTACGTTCTCTCGATTTTTGTTTTTAACTCGTTATCTCAGTTGCACCACAATAGCGCATAGCCAAGTTCTTTTCCCTCATTAATGCAAAAGACGAAAGTATATGAAATTAAAAAACACGGAAAATTTTCAATTTTGTTCGGCTGCATCCTATCTTCTTATTAGGTTATCTTTGTCCATACGTTGTCTACCACTACGTCTTGCGTCTGTTATAACGTGATTCTGAAGAAATGCTGCAGAGCCAGAGGCACCTCTTAGTGCTCTCCCATCCAGCGCTTTTAGACAACGATATTCTCTTTGAAATTCTCTATGAGTGCGAACAACCGAACATTTATTTTTATTAAATAATTTAAGCATTTGTGCTGGCTCTTTTGGCGTATATCGCTCTATCACAAATTATACTCATCTGTACTTCACAAAGAATTAAACCGGACTGAAAAAAAAATCAAGAAATACGGAAACGGCGCCACCTTTTGATCGTTCAATTAATTATGGCTCACGTGATGTCGTGAATATCGTTCTTTACACTTGCTCTCTCGGTGTAGAGAAAGCTTTGCCTCTTATATCTCTTAACCTAACTTTAAAAGCTATAGATAAAAATATTAACAAAACCTCAATTATGCTGATCAGGCCAATGCATCAAAATTATGTACTACTCAGCGTTGCTAATTGAGTCCAAAATCGGCTTATTTGGCCAATTTTCAACTTCATTAGCCGAAAAAATTTTACTTTAGCCAACAGCCGATTTTTAGCCGATTTTGATATTTCTTCAGCCGATTTTGGGATTGACCAAACTTCACTTGGTTTGGTGTGGTGCTTTGGTGATCGGATGTATTTTGAGCTACTTTCTTGGATGAAAAAGTGGATTTTTTTGCGATCGTGATTGTGCGAAATTGGTGCGTCGTGGAAAATGACTTCCTATGAGAAAAATGTTCACAGCAGAGCACTAATGTCTCTGAAAGAAAGAACGAAAAAAAAATATGCGAAATGTAGCAATTGGGGTGTGTGCGACCCACGTGCTTGAAAAAGGGGTTTCCTGCAATAAAAACGTGCCGAGAATGTTTTCTGGATCAGAAAAAGAGTACACCACTCGATAGTACTCTCGGCGAGACCTTTTTTTTTCTGGTTTTGCATTTACATTCATTCGAGGAGTTTGCATTATTTTGCCGATTTTTTGGCGATTTCTAAAATCTGTTTAACCGATTTTAGAAAGAAATTATTGGCAACACTGGTATTACCTAATACATAAGCAGAGTCCAAATTTTTAAAACATTATTAATGTCGGTAATTTACTTTCAAATATAAATTCGATAAAATTTCATCTCCAATTATAATTTAATTGGGTCTGTGTAGAAGCACATTCATTGCTGCAACGAATTTACTAATGACTGTTTCAGAAAAAAAAACGGGTCACCTATGAATGATGAAATCAATAAGAAAAATCTTTTTTGCTTGTAATCAAATAATTTTAATTAAACTTTTACTTAATCATCTGCATTATACACAGTCGACATGATATAATTACTACGTGCTATAAAATTGATGAACTTTTTGATTTACGTTCTTCATTAAATTTTGTGCAGAGACAGTTCGAACGTATTGGGCGCGTTTTTATACTGCCTATTAAAAGTGTCTTTGGGAGTGCTTTTTTTTTTAGTTTTCTTTTAATATTAGCACAATATTTTTCGACAATTTTTCCGGACAATTTGGAGGACTCGTTTCCTGGGGTACTACGGGCATGCATTGAGCATCATAGCAATCTCTCGTTTTTCTGCCATAGTTGCAAGTTACTAAATCTCGCCAAAAAAAAAAAAGCTGATGCATCATGCTTTCTAAAGAAAGAATGGAAGAAGGTGCTTCTCAAGATTGATTGTGCCTGTTGTCACGCAAATTGATGATTTGTGGCTACGAGTAGGTACATATTGCTTATCAAATTCAGCATTTACCGGAAAATTTGGTACACCGACTATTCTTAAGCTCGGGATCTGCGTCACTGGTCTTTTCTATGATACTAAAAATTCCCGGCTTGGAAGCTGGTTGAATTCAGCTTTCATCTAAATGTCAACACTTGAACTTCGTTCGAAAATTTTCATAAAAATCCGGTCTCTCGATTTTGCAATTTGATTCATTTTTGGTGTCCTGTTCGCTGTTTTCTAAAGATGGAAACTTCGTAGACTTTCTCTTCTTTTAATTCGTTGGACCGTAGCAGATCACGTTCCTACCTTATTATTCATATCTCTCAACGACATGTTGATTTTGTTTAAAGTTGTCCACTACTTCTTTGGGCAATTTTTGGTCTACCCAACCTGTTCTCCTTCCCGACCCGGACTTTCTGTAGACATTCCCGAAAATTACTGAGAACATTTTTAATTGTCGTCTTCGGGACTTTCAACTTTTTTAAGCCTCTTTGAGACATATTCGGATTTTCCATTTGTTTGCGACATTCTTCTTGGCTGATTTCCATTTTCACTGCATAAGAACTTTGCACTTAATGGCATGCAATTAAAATGCAGACCTTTTTATATATCCAATCTTACGTTCCTTAATTTTGTTTACCTGGTAATGAGCAATGGGGGGGGGGGGGGTTGTATGTGTATGTATGTAAAATTATTTCGTTACTACACATGCATTGTAAAATTACACTGATGTGTATGTAGAATTGTTTCCTATACATTCAGGAAATTCAAATTTCGATATACAACAGATTCACATTTGTCGTATTAAAGTATTTGAAATTTGGAAGACTTTCCTTGATTGATTTTCTTATCATTTAGCATGGGTTAAATTTATCGTTTTGGTATATACTGAAGCCATTTCTGTAACTATATTGAAGAAACAACACAGAAAATATGGGAATATGGATTTTAATTTGAAACTGCTGAATAAACAAACGGCAGTATGACTGATATGATGTCATATTATATTTTTTTTTTCTGAAATGTAATCTGTTAATAGTCCTTTAAAATAGGCAAAGAATCCCATCAATATCTGCTTCCGTTAAAAAGTTATTAATATTTTTATGTTATGCTAATAAGTGGCCTTCTTTGAAACGCTCATACTCGATCGATCTTAATGCATCCTATATCTCAGTTAATAAAATTCTCACGACAGATTCTAGTACGATTTCTGCTACTCACTTGTCACAACGCAAGCAAATTTCACACGAAATGCTTACATCAATTTTTTTTTTCATTCCGGTGATCCTAGATCCTAGTTCCTGCATTGAATGCTATTAAATCCTACGCAGCTAGTCTTGATCACTTATCGCCATGTTTTATTATTCTGTTATTTTCTTTCATTAGTAGCTATGTTCTTCACATCTTAAATTCATGTCTAATGTCATAAATTTTTCCTATCAGTTGGAAGTGTTCACCCTTTTATCCATAACGAAGAATGCTTCTCTTGCATTTATCCAAGCAAATTCTTACTAATATCAAAGAAAATAATTTGATGACGCGTTGGCAAACGCGATTCCGTTCCAACCATTGTGGCGAAACTGCTGTCTTGAAGGTATCTTCTGACATACGAATTGCCCTCAATCAGAATAACCTCCGATGTCTGGATTTTTTTAAGGCTTCGACTGGTTAATTACAGCTTACTTACAGAAAAACGTGATACATTTTTTTTTTTACTTTAGAAGCTCTGCCGACACCTGGTTAACAGGTTTTTGTCAGATAGTAGCCAGATAGAATCAATGCTCTATTGTCTAGTGGTTGCCCACTAATCCGTGATGTACCACAGCATTCAATACTGGATCCGCTACTGTTTAGTTTTTTTCGTTAATGATCTACCAGATGTGGCTTGTGATGTCAAAATCCATTTTTATGCCAACGAATTACAGATCTATCTAAGCAGATCAAATGGTCTCTTCTGCACGCATAACTGCTGAACTGTACATGATACATAATTAGTCTAAAGACAATCGATTTTAAATGATTCTTGGAAAGTTCCAATATATAAAATTCGAAAACCCTATGGCTGTTTATATACACGACGGCAGAACCGGTGCTACGCCGTTACAATTGCTATATTGCCATGCCGGTGCCGTTGCCGTCTTATGTGCAATCGACTGATTTATTTATACACTTTTTACACGCGACAACGGGTCGGCAACGGCATCGTGGTCGTGTGTGCTAACAGCCTACCTGAAATGAAATTGTTACTCTTCTGGTAGCTCTTCTTACCTATTCTGAGTAAGGACTCATCATGATCACTGTACAATTAAATGCTGTGATAATGTTAGTGCAATGACTAGAAACATTTATGCAGTACCTACTGCGTAAATTTGGCTTTCAGTTAACATTCTGCCAATTAGCGCACGTCATAAATTAATAAAAACATTGATATTGCTTCATTGCATTTTCTGCCATTTGATTTTTCCTCGGTGTACGTGTACCTTGAAGGTTGCTTTCAATATGATCGTATTCGGTTCATTTATGGCTTAAGAAAGTCCTACCATGTCTCGTCTATCGAGGTTGTGATTCGAGGGATTGGGCACCTGAGTCACAACATTTGGTCGATTGTTCACTGATGTCGTATCGTATTTAAATCAAACAACAAAATTGGTATTTTTGTACAAATTACTTCAGTCGAATAAGCCGAAGTATCTCAGAGTAAAGTTCCAATTCACATCATCCCGGCACGATAAAAATCTACTCCTACCGCGCATCTATAAATAGTAATGAAGGGCTCTTATCTTGTCCAAGTGATTTGCTTATGGAATGGTCTTCAATGCATTTAAAATGCATTTTCTTATAAAAGATATTTGTTCAGTCCACATACTTCATTTAAATCCCTCGATGAGATTAACAAAAAAAAAAAAAAACAAAGAATTTAAAACTTAAAACAGATATAAAAAGATAAAAACTTCCTCCCTTTGGTCCAGCGCCGTCCTCAATTTCTTCCAATTACATTTAATTCCTGAAAGATATGAAAACATTATTATTTGCTATAAAAAATACATAAATTAATAAACTTACCAAAAATCCATCATACGTTCAATTATTTACATCTCCTAATGTCATCAAATGACAATTGTCACGATATGACGTCAGTTCGTGTCGCCGTAGTCAAAGTTCAATGGAATAAAACTTAGAGATCGAGCGTTGGCAGGGCAACCCAAAAGGTGACGAGCCACAGCAGAGTTTACTCTGAACACATCCTCCACCAGAATTTAATCGGTTTCCCATCCTTTTCGAAAAATCTAATTTTTGCTTCTATCTAAGTAGGAATTGATTCCTACTGCAGAAACTTACTTCTGCTTCACTTTCACCCTACATCTAAGGCAGGAACTTATCCCTGCTGCAGAAACGTACTTCTGCCTAATTGCGTAAGTCTGCTACTGCTACCGTGCTTATACGTGCAGCATAGACAGAAACTTTTATTTTGCTTTGAATTAATTCACGAATTAAATTGTGGAATTTCTTTTTCTTTTCCAATCTTTTCCAAAATTAAACAAGGGACAACATTTACAGTGACGGCATTGAATTTTTTATTGGATAAATTAAGTTTTTAGTTTGAATTATTATTTTTTGGTTTTGGGTTCTTTAGAATATTTTCGATTTTAGTTTAAGGAATTGAATTGTGATATTAATTTTAAGCATATATATTGAAATTAAAATTTTATATTTGAATTTACAAAGTCGAGTTATTTTTTACAACCGGTACCCAACCCCTTCGCTTGAGCAGAGAACTCACAACATTTTTTATATAACTTCCTCTGAAACATTGAACTGTTCTCTTTAAAATAAGCTACAGACCATGCCTCTCGGATGATTAAAGTTATGATTTTTTTAATATAACTCAACAGATCAAAAATCAGCTAATTTTAGGGACTTTAAGTCAGGCAGCATTCAACGTAGGACAAAATTGCAATTCTTATTTTATAATTACTTAACTTTCATCAAAAGAAGAACGAAATTGATGATGGTCGTATTGGGAAAGTTCAAATTTTGATTGATTTACTATAGAATGATCCAAATGTACATAAATTACGTTCCGTTTTGTTTATTAAAACTTTCCACCCTGATTTAGCTTGATGAGTATAAACGATTTGAAGCAAAACATATTCATCTGAGAGATCTGTGAAATGTATAGCCGATTCTTCCGAGCTTACACTGCCAATTTAGCACTTTATAAACTATATTTTCTATTTCATGGTAAAGCAATCTATATTTAGTAGATGGTTTAAATTTAATGACACCTATTAAATAATTGCATCATATTGACAGAAACATGATCCCATCTCAATGCTATTAAATCTGGAGTTCATTATTTTCCGTAATATATCAAGCTAGTTATCAGACATATCGTTGTAAAATACAAAAAAAAAAAAAATCTATTTATATCATCTTGATGAAAAATGAATCACGACATCTAACACTTGGTACCGAATCAATCATCCGTCAATGAAAACGAAGAATTAAGCATAGAAAGAGTGAACAAGAAAAAATAAACTTCTTTTAGGGTACCCAAACATTGGCATTGAAAAATGACACTTAGTAAAGTTTGGGGCAGACGCAAATGTGACAGCCAACAATTTACGAAGGCAACGTCTTCGACATCTGGCATTCAAAACAAATTCGAGTGTTGATGTTTCTCACTAATTAAGAATTCGTGTGGGTGCATGACTACATTATGCGTATCGTTTCGTCTTCTTACTGCATGTTTGAGAGATCTTTACGTCTCGTTAATTCGAGATATTTTTTTTGGTTGACTTTGCTTCTAAAAAGGGGAGGATAAGGTCTTATAGGTGCGCATCCATTTATATTAGAAGAAGAATACATATTTGAATGAACCTTAACCTCTTTTGTATATACACAAAAACTTAGATGGTTACAAATATTTCTCAGATGGTCACAAATATTTCTCAACATCCTTTAATGAAAAAGAAAAATGAAATTTATCACTTCTTAAAGCTTATGGAAAAGCACACGAGCGATTTATGTTCTTAGAATACATTCTTTCATCGCTGAAAATATTCAGGACCCTTCTCAGAACAAATTTGTTATGTTTTCTATGCTACTGGATTGGTTTTCTAAAGAAATGATTCCCCCTCCCCTATCTATCTATCTATCCAAAACGATGGACCAAATAAAAATGTTGAATGACTAATGATGTCACTCACTCCAGTCATCGTATATGTTTTGACTTTTCGACATTTGATGGAAATTAATGAATGAATAATTTGTAAAAAAAAAAAAAACAGATGGTCCATGCTAACCGATCTAAAGTGTTCGAAATCGGAGGCTAAATATTCCATTCTATATTGAAGTTGGGATACATATCTCGTGTCCTATCGCATCATTATTGGCTCATTCTTTTGTCAAGATAAATGGAATTTTCTAGCTTTCAATATATTACAAACATCCTTGAGAGATGTTGATATTTTGCTGTGGGGGAGAAGAAATATAAAAGGTGAGTAAATTGAAGAATTCCAACAACTTGCAATGACAAATCCGGAAGAAAAAGTCCTATCCTAGTCGTTTTCCCAGGCTTTTTTTTTTTTTTTTTTTTTTTGTTAGTGCTGCTGACTCACTTCGTTAATTTTCATGGAAAATCTGGTCGAGATCAGGAATTTATTCGTTTTAACTTTTGGAAATGATTTATCATGAGAAAATGAGATTTTTCGACTTTTCTGGATGCGGGGGTGAAGGCAATGACTAGAAAGAAATTTAATTTAATAGAAAAGTTGCATTATTCGTGCGCACTCAGCATAGTTCCTTATGTAAAATTGTGATTTGTTAGTGACATAAATTTCTGTAATTGCAGTAAAACTGTAAAATGGATTGGCTGTTTGCGTGCACCAAATATGACTGCCTTTATATATAGGTATACATATACCCTGAGAGTACCTAAATGAATCCTGGAAATTTTTGAAACTACTTAGCAGATTAATATTTTTTTTATAATAATCATGATTTTAATCCCTATGGTAAGTGCCACACCAGACCAGCTGATGATGAGCTGATGTGCTGATTATCAGCAATTAGACATGCTACATTGTAAAAGGTAGTGATGTACTGATGTGATATTGATCTGCTGATAATCATCAAGTGATTTGCATGTTGCTTATTTTTGTTGACATCAGTCGGGTTAGTTAAAAATATTAAAAATGAGTGAACGAAATTTTGTTTCAAAATTAGTGTAAAATGTTAAAAAAATAAATGTGCCTGTGGGAATCAACGTGTGCAGACTACTGCAAAATGGATAAATGTGATAAAGTTTGGATAGCAATTTCATCGTAAATTGGAATTTTTTATTAAATTTTACTCCGTACTGAAGAGTATTAGGGTTTCTGCCAATACGAAACGCTTCTTCCAATAAATTTTTTTCAATTTTTTTGTTTTCAATTTAAATTAGCATAGCTTCTTTCTTCCATACAATGAATATAACTCACCTTCTAAAAGGCGTTGAGCGTCTTGGATCCCATCATGAATGATAGTTGGACTTTATCGTTTATCATGAATGATGGCTTAATTTTATTGATCATGAATGAAAGTTTCTTCAGTTGTGAATACCATCAAAAAATCCTGATTATATTAATATATAACCCACCATACACCCAATATTTTTTTTTTTTTTTTTTTTTTCGTTCTTTAATAATAATAGCAGGAATTTTGAAATAAAAGTAGATGTAGCATTACCTACTGATGTAATGTCCTCGCAATATATCAGCATCAGCTGCTGATTATTTTAAAACTTTACCATCATCATATCAGTATATCAGTGGCTTGTTGTGGC
Source organism: Dioctria rufipes (assembly GCA_963924295.1). Classification (NCBI taxonomy): domain Eukaryota; kingdom Metazoa; phylum Arthropoda; class Insecta; order Diptera; family Asilidae; genus Dioctria; species Dioctria rufipes. The sequence goes on along the minus strand of OZ002740.1, from coordinate 329,626,070 downwards.
ACTCGCCTAATGGAATTAATTTGAACTGATTAAAACAGAAAAGGGCTCGTTTAATTTAAAACGAAGGCAAAATATTGAATTTTGGTCGTGTCATATTTTAATGACAAAACCCGATTGGAGTATCATCGAACAGAAAAAGACGAGAATACCGATGAGTCCTGATAACATCTAGTCAAAGACGTTTCCATAACTTCCCAGCTTTCATGTGTTGAGAATTTTTCAAGAAAATTTTATTGAATTTTCATTTAACGGGGTTAGATGTAATTTCACATTCTTGATTCCTTCTTCCATGTACATATTTAGTGTCTTGACCAAGAAGAGAGAAAAGGCAATGTCACTACGTCCTTTTCAACGAAACTGCACCCACAAAGGAAGGTATCGCGTGTTAGTACCTATACAAGAGTCATTTGAAAAGTTCTCGGAATGAAAATGAGAAAATTGCTAAAAGAGTTTAATTTTTCAATGTGTATTCCTGTTGCAACACTTAAGCACTTGGTCTATTATTTTTTCAATAGTTCTATTTCATCTTTATAGTTGTTTTGGGGAGGGACTTCAAAATAGTCAACAACAACTGCTTTCACCGCTTTTCGTTTGAAGAGACAAAACCCTTTTTTGAGAAGAGATGGTAGTCTGAAATCATATCTCAGCTTAATAAATTTAACCATCGTCAAAGCGCTCTTACTTGATGTTGCATTGTCGAATTTTTGTGTGTACGTGACTCGTAGTACGCTCTTGTAATTGTCTTTGTCCAAAGAGGTAAAGCTTTTATGAATCTTTTCCTTGATTCACACTAAGCTCTTCGTAGACCAAAAAGTTCTTAGTATACTTATTTGGTCCTAGAAAATAAGTAAATTTAAAAGTTAATAAATTTATTTTTAGCATAAATAAAATATTTCTTGTTATATTTATTCTTTTGCTTTATATTTATATTTTTAACTATTTTCGTTTATAACAAATTTTTATTTAAAATAAACTATAAATATTTTAAAATATTGAAGAAAGCTTATTATCAGTCAAAGCTCTTTCGCCCTATAGCGTTTGTTATAAACTGACTCTATTTGCTGACACAACCAAGTATTTTAATTTTCTTTATAATTTAAACAAGTCTACTTTGTATTTTCCACTGACATGTATATAAATGGACTCCTTGTTGAACCAAAAATGCATGAAAGCAAATGGCACCACTTTTATGTTCCTGTCTCTTTCCGTGAGAGCATACTTTCCTACTGAACTGTAACGATTGGGAACGAAAAATTGCTTGGAAAAATCCTTGTAAAAACACTTCCTTCGACTCATAATTAAAATTTAACGATACAAACAGTCCCAGTGGTAAATTCGAAAATCCCACTGACATACATATACGTAAATTCCCAAATAATTTAAATATAGCGGCAGTTTATGACAGTTGGTAGCATTGACAGTGAGAGCATACTTTCTGAAATCAAAACTGGTGCCACATGAAACAGGAGATCAAGCAGTTGGTATTTTCTCAGTGTCGTGTGGCTGTGATTATAGCTTTTAAAAGTTTTTCAAAGTGTTTTAAACAAGCGTCATATTTGATTTTTTTTTTTTTATTGCCAACAGTCAGCACGAATATTAAGCTGACTAGATAGATAGCCTTTTTATTTTAAAATTAATTGTAACATAAAACGAAACTAAAAACAATGTAGTTTCCGCTACAGTCTTACCCTTCTTAAGGTAATCGAGAACGATAATCGGATAAAATTTAGTGGCCTTGGTTCTTTGGACCAGAAACTTCAGACGACTGCTTTGATTTTTCGGTCTTTTCAACATAATGGTGGGCCCTTGAGGATTGGCTTCTGAACGGTCAGTGCTTGAGGACTGATTTTTGGACCGTCCTTGATAATGGACTTCTGATCAGTAGGTATATACTTGAGAACTGAGAACTATCTTCTGGGCAGTTCCTATAGCTAAAGAAAGAATTAAAAGTGAAAGGAATAATAAATAAATAAAGACCCTAGGATGTGTTTACATTTTCATATCTTTTTTATTATTGATCTAGCGCATTAATAAAGCGTTGAAAATATTGACGATCTTGACGATCTTTGTGAAGGAAAACGTTATAACCTTTTTGTTAAGTTTTAGTTAAGAAACCGAACTTGTTATATTTATATAGTGTCAGTTCGACCCGGAAATCTCGACTAACTTATAAACTAACATTTTGTATGCTTGCTCACTTATACTGACCAAAATACCCTTAAAAATTTTCGACTTGGAAACAATCATACTACTAACGAAAATAAAGGCGGTGCATTCCAATGGGGTAGAGCCTACGACAAAAATGTGGTCACGTCGGTACAGGGTCACGTTTTATCCAACATTATAAATCGGCGCATGAAATCTTGCTTGCTTTTTCTGGATAGCTTCAAACCTTTCTGCGACCTTTACAATCGCACTCGTTTCTAGGCAACCGGTCAATAAATATGCTGTACTCACCTGGCATACAACTTTTTCATACATAATTCTTATCTTAAAAACGAAATTTACTCGTTCATCAGAAATGCCCGCGGCCTCAGTTAATTCCGATGTACAACTTTTCTGGCAACCACCACGGGGTTCATCTTCAACGCTTGTTAGATGACATTTAAATTCCGTCATCCACTTTGACACAATCAAACATTACGGTGAAGATTCATTTAACATTTTTTTAAGCCTTTCATGAAATTCAGTGGCCGATAAACCTAATAAAATAAAAAGTATAATCGTAGAACAAATCTCAGTCTTTTATCATTTCACAAAAACACGCGAGATGCTTATATATATCAAAACTTCATTTGACAGATGACACTTCAAAATTCTACATCACATATATCTCTCCGGGGTGTTTTCAAATGAGCTACGTATTCTTTTCTCTCGGTAAGTTTGTAATCCGAGATGAAAATCTGTACCGGTATGATACTACAACTAGAACTGTCGTAGAACTTATGGAAAGTCATATTAGAAATTTTATCAATTCAATTTAAGCTGGACAACCGTTATAACGCATTGGTTTCGAGATCGCTGGTCGATCTATAGGAATTACAAGATTCACTAAAATCAGTGAAGTCTCAGCGCCAATGGAAAATCCTCTTCTGCTCGATAGCTCGACGGATGAAGTCTCGCTCCATCTATGGAAGCCACAACTGAAACTCTAAAAATGGATTCACTTTGCAGCAACCATGATATGAAACATTACCAACAACAGAGAAATTATTGAGTTTGCTGGTCAGAGCCAGAGTTGCCAGATTGGGCGATTTCTCGCCAATTCGGCTACTACGAACACACCTTTGGCAACAGAAAATTTGGACGAGTCGCCAATATTTTTTGATAGATTGCATTATTTTCGTCTTAAGTCCAACCCACACGTAGTAAGCAGGGAACGACCATTTTTCGACACTTATGCCCAGATATGGTATCACAATAATTTTAATCAGCGATAGCTCCTTATATGACGACCGAATTTTTTTTGTGTACGTTTTCACTCAAGTTACAGTTTTTGATATAAATAATAACTGTATCACAAATTCACAGCACGTGAAAAGAATCATCCAATCAGAAATTTCAAAATCTTAAAATAACTGAAACTGTACTATTGGTATGCTGCCTCTGCTGCAGCTTAGAAAAGTGTAACACAGAGGTTTCCATCCCCGAATTAATCTGATCCACGAAAAGTGTAGCATGCTAGCAGCGTGTGGGCTCTAGTTTATTCTCCCCCCCCCCCTGATCGTGCTACCTGTTGCTGAAAATGGAGAAGCGAATGTCAAGTGTAGGTGGTTTTTTGATGATTTTGAAATGTGCAATTTATTTGATGAAAATGTTTTTAACAATATATTGTAGAGTGCCACATAAATGGCATTGGCTACTTTTAATTGAAACTGGGCGACTTTTGGGTACCTTTTTAGAGAAATATGGCGATATGTCTAAAAATTTTCTGGCAACCCTGGTCAGAGCCGGTCGACCAATAAAAGAAAGAAAGTCTGTTGGGGTGAGACTTGCATCAGAATTGGGAAGAAGGCCAAAGCTACTCCGGGTATTGTTCTTCTCTCTTCCATTCGTTATCTGATAAGTAGGAAAGTCATAGATTAAGTTATAGTAAATCTTCCCAAGTACGATAAACTGAGAAACAATAGGTCTGGATGCAATAATGGTTGTGGATGGATTATGTCTGCAAACTCATGCGTATGAAATCTATGCAGATGTGAAAACTTTTCCTAAGAATATGCTGATGAAAAAAATAGAACCTTTGGAATTTCTCGGGTAGCTGTAGTTCGACACGCAAAACGAGAATCTGTGAAAGACTCGAAGCAAATCAAAAATATCAATGACAGTCGCGAAGAGTTCTCTTGAAATAGACAAGACTTAACATCTACATAATATAGATTAGAAACTATCACCGTTTATTGAGGGATCCAAAGACATCTACCATAAGGATACCGGCACTATTAACAACAAAATAAATCAGTGTTAACCATTTTACAGCAGCAGGTATGTTTTCTTTTACGTTCCGCACTCTACAGCTATGCTGGTAGCTTCAAGAATTCTATCAACCAAATGACTATCGTCACGAGAGTGAAGCTTTAATTTTGGTTAGGGAAAAAATATAATTCCAAGTTGTGCCGAAGTTTCAAGACTCAAGCGCGTTTAGTCTCATAACTCTGGAAGATATGGAGCGTAGTTTCCAAAAACTATCAGAACAGTTCTGTAGGAAGTAACTTCATCGCACTTTTCAGGTTGGCTTATCTGAGAAATTATTACTATCGAGATTAAGTCGGAAAAAGTTTTTAATGGAAGCCATTAATTATTGTAAGCGTTTAAATCAATGTCAATTCAGATAATTACCTACTGACCGCTCGTATTGACCCTTGAGTAAACCTTTCAACCGAAAAAACAGCAACATATTCGTCATTCATGTGTAAGGGCAGAAGACCGACTTAACTTTTACAAAAATTGGAATAATTACGCCTAGTATGAATAGGAATAGGACTTTTTCGATATTTGAGAGTTTATGCCCAGGATTGACCAGGATTCTATTAACAATTCATAATCAGATCCTAGGTTAGAAAAACTCTCCTTATGGAATTCCTTTACATATGCTTCTAACAATCCTACTGTTGTTAAGTTGTACGCTTATTATAAACAGTTTTTCTGTATTTTTCCTCAATGAATGTGACCGCAACAAAATTGAATCTGTAGAGTATGTTGATCATTAAAGATAGATGGCGCTGCTTCCACATTATTTAATGTGGCCATATGACCCAGTTTAGACAAGTGAGTATGCTGCCTCTGCCGAAAGAAATCTGTAAGTAGGGTGTTGCTTCATTCCTACCCCCCAACCATCATTTTATCATCAAGTTTTTGTGAGGCAAGGCAGCATACTGACCCGTCTAAACAGGGTCTATGATTCTGTTTAAATGGGTTCGTATGCTGCCTCTGCCGTACGAAACTTATAGGTAGGATGATGGTTGAAAACAGATCTTGAAGCAGTACGTCTTTTTATTGGCTATTATGAGTTGTCGATGTATTTGTTCCACCAACTGTAAGGCAGCAAGGTCAGCAAGTTGACGGATGTAATCATGAAAGGCATTTTGGGGCACCTCATACTGTCCCGTGGCCCGTCTAATCAGGGTCAATGGTATATAATGAAAATAATTGCATTAAGAGGGTCATCCCGTATGACGGCTGTTTTTCTAGAGGATTTTTCGGAATTTTTACCTCAAAAATGAAAAGATACTTAGCTTTGAAATTTATACTATATATTTAGGTACTATTCAAGAATATGTATGAATTTTTCCAGATAAAAAAAAAATAGTATAAACTCGAGTGAGGCAGCTAGAATGGCACCCGTGTCAGAATGAGGTAGCAAAATGGTGTCCATGATTCCGGCTGATTGGCTCATCTAAAATGAAAATTTCAAAAAGCATGTTAATCTGTAAGCAAATGGCTATCGTCGGAACTAAGATCTTTTGAAAATAAAATATTTTACATGCTTTTAACCATTAGAGTGTAAAATTTCATGATTTTTTGCGACTATTTTGTTATGTAAAAATAAAACGATTTAATATTTTTTAATAATCTTAATTCCAATGATAGCCACATGTGTGCTGAATCTACCAATAAAATTTTAATGAAATCGATCGAACCGTTTTTGAAAAATCGTGGATACCAGTTACAAAAGATACTTTGGAGAAAAGCGCGTTTAATAGTTCAGACGTGAATTAAACCATAAAATTTAGACTTGTCACTGATCAGCTATTCTCGGTCCATATAGGGACCCTTCCTCTTGCTCCTGAGGGTCTCGCAAAGCAGCTTGGTCATCTCTGGCAGCACTTCTAGGCTCCCTTGCTGGATCGCTGACGCGCCGCTTTGAACGGTCGTCGCAATGATCCACGTAATTTAGGAGATTGTCGACCATTGTATGCACACCGAAAATCACTTTACCTGCTTATTCCAGACATACTCTAGATTCATTTTATGCAAAAAAAAAAAAAATCGATTTTTTTCAACTATCACACAGGATGACCCCCTTAAATCCTGGCGAGTTAAGTATATAGCGGAAATTATTCAGATCGACCTACCGGAACCTATTCTGAAATTATTAATTCAACAAAAAAATAAACATTAATCCTGCTATACTACATATGCGAATGAATTTTTCATTAATATCTTAATTATACCCAATACAATTAATTATTACTCCAAATTTCGTTAATTAATAACTCAAAATTTATTAGTACTAGATTTTATATTATTATAGTTTTTATGAAATACGTTCCAGCTTGAAAGGAGTCCTCCCCAGACAATTTCACTTTTATTTAATTTTTATTTTTTATTTTACCCAGGCAGACAGGACAAATCATAAAAATTCTCATTAAATTTTTGCCCAAAAACAACACTGTCATAGGTCGTCCAGGGACATAAAGATAAAACTAAAAGAAAACATGAAACGCGAATAAACCAGTGTTAATCTTTGACAACATCAAAAAGGCGCTTGTTCTAAACAAAATATTTATGATGGTGCTGTTGTCATGAAAGAGAAGAGTCATAAAAAATCTCGTTGAGCCATAAGAAAAAATGAAAAGCAAAAAAAAAAAAAAATACGATGATCCTTAATGTCGGACGTCAAGAGAATGACAAGGGGGATAAATTTCAAATCGTTCCCCAGAATTACCTGAAAGTCATTCAAAAAATGAAAAATGTTTAGATTGGATGACCCTAGATAAGTGGGGGGAGAGGGGGGGGGGGAAGACTCTTACTCTGTGACAAGAGGTATTATACGGAAGATGGACAATGAAAGTTCATTCTACATACATAGAACTTGTCAAATTTCATTTCTCAGAAGATGATACCCTGCTGATGGTACTGATAGATATGTCTCAAGTCATCAAGTTATATATTGTATATGAATTTGGACATCTGCTTTTGACCTGTTTAATGCAGCTATCTCCGTTAGATCACAAACATATTCTCCAGTGTAGAATGGCCATGTCATTCTCTATGAATATCTGTCATATCAATAATAATATAAGCGCCAACTTTCTACATTTATGTACATACACATATATACAAATACATATGTAAAATGCTATAACCTGTCTGTCTGTAAAGTTATATTATTATATAATCCTGAACCTGATGGCTAGAGAATGACTAGCTTGACCTGGATACCTTGACATATTGATAACGAGAAGGAAATTGCTCAATATCAAATGCAGTCCATTGCACAAATAATTACAATTTCAAATGTCAAGCTTCAGTGCATTGTCAAGGAATTTTATCACCTGCTGGCAGCTGTGCATTTTCCGAATTTTGATTTGCATAGAAGAATATTGTAAGTCTATGGACAATATCGGCCTCTTGTTTCTCTTGTTTAAAGCGATTTTACCCTTCACTCCAATGTATATTGTTAGTAATTAAGAATTTCAGATACATATATCTACACATGGACCACGAGAATGTTGCTTTGATATATGTATATAAAAGTGAAGGTATCAAGTGGAGTTTCAATTTAGTTAGTTTGATTACAGTGGTCAACAAAATAAAGATTTCTTTGTTGTGTGTTTGAATTTATACTAGAAATATTGAATTTAATAAAAGGCATTTAGATAAGAAATCCTGACTATCAATTTCTTTGATAACATTGCTCTATTCATCAGATGTTATGACGTTCGCCCTGACGTCATGCATATTCTCAAAAATGTTCGAGTGAGTGAGTGAGTAAGTGCATAATTTCAATCTTACATTGCATTTCTTTAAATGCTAGTTACTAAGACTTTATATATCGCTCCGAATATAGTGATGCACTGTTACTCTGCTCTAGGTATGTAGGAACGGAAAAATTAAAAAAATGATTTTGCCTCAATTGAAGAAAAAAAGTTTCCAGTTGAAGGTATTTTAAACTCTAGAGCTTTTCCAAAGAACAAACATTTATTTTTTAGCTCCTAACATCTTATGGAGCAAAAATATAAAGCACCCTAAAATAAGTTAAAAATGTACATAAATGTACATATACAGGGTGTTCCGTAAACGTGTTTAATCCTTTAATGGCCAGTTTCACAGTCGAGTTTAAACCGAGGTTTAGTTTAAACCACTCTCCAAGTTTAAACGTAGTTTAAACCAAATCGGGTTTCACAGTGCATTCTTTTAGTAACGTTGGTAGTACTGATTAAATTGTGAACTAAATTGGTTATCGCCACTATTGTGAAGCAATTTTGCAATGAATCAATCTGTCAATCAGAAAAAGTAAGCAGATCAGAAATAAAAAATAAAAAATATGTAGTTATATTTTCTAATTTTAAATATGCCAACATTCAGAAAGGATGAACATTTTAGCATAAGTGAAGTTGAGCTATTGCCTTCACTAATGTATAAAAAAAAATATATAATAGAGCGCAAGAGGACGGTCAAGAATAGATTCGAAGACAAAGTGACAAAGTTCTTTACTTAAACTAAGCCTAGCATCAAAATCAACGTCGTCCCACTAATTAAAATGATTTGGCCGATTTCTAATTACTCTCAGTCATCGACAGAGTTGTAAATTTAACTCAAAAAAATCTTCTTCATCGCTAGAAATGTCTAAATCTAAATCCATGATGAAATTATTTTCTTGATACAAAAAAAGCAATGCTACTGTCAAAATAAAATTATCCTGAGTTTAAACCGAGAGAGGACACGGTTTAAACTCTAGTTTAAGCCGGGGTTTAAGCCAAACTGTGGAACTCAGTTTAAACTAAATATTTGGTTTAAACTCACACTGTGAAATTGGCCATAAGGCGATGAAAGTAGAGGTCATTTGGGTCAAAAAAGTCTAGATACTTTTATATCGAACTCCGCTTGGTTTTCGAGTAAATCGATAATTTCGATTTTCGAGATTTTGCATAACTTTTCAGAGTAATCTCGTTATAAGTTCTATTGTAATTAATGGATTGTGACGTTCAAACCTTTATTTAAAAGAACACATATTGGCCTTTCTAAGAATGTATAATAAGTTATAACTGTGCCTTCAATTATTTAAAAAAATAACAATTTTCTCTAGAATTTTTTATTTCACGAAAATTTTTGTCGCGCTTCAGTGTACATTTATTCGAAATATCACCATTGCACGAACTTGGCAAAACTATGAAAAAATTTGCGCATTATGTCCCCTTTCCAAAATGCCCTCCATAAGTGCTATCAACAATAACAATCAAAAGTTATAAGCAAACATTTGGAAGATGTGCATCGAGGTAATCTTCAGTTTTTTCGTAGGATTCTATCTCCTCCTACAGTTTTTAACCTATGACAACAATTCATATGTCATTGTACGGGAATCTGAACTGGCTATTAGGTAGGGTACTTTTCGATTTCGAAATTCGAAAAAAAACAATTTTTTACCAAACTTGATATTTACGTAGATTTTGTTATTCCGCATCTTCATTTTTGCGGGAGGGGTAAGCTCTGGGAGGGGCGGGGGCTCAAAGTTTCAACTTTAAGCGGCTACGTTTGAATAAAAACCACCAAAAATGTCTTTTCCATTTATGAATTTAGGACTTACTTGTTAGAACAATGCTTGGTTGAGAAAATATAGCCGCTTAAAGTTGAAACTTTGAACTCCCGCCCTCCCAGAGCTTTCCCCTCATGAAAAAAATTAAGATGCGGAATAACAAAATCTACGTAAATATCAAGTTTGGTAAAAAATTGTTTTTTTCGAAATTCGAAATCGAAAAATACCCTATCTAATAGCCAGTTCAGATTCCCGTACAATGACATATGAATTGTTGTCATAGGTTAAAAACTGTAAGAGGAGATAGAATCCTACGAAAAAACTGAAGATTACCTCGATGGGCACATCTTCCAAATGTTTGCTTATAACTTTGGATTGTTATTGTTGATAGCACTTATGGAGGGCATTTTGGAAAGGGGACATAATGCGCAAATTTTTTCATAGTTTTGGCAAGTTCGTGCAATGGTGATATTTCGAATAAATGTACACTGAAGCGCGACAAAAATTTTGGTGAAATAAAAAATTCTAGAGAAAACTGTTATTTTTTTAAATAATTGAAGGCACAATTATAACTTATTATACATTCTTAGAAAGGCCAATATGTGTTCTTTTAAATAAAGGTTTGAACGTCACAATCCATTAATTACAATAGAACTTATAAGGAGATTACTCTGAGAAGTTATGCAAAATCTCGAAAATCGATATTATCGATTTACTCGAAAACCAAGTAGAGTTCGATATAAAAGTATCTAGACTTTTTTGACCCAAATGACCTCTACTTTCATCCCCTTAAAGGATTAAAGACATTTACGGAACACCCTGTATAGTACATACATCTTACATACAGGGTGTTGCAAAAGTATGGTTACATACGCTAGAATAAGGTAGTTGCAACCGAGCTAAGAAAAAAATTCTTATAGAGTTTTACCCCACATTGAATTGTTTCCGAGTTATGCTGGCAACACTGTTTTGTGTAGCGGAAAGTGTAGACTTTTAAATTTTAATGTATATCTCAGGAAGAAAATGACTTAGAGAACTGAAATAAATTTTGTTTAACTTAAAATATCTTTAGCTTTACGAAAACATATTGCACATTCATCCAGTATCGATTCTTTCGAAATAACAAAATGTCAATGTGGAATTTGTGTCTTCTTATTACAAATTCCTTACTTTGGGAGCGATTTATTCAAAATTTCTAATGAAGTTTTGTTTTTGTTTTTTTTTTTAATTATTTGGTAGCTTATACGATTCCCTTCCCAACAATATGTAACTCAATAATGTATCTAGAGAGTTTCATAAAATAAATAATTTCCAATAATAAAATAGCTCGGTTCACTTGTACGCTGATGATGTTCAAATATATTTAGATCGTCCAATTGGTCTCTTAGAGGACTGTGCCAGCCGAATTAATGAAGATCTTCATAATATTTTAAAATGGTCAATCAATAATAGGCTGATACTCAACCCCAAAAAATCTCAAGCGCTAGCGGTTTGCAGAGGAAGATATGATCTTAACTATTTCCCCCCGATACAGTTCAATCGCTCTACTATACCATATGTGCAGAAAGTTTAAAGCTTAGGTATTATATTAAATTCTCATATGAGTTGTTGTGACCATGTTAAAATGATACTAGGGAAGATCTATGAGGCGCTTCGCCGACTTTGGTTATATGCTAATCTGCTCTCCACTTGCGCATAAGGTTAGTTAGGACACTGATATTGCCACATCTAGCACATGGGTCTATTATATACCCTAGACTTGACTCACGTTGTAAGCGTAAGCTTGAAGTAGCCTACAATGATTCTATTAAGTTCGCGTTCAGGCTTCGTAGATTCGATCACATTTCTCCTTTTCGTCACAGAATCTTGAATTGCTTATTGGAAATACATTTGCAGCGCAAGGCATTACTTTTTCTATATAACATACTGAGCACACGTAAACTGACATGTCCGTATGAATTTCTAAATTTCTTGCGTAGTGACAGACGTTGTGATTTGCTACTGCCTGGCTTTAATTATTCTGCATTGAATGCTTTTTACTTTGTTCAAGCTGTTCGCATTTGGAATGCTCTTCCAGGTTCAATCCAGCGTGCGAGCTCGGCCGCCTCCTTTAAACAGTTACTCTGGCAGCACACATCATTAGGATAATGATATACAATTTAATTATTTTTAGTTGACTGCACATGCATTTGAATTCTCTTTTCTCTTTTTTCTCCTTTTTGCTGCTTAATTTGCTTATGTAGTTATCTTTTTATCATATTTCTTTAGTTTTATTTTTGTTTTCATACTTTTTTTTCTCTTTATCCTATATTTTCTTATTTCTATCTTATAGTTAAGAAATAGTATCATGATTTTTAGTAATTCTGTCTTATTGTACCTTTTTTTTGAAAATAAATACTTACTTACTTACTTACTTAATCTTTCAAGCTGGATTCATACCACAAAAATGATTAATTTTAGGGTTTATTTGAGTGGCTTTTATGGCGGTCCCTTAGTGACGTAAAACAAGTTTACTGATGAGTTATGTCCATTACCCTATTCAGAGTATACGAAACTTCTCATTTGCTTTCCAAGAATACCCTATTTATGCACCGGTAATAAAATAATATAAAACTTCAACATGGATGTATCTAAGTACAGACTACTAAATTTTTATGAAATTTGTTTGGTCACAACATATATTAAATAAAGGGTTTTCCAATAAGAGGTGTTATTTTGATATTCAAAGAAAAATGCCATTTTTTGAGATAAATGATCGGATCTTTATTTCATTATAAAGAGGAAGGTATGCCGTTAATAATGGAAAATAACATCAGCCAAATGACCACCACGACCACGCCTACAGGACCATATCCTTCCATAACCAAATAGCAAAGTGGCTGCCCTATGTCCTCGATAGCCTCACGAATTCCATATGTGAGGTCTTGAATCGACGCTGGGCTGTTGGCGTAGACCTTCTCTTTCACGTGGCCCCAAAAGAAGAAGTCGCAAGGTGTTAAGTCACAAGATCTCGGTGGCCAATTGTGATCACCTCTTCGAGAGATAACATGGTCCGGAAACTTTTCCCGTAAAAGATCAGTGGTTTCGTTGCTTGTATGGCACGTAGCGCCGTCTTGTTGAAAGTAAACATTGTCCAGATCAATACCATCCAATTCCGGCCATAAGAAATCATTAATCATCTGTCGATAGCGCAATCCATTCACCGTAACTGTTGCTCCAGCCTCATTTTCGAAAAAGTAAGGTCCACCCCGCGGGACCATAAACCGCACCAAACAGTCACACGTTGAGGATAGAGTGGCTTTTCAACAATAACTCGTGGGTTTTACGAGCCCCAGATGCGACAATTTTGCTTGTTGACGAAGCCATCGAGGTTGAAATGTGCCTCATCACTCAAGATTAGTTTTCGATGGAATTCCGGATCATTTTCATGCATTTCAAGGACCCATTCAGCAAAGACTCGACGTTGTTGATCATCGGCCGGCTTGAGTTCTTGTGTTAACTGAGCTTTATAAGCCTTAAGACCCAAATCTTTATGCAAAATACGGTGTAATGACGTTTGTGGAATGCCTAATTCCAAAGAACGACGAGGAATGGACAAACCTGGATTTTCTTCAACACTTTCGGCTACAGCAGCAATATTCTCGGCTGTTCTTGAGCGCTGTGCACGGGTTTTATTCTTCACATCACTAACTTGTCCCGACAGCTCGAATTTTTCTACCAATTTCTGTATTACGGTCCGACAAGGTGCTTCACGACGACCCAAAAATGTTCGAGTTTTACGAACCGTCTCTGCCACATTTTCACCATTTTTATAGTGAATTTTAATAATTTCAATGCGTTGTTGAATCGTGTATCGTTCCATTTTCATTAATGGCGTAGTTTCTACTTGTCAAATGTCAAAAAATGACAGCTCCAAAAGTGACATATACCGAAATAGCGGGCTAATTAAAATAACACCTCTTATTGGAAAACCCTTTACTTAATTGAGTTCGACCAGAGGAGGTTTGCATGGATTTAAAAGAGGTTGGTGCCCGAAGGGTCCCTGGATGGTAAGCCAGAACAAGGCCCATTGTTCAACCTCCAGACTTCTGAGCAAATGCTCATAGGCCCCAACCGGATGCTCTTACAAAACTATTGGACCACAACCCTCCTTGTCGGGTTCATACAGCTCGTCCAGGAGGTGTGAGCCAAAAAATTTATAACGTTTTCCTGAGACAGCCAGACAGTGACAAAGAAAGTGAGTCACCTTTTCGGATTTCTCTCCGCAGCTCCTGCATATTGGATCATCAACAAGCCTTATCCTGTAATTGTGATCTTTGAGAAAAGAGTGCTCAGTAAGAATTGACACTAGGATTGGCTTGCTTAGTCCCAGGAATTTATTCTTTAGGTTTCAGTTAGGTTTACTCCACACTTTCTTCGTCGTTCTACCCGAAGGGTCATCTAACTAAAGGCAACTGTGTTGGCGGTTGTTATGTAACTTATGAAGGAGTGAGGATGACAGAAGGATGTAAGGTCCAGACTGCCAGCCTGAGCTGGCAGCTCACTCCGTGACAGCGGTTACCAGGTCGGCACGCTAGCACCTCGGCTATGTGGGGTGAGTTCACCAAAAATCCTGCGCTGTCACTTTGCCATAAACAAAAATCGAAATCATGCCTGAATGACTACAAAAACTAGTACATAAATACACACCTCATGTCCTGAAGGGACATTGCAGATACGTGCCAGCTGATGTCATAGGGAGGATGGGGCATAGCACACGAGGAATACTGCCATCTCTTTCTCGGCATTGGTATCGTTCCAGGTAAGTGAAGCAACGTCCCTTCAGGACATGAAGTGTGTATTTAAGTTCTAGCTTTTGTAGTCATTCAGGCACGATTTCGATTTTGGTTTATGGCAAAGTGATAGCGCATGGATTTTGGTGAATTCACCCCACATTCTCCGCCACATAGCCGAGGTGCTAACGAGCCGACATGGTGACAGCTGTTACGGAGTGAGCTGCCAGCTCAGACTGGCAGTCTGGACTTTACATCCTTCTATCACCGTCACTTAGTTCCATAGTACGGTCAGCCCAAACCGAGATAATAGAGTCAAGGTGTTTTGGTGCATGCCCGATTATGGAGGAGGATTCCTTCGAAGCTGCACCTAGCGAGCTCGTCCTCTCTCTCGTCCCCGCTGATATTATTCATCCGCTATTATTTTCGGTAGATACTCTTCAAAATTCTAAAACTAACCAAAAACCATTGAAAAAATTAAATTCCCGAATTAATAAATTGAATCACCCTTGCCTCCAGTCCATAATTGAGAATTGCAAAAGGTGCTAATGGTTTCCTATTTATCTAGAAGACGATTACCTGGATAGAAGCGCAATTTCATTAAATTGCTATGGAAACCTATATTACTCTACGACAGACTACATAGCAAGGTAGTTCTAACCGTAAAGATGTGCACCTATAGCAAAGTAACAAACGAAAAACGAATTGCATTATATACCTAGCAAGAACGCGATAAATATTGCAAAGCGGATGCAAAGCACTCTGGCGCGCTTGGCAGTTATCTTAATTTACTCTGAAAAGTCGCGTCCACGTGTACCGCCAATTACCTAACTTCAAATGATTGCAAAACGAGTTATTGGCTACGCCGCGAATAGAGGTAAAGTCTGAGGCCATTACGGCTTTATCTTAATCAAAATTTTGTAATTATGCACGCTTCCATGGCATAGCAACGGCAGTCTTTGTTTTAAAGAAAACTCTGCCGGCAGCAGCGTGCGGCATCAGCCCAGCAAGATGCAGCTGCTCTGTTTTCCGTTTAAATGCATTTCTGTACAGAAGCAGCCACAACAGCACCAGGCAGTAGGCAGTAGTAGTAGTAGTTCAAAACGGCGACGGCTTTTGTTTTTCCTTGTGCCTTGCAAAATGCAATCATAAACCACGCCAAGTGTGCATTCAGATGTGAATCTAATTCGCTATCGGCTCCATGGGGAAATCGTTGAACTAACGAGCAAGACCACCTTTACCTGAACACAATTGCTGGCCCGGTCAGGGGTGAGGTGCACTATATAATGTTTAGTTTAATTTGCGGGAAGTGCTCCTCAACCGAGTGATTCAATAGGAGAGGTCTCCGGGTATAATTGCAGCAAGAGTTGATTCCGGTTGGCGTATCCCCGCTACCGCCACCGCCACCACATTTCCTTGTAGGTACCAATAAATTCATAAGTCTCCGATTAAAGCGCTCCCATTGAATCGATTAATGATCGCAAACTACAGAGTACCCTATATATCGAGTAAGCAAATCCAATCCTCCCCATCGAATCGAAGGAAGGATGCCTGATATGAACATATTTCTATGCGAAAATTCACAAAGAGGTCCTTCAGGAGCGCCCGGTAAGCTGCTTTGAGCTGATAAAGTACAAACACTCTCGAATTCTGCACCCTTTTGAACGCTGCTTTAATTTATTACCTCATTTCAGGGACGCGCTAATCCATTAGAAGGCAAACGTAGTTAAGTTTTGATATTGGATGCATCGCTTCGCTACTGTGGGGGTGGAGTGTTCGAAGTAAACAAGATGCATTACTGCGGCAATACTATCTCTTTCCATTGGAAATTCTGGGTAGCACAGGGAGATTGAGTTTTTGGATTGCTGTTGTTGCTAAGGGTTCAAAGCCAAAGGGGAATTTCACAGTTGATGGAATTTTTGGTGAAGTTCAACCCTCGAGCAATGGTTGGTTTGGTGTTGATTTAAAGCAGATGATGCGCAAAGAAAATTTTTGGTTTTTTTTTTTTGCAAACGTAGCAGAGCAGATTATCTCGGTATCTTGCATTTGACTTAATTAAAAGTGTTGTGTGAGAGCGTTGTTTGTGCTTGGCATTTTGAATGAGTTAATTATTTGTTTTTTTTTTTATATATATAGAGTATCTCTTCGTGTAAGTGTAATACTTTTGTATATTGTAAAATTGATTTGTTTGAATTGAAGTTGAGCATAGATTACGTGAATATAGAAACATATTGCTTACCCTGTGATAGATGTCTCAAGTATCCAATTTCAAATCAGAAGTCGATAAATTTGCGAAATGGTGTCATCTTAATCATTTGTTAATAAATTCTTCTAAATCTAAACACTTTATGGCTACTAAAAAAGTATCACCAATTAATTTTGAAGTGTCTATCGATTGGATTAATATTCTTAAATGTAGTATAGTTTCGGACCTTGGTGTTATTCTAGATAGTAAATTTACTTTCTCCTACCACATTGATTATGTAGTAAGTCAAGCTAATTCTCTGCTTGGTTTTGTTAAACGTCGGGCTAGTGAATTCTCTGATCCATACACGCTTAAGGCATTATACTCAGCTTTCGTTAGGTCTATTTTGGAAGATTGCACGGTTGTATGGGATTCGTACTATGTGACGCATTCTAACAGAATTGAAAATGTGGACAGAAGATTTACCATCAGGTTTGCTCTTAGGAGACTTAATTGGACCGTTGATTTACCTCCTTATGATGCCAGATTCCAGTTGATTGGCTTACAGAAACTGTCTCTCAGACGAAAAATTTATAATACTATGTTTATTAGAGATGTTATTGGAAACAGGATTATTTCTCCTGATATTGATATTTTAAAGCTTATCCATTTATATGTGCCGTCTAAGCAGATAAGACTGCGCCCAATTCTTTTTGAAACTTTCCATAGAAAAAATTATGGCCTCAGTAAGTAGTCCATTAAGTCGTTGTATTCGGCAGTTTAATTTGTGTAGCAGCATAATTGACTTTAGTCAAGATAGAGTTTCTTTTAAAGCCTCTGTTTCGGACTTTCTAGAAAGCTTGCTATGACTATAATATTAGATATGTTCATATTTTTATATTACATAGTAGGTAAGTTTTAGTTGATGTTCTTACCAAAACATAATTTTAGTTTTAGTATATGCATGGTCTGTTGATTTTGTAATCTGTAGACTAAGAATAATAAATAAATAAATAAATAAAATGGTCGGTCCAGCAGTACAGAGAGAGATAGAGAGAAAATATTCCTGCAGTGCTGAGAGTGAAACTGAAAAAAATATTATTCCGAACATTAAATAGGTGCTGGTCATCTGAATTTATTGTGTGTATCCATATATGTATGTAGGGGAGTCTCGTCAGGGTTGCCCAACGTCTGGGAAAAAGGAACACTTTAGCAGAAAATAGCATTGATTTATCGGGTGAAAAGTGAAAAAATATAGGTATTTAAAAAAAACAAAGAGTGAAATGCTGTTAAGGTTGGCCAGTCGACGAAAAATGTGCTGAAATGATTAAAAATGACCTTGAAAAATTAATTGAATGAATTAAAAAGCCGAATTTCTTACATTTTTCTGTTCTTAAGCAAAATTTGAATGGCTCATTATTCAAAATAGCATTTCTAGCAAATTTCGTTATATTACTGTGCTTTTTTGGCGGGCATCTTCCTTTACCTGGTGTTTTATTGGCGAATTTCGTTGGGATTTGAGCTGGACCTTTTTACGGTATCTTCCAAGCACACAATCACAGTGGGCTAACCTTGACTACACAAAGTGTAGCCAGTGTGTCATTGCCGCATCACGTGACACCACAACCAAACATGTTACATGAATGAATTTTCCTCTTGGTTTATTTTCAAGCATGAGCCACACACACAGTGCTGCCAGATGGCAACATACAAAAATCGGTATATATTTATCTGTGAAACAGAGCAAACTTTGCAAAATGCAATATTACGGGTCGCTTAATAGTTTTTATTTCGAACCAACTAGTTTTTTAATTTCGGATCATTTTGGCACAATTTGCAAAATTTTTGCACATACATTTTTGTTCACAATTACAAAAGCCACATAATTCAAACCCTGTTATTTTACCGCTATTTTCGGAAATATTTCATCATCTAAATCTGAATCATCTGGCGCTGGCCATGGTACAGGTACTAAGTAAAAGTCCTTCTTTTGAAAAAAAATCAACAGTTTTTTAAGATATGTAAATATTTTTGCATTTATTCTTACTTTTTCTTATAAATTGCTTCATCACATAAGAGAATAACTAAATAAGCGGAGATCCTCTTAGAAAAATACCCAGTTAAGATTGTGAAATCAACTGAACAAAAACAAAAAGTGACAATGGAAAAAATGTGAGGTTTGCCCAATTCCGTCAGATTTCACAGCTGAGTTCTTATCTGCAATATCTGATCTATATTTTTGCATGTATATTGGAACTCGTTCGTGGCTTTTACCAACTTTTCATGTTCCTTAGCCTAGTGTCAGAGGCTTTAATATAATAAAATATGGTGAAAATCTCTAAAAATCGGAAGAGGCTGTAAAATATCGGAAACAACAGAGCCAAAATCGGCGAATCGGAATTATACTTGAAAATCGGGAAGTCTGGCAGCCCTGGCCACACAACACATTCACAATGACTACTTGAATGATTGCATATTTTCTCCTCACTTTTGGCCGTATTTACTGCTGCTATAAAAACTTTTTTTTGGAATGCACAACACGTGCTTTACGTTCACGCTCCAAATCTGTAATATCACGAAAAATTCGCTGTTACTGAGAGAAGTTTTTTCGTGCTCGAGTATTGGTGGTACTAGTGGTCGAACCTAAAAAAATCGTAGATGGCCGACCTATACCATAGGCCAACCCTGATGATATTCCCCTACCCATAGCCAGTTATCAGGAATACAAGCAAATGCGAAGGTAAGTGGAATTATCCTTCGGATGAACCCATATATCTCAATAACGGATTAGTCTAGTCAATCTGACACAAAAAAAAAGGCGACTGTGCACAGTTAGTAATTGTTTATTTTTTCTTTCGTAGGAGGAGGCCTACGAGTCTAAAATTGAGTTTTGCGGACTGGGGGCTTGTCTTTTGATAGCCCCACCTTAAAAATATGGGTGCAATTAGTTTTTTTTTAGATTAATCTCCGTAACCGTGCGGAGTTGTATATAGGTAATCGAATTCTCCAAAACTTTTGTTATTAAGTTTTTGGCGTAACATTAATAATAAAAGCTCGGTTAAAACTGAGTCGGGCTCGCACAATTAGGGTTCCGTACCAGAACTTTAGCAACGAACAAGTCCAAATTTGTCTTATGATAAATGAATATCATATTCAAACAGATGGACGCAAGAGTAATGTTGGTCTTATTAGTAAGAGTTGTCTTATAAATTAACACAAAAAGCATTTTTTCCAGCAACTGTGAAAGTGACGAAAAAACGGCAGTTTTCCTGTTATCTGTGACTAAATGCATACTAATCCTGATAATGTTTTTATTTTATACAAACCAATTCACTAAAACATTTTTAAATTGTTTGTTTGGAATCCTTAAAAGTTGCCCTTTCAAACGATACCTCACACGATAGAAAATTAAAATTGTTTTTAAGGGGGACCCCAAATCACCCACATTAAAATAAAAAAAAAAAAATCATATCCTTTGACTGTCGAATTATATGCGCTTCACAAACCCCTCTGTAATTTTCTGCAAAATTTCAAATTCCTACGTCGTTTTCGAGCAAAATGTCTGTGACGACAAACAGGCGGTCAGGCGATCTTATAAGGGTTCCGTTTTTCCTTTTGTTGTATGGAGCCCTAGAAAAGATGAATACCTTTGAAGCGAGATAATTTTTGTATTTTCAATCATAAAAAAAAAAATTCCTCAAAGTTTTCTCTAACAAATAATATTTAACAAATCAATTTACTTAATTTTTTTCGGTTTATTTTTATTGATGTCGTCTCGCTAAGAGAGGTACGAAACTATTAAAAACAGATTGTTGATACTTTTGTTTTAAGTAATATTACATTTATATTGAACTCCTCTTCATGCCACCCTTTTCATGTGTCGTAATTGTTAAACTATTCACATCTCTCTGTTTTTGAAGGACGAGATTGTTGTTTTGTTTTTATTAGGAACGTGCCGTAGAAGAAAATCGCAGTATCCTCGTCGTTAGGAATTTTCCAATCCTCATAGATGGGAATCTTTGAGTTTCTCAGCGAGATATATGTTGTTGCAATTCATGGGTAAGAGTGAAGAACATTTGTCCTTGATTTCCTTTCCATTTAATAAATTTAAAACTTTTATCACGTTCTTGCACGTTTCATCATTCCAATGTTGACAAATGATCAAATAATTACTTTAATTAAAGTCAGTCTTCCGGTATCTGTAGATTGTGCCGTACTTGGTTTTATACGTGTACTGAACTGAGATGAACATGCGTGATGTACTTAGATACTTGCATTTCCTTTCATTAAGTCTGATAATTTAAATTGGGATCCGTCTAAATTTTCAGGATGATGAGTTACCACCATTTCGATATGCCTAAGCTTGATGGTGTTTCGTCTCTGAGACTGGAATGCTGCGCTTGTAATTTTAGCTAAGACTCTCCACTATTGACGTATATAAACTTGCTTATATATATTCAATACACCAAAACTAGACGATAGGTGAGCGTGGTTTTAACATATAAACAAAACACGCCGATTCCAAGATATTCTACATTAGTTCCACCCGATATCGACTCAAAAAGAATTCAATTCAATGCAATTTTGCGAATTGTTTCGTTCATATCATCGACGGAGAGTTTAGTGTAATAAGGGCAACAGAAATAGATCACAATAGTGTGGTTGTTTGACGTGCTTTAATTTACTGTGCATTAAGTATATTATACTTTTTTTTTTTTTTACAATGTCGTTTGAATCTTGGTTGAATCGATTGAGATTAGTAGTGATTTATCTGTTAGCAGTTTAAGTCAATCAAAAGGAAAAACTAGGAGCAGTTGAAAGTGGGATAAATTTGAATATCACAAGAATCGAGGTTTGTGTAAATCATGCAATAAAAGTTTTTCTTCTGAAACTTCAACATCTATACTAAAAAGATACATTACTACAAGTCATAACGATGAAGAAGAAGGTACTTCTGAAGATATTCTAATTCGAATTCCTTTTGATTCAGGAAAGCTTAAAGTTTCAAGCAAAAATCACGATTTCGATGCCTTATGAAAAAATTTTATAATTCAATTCATTTCATATTGTTAAATAAGAGCATTTCCAGCTATTTCCGTCTGTTTAAATAGGAGTTTTGTCCCTCCTACCCGGTATAAGTTAACTTCAAGAATTCTGGAATTATATCAGAATAAAATAAGTAAAAAACGAGTTTTCAAACAAAACTGAGGCCAAGCCGCATGAAAAAGTAGAAAATAAACTTTTCTTCATACACATGGACTCAGATTTTATGAATGGGACATATCTCTTGAATATTCTTTCTCTTCATGAATCAAATCACTTATTACCTCTGATTGATCATACTGAAATATATCGGTGATTGTCAGCGAATAAAATCTGAGTCCACCTCTGTGTGTGAAGAAAAGTTTATTTTCTACTTTTTCATGCGACTTGGCCTCAGTTTTGTTTGAAAACTCGTTTTTTACTTATTTTATTTTCTGCCTTTTTCACGTTAACTAAATTGGAAAATTCTGCATTTTTCCTGAAACAGATTTATCACTAATTATATAGATTAAAATTTTTCCGATGATTTTCCCGCTTTTCCAGGTTTTCCATGGAGTTTTCCACAAAAGCTACTTTATGCAACTCATTTCGCTCTACAACTTTGTCTTAGGTTGCAAAACGCTCAAACGGTTCCTTGGTCGGAAAAACTCCGGAAAAGCGTTTTACATGAATTTTCCTCGATTTTTTTCTGCAAGTTTTCACCATTGTCGGAGAGAAAGTAATGATGCCAGTTGATAGCAAACTTGATCCTTCATAATTTAGAAAACTTTTTTACCGGAAAATTCTGAACGTTATACTCCCCAAGAACGTGGAATAATTGTGTCAATGTTTTTACGGAATATTTTATCAATGATAAAAACAACGTGAATTTCGTCGACGATTTCCCCGCCGTCCTCGAAGCAACTGACGTAACATTGAATAGACCTAAGTCTGGAAGACCAAGAACAGCCACAAATATCGATGCTGTGCACGAAGATTTGGAAGAGTGTCCAGAAACATCAACGAGGCGACGTGGCATGCAATTGGGCATTTCCAGGCGGACTCTGCAACGTATTTTGGTCAAAGACTTGAAGATGTTTCCGTATAAAACTCAGATGACTCATCAGCTGCTGCTTACTGACCACCGAGCTCGTAGAGTATATCCAGCGTGTCATAAAACTCAACCTTGAAGAGGATGTTTTTTTTTTTATTTGGTTATGAGTGACGAAGCGCATTTCCATCTCTCGGGGCATGTCAATAAGCAGAATACTCGCTTCTGGGGCACTGAAAATCCACACATTATACAAGAAACACCTTTACACCCAGTAAAAGTTACTTTATGGTGTGACGTCTGTGATTGGACCCTATTTTTTCGAAGACACTACAGGTAATGCGATAACTGTCAATGATGGCGAGCGCTACAGAACCATGCTACGTGAGTTCTTGATACCCAGTTTGGATGAATTGGGGTTTAAGCACATCTGGCAAAGTATAAATAAATATAAGTAGAGACAGAGGTGAACAAAATTGGAAATTTTCCGTGTTTTTTAAATTGAAAGAGGTAATCTCATATACTTTTGTCTTTTGGATGAATGGGGGAAAAGAACTTGGCTATGCATTATTATAGTGCGACTGAGATAACGAGTTAAAAACAAAAATCGAGAGAACGTAGGATTACCCGAACGACAAAATCTTATTAAATCCCTCAAAATCCTTTCAAACTATTCATAAGAATGTACATTGGGTAACCCTACCTCCATTTGGCAAGAAAAAGATAAATTTCGCAATGAACAACGCACTAAAAGGAGATGTAAAATTTCTGTTAAATAAAATTCCCCGAATCCAGCATGAGATTCCCCCACTTAATCTCTTTCGATCAAAACAAAATGTAAAGAGAAAAACGTGCTGTTCACATATCATAGGATTACACTAACAAACATTAGAGTTCCTGCGAAAAACATTGGGACAATTTCTGAAAATCGTGTTTTCATAAAAACGCGGGAAAATTTTATGAGCGTAAAATCTGAAAACTCCGCCCATTCTCTCTTATTTACGAAAATAAATCATTTGCCATTCCATTTCGTTGCATGTAATCTTCGCTTACACATTTTTTGTCTTATTCGTAAAATGTTCAAAGAGGGTTTGATTTTTGATTTTTTTTCTCTTCCTTCCTTCCTTCCTTTTCTCGCCGTGTACATTTAAATGGAAAACAATCGGAACACTCTTCTGTGTCCTTTCTTTTATTTAGTTATTCTTTGCATCTGGTTTCAACAAGACGGCCGGCGCCACGGAACACATAGCGTGCGACACTATGGAATTAGTGAGGGACGCTTTTCCAGGCCGTGTTATCTCTCGTTTTGGCGATTTGCCTTGGCTTGCAAGATCACCCGATCTGACCTATCCAGACTTCTTTCTTTGGGGTTATTTGAAATCACTGGTGTATGTGACCAAGCCACAGACTCTCGCAGCCCCAAAAGAAAACATTCATCAAGAAATAAGGAACATACCGCAGGAAGTGTTACGGCAAGTTATGGAAAATGTCATAAATAGGCCTGAAATCTACATCAACTCTGGAGGTCAACATTTAAGAGACATCATCTTCAAATCCTAATGCGACGAAATTTCATGGCACAAATATATATATAAAAAAAAAACTAATTCTAGTTTTCTAATTTAGAAAAGAAGTTGTAGCTGAACCAAATAGGGTCATTACTTTTGCGCCACCCAGTATAATCAAGTCAGTTAAAAGTAATCAATCTCTGACCTTTGATTTTTGGACATCTCTGGCGAATAAACCTTATCTAGCTGTAACTGCACACTTTTAGTTTCAATATGATTCCATTTCGATATTATACCATACCCGCATAAAAGTGAACACACTTTGCAAAAACTTGTCAATATATGTTGGAACTATTGAAAATTGGAATGATGTAGAAACAGTTGTAAATTTTTTTCAGCCATTCAATGTTGTCAAAATATGAGTATTCAGTGTAGATATCAGGCTTCAGGTTCAGGGTTCATTGCTGTCCTGACTTAGAATATAGAGAGTACAGTAAATCTGATAAGCCAAATTTGGCGTAGTCAAATTCTGGTTGTGTTAGTATCTGTTGCCGCTGTAGTGAAAGCTCAGTGCAGCCGTATAGTAGAATCAATATAGAGAGCGGGGCAACAAAATATATGGTTGAAAATATTACGTTTGCTCCCATCGAAAATGTTCTTATTCGCTGTCACTACGCCAACATACCCTGGGAGTTCCTCAGCTGTCATAAAGGTAAACAAATCTCAGTGGATGAAGGAATTTTTCGATATTTCAACGTTTTGGTTATGTATTTTTAATTTAATTTAATTTAATATAAAAATGTGTGTAAAGTACACAAAATAATATTTTCTAACTATACTTGTCTAAAAAATGATTTCCCACGTCGACCCTTGGTGTTGTTGTGGCAATTTTTCACCGAATACTTCATTCT
Source organism: Dioctria rufipes (assembly GCA_963924295.1). Taxonomy (NCBI): domain Eukaryota; kingdom Metazoa; phylum Arthropoda; class Insecta; order Diptera; family Asilidae; genus Dioctria; species Dioctria rufipes. Next base: position 329,600,642 of record OZ002740.1, on the reverse strand, counting down.
GAAAATACATGAACACCACTTCGAAATTTATCACTATAATATAAACAGATAATTACTTACACTCTTTGCTTTATTTTGCACTATTTTTAAATAAAATATCTTTCACTTTTCACAAGTTTTAAATTATATTCAAATTGTTGCAAATTAGGAAACTTCGTTTGACAGCTGAAAATACATTTGTCTCTTTCTTCAATATAACGCTGACCTACTTCATGGGACCCTGAAAAAATCCACCCTCATGCACACAAATTTTACAGGTATCAACACTTCCTGTTGTCTCTATATTTTAAGTATCCTGATGAGATCGCCCTGTCACTGCTGATCGAAACACTTTATACACAGTACCTATACAACCAAAAATTTCTTTATGGAATTTTTGATCTTTGGCTTTAGGTCAGAAACTGACAGTACCTCAGTACTTGTTTTTTAATTTTCTCTGCTCATATGCAGTAGGTTGACAATTGCCTGTAGGCTCGTATTTTCTACGGGCCTCGAAAGAGTAAAAAACTCATTACCACTTTCCACTCATGAGTATTCAAGTTTAACTTATGGATACGTTAATGGAATACATTAAAAGTTCTGAAAATAAGTATTAGATGTCTAAAGGAATGTTCAGAATTGATTATTTCCAAGCTCATGATCCAATATAAAGAACTGATTTTGAACTAATTGCTACTATTCGTCTAAATAAAAATTAATATTTTTTTGACGCAGTAACTCCGAACCATTAAAAAAGTTAAAGGAACTGTATAAGGAAAAATATTCCAGTTTGCAGACTACATCAGCCGCAAATAGTACCAGTGATAACGACGAAGCCATGGAATCTATTCTCAAAAAAAGAAAAAGATAGCATATTTTCCTCCGTATATAAAAGACTATGTAATAATAAAGCAATCGAAATCGAAACGTATTTTTTAAACATTCCGATAGAGTCCGAAAATACTGATATTATGACGTGGTGGAAGAACAAAGGCTCAAAATTGCCAAATTTAACAAAACAAAATTTATCCTTAGTATTCCAATTACTGAGTACATCAAGTGAAGAATCATTACACAAAAAAAAAATGGACTGGCAATCAAACAAAACAAGCTTCTCTTGGTTTAAAAAAAAAAATTGAGTATTAAGTTTTGTTTTCTAAATGAACAATCTAAAACCTAATAAATGTTTAAAAAATATAGAATACATGTCAATTTTTACATATTTTTTTCTTAAGGTGCATCCACACATAACAAACATTTGCCAAACATTTGACAAACGTTTGACAAATGTTTGTATGAAAAATGTTTTTGAAATGTTCAGTTTTAATCATATATTCTCCAAGTGAAGTAACGCGCATTGCAGCATCTTTCGTCGTAAGTATTTGTCTCAGAGTTTGAGAAAAATTTGCGAAATAGAAAATGGTGGAGCAGAAAATTATTAGACGGAAGATTAAAGTACAATGGTCGTCATTTATTAAATGATTTAAAAATTGGACTCCCTTCTCCTACAGTTCCTTTAGCGCACAGAATGCGAAATATTTAAAAGTATACCAGGGCGTCTTCCCAGAGAATTTTTTTGTGCTTGTTTTTCACGGCGGTATTGAGTAAGCAATGAGTTTAGCTTTTTTTTTACTTGCTTACTTCACCCGCAGCCATTGCTAATTCACTTCCAATTAATATGAAGAAGTCATTACATTTTAATTTATCTTTGTAGTTATCACTCAATTTTTCCCAGAAATTTTGGTATGTAGAATACAATTCTATTAATTTTATAATATTTATCTGCTTCCATTTCTCATTCATGATTACTTTATTATTAATAAATTTCAAAATGAACTTTCACTACTGTTTGCCACAACTGTGATAAAAACTGAAAGTACTGTACAAACTTTAACAAACGTCTACTAAAGTTTTCCATTTAATTTTTTTAAGAATGCAAAACTGTAAAATTTGCGTCCACACTCATCAAACATTCCACAAATGTTTGAAAAATGTTTATCAAGTAGGAGAATGTTTGTTATGTGTGGACGAGCATTTTGGCTCGAGCTCATGGTCATATCTAATTTAAAAAAACGATATTCACATTTTAGAAATGTGCTGGAAGCACTGCATTGTCCATGTTAGAAAATGTTTAAATGAAGGCCTTTCGACTTATTGGTGATGATATAATAATTTCATGTACGGATACCCTCGAGTATAGGCGATCATAACACTTTCATAACTACTATTATGACTACCAATGAGATCTTAAATTTAATTAATTGTACAATTCTTCCAAAGCGTACCATGAGAGTCTCAACCTTAACTCAAAAAAAAATTGATGTCTAAATTTCATAAATCTTTCGTTAGTAGAAATTGCTGATGTGGAACATTTTACCATCATCTGTTTTTCCCCTCAGGTGCTCAAGCGGGAGATGATTCGTAAACACTTAAACTAAATCTAATATTTGATCCGAAATTATCTACAATTTCTTATTTGCTTGCCTAGGCTCATGAGCTTGGTAATAAAATAATTTTTTTATGTAGATACGTAATAAACAGGGTGCTTCGCCATGTAGCGCACACTATTTAAAGGTTCAATAACTGCGGTCAAGGCAAGCAATGGTAAAGAGGGGTATAAGATATGTCGTTTTAGGCATAGGGAGTTTTGTGATTTTGCATATTTTTTTTTTTCATTAACACCCTGTTAATTTCTTCTTATATATTAATTAAATAAATAAAAATAAAATTACCAAAAATTCCATTTTTCCTAGATATTTCCAGATTCCTTCAGAATTTTCTTGTATATTGAAAATTAAATTAAAGCGACATCTCAAGCTCTCTTGCTTGTGCTACATACTGGTGCTTGTCTTATAAGAATTTAATTAGCACTTCCCAAAGTATTTATTATCGGACTCAAATTACACCCAAAGGAGCCACACGCACACACACACACACAAACCACAAAATACCCGCCCACTATCTTTTGGGTGTACAGAAATGTGTATAATTTGAGCATGCGATTATATGGGCGTATAGCAAGCGTAGAGATATTGTGTTTTAGAAAATATCGTGCTAAAATCTGAATAGGAATCAAATTACAAAATTTATTCGGCATCCATTAGTAGCTAGATAGAGCAGCTTTTGGTCCCGAAAAGACGCCACCACGCCAACACTTATAATAATTCTCGGGATATTTTCTGGTTGTTTATTTTACTTATTTTTTTTTTCTCTTTTGATTCTTAATTCATTTTGATAAAAAAAAAAGAACATGCCAAGCTTAGTTTATGTGCTTTAAACATTTAACATTTAAAATTCGTTTAATGGATTTTTGATGTGAAGAAATACTTCATCAGTCGGCACGGCACTGTCGAAGAAATTGTGGCACCATGTAAATGAGAGCCCAAAGGTTTGGAGTCTGTGCATGTGCTGTGATGTTGACCAAAAATGTTCCATTAATTAACGCGCATTTCTTTTATAGTATTTCATACATACTACCTACATGTATATGGGTGAAATGCCTTTTTCGGAGAAATATTTTGAATTCTTTGGACAGGAGTGAATTTAAATAATTTATACAGTTCCATCTTACCTGTGTACCATGTTGCACCTGCTAAAAGGGACAGGTTTTATCTAAAAACAAAAAGGCAACCGAAGACTCTGCGATTAATTTCATGCGTTCTGGGCTTAATTAGTCGGAAAAATGGGACCAAAGTCTGGAGCGGTTTTATATTTAATATAAATAGGGCACCAGGAATTAGGTCAATTTCTAGCTAGAATTTTATTCTAGATGGTAGCAGGGTATGTATAGTCTAAATAAATTTTGCTGCCGATGGGATAAATAAAAATCTTTTATTGAACAAAACCTCTTAGGAAATGCTTTCCTAGCCAAAGCAAAAAAATAAAAATACTTTTCGAATGACAGGTGCTCAATATTTTACCATTTATACAATTTTAGTTTTCAGGACTCTATGAAAACTCTATCAAAACTGTCGCTCCCACAGAAAAATGAAGTTAAAACGAATTGTAGCCAAATATGTTTTCTTTCTAATACCTAGTTAACAAAAAATTGAATGTAGAAAAAATTTATGGAAATTATAGCGTTTGAACAAAATGCAATCATCTTTTATGTAAAAAAAACTCCTACAGTAAGACGAAGACGGTGATTTTCACCTGCTAACCGACCCACTGCTCTCTTTTTGAGACATATTTGATGGCTTGTTTATTCCGGGGGCTACGCTTAGGGTAGTACCCTTGTGTTGTAGAAGTATCTAGTGATTGCGAAAATGCTTCCTTGTTATAATGTCAGATGGCTCCACTTGTATCATTTTGAACAGTTTTGCTCACGCTTCGCTCAAGGTATATAGAATACAAGGTATATAGAATACAAGGTATTCCCATTACGAACCATGTTCCCCTATTAGGTGACGTAATATTGTGAAATGTATAGGAAAGTGTGGCACAGAGAACACAATACTCTATCTCCTCTATCTGCCTTTCCTATAAAAATGTATATACATTGGTCACAGAATTACGTCACAGGCTATCAGCTGCAATGTGTCAAAATTTTAATGGGAATAGCTACCTTGCCTTCTATATATCTTGCGCTTCGTTAAAAGCAAAGCTGTGCAACTGAAGTATTGACAAAGGTTCAAGGGATAACCCGTCGTCAGAGCATAGTCAAACCTGAAACAACTTACAACAATGTAAGTTGTCTCAGGTCAAACTAAAGCAGGCCATACACCATCAGTTTTGCCGTGGTTTTACAGTAAAATCACGGCAAAACTGATGGTGTATGGCGAACCCCACGTTTTGAGGTTCGGATATCTACTAAAACCAGAATTCAGGTCATATCAGAAATATCTTTCTCAAAACGTGGGCAAGACGTGGGCAAAGCCATACACCATCAGTTTTGCCCTGGTTTTACGTTCGTTCATAATCAAAGTTAACTTAATAATAAGCTAAGAAGTAGGCGACATTTCTGAGTGTTTTACTAAATGTAAAATAATGTACACGGCAAGAAAAGGAAGAAAGAAAGAAAAAAAAATAATAAAAAAAAATGGCAAATGTTTCATTTTTGTAAATAAATGAGAAGGGGCGGAGTTTTCACGTTTTACTCTCATAAAATGTTCCCGCGCTTTTATAAAACCGGTTTTCATAAAATATTGACAATGTTTTGGTCACATGTTGTTGCTGTAAATGGAAACATGTTGTTGCTGTAATCCTATGATATTTGAACAGCGCGTGTTTCTATTTACATTCGTTTTGCTATGAAGAGATTAAGTGGGAGAACTCATGCTTGATTCTCTGATATTTTCGGGAAAAATGAGAAATTCATTTGACAGGAATTTTACATCTCCTTTCAGCATCTGGGCCAAAGCGAGGTAGTGTGACATGATGTACATTATTATGAAAGGATTTTGAGGGTATTCAAGAAGATTTTATCATCAGCATGAGCGTCTTAAGAGCTATGTCTAAGGAGTTTTTGGAAGAATTTATTTCAATTTATAAAGACAATTCGTGTTTGTGGCAAAGTGAAAAGTAAGGAATACTTTAATAGAGAAAAGAGAAGTGAAGCGTTGATAAAACTTATGGAAAAATTAAGAGAGGTGGATACAAATGCAAATAGGGATACAGTTATAAAATAAATAAATTCTCTTAGAAGCAGTTTTAAAAAAGAGGTGAAAAAAGTGGAACAGTCCAAAAAGTCTGGGACCGGAACCGACGATGTTTTTGAACCAAACTTATGGTACTACAACTCGTTATTATTTCTTCGGGATCTAGAAATTTCGAAGAAAAGCTGGTCAAATATTGACGGACCCTCTGGAAATGAAACTGACGTTAGTTCAGAGGTATGTAGAAATAAAAATATCGTGACAATTAAGAATTTATTTTCTTTTTATACAAATCATACTTTCCTGCCATTCAACCTTACCGGCACCATTGAAATACTCAACAAAATTATTTCTGACTTCCTTGCTGTAGTTTCCATAATTTCAATTGCGTCCACATTGCAACTTAACTAAAGTCCGACTATTAGAACGTTGGGCGAGCACAACTTCGCCATTTTCAATGTCCTCAACATTAAATAATTCTGCTGAAGTGTATGAACTATTGCAATTTCTGCGCAAAAGGTTTTGTAGAATACAACAAGCCATCACAATAATCTCAGCGCGGTCTACGCTGACATTAATTGTAGTATGAAGTACTCGAAATCGAGAAGCCATAATGCCAAAAACATTTTCAATCACCCGTCTAGCTCTGGATAGCCTGTAATTAAATATAGCACGATCGTGATTTAGTTCCCTTTGATTAAAGGGTTTCAGGAAGTCATGTCGGAGTGTAAAAGCTTCATCGCCTATGAAGACATATTCCAATTCATCATTTCCATTATTTGGTTTTCTTTTGGATGGAATTTCGAGACCTTTTCTTTTTAGTGTCTGGTAAAATGTGGTGTTACCAATTATACACCTCCATCCGAAATTCTTCCATTCGTTCCAATATCAGCTAAGATGAGTTCATAGTTGCTATTCCTAATAGAACAATACTATTGAAATTCCTATAATTCCAATAATATGATCCACTATTTGAAGGTGGGCTAATTGCTATATGCTTTCCATCGACTGCGCCAAGACAATTAGGAAACTGCCATCTTTTCTCATACTCTTCAGCAATTTTCGTCCATTTCTCTTTAGATTTTGGAAACTGTAAAGAAATTAATTCAAAATTTATTTCTGATTTTTCAGTTTTATGATATAATAGAAGAAACATCGGAGGCTTTTGAGTTTTGACACCACTGAAATCATAGGTGAAAATTCCAGCAGTCCATCTCCGCAAGCGGAAGGCTCTAGCAGTCGTTCTCAAAAGCGGAAGAAGAGTGACAATCCAGCTAGTGAATTAGTTAGCATAATTTCCAAGAAATTAAAGGAGGGAGGCGGCAAAAATGAGACTTTTGACAGACACGTTGCGTATGAATTAGAACAGATGGATAATAATACCGCAGCGATTACAAAGAAATGCATTAACGACATTATTTTTGAAGCTCAAATGGGAAATCTAAAAGCAGGAACCACAGTTTCAATTGTAGACAAAACTCACCCCAGTACTTCGAATTTTATGAAGTACCTCCAATTACTTGAAGATGATGATAGCGAATGATTTCACTCAATAAAATATATGTTTTATAAAGAGCTTTTTGTTATTTTATTACCTTCATGTATTCTCCAGAGAGTACTTTGTAAATTGCCAGACAGGTTTCCGGGATGATTTTTCCTAAAGATTGGGCTGATATAATTGCAGAAAATTTCAAGTCCTCATAGGAATCTCAAAGTGACAGTTAGACGTTCATGTGGCGTTATTGCTTCCCTCAAAACAACAGTATCTTGCCGTTTAATATGAGGAGTAACAGCCTGTAACAACTGCGAATATGTTCCTTCGTCCATACGCAAATAATTAAACCAATCGTCTGGCTGAAGTCTTAATTCTTCTAAGAGATTGGTATGCGAAAATTGTGAGCGCTTAAGAAGCCATCCTTTTGCCCATTTTCTTTTAAGCTTCAGTCGCTCTTTCTTCCGCAATACCAACAGCAATCCTAATGCCATTAAAGCTTCTTCCTCCATTTAATTTGTTTGCTTATCGTATCTTTAAAAATTTTGAAATTTGCACTTGTTAGCACTGCCACCTAATTGAAATTCTTGGAAACAAGATGGCGGCAAAACGTGGTCAAGACGAATGGTGTTTGGGGCTTTTTCTTGCCCACGTTTTAGGTTCTTATCTCGACTAAAATGTGGTTTTTAAAACCACGGCAAAACTGATGGTGCATGGCGCCCTTAAAAACATACATAGGCTGGAAAGGGAAGTAGACAACGCTTCGATAGAACTGAACCTGATGTAGGGAAGGCCGCAATTTTTTCTTAGAAATTTACTGGAAATTTTTTCCTTAGAATTGTTATGCATTATTGGAGGTCGGCATCAGGGTTACTGTAGGTCACTAACATTTTTTATGAGCTTAGACTCGTAAATGAGCAAATAGCATTCATTTCTTCTTATAAATTTACACAAAATGTTTGGGGGAATTTTTATTCAGTCTGGTGGCCGACTTGAGTTGTTCTCAGATGCAATCATATAATGTGTGCCATTGTGTGCCTCCAAGGAAAAAATTTCCAGTAAATTTCTAAGAAAAAATTACGGCCTTCCCTACATCAGGTCCAGACATCGCTGATTTTATATTTGAGCGAGGCATTGCTGGCTGACCCTTTGGTTACATCTGCTCTTCAGTAGTAGCGCCTCTACAACACAACAAGGTAGGTACTAAGTCAAATTGCGTAGTACCTACATATTTTGTATATCCAAAGAAATCAACTGTAAATTAATGAATCACATGGAAAATTGACCAATTTTGTGGAAATATCAAGATTTTTTTTTCTTCAAAGTTTTCATTTTTTTTACCAAAATTTTACATTTTTTTTTCTTTTTGTAATTAATTTACATACTTTCAAAGTTAGGAAATCATTAAAATTTTAAGATTTGGGCGTCAAAGTTGCCTTTTAAAGTTTAAGTTTCATACTTTAAAAAAAAAATTTTATATGCATTTTATACACAATTTTCGAATAAACCAAATTGAAGCTATTCCTCCCACAATGCGTATTATATTGGTCTTTTGGTCACGAATTGATCGTAATTTCACGTATACCGCAAAACAGGGATACTTTGTACTGTGAAGGATACATTGATCATAAGCTGAAAATATATTCAAATGCCTCCTATTATTTGCAAAAACAAAACAAAAATCATAATGACACTACCGATAAGCCTGTACGCAAAAGGAAAATGGTACCAGTTCCTGCTGCTAAGGGCATCATGTTAGAGGAAATTGAAGAAAATATATATCTCCCTGCGAAACATAACAACCGAAACCGCTTCGGTGCCGAGAGAAACTCCTGAGTTTGAAAACGGACAAATTCTGCCAAGTCGTAATCGAATCGTTAATATTTATTCCGATGACTCCGACGAGCAATCGATGTACTCCGCTGATATTTCCTATATACAAAGTTCAAGGGTCGGTTGGAAGTCTGCTGATCAGCTACTTAATCAAATTTTGATATACGTTATTTAATATTTTTTAATAAAATATTTCTGATTATTGTTGTTCATTTATTTTCAATTACAATAGTATGTAATTGACGGATTAAATTCTCATCTAAAATCTGCTTGTGTATCGCATCTCAACGTTCTCAATACTTTTTGAATTACTAAAGAAATGTAAAATGCTTTTTTGCTTTTTTTTTCATTCATTATGGGTTTAATTTATTTGAATCTAAGATAAAAAAGAGAAGAAATTTAGAAAAGTCAAACTTATTTTATCCCAATAAATATCAAATAAAAAAAAATATGCACATGGTTAAGATTTAAGATCATGCCTATCTTGAAAAAACACCAATGTACATAAGAAAATACACAATACACTTCCTTAATAACGCAACTAATATATTGAACTCAATACGCTCGTAAGCCCACCTTTAAATGCTTCAACTGATATATACATATGTGACATACAGGAGAGTGAAACATTTTTTTTTAATTAAATGACAGGGGGACAGGTGACCCTATCCCAAAGCACGGAGACCAAAGCAGCCCATTGTGTTGTCCTGCTAAAAGGCCATTCACCAAAACCTTCCTGTCCTCTTATTGAACCGCATCAGGTCTTGGAGAGGCAGGTTTTTCAGCTCATCCACAGATAGGAGGGCAGACTCTAGAGTATTCAGACTGCTCCGGGCGAGGGCCGGACACGCACACAAAAGGTGTCTCGGGCTCTCCCTCTAGGCAGGACAGACACTCAGGGCTGTCAACAAATCCCATCCTTGTTAGATGAGCCTGAAGTGATCTGTGGCCGGTAATGATGCCAACCACAGTTCTACATGGTTTCCTTTCAAGTCCCATGAGAAAATCGCAGATATTCCCATTGGGCCCATCAAGAAGCAGTTTTGTACACCTGCAAGTATTCAGGTTCGCCCATCTCTGCTAATGCTTTCTACGAACATCCGCTTTAATGAGAGACCCGATACTCGAGGTGGCGACGCCTATGGCGGGTTCCGGTCCGAGGAACGGAGAAACAGAGCCAGCCCTAGCTAAAATGCCAGCCATCAATATGCCGAAGACTTCAGCCTGGAAGACAGTGGTGTGTCGTCTGCCAAGTGAGCACTATTCCAATATCAGGCTCAGGAAAGTAGACACCCGCCCCAGTTCTCTCATTAGTGAGAGAGAGGCATGTGTAAGCATGGGTCTAACAATCGAGGTGTATATCCAGTGCATGACCCTCGGTCTCATGCCCCGTGTGCAGCCAAATGTTCTCCTGCATTGCGCGAAGAACTTCGTAGCTGCATTAACTTTTTCCTCTACGTGCAATCCCCATGTCAGCTTCGAGTCGAGGAAGACTCCAAGATGCTTGACATGAGGAGAGAGTTGCAGAGTGTATCCAAAAAGCTTTGGAAGAACAAAGTACACAAGCTTACGTCTTCTGGAGAAGAGCACCAAACTGGTCTTTGTTGGGTTAACTGTCATGTCATGACGGGTGCATCAGTCCTCAACAAAGTTGAGGTCACATTGCATGAAGGCACACGTAGCAGTCATGCTGTACCTGGAAATGAGCAGAGGGATGTCATCCGCATACGCTTCACATGAGCACTGACATATAATAAGAATGGACTGAGCGTTCTGCTTCAAAAATGGCACAAATATTGAACAGGCTGTGAAAATCCGATTCATAATTTATTATTATTTGTCGATTGGAAACACTAAAGATGTTATAAAATAGTATTGCATTAAATTAAAATTTTTTAAGGAGTTAAACTTGTTTTAATTAACCCAAAAATTAATTTTTAATATCACTGAAAAATGTGCTCCTCTGCAGATTTGTTGTCAAATTTCATTGAGCTTGTAAGAGATAGACGTATATAAACAATATATTTGGCTGAATTTTTATGTCAATTCCAATGCATTCCAATTAATACAGCCGTACTGTTTCCAAAATTGGTTACAGTTCAGTGTACATTTTGAGCTTGAAAGAGACAAATAGATTTTAGCCAAAATTTGTGCCATTTTTGACTATAGGAATTAAATAGGATGGCTTAGTCAATTCTTATTATATGTCAGTGATCGTGAGTGAAACATTAGAAGAGTGCGAAACGAGATGAAACAAAACATATAGCTAAAACAATGCAGCTACAGCAGTACAAATTATTTACAGTGGCGTTATTCTACGCAACAGATATGGAAGATCTCTCATATGGAAAATCTCTCATCCAACAGAATTTATGTGTAAATATATAAATTTAATTCTAAAAAGAAACTAAATTCTAATTGTAGTAGCTAATTTTCTCATTTCTTATAATTTACAGAAACTTTATCTTTATTTTTCTTCTTTCTGTTTAGTATTCAAAACTCGATCTCTAGCATCTTTATATCTACTAATGTACAAAAAAATAAGATTATTAACTCTTGTGTTACAGTATCCTTAAATAAATATTTCTATTTCTATTTTCTTTACCATCCCAAAGAGTGATTTTGTCTATTTTCTTTACCATCCCAAAGAGTAAATTTGTTTATTAAAGCTTACTTAAAAAGTCTATGCTCAAAAATTTAAAAAATTGCATATTCGTACAAATTAAGTAAGAAACGTGGAGGGGCAAGGGTGTAGCAAATATGTCCGTATAAGTATTATTAAAGTCTACCTCCCGTCGTTTATTATATTGGCAAAAAAAAAAAAAAACAAATCCGCATAGAACTCATGAATAAATTTTTGCAGAACGTATTCAAATCGATATATGTATTCCTGTAATCCATGACCTTCCTCCTTCCATATGGCGTTATACACTTCCCTGAAATATCATATCATTTCCTAAACCCTTTTGTATGGTTTCAACTTTATTCCTCGAAAAGACATATAGTACCTACATGGAATATATGGAAATGCGCACTGAAGTTGCAAAGCGTCTGATTGAGGGTATAGAGAGTGGCGAGGAGGTACATATGGATGGCTGTAGAACGTAGGTGTAATAGGATGAATAGATAGGAACTTTACATAAAAATATCGAATATCTTGAACATATGCCTTACCCACATCATTCATATTATACTGATATACCTATATCTACCAGGTGATATATAATACATGGTCACACCTAGGGTATTGTGTTTAAGCCGAGAGTGTTACTCTGTAAATAAATAATAATAAAAAAATTAAATTAAAAAAAAAAATAATAAACACAGAAGCCTTTAGCCCGGAACTCGTCAAATAAAAGTGAAACCAGGCCATACGGTCAGCTCGATATGGGAAATGTTTCATAATTTATCAAACTTAGCAATCTCTTGCCGTAATTAAATTCGCATTTCTCCTAATATCATTGTCTCTTGGGGGATTTTCATTCATTTATAATTAAGTTCTGCAATTTCACACGCCCCACCGCCACCGCCGCCGCCTTCTAGTAATTGTATAAAGAGACTACCAGTGTCCACATCCACACGATAATTACTTGATGTGCTAAATGATGGAACCACTGGAATTTCCTGTCCACAACAGAACTACACTTTATTTTTACCTTTGCTGATGCTTGCTGAGCTCTATGTATCTTTTCGGAGGAGAATTTATCGCGTCAAGTAATCTTTTTAGTTCAACTTAACAAACTCAAACCGGTTTTTGAAGGCGCTGTTTCGACCTCGATCGCATCCTTTTAAGATATTTTAAGATTTTGTTTGGTTTTTTTTTTGTTTTTTTTTAAACCTTCGCAGTATAACAACAACAAAAACTCCTAAGCATGCCGAAACGTATGTAGAACGCATGAGTTTAGCATTGAACAAGTTTTAGGTTTACTTTAAGGAATAAAAACCTTCCATTTTGAGGGCACACTCAAGCTTCTCCATATTCAGCTGTTGTTCTTTGGCCACAAAATGAAAAGGGCTCTATGGGTTTCTTTTATTCCTCTGTTGTTGCTGTTGGGCCCGTCGGGCGTTCTTGTGCCATAAAAAAAAAATGTAAAATGAATCCCATGATGATGATGATGCTGGTTTCATTATTTTTATGTTTTGTGGTTGGTATGGTAATTTTATCTTGGTTTTGAGTTGCGCTTTGTATTGCCCACCATCCATCCAGTTTAAGACCATAAAGGCGTATTATAATAGTTAGGTTCGCGTTCACGTTCATATTCAGTTCACCCGATCCCAGGCAGGAGTATTGAAAACAAACAGCTCCAGATCACAATCGATTTCGTCTTATATTAACACTTGAGTTGGCTGCTCTTGATGGGATGAAAAGAGAATCTCCAGCGTTTGGCTTGACGTTAGTTAGGTAGGTATAGGGTGTATAGGTCTAGGTATATATAAGTACCGTGTATAACCTAAGCAAAGATCGAATTCAATGTCCTCCGTGTGAAAAGTAAATTCCCAACACCATTTAACCGCGTGCTAATTTTTTTTCTCTGCTATTTTATATGCGGCTGTTGAATTACGAACCAGACTCTATGTTATGTTGGTATACATATATGTATATATAGAAGAGAAGGGATTAGGTCGAGAGGGACGCAAACCACATTGTGACACTCCTCTTATGAATAATGGTGATGAGAAGGGCCTGCATTGCAACATTGTTTTACTTTGTCGATTTATTACGAGTGCGCTTACAAAAAAAAAATTGTTTTTCCTTTGTGATTTTTAAATGAAAAGTTCACAGTAAAATTTTTGATTGTTGCTATAATCATTCTCATTATGTACTCTCGGCTGGCCGTTCTTCTTGAAGTTTGGGACTTACGTACATGCGGAGAACGCCTTCTCAGCATTTCATCTAGTTAGAGTAAAATTTCTGGGATTTTATTACTTAATTGAATTGAGCACTTAAATTTTTTTGTTTTTTGGTTTATCATTTATGAGTTCTGTTAAGGATATCAAAATTAAATTCAGTATAGGAGGAGAGAAGGAGTGGATGTCGAGTGCAGAATTGTTCTTTTCTTTTAATAAATTATAATCATATCAAATTAATGTTTGGTTTTGTTTTTATCTTTACATATACCTAGCCATCTTGAATTCATCAAAAAATATATTAAGATTTATTAGATATCTAATTGTCCCCAAGGTTACGAAAAATGCGCTCCTGATTTCCATAAATCTCAACCAAACTTTTGTCTTAGAGATAATCTTATATGAAAGTCTCATTTCTAAGTAAATTTGATTTTCTTAAATTAATTTTCACAAGGGCGAATTTTGATTTATTCAACATCCAGACATTTGTTTATGTTGTAAGTAGTGATGGGGAAAATTAGTCGATGTTTTTATAACCGATATTTTTAGTCAATTATTTTCGTGCGATTTTTCTTACACATCGATTAATTTATCTTCGATTTTTGTATTTTTTTTAATATTAAAAAAAAAATTCATAATTTTTCTGATTCCTATTTCCCAGTTTCATATTTTCATGGCAGCACTTATATTTACCATCATCAAAACGACGGTTGCTGTTTTAGAAGCGCTGTAGGTATTGTGTGCAGGCATGAACAAAAAAAAAAAAAAAACTACAGCCGCAATAGTTTTTGAAAAATTGTAATAACATGTTTTTCTGCTGTTTGTGCATCTAGGAATTGTGAAAAATTGTGTGTTATCATGGTGTTATCAAGATTATTAATATCTTTATTAAATTTGGCAGCCTTTATGCTGTGTTTTGAGAAATAGAACGTTTTAGGAATTTTGAAAAATTATTGAATAGATGTGATCAGGGATCGTAAATAACTGTTATTTTTGGCAATCAGTTAAAAAAGCGCCATTAAGACTGAATGGTATACTTGAAACGTAATGGAAAATTGTTAATAATTGCCAGAGCTGGGCACAAGACCGTTAATCGTTAATTAACGAAGTTAACTTTTCGTGTAACGGATTAACTTTTAAGAATATTAACGGACTCTTTAACTTCCGTTAACTTTGCATATGTCCGTTAACCGTTAATTGGGTACCTACCAATTTATGACGAAACTGACAACACGCCGCGAAGATCATGTATGTGGCTATGCGTAGTTTCTGTGCATAGAAGCTATCACGCAAGAAGACATCACGCTTTAAGCTCAAGCATATCTCGGATCACTCCTACCGACAAATTCCAGCAACTGTATTTAAATTAATGAATATCAAGGCTAGGGGTCTTATGAATTGCACAGCTTTAGGTAATGTCTTATTAAATGGCATAGATAAAAGGTTTGGAGCTTCTGGACGATAAACAACGCCAATTTGCTGCGGCTTTTCACAAGTGATTTCCAGTATTTTGATTTACCCGTAATTTTAATTTGATTCCGAAATATTTATTATAACAAACTAAGATTTATGTACTGTTTTCATATTTATTTTCCATGTCCTACCTAAACTTCCCCAACCAAAACATTTTTTATAAGCAAGGGTATTATACCCTAGGCACAGAATGATCATTGATCTAATTACGTAATTAATTGAATGATGATTGCTTGGTAAAGCAAGCACACGATATCTTGACGGTAATTCGATTTTACAGATGACAGTTCTCAATTTTTTAAATTAAAAACTGTGAATTGTAAAGTAATAGGAGAAAAATTTAATCGAGCCTTGTATTGGATATATAATGTGAGAAAGTTTTTCAGTAATTCGCTTTGGAAAATATTCAAAATTTACCTTGAAAAATATGATAGCTAAAAGTGATGGCTTGAAAATCAGCTGATTTTTAGAATAATTTGCAATTCCTCACCGCTGAAAGCGCACTTATTGACATAAGGAATGACAAGTAATGTATAATTGCAAACGAATGAGCTTGTGGAGGCGTAATTGGTGCAATGACGAAGCGAATGATCATTGCGCCAAGGATTTAATAACACACGAGCTATGCAATGGTCATTGCTCCGCGAATATACTTTCTCATTTCACTAGTCCAATACTATAAAGATTACAATTACTATTAGGAGTTAACGATTAACGATTAATGTTAACTTCCGTTAAATTTTCCATAAAGTAACGCTTTAACGTTTAACGAAGTTAACTTTTTTAGTAACGGATTAACGATTAACGAAGTTAATGTTTTCATTAACGGTGCCCAGCACTGATAATTGCTAAAAAACTTTTAAGTTTCAAAGTTTCAATCAATTTTTTTATTTTAAAGTTAATTATAACTGTTCCGAAGACTGAAATAAATAAAAGTCTTCGGTAACAGTTATAATTAACTTTAAAATAAAACAGAAATTATTGAAACTCTTATTATTTATTTATTAATTATTTAATACACTTCAAAATAGGGGCCTTTAAGCTTATTTGGCGATGTGAAAATAATTTGTTGTATCGACTTACTCGAGCACCGCCTGTCGTGATGTTTTTTATCCGAAACTGTGCGAATGTGCAGCAGTTTACCTTCTTTTTATATTTCCTCGGGCAAAAAATAATCATCTTTATAGGATGTATAACAACAAATCTACGCTATGTTTTGTAAAAACCTAGCATATTTCTTTAATCGCTCATAACTCCGAAACGGTTGCGATACCTCTGAGCCGCCATCTAATTTTTTGTTGTCTATGTAAGTACTATCACCTCCTTTTCTTTTGACCACTCTGAGACGGAAACAGTCTGTATAATAGGTATCCTGATTGACCCACCGATGATTGGCCACGTAGTTAAGTTATGAGAACTGGAGTTAACTTAATATGATTTCATTTGTGGATTTGCGTGGATCAATCACTTGGCTGTGAATTCGTCACTATTTTCTAATTTTCCTAATATGCGGATATCCGGATACCCGGATACCTTTAATATCGTTTTTTTTTTTTTGCTTTTTCTTGTTCAGGGCAAACAAAGTTGCTTTCTACGCTATCGTCAATCGCTCAAAGCGTTACTTCAAAACGCTTTCCAAGTCACTATAGCGAATTGCTCTGAAAAGCTCATTTTACATAGGAGAAACGACTAAATTTAGTCGATTCATCCATATTTTTTTGGCGATTTTTTTTAGTCGTCGATTTTTTTCTGCAATTAGTTGCATTAGTCGATTCATCGATACGCTTTCAAATTTTCCCCATCACTAGTTGTAAGTAGGTATAACCTAAAATTTTATGCGCTTTTTGTGAAAACGATTGTTTTTTAAGGGTTTTTATGTTTGACAAGTTTGTTGTTAGGTAGGTTCTAATCGATCGCATGCAATATTATTATTTACTAATAGGAAGGACTGGGGTGATGTACCTACATAGTTACAGTTGTTGAAAATCAAAAATAAACCATGAATCTTCGCATTAAACAATTTTGTTATTTATTTTTAATGTACCGCTGTACCGCTGTCATATTAAACACGAGTATATGCTATGAGAAGCCCATAGCCTATCCATCTGATTTTGTAATCAGTTCATATGCGAGGCTCTGCTTCATTTTCATGATATTCGTATTGTTCCGTGTATGGCTTTGCTTCGTTATTCAAAACATAATATTTCCGGTATAGTTAACAAGCTTTATTTCACTCTGCTGTTTACGTTTATAGTAAACTCATAAACAATTACCAATTAGTTCCATGTACTTTAATTATCACTAGCTACTTCAAATTATCGCAATACAATTAGACCACTTTCGCCTATTTATACTTTCACTTGTTTTCAGTTCAATGCCTAAGACAAAATTTGCGCTGACAAGTAGGGTAACTACACTAGTATCCGGACAGCTCCAGTATTCGGACACTTTTCATTTTATTTAATAAAAATAAGAAAAGTACACGCATTAGTCTTAGAACTCCGTTCGAATTTTGTTTATTTGTTCTTATTAGATGCACATCCAATATTTGGGTAACACACGTGTTGTTTATGAGAAACACGTGCTTTATGTAAAGTGCAATTAGTGCATTAGACATCAGAGAAAGTGAGATAAAATTATTAAGTACCTATTGGTTTATTTAGTTTAACTATCTTTGTATTGGTTGAATATTGTATTTTATTAGTATTAAATAAAAAATATGAAATATTTTTTATTAAATTCATAAAATTTTTGGATGTCCGGTAGCTAAAACAGAAAAAAACAATTTTGTTTAGTTTCAGGACAGGCTGTCCGGACACTGAAAGTATACTTCAAAAGAGATTGTTTCCTGCATACCTACTCTCTAACACAGGGGTGGGCAAACTTAATATTGGTATGATCGACATAATTTTTCTTATTTATGCGCGATCGACTTCGAAAAATGGGTTAAATTAAAAACAAATAAAAATTGAATTTAGGTTTTTATTGATAATAATATATTAAAGACGTATTTACTATTGTATTTACTATTTTGTGCAATGTATTTTATTGATAAATATTTCGGATTAATTTTTTTGATATAGAAGTGTGACATTTCATTTTATCAACAAGTCTTGCAAAGTTAGGTTTGTAATCAACAGTAATCTATTCGATTGTGCATAGATGTCATTAAGTGATCACCAGTCAGAAAACTGCTAAACTGCGATTTGATGTTTTTCATTTGAGAAAACGCTGCTTACATAAAGGGTTTTCCAATAAGAGGTGTTATTTAATTAGCCCGCTATTTCGGTAGATGTCACTTTTGGAGCTGTCATTTTTTGACATTTGACAAGTAGAAACTACGCCATTAATAAAAATGGAACGATACACGATTCAACAACGCATTGAAATTATTAAAATTCACTATAAAAATGGTGAAAAAGTGGCAGAGACGGTTCGTAAAACTCGAACATTTTTGGGTCGTCGTGTAGCACCTTGTCGGACCGCAATACAGAAATTGGTAGAAAAATTCGAGCTGTCGGGACAAGTTAGTGATGTGAAGAATAAAACCCGTGCACGTCGCTCAAGAACAGCCGAGAATATTGCTGCTGTGCCGAAAGTGTTGAAGAAAACCCAGGTTTGTCCATTCCTCGTCGTTCTTTGGAATTAGGCATTCCACAAACGTCATTACACCGTATTTTGCATAAAGATTTGGGTCTTAAGGCTTATAAGGTTCAGTTAACACAAGAACTCAAGCCGGCCGATCATCAACAACGTCGAGTCTTTGCTGATTGGGTCCTTGAAATGCATGAAAATGATCCGGAATTCCATCGAAAACTCATCTTGAGTGATGAGGCCCATTTCCACCTCGATGGCTTCGTCAACAAGCAAAATTGTCGCATCTGGGGCTCGGAAAACCCAAGAGTTATTGTTGAAAAGCCTATCCTCAACGTGTGACTGTTTGGTGCGGTTTATGGTCCCGCGGGGTCATTGGACCTCACTTTTTCGAAAATGAAGCTGGAGCAACAGTTACGGTGAATGGATTGCGCTATCGATAGATGATTAATTATTTTTTATGGCCGGAATTGGATGGTATTGATCTGGACAACGTTTACTTTCAACAAGACGGCTCTATGTGCCATACAAGCAACGAAACCATTGATCTTTTACAGGAAAAGTTTCCGGACCGTGTTATCTCTCGAAGAGGTGATCACAATTGGCCACCGAGATCTTGTGACTTAACACCTTGCGACTTCTTCCTTTGGGGCCACGTGAAAGAGAAGGTCTACGCCAACAGCCCAGCGTCGATTCAAGACCTCAAAGATGGAATTAGTGAGGCTATCGAGGACATAGGGCAGCCACTTTGCGATTTGGTTATGAAAAATTTCATGAAAAGGATATTGTCCTATAGGCGTGGTCGTGGTGGTCATTCGGCTGATGTTATTTTCCATTATTAACGGCATACCTTCCTCTTTATAATGAAATAAAGATTCGATCATTTATATCCAAAAATGGCATTTTTCTTTGAATATCAAAATAAAACCTCTTATTGGAAAACCCTTTACAAACAAAATTTTTTCAGCATATTAAGCATAAATGGTATAAATCAAATAAAAAATAATATCAAGCATTGAAAATTGGTTTTTACAAGCTTTAAAGCTGGAAATAACAAGCGAAAGACAAGTAGCGACATTTCTTTTATAAGACGTAAATGATTCTAGACACATCCCACTCGTCTTCACTTCTAGATGCTTTTTTTGCTACTTATGTGAGTCGAATTTTATTTTATGAACAAATTTCTCTTCCACGGATATCTGATCAATATGTAAATAAGCAATGCTGCAGTTGTTATTCAATTTATGGACTGCCATCTATTGCTTATTAAGAAAATCGAACCACGATGTAGAATCTGTTGGTTCTTATCCCAAATATTTTCGGATTGTCATCTTTGCTTGTATGTAGTAAAAACATTTATATTTTTTTTACTGTACAGAGTCCATTGAGATCTTTTGTTTTGCTTCCGTGGATATAGAGGAGGAGCATTATAGGAGTGGGGATTGGTAATCGGAGGTTTTAGAAAATGGGAAAGAGGGCTAGATATGGAAAGGACCAGGACAAAGGTCAGTTGGGATTGGAATTCAAAATGCCTGAGCTGATAGACCTGCATGTTTACCACTGGGTAAGAAATATATTTGACTTACTCATCTAACTCTTATTTTTATCGTTATACTAAAGGCATGGGGAATAGATGTCTTAGGGTGGTGTCAACTTTACATTACTCTGACTAAATGTTATGAATACAATCCCGAATAAGGTAGATAGTGTACTAAAAATAATTACATCCGCGGATGATGTGATAATTATGATATCAGGGATATTTCCTTCCGTAAGCAGCAAGATTATAAAAATCGCTTCTGTAGTATATAGTCAAAACAATGTGACCTCAGTGTGAATCTAAGCAAAACAAAAGCTGAATGCTATTAACCACAAACAGAATGTGCCGAACTTTGTTCTATATAAACTAAATGATCAAATATTTTATTTTCTTAATCTGTAAATAGAACATGGAAAAACGGGCTGAGGACACTTGAATAGCTTTCTGTGCCTGCAAAATAATATCTAAAATTGTAAATGTGAATCTTAATCTACTTATTCTGATCTCTAGATCCAATATCAGGCAATGTAGTGCAATAGACGTTAAGGTTGGCTGTTAAATTGCAAACCCAGATCGCCATAGCAATATCCCTAAGTTATTGCCAAACGGTACGGCTGAAAATGATGGCCAGGATTAAATATAAAAAAGTATAAAAAGGTCGAAGCAATAGTATTCCTCCCTTAGGATCTTTTGAAACACAATATTACCAACGTCACCAGTGCTTACATTACACCAAATGAAGAAGACGTGGTAGTAAACGGTGACTCCAAATCTACTGGACCAGTAATGTTTTTTTCCCTTCTCAAAATAATCAATGAACATGATTCCTTTTACGACCCAAAAAACTGACACCATCGCCATTCCAGAAGATGGTTTTATTTCCAATGTATAGAGATGAATTCACGTTTCATCCATGGTACCCAGGCAAGGCGTCAAAGGAAATCTGTTGGATTCTTCTTAGACATAGTCGGCAGGTATTCATCAACGATTTCGCTTTGCTCTTCAAACGCCACTCTGCACAATTTATTTTTTTTCATACACAATTATCCATTAAAAATTAAACGATACCAGCAATTTCTGCTAACTCGGGTACCCCTTCACTCATCTGTCATGAAAAACCATAGCGTCACTTTATCGATGACAGCTGTTGACGGAGCTCCAGCAATTGGAGCGCCATCGATGCATGTTCTGCCACGCTTAAGCTCGTTTACAAAAAATGAAAAAAGAAAAAATATTTGTCAAAACAATTAATCAATTTCCCTTGTGATACCCAAAACGATAACTTAAAACCCATCGAAACGATTAATTTTATGTGACAAATTTCAACAAAACTAAAATGGCAGGTTTATGTCACCTACAAAACTTAATAAAATCTCTACAAGTCTATGTAACTCGTAAGCAAAGCTAGATCAGCTTAAAAATCCACAAATGCATCCATAAATGCATTTTTCGTTTGACCCAATCGATTCTCGACCACAGTATTGAATCAAAGGCATTTACAGCTGCCGTTTAATTCTCCTACTCACTTCAATGATCCCCTGATAATAGCGTTCCTCGTCGTATTTAGAAGCAATAAATTATGGTCTGCTTGTTGCATTCGAATGCTCCTGGGTAACTATATGCTTCCCCTAATCTGATCACCTCAGAATTATTCAAATACTAAATAGCTTCAGCACGCTGCTTCTGCGCAGTCCTCGGTATATCTATATCGGGTCGAGTGTAGCATCATCAAACAGCAAACGAACGAACCAAATCCGAATAAGCAATCGGCTTACAAGCAAGTTCCTATTTAGATCCGCAGACTTTATAAGTCAAACCGAATCTTGTTGAGATTTAAAGAGAGAAGAAAGTCGTGGTCCATGCAAAGATATGAAAATTGGAATGGTCCAGGCACTGTGCGACTGCACAGCGCACGATGGTTGTGAAAATTCATTGATATGCGGTATCCATCCGTCCGTATGCATAAGCTTCTCTCTAAAAAACAAAATAAAGATAAAAAAAAAAATGAAAAACGAAAAACTGATCCCCGATAAAAGGCGGGAAACTATGAAATCAGATTAAAAAAATAGCCGCTAGGGGAAAAAGTGATCCTCAACCTCTCTTGTGACCATGATACTTGTGATGAAATTGGTGGAAAATTAGCGTGAAAAGTCTCACGTGAAATGCAAAATACTTCGTAAATGGCCGATTGTCACGACTTTCTATTGTTTTCCAGACTTATAGTCACCCAAACGATTTGTAGATTTGCATCTTTGGCATTCGGAATACAAAGCGGATCACGTGTCGTATCGATCTTTTATGGTTCTAGTTCGTATTTCAGATTGATTTTTCCTTGCGCGCGGATAGGATAAATGAAGACATCGATTTGACCTAGTTATGAAAACTTGGAGAAAATTTTTCGTGATAGAAATTTTGATTTTTTTTTTTTTTTTTTTTACTAGAGTTATGACGGCAGAAAAAATTACTTTTTGCATTTCTTGAATTGCAACGTGATAAGTAATTTGATAAGTAATCGTGGAGATCTTATGCCTAAGGATGAAACCGTCTTGATGAAGATTTTGTTCATAACGAAACAATTTTTCGATTTTCTTGGTCAGATAAAATTGGGTTAAGTTAAGCTAAAGGGGCTATGTTGGAATAAGTTCCGTTAGTTTCACTTGAATCACCCAATGGATCCATTGTGCTTAGTATATTTATGGATACCATTCGTTGGTATCTACTGCTCCTTATAGCTATCCTGCTTTCCTAAGAAATTTCAGAATGAACTGATTCGATTTCTTCGGGAATCGTTCGGTTTAGACAGAAATCATTTATGTTGATACCTAGCCTTTTTGTATGGTTTCCTAAGGTCTGTTAAAACCCGTACAAGGTCTCTGGTATCCTTTCCTGTTCCTAAAGTCTAACTCTGTTTTCTTTTTGTTATAAACTGGCCATATTTCTCTTGCTACGCGACATTTGACCCTATATATGTATAGTCGACTGTATAAAGGTGTCCTTCTTACAGCCTGCACATATTCGGCTGCTACGGTGGTGTCCATTGCGGAGTTCTTTTTGACCAGTTAATTTGACCAATCCCAACTATGTTCCTGTATCCCGGTACCGAAGTCAATCTTCTAATGCATCTACATACAGGGTGTCCCGTAAGTGGTGTCATATCCGAAGGCTACGGATAGGTCATGCTTAGACGAGGGGAAAGAATATAACGGTTTCAGAGGTAGGGGACTTTAAGATATTTCGTTCGGTATGTTTTCATATTCACCCTGTAACTTCTGAACGTTACACTTCGTTGGACCTTTCCAGTAGTCTATAAAGTTTTCCTCTCCTATCCTCCGTTTTGAAGTTAAGGATCAACAAAGCTGAAATTTCGGAATTATAACTCGTTGTTTTTTATTTAACTACTATTTTTATCAAAAAACATGTCATCACTACCAATTTTTCATATTAGATTTAAGAAGCCGAAAATCTTAGCTTTAAAATGACCTATCCCACTCCGTACCGCAAATGTAACCCTTACTGCGTTTTTTTGCACTTTTTCTTAAGTATATCCAGCGAAAATGAGTGAAAAAGGTCATTTTCAAAAGATAATTGCATACTTTCTGGCACTTATTGAGTTTTTCAGCCATTTCAGCTATAGATGCTTCAGAAAAAGTGTTAAAAATGCAGGGTTACATTTTCGTTACGGAATGTGATAGGTTATTTTAAAGCTAAGATTTTGGGCTTCTTAAATCCAATATGAAAAATTGATATTCATAACGTATTTTTTGATAAAAATAGTAGTTAAATAAAAAAAACGAGTAAAAATTCCGAAATATAACTTTGTTGAGACATACATAACTTCAAAATGGAGAAGAAGATGCAAAAAAAAAAAAATTATAGACCTTTGGAAAGGTCCAACGATTTTCTATCTACCCAAGGTTAAACCATCATCATAGGGTGTAACTTTAAGATGTCACAGGGTGATCTATAAAAACATACCCAAATATCTTTAAGTAGCGTTATCCGAGGCTGTCTTTGTATAGTTTCACTAATTTTGATTTTACCATTACAACAGCTTAATGGTCATCTATTAGTATATATTCGAATGTTCTTATCGAATTCCTGTCCAAAGACTGGTATTACTTAAGTGCATACTAAAATGGATAAAGACTTGCAAGAAAATTCGAAAAAATATCAACATTATTTTTTGTGTACGTTGAGTGTTGCCAGTGTTCTGCAATAATAACAATAATAGCAAATTTGAAATTCGAAATGCGTTTGATCGAAAGATTTAACAAGGGAAGAGATGACCCTGCTGTGGAAGACTGTGTCGTTATCAATCAACTATGAACTCAATAAATGAAAGAAGACAAAAATTAAAAAAAGCAGAAATTTTAAAACTTCGAACAAGCTGAGAAAGAAGAATAAACTAAGAAAATAAAATTTAAACGTAAAGCAAATTTTTTATTATTTTACACAACAAAAGAACTGTAATAATATTAAAAATCAATCGAAAATTACAGTATAAATAAAAAAATAAAAAATGTCCAATTCATTGCCGAGTCGAAGATATCGTGGCGAACATAACTGATACCGAATGACATTTAATTCCTTATTTAATTTAATAATCACCAGAGCAACGGTATTTTAAACGTGATTTAAACTTACCG
Organism: Dioctria rufipes; assembly: GCA_963924295.1. NCBI lineage: Eukaryota > Metazoa > Arthropoda > Insecta > Diptera > Asilidae > Dioctria > Dioctria rufipes. The sequence continues at coordinate 329,575,643 of OZ002740.1, read as the reverse complement.
AGGGAACCGGCACCTTGAATGGCCGCAGGCAGGCAGCTCATTCCAGTTTGAACGAAGTAAGAGCGCTCCATAATGGTCCTATGAAAACGTGGAATGAGCAGATTATGATTTCGAGATGTATTTAAAAACTGCAATTGATCATACAGATAACGTGGGGTCCTAGAGTGCGTCAGAATATACAAAAAGACCAACATCCTCATCACACGATGATCATCTAGGGAGCATCCCTTCAAGTGAGATCTCAAGTGTTGGACGTGATCAAAGCGTCGAAGCCCGGAAATAAAACGGATCCAGTCGTTAAGTGACGTTTAGCATGTGAGAGCATGAGCTATCGAGCTTGGGAAAAATTAAGGTTCCCAAATTAAAATAAGGAAGGAGAAGTGTTTTGACTAGTCTCGTACGAATATCTCTCGATAAGATATCAGGTGATAACCATCAGAGCTGATGAAGGCCTCCATATATTTTCCTCAGCATGAAGATTGATATGGTAGCAACACCTCCTAGTATAGTTGATTACTACTCCCAGATTCTTGACGCGCTGCACTAGAGAGAGAGCAGAACCATTCATCATAACTCCAGGAAAGTCTCTGATGTTAGAAATCGCGTTTTTATGAAGAACCATATATTGAGACTCACCCGCATTTAGCAAGAGTTGATTTCTCATTGACCAATGGTATATCCGGTTGAGGTCATCGTTAATGCGTGCTAGGCAATCCTCCATCAGTCCAATTGGTCTACTGAGATAAAGCTGCACATCGTCAGCATACAAGTGAATTTTCACGTCTTCAACAATATCAGGAAGATCATTAATACTGAATAATAGAGGTCCCAATATATAACCTTGTAGAACCCCACACAGGACAGGTAGAAGGCTAGAAAGAACATCATTCACTTTAATTTGCTGACATCTGTCCCGTAAAAAACTACATAGCAATTCAGTAGCCGAAGACGAAAAACCAAAGTGAGCAGATAACTTAGACAGCAGAATTTGATGATTTACGCTATCAAAAGCAGTAGAAAAATCGAGTAATACCAGGACACCTATATTGTTATTATCAAGAGCTAATCGCAGATCATTAGTAAGGTGACCAAAAAATGTGTATGTATTGAAGAAATAGCATAGATCGCTGGCATTTCTTTTTTTTTTTTAACTCTCGATCATTTTTCTCATGAACGATGAGACGTGGATTTATCAGTATAACCATACCCAGAAAAGGCAAAATTCAGTCTAAACAGTGTTGAAAAGAAGACTATGGGTAGAAAAAAAATCCAAATATGAAAGAGCGACCGCAAAGTGATGGCAACTGTTTTCTGAGATTCCAAAAGAGTTATTCTGTGGTTGATTTTCTGGAAAGGAAGAAGACGATCGCAGTATCTTATTAGACTGAAGTATTAAAGAAATTGAAGACGGCTTTGTCAAAAGAAACTGCTCGGAAAACTTCACCAACGAACTTTACCAGGAATCTACAGCGATAATTTTTCATATCGAATTCGAGGAATGTCGATTGAATTTCACTAGGAAATTTTGATTCACGCGTCTAAATCTGCCTCGTGACATTTTTTTTTTGTAATTTTTCAAATTAAAAGGACACCCTAAACTGATGCCAGGAACGTTATTCTGATATGGTTCAGGAAAAAGGATCCTGTCTTCTACAGAGAAAGTCCGAAAACAAGGCAACTTCGCTTACAAAAGTATTTTGATGTAGGAAATTAAAAATTTACGAATGTGTGCTTTAATTAGGTAGCTCGGAAACTTTTTCAGTTTCCCTCGCAGATCATTTTCTTTATCAACTCATTTTCACACTTGGGACTTGAAAAGTATAGAAAGAGAGAGAGAGAAAATCAGAATACTTCACCTTACAGAGCCATGTTAGTCCCCCTTCTTCCCGTCCACTAGAATTTTCCAACGCCTGTAGTCTTTGTCCTCATTTATCTTCAGCGTCTTCCTAATTAACCATCTTGACATGAGCAGGTTTACCCACTTCAAACGTCAATTCGGCCTTGAATTCAATTCAACACCGAACAGTTCTTCAATTATTTAAGAGTTAAAAATAATTCCTTTTTTTTTCTCATTTTTCACATCCTACTTGATGGGTTGCAGCATTTTGATATTTAAACTGTTTTTTGTTGACTAGGACTTTTCATAAGCAAAGCATTCTATAGAGATATCCTGGTGATATTGTACGGTAATATAGCTGCTTGAAATCTCGGTGAAATGATTCCTGCATCATGTTCTTCCGAAGTTCTATTAATAAACCGTGATTGCAGTGCGATTTTTTCTTTTTAATCAACTCGATTCTATTCAGTTGATGCCGTTGTCTCAGCTACAATATATGTATTAGGTTCATAGCCGCTTCCATTACATTTCATCAATCATTGTACCAATCTCAGCAACTTCCAACATTCCAACCAGACTTTTAATGTGCATAGCTTAAGCTTTTGAGAGCCTCGAAAGTCTCATTCAGTTCATACGGCATCTTTTTCCGGTAATTCCCATGGATGCTGCTGATGTCTGCGAAAAAAAAAATGTCTCTCCTTAGGCTGTAGGTTTGTTGACTATGCCGACTTGAAAGCGTCTGCTTTTAGTTAATTCATTACTACCACCTTATACTGTCCTTTCATGCGAAAGACTTCTCATCTCCCTTGGTGCTTCTTTTCATCCGAAACATCAATTTTATTATTTATTCATAACATCCGTATTGAAAGGATTGAGAGACAAATTGAATATTCAATCAGGTTTGAAACTGAGTTACTACACATATCCAAGGAAGTTTTCCTTTACGACAATACAAAAGTACATACTGAACCAGGAAAGGCCGATATTATGTGGAGCTCCCTTAAATTGCATTCCTGACGACTGCTCACTGAATAATAGTAGTTCATTGAGAGACTCACGGAACAAAAATCCATAAACGATGGAAGTTTCTCATTTATATGATGTTAAACAGCCTGCCCTTCTACTGGGCTATATGGTCCGTAGCATGTACTATATATACTTATACATATGCTTTATGTGCATATGTATGGCCGTATGTATTGGACAAAAATGGGTTCGAAAGGATAAACGCGAGTAGCTTGTGTCAACATAGACGACAACCATGGGGCTTCCAGACAAGGATAATTGTATTTGCTTTAGAAAAATACAAGAGACAAGTTGGCTTTAAACCTCATGCATTTGTGGAGGTGTAGGGTGGGATGTTTGGAGGCTGAAATGGTTTCCATCCTGGTGGCAACAAAAATGCTAATATACATAGGAAGGAACGTAATTTTTATTTTCATTTTTATTTTGTAATTCGCTCGCATAACAGTTTTGGGTTGTGTACACATATGGGAGCGATCTGAAATTTATTTCTAAGCATAGAAAAGCTTTTAGAGGAAACTTTCCATTTGGTTATGTTTACGGGAATAAGTGCTCGAAAGTAACATTTTTTTTTTTTTTTTTTTTTTTTGCTGAGTAATGGTAATGTACGAATGTTGTTTTTATGTTTTTTAGGGATCATTACCTCAAAAAGAAAAAAAAACGGAACTCTTATAAGATCACTTGTGTCCGTCTGTCTGTAGCAGGCGTTTTTCGCGGAAATGATGAGACGTAGAAATTTGAAATTTGCCAAAATGTTACGGATAAGGATTATTAAATACAGTGCAGTCTCGATTTTTGCAACCTTCGCGTTCGTTTCGTTATTATTCGATTTTTGCAACAACAAATATTTTTATCTCGATTTTTACAACTATTTGCAAATTTCTTGTTAAATTTTAAAAAGAACCCTTATGAATGCAAATTGTATGGTACATATTCATACACAGAAGCTCCACCCGCGAATTTCCTCCATGAAACTATCTAGTTCCAATAAGTCAATTGGAGCTGTTGTTCAAATTAGGCTGATGTAATATTTTCCGTAATTTCAGTAGTTTGAGTAAATGAAATTCAGTTTCAATATAGAATGCCTGACACAGTTTTATTGAATCTCAAAACTGAATTTTAGATTGTCCATTGGCGAAGAGGTAGAAGACCTACTTAAGGTTATTACTCTAAAGATTTAATATTATGTTGTTAGTAAAAATGAACTTTAAATTTAAGAGATTAACAGACGCATATAATCTTGACATTTTACGTTTCACAAACCCTCCTTTTTTTCTATACGCGAAATAAATTTTTCCATCTAGAACAAGAATTAAACTGAAAAATTGGAAAGGCTCTCTGATTTATTTCAGCAAAACTGAATTCCAGAAAACTGTGAAATGGCCCATTTATTACGTGTATTTTCTTAAATTTATTAATCTGAATTTCTGAAATTCAGTAAACTGAAATTACACAAAAACGACATCACCTATACTCTAGGCAGATGAACAAAATCAATTTATTATTCATTCGTAATTAATTTTTTTAAAAATCTAGTTACCCAAGATTTTGTGAATTTTCAAAAATCACTTTAGGTCTGTTCGCGTACTTTTTCAAGTAAAAACATGATAAACGTCAAAATGTATGATAAAGAGAGACATTGAGAGTGAAACTCACAAAGTACGCGAACGGCTTCGAGTAAAAACTTGCAAATATTTGGGATCTGTAATAACGACGTGAAATTTTCCTAGCACATAGTACAATAAACAAATTTAATTTACAACTTTGAATACGTTGAAATGTTCTTGGAGAACATTCTACTTCTACTGGAGGAGGAGTAACAGGTTTTTGCATTTTTTTAAAACTAAAAACTTAAAAAATATCTGAAAACCGGCGACAATCTGTCAAAACTGACACTTTCGAAGTTTTTACTCGACGATTTTTCTCGAGCTAAATCAAGTAATAAATTGCACGAAGGGGAAAAGTGACGTAAACAATTTCTCTCTCAATTTTCGAGTAGGCGAACGCCTTCGAGTAAAAACTTGCAAAAACTTTTACAAGTTTGTACTTTCAAGCTAGTACGCGAACAGACCTTTAACCTTTGAATTTGAATTATTAAAAATGTGCTGTCAATTACATACAAAAATTGACAGAACTTTCATTTTGATTCATAAAATCTTGGGTAACTAGATTTTAGAAAAATTTAATTACGAATGATTGATTTCGTTTGTCTGCTTAGGGTATATAAAACACATCTCGCAATCGCAGTCGCATTCGCTATTACGTCGATGTACGGTAGATTTTAGTAAAAGTTTGTGAGAGTGAACGCATTTTCTATAATTATTTCAGTGTTATCAAAGTTAGTTTTAAAACTTTAAATTGTTTTCGGTTTTGGTTAGTTGTCAAAAATTTCTTTTATTGTTTTTGACTGATAAGATTGAAAGTTAATTGAGCAATGCCGAAAATCACGAATAAAACTCGACTTGTTCGTTAAAAAAGGCTCACTATACACAAGAAAAAAGTGAAATTCTTAAGAAGTTATCTGCTGGTGCATCTATCAAGAAAATTTCTCAAGAGTATTGTGTTAAAAGATCTACTGTATGCAGGATAAAACAAATAGAAGGTAATTTGAAAAGTTTTGTTGGTCAATCCGAATCAGGACCTGGAAATAGAAAAAAACATAAAACTTTCTGGATTTCCTCGAATGGAAAAGGCTCTGCATAAATGGTTTTTGAAGAAAAGAGCAGTTCACATTCCAATTTCGAGTCATATTTTGTGTGAAAAAGTAAAATATCTGCATAACAAAATTAAAGAAAGACCATAAGAATTCCGTGCAAGTACTGGTTGTTTCTCAAATTTCAAAAAGCGGTATGGAGTTCGATTTTTAAAGACATGCGGTGAGAAAGTTTCAAATGCGTCTAAACTTGTTCAACTGTTTTTATTTGAGTATGAGAAAAGGAGGGATGAAAAAGATTTTAGTCCTGATCAAATTTACAATGCGGACGAATCCGGCCCTTTTTGGAAACTTCTTCCCGAAAAAAACAGTGGTACATTTTCGTGAAACTTCTGCACCAGGAAGAAAAACTTCAAAACAGAGAATAACATTTTTGGCATGTACAAATGCTAGCGGTGAGCACAAATTAAAGCCTTTTGTGATTAGGAAAGCAAAAAAATCAAGAGCCTTGAAAAATATGACTGATTTACCTGTTACGTACAACGGTAATAAAAATGCTTGGATGACTTAGTTCTTTTTAACGAATGGTTAACGAATAATTTCGCAAAAGAGGTGAGTACGAATTTAATAATTTTCACTGGCGATTGCCTAGGATATGAGGTTTTTTCTTTTCTAGGTTTTGTCATACCTCCTATCCAAAAATTTGCCAAACATTTTTGCTTTAACTTGACACTGCTCCTTGTCACCCAAAAAACTTGAAAGTCGATGTAAAATGGATTATGTATAACAATAATGTGTTTTCCTCTGAATTGCACGGGGCTCTTGCAACCTATAGACCAGAATGTTATAAGGTTGACAAAACTTTCTTATAAAAAAAAATTTATTTAGTCATTTGATTGGTTCCAGTAATTATGAGGATTCCCTGAAAAATTTAAGTTTAAAACATGCAATTTGTTTCCTCGCTAGCGCATGGAAAAATTTGAATCCGATCGTTGTGGCCAAATGTTAGAAAATGTTTTTGAAAATCTCAACTGATAACTGGGACGAGGAAGACAACATACCACTAATTGAAATCAGCAATCAAATTCTTCCGGAAAGATCTGATATAACAACAATGTTAAACCAAATGTTTCCAAATGAGAGCCTTGGCAGAAATGATATCGCCGAATGGATTTCAGGGAACTTCCAAAACGAACTTCCTCAAAATGCTCTCGCTGAAAGTGGCGACAGCGACGACAGAGATGAAGAACTTTTTGAAATTACACATCATACACCAAAAATAAAACTGGAAGATGCAATTAAGTGCTTCACAACATGTTTGGAATGGGCGGAACAAAACGATTCTTCAGTTGAGGATATGATGCACTTTCAACAAATGCGTGAAAGAGCTGTGTCAAAGCGACTGACTGCGAGGATTCAGCCAAAAATATCTGAATACTTTTTTAAAAAATAAAATTTATTTTCATTTTCTTCTTTGGCTGAATCTTGTTAATTTTTCATCTTATTTTCTCATTTTTCTACTTTAAAAGTTTAAATAAATATTAATAGTAATATGGGAAGTTGTTTTTATGTGCATAAGATACATCTTTAGTAAAAAATAGTACATTATCCTTATGTTAGATTCTTGCGACCTTTTCGATTTTTGCAACATAGGAGTCGCCTCAAAATTGTTTTTAATTTTGTATGTTGTAGGGATATCATTCGAAAGGATACTCAAGAATTAAAAAAAAAAAAAATCAGTAAATGGTTATAAAGACAAATTGTTCGAAAAAATACCGTCCCCTCCTTGATCTTGAAGGTTTCTAAAGTCATATAGACCAACAGAAAAACTCCCGCTTTTTTCTACAGCCTCATAGTTCTGGAGAAAATGTGTCTTGTGTTAGACAGACGCATTAAATAAATGTTCATTCAATCGTAATAAAATTTTTCAAAAATCCAATTACCCAAGATTTCTTGAACTAAAATATATGTAATTGACCTTAGAGTATATAGCAAAAAGGATAGGCTTCTTCATGTGGTATACACCTTAATGCAGTGTATATAATTGGGGTATATGTAATAGTAACTGTAAACGCTAGTGCGATTCACAGTCTGATATTTTCTATACACTTTAAACACCGCATTAAAGTAGAGCAGATGTTACAATAACTGCAAACGTTAGTGCGGTTTACAATCTAATAATTTTTATATACCTTAATGCGGTGTATAAAAGCGGAAAGGACTGGGAAAGGAATGGTGATTGTTAGAGCGCTGTTTCGGCTTTTATAGCCACTCTCGAACGGTACATTCTCGAAATATTCATTATTTCATCGAAGTTTCGATAATGCTTTGGTTGTCTGATGCAGCGCCATCTGTTTGGTCATAGGGAAATATTTTGATGGATAAAACTCTCTGGAAAGTCCTGGTAAAGAATTTAATTTATTTTTATTATGATTTCCTGTCAGTTTGATGTACGAATGTACAAGTTGCATAAAAACTGAGTTCTTCCAGGGATCTCCAAGTAGTCCCAAAGTGTTTTGTAAGAAGTTTGTCAACATATTTAAGCTTCAGCGTACTCTTTGGAAACCACCTTTTATAATAGCAGGGTCGATCATGTGAAGAGTTTTTCCCTTCCTTATGACACTTTTAAAGGTTTGTAAATCATTTTTGTAATACAATTAACCTCGAATCAAAACATTTCCAGTTTTACATTTCTTTAAGAAAAACCGTTTTGTATTCCTGAAAGAAAAATGCCATGTTCTTGCGGGTTTCAATACATCTGAGATGGTTTTTTTTCCAATTAAATACGTTGCAATTTTGTCCCAAATGGATAACCGTCCCATTTTTGGAAAAATAGCTCTATATAGGTTTTTGGCTGGGTTATAACCTCTAACTTTTTGATCCCCTTTACAATATTACCGAAAACTCTATCAGCAGGAAGAAATGAATGGCCAACTACTGGAAAAATCACTTCAATATTCTGAATATGTTCTGGCGCTTTCTCCGAAAGCCATTTGCACCACAATCCAATGAGTGTCGTATTCTTGTTTTGCCCACTGCAACTATCTGCCACCAGCCTGACTACAGTTACGGTAGGATCAAACTCGATTTTAGTTAGCCTGTCAAATACAGCGGAAGCAACTTCATTGGAACCTTTCCCAAATTCGTTCTCTGTTCAATAATAGGAAAAAACATTTTGCTTGGTAAGTTTAGATTTAGATGTGATGGTGAAATTGTACAGATAGAGTTGCCTTGAGTAGTAAGCAGTTTGATCTGGGACCTTATGGAGTATAAGGTTCTTCTGGCAATCGAAAGATAATGTTATCAAATTATCCCTACCTTCTTGAAGCAACTGAAAAAATGCATTTGCTCTTTGCTTATGAACTTTCTTCTCAATAATTAAGTTATTCTTCTCCTCTTCATCTATAATTCTCTTAATCTTCTCAGAGAGTTCTATACATGTGGAACATACGTCGGTACGAGGAGCAGTAAAGCTGAGGTTGTACTTCGTATTGAAAATCATTCGAAAGTATGACGGCTTAACTCTTTCTTCTGAAGAACACTGATCGTTATACATTTTCGACATTTTTTCTATAGACAAATCCGAAGACAAATAATGTTTACGTGACGAATAACGACAATAATGAGATTCGATGCTTTTAAACGAATTAATAAATCTTTGGACAGCGCCTTGTTTCCCTTCGAACTTTGCTGTTTTTTTGTCACCTTCTCTTTTCTCTGAAGGTGATCCACCTGTTCTCGCTGCGAGCCATTTGATTGGCCATAACGAATATTGCCGACTCTGATTCTAAGCGCGTAATGGAGATTGCCGGATTTGATTCTCAGGTGATGTTTTAATGCAGTTTTGTAATGGGATAAAGTCGCTTTCGATACTCGCAAACCATATATTTAGATATAACGAGAAAAATCGAGAAATATCATGTATCTAATTCGATTTCGTCGAGATTGCCGCCTTTGATTTTAGGGCTCTGAGATATAACATGATCCGACGACAACTCTTCGGCCGGTGGAATCTGTCTGTTGAGTGGACTCGGCTGATGTTGTAGCACTGCTTGCTGGATTAATTGGCTTTCCATAGATGCATTCGATTGCAATCTTAATGGTGAAGTTCCTCATGACCTGAATATTTGGAGATCGATCTTCAATCGTTGGCATACACAATTCTTCCTTCAATTGCCGTAGAAATAATTGTCGCTCGTTTGTTTTTTTTTAAATGTTTTATAATTATAATAATAAATTATATAACTCGAAAGACTGGCGAAATCCAAAATATTATAAAAAAAAGCAAGAGGCTATCGGTTAGCCGCCTGTGAGTTGTGTAACGTACTAGCATTTGACCCTTTGGATAGACCCCAATCTTTGTTTTGTTATAATACCGAATAATCTCTGGCTTGTTTTTTCTATCCTCGCAAATTCTTGTATCCGACTGCATCGTAGATAATAGCAAAACAGCTTTTTTTTTTTTTGACATAAGAGCATATAGTCACATTCTCATGAAACCCAAATAGAGTAGAATATTCTTCGCGGTCTTTAGATGATTGCATCTTCGCTCGAATATACTTTTTATTTTTTTTCCAGTGTTCCTAGAATTGTCAGGATCCACGACATTAAATGCTTTGCTGTAGGTAGAGTAGTAAAAAAATTATCCATCGTAATATTCCTTCCGGATCCTTTATATTGTGTGACTAAATCTTTTACTACTCTTTCAACTTGATTTATTTCGCGACTGGTCCTGGATTTTCCTGTGTACATTTGACCGCGCATTAGATATGAATTTTCTGCGTCTCATATCCAACATACTTTTATTCCATACTTTGCTGATTGTGATGGTATATACTGAGTGAAACTCGTTCACTCTCTGTATGGGTAAAGTTGTACATCGACTGTCAAACACTCCATTTTTTTGTAAAGTGGTGTTAGGTTGGCATTCAACATTGTCCATACGACGCGAATAGGCGCAGCTTCATCTTCTTTGATGCGATCTACACGCGTTTTCGCATCGTCGAACCGAATAAATTGTATCAAACTCCAAAACCGATTAATGCCCATCGCAAATCGATATAATGGATAAGAAGATGACCTCCACATATCTGATGAATGGTCCTTGTTGGAGTTATTAACACCTGACATTATGAGAATTCCCAAGAACGCGTAGAATTGTTGAAGTGTAAAATTTTTGCAAGTCAATGGGATTTTTGCAGGATTTTTCTCGTTGTATGTTTTATAGACAGTATTCGCCTTTTTGTTGGTATGACGTTCAAATTGGATCGAGCATTTCAGCAGTGAAGAATCTTTTAAATGTGTTGCTGATCGACAAAGTCTTTGTAATTTTATGTGGTCCAGACCTTTGCCGAAGTATATTTTGAATAGAAGTTTGATGATGAATTGGTGGTGTTTTAGACCAAACGGTTTTATCTTTGGCTGTAAAGGTTGTCGACAGCGATGGCTCATTACTAGGTTCATCGATTTCAGTCGGTTCATCATCATCCTCATCTGACTCAGCTTCAGTCTCACGATCTTCTACTAAACATATAAATTATTATTATATTTTCAACTGTTTTTGAATATAAAATCATAATAATGGGAAGAAATAATAGTTTTTACCAAATTCTTCATGGTCCGATACTTCTGAACATTCGCTTCTGGGTGTGAATTCCTCATCGTTACTATCTGAGACATAATCTTCAGCAACACAATCTTCATCTAATAGGTCTCTCAAATATCTTTCCCTCTCTTCAGTCGTCAATCTGTTCAGTTATTTATTTCATAATTAATTGTACCAACGGTATCGTTTCTACTTTTCTACACCTTGTTTATTCTGAGCTAGGCACTAAAATGCTGTCCGTTACTAATTGTCTTTTTTCTATTGTTTTCTATTCTAGCTACACTGCAGCTAAACTTGGAGCCGGCATATCTGTCTCCTAATTACTCTGAAATCTCTCCTACATCTGCCCTTATTGAATTTTGAATTGTCGACTTATCTATCATTTCTAATTACTCTATCCTAAATGATAGAGTACATTGACCTATACTTGGCTGTACCTACCTACACTGTCGGTTTATCGCCGAGTCGTCAAGAAGGGTTCGTCACGACAACAGGACACGGCAACGATATCGCCGTCCTGTGTGCAAACAGCCTATGGGTACCGGGGTATCCCGTCCATTGAACAATGTTATAACAGCTGGGTATTGACATAAGGGTTAAACTTGCCTGAAAAATTATTTCCTACGGCGAAAACTCGAGTTGTTTCTTTCAGCACAGCACAGCGCACTTCACCATAATAATTCAAGACTCCGAAGTCTCGATTATATAAAATCTCGTGCACAGAACTATATCTAACTACTGTTTCTCACTATTATAAAGTATAACTCACTTTTAATCACACTTCTTTATGGAAAAATCACAAAAAGAACAGTGGACTTCATTTCGTAAAATCACAAATGTCAGAAATGTTGAACTGACAAAAAATAAACGACCAAGCCCTCTTGTCCCCGCCCCCTCCTCCGGTGGCTTTCACAAAAATGTTTATCATATCCGCGACACATGTTTGACCTCACCCTCATTTTCTCATGTATCCTTGGAACAAATTACTCCTGTAAAATTATATTGCACTTGTTTAGAAGCATTGGAAATTATTAACGGCTTTTTATTTTAAATGTTGGTATCAAACAGTACGACACTTGATTGACCTCACCAGTAATAAATTGTATTCGATGCTGGTTAGATTAGTGTTGTTTAAAGAAAAGTTTTTAAAAATTGTTATTTATTTAATAGAAAGGCTGTAATATAGAAAATGGGCAGCGGTAAAAAAATGACGGTAGAAGAAATTTGAAAAATTAAAGCTTTAAAACACGAAAGATATTCCAATAGGGAAATATCCAAAAAAATTAATAGAAGCGCTCGGGTGGTGAATAATTTTTTAAAGGATCCATTGAAATACGGAAAAAATCAAAAAGGGCGAACTAAAATGGCAACAACGAAACGAAAGAGACGAAAGATTAAGAGAATAGCTTCGAGTTCGTCTTTAACTGCCAGACAAATTAACGAATCTACGGGAACAAGTGCGAGTGTTCGTACAGTGCAACGATTATTCAAAGCCTCTCCAAATCTTCAGCGTCGTCGTCGTCTCAAAAAGAAGCCAGTACTGACCAAGAGGCATAAGGGAAGTAGACTTGCATTTACCTCGGAATCACATAACGTGGAGGAACGAGTGGAAACAGAGCATATTTTCTGATGAAAAGCGCTTTACGTTGGATGGACCCGATGGATACGCATTCGACTACCATGATCTGAGAAAAGAAGAAACGTTTTTATCCCGCCTTCATAGAAGGGAAGGAGGCGTAATGACTTGGGGAGCCATTTCCTACAATGGAACAGTTGATCTTGTTTTTATTAGTGGTCGACAAACGGCTAATGACTACAAAGCTGTTCTCACTAACGCGAAAATTAAAATAATAGAAAATATGGACGGTCACGATTGGATATTTCAACACGACCACGCAGCAATCCACACAGCTAGGGTGGTTAATCAATGGTTCAGGGAGGAAAACATAAGGGTCCTGGAATGGCCATCAATATCTCCTGACATCAATATTATAGAGAATTTATGGCGATGGCTTACTAGGAAAGTCTATGGGTCTGACCGTCAATTTGATAGCGTATCAACCTTAAAAACAGCAATAATTTCAGCTTGGAATGAAATACCGATCGAAATCATACATGATTTGTATAACTCCTTACCAAAAAGAACATTTGAACTTATAAATAAAAGCGGTGGCAACACTCGTTATTAAATAAATCTTTAAAAACTGGAATTCAGTTGTCTTTACAATGAAGATAATTTCCCTAAAAAACTCCTGTATTAAAAACAATCTTAATATAATAATAATAAAGGTACTCCGTACCAAATGCAGCCAATAATAGCACAGCAAAATTAGGAATTTCCAGTGCTTCTAAACAAGTGCAATAAAATTTTACAGGAGTAATTTGTTCCAAGGATATATGAGAAAATGAGGGTGAGGTAAATCATGTGTCGCGGAGTGTACGTACACGAATTTTACACAGCATAGCCTATCCTTTTTGCTATATAATCTAAGCAATTGACATCACATTTTTAATATTTCTAATTACGAACGAATTGGTTTTGTCGATTTGCCTAATTCCGAATATCTGAATCTCTCGAAGGAAGAGATACTTCCGCTTCACTTAATGAAGACAATCAAGCGCATACAATACAATATTCTAGTGGAGTTTTTTTTAGATTTTTGTCTTGAAACACTATAAGTTCCCTAAAATTTTGCTGCCAATATTTATTTAATTAGGGAAGATTTGCATATATTTTGTATATAAATTTACAGCTTTGACATTGACATACGAGCAGTCATCTAGGGTATCATAAGAATTGGTCTTACACCAATTCTAGCTGATTTCCTAGTTTCATTTATAGTTATAAAAGTATTTTAAATTCAAACGAGAAAAACTTTATTTGTGTGTGGAGATTATTCTCTTTTAATTCCTATAGCAGAACATAAAAACAACGAGATAAAAGTCGTTTATCTCACTTATTCAATCTCAACCAATTGCCATAAGAAATTTTGTAAATTCGCCGCCCTTGAGTAGCATTAAAAGGGAAACTGAAATGAAGTGAAATTCTTACACGACCACACTAGATAGTCGAACTAATTGACGATCAAAACGTATTAGTTGTTGCCAATGACTGTGCCATATAATAATATTGTCTCTTCCATTATTAGTCCTCCTTTTATTTTCTCCGTTCTAGAGATATAAGCCAACGTAGATAGATCAATTTCCTCTTCGTTGTTCTTTATAAAAAAAAAAAAGGAAAATATTGCCGAATGAGTGGTAGGTGGTACTATTCAGTTAAGAGATCTGAGGATGCTAGGAATTTAGCCTTGACCCACTCTTCCATTCCCTTAAAAATTTAATTTTCCGATACATTTTATTTTGGTCACTAGATAACTTCTACGCGCATAAGTAACCTTGACCTCAGAGCGAAGCAGCGGCTAGTATGCTTGGAAATGAAAGGCCAGATGAACGCACTTCTTCCAAGGTGGGTTATCTGAGTATCTTCAACGAGGTCAACATTAACGACCTAGAAGCTCCAACAGATACAAGCCAGATACTAGACAGAGGACTCCACCTTCCGCAACGGGCCCAAGTCTGGTATACTGACGGATCCCGGAAGGACGGGAAAACAGGGCAGGGGTGGTTGGTCCAGAAGTGGAACTATCCATTCCGCTTGGTGCCTCACCTTCCATTTTTCAGGCTGAAGTCTATGCTATAGAGGTTGGAGCTCAGGAAAGCCTAAATAAGGGGCTGCAAGAACTCTAATATCTAAATTTGTTCAGTAAGCCAAGCTGCGCTCCTAGCTCTTTCCTTTCAAATCTGGTGAGTCGAAATTAGTCTGGAGCTGCTACTCGAAACTCCAACTACTGTCTAGGGATAACCAAGTAACAATGATCTGGGTCCCTGGACATAAAGGAGTGGACGATAATAAAAAAGCGGACGAACTGACTAAAACCGGAGCTGAATGTCCGTATACTGGTCCCTACCGGACATTTGGTCTACCAAAAGGCCACTTTAGGGGAGAACTGCTTAAGTCCGAATACAGGCAACTGGATCTCCTTTGACGTAACGCGCCCGGTATAAGGCAGGCGAAGAAATTCTTCAACTCCACTCATATCCAGACGCGCCAACTTATTGGACTTAGCAGACAGTCGCTCAGGCTATTTGCTAACGCAGTCATGGCCCCTTTCGTCACTTCCTGAAGAAGATAGGCATTTCCGATAGTGAACTGTGTCGATTGTGCGAAGAGGAAGATGAAACCTCGATGCACGTTATATGTGAGTGCCCAGCACTTGCAGGCTGCAAATAACTGGAAGAACACTTATTTCTCCATATAATGTCTGCAATCTAACTCCAAAAGCAATATTCGAGCTGGTTAAAAGACTCGAATTTACCTAACCACTTCAGGGGAAAGCACAATAGATCAGCTATGATCGCGGTGTCCGCAAGGTCCTGGAGACCTAGTCGCCCCTACTCTGAACATTAACATTTAACCTTGACCTTTGTACCTACTTGTGACATTATAAAATAGGTATAATAACGGTTTTCAGAAAATCGGTGCCCAGTTACTTACTATACTTACTATTCCATACCTGCAAGCACTGTTATTATATAAAAAACCAAAAATAAAAACAAACCAAGAAAATACCGAAATTCCATGAATCTTGTGGGCACGTTTTATAAAAATGTCTTAAACAATAAATTTCTGCCCAAGTACCTACCTACCTACCTACTACTCTTGAGCAAATAATAAATTTCAATTGCATCCTCTATCTACACCTGATACTACAGAAAATCCATATTTTACCTTTACATCAACCATTGTCCACCTGCACCTGTCGAAGTTTTAAAATCTATACACGTAGACCTGTTCCGAATACTTAGGGACAACTGTTTTAAATTCCTAAAAGCGACTTTCCAACTTGTTTCATACCACAGCTGAACAGATTCCTGTAAATGCTCAAGTTTTACTCCCTAAATCGCTTTTAAAGTTTTGTAAAGAACATGAAATCTTCTACGAATTGCAAAACATTTCAATTTCCTTCCGATTGTTTTTTTTTTGTTTTGTGTTTTTTTTTTTTTTGTTATTGCTGTCTACAATAATTGCGAATTTATAATTTATTCACGAGTCTCTTCCGTTCGAATATGGAAATTCTATGGAATTTATCCAGGCGTTCATTAAGCAACATTTTCACTACCACTATCTCATCACTGCCATCCTTCAAAGCCCGAAGTCTCCTTTGAAGTGAAGATTTATTTCAAGAGTTTAGCTCTGGCTCTCAATGAAGGCAGGAAACGTAATAGAATTCAAACGTTAGAGCGATTTCTTTGACTACAGATTCCTAAGCGTCTAATGTTGATTTTAACGAAATACAAGGGAAGGCCAAGGGAATGAAGTACGGGAATACATCTAGGAAAACCCGAACGAACAAGGCAAATATTTGTCGATCCATCACTAAAAGCATTTACCGACAATATGGTAGCCAACGGCATCCACAGACGGATTAACTTGGACTTGGAGGGTGGAGAATAATAATATACGAGGCGAGCGCGCAGAAATGGACTTGGTGGTTTCTTATGGTTGAGCGCCTCTGATGATTAAGGCAAACATAAAAATTCTTCCCTTCTGGTTGGTTGGTCGGTAAATGGTGGTCAAGTGAATTTTCAGCTTTAGGTATATGGTGGACACAGAAGGTAACTCTATGTCTTATCTTTACAACGTCTACAAATCCATTCAGACGAATGTTGACATAGTACTCGTGCGTCTTTATTTCACCGATCATTTCTTGACCGTTGACTCTGGTTATTGCATCGTGGATTCGGATTGTTATTAATCACTGTTTATGCGATACGGACATTTTGATATCTCGATTGATCTGAACAAATTGTCAACATGTTCTTGAAATGCTGCATATTTACTTTGGAGGCACGGCATGGCACGGCCCATGACATATGGTAGAATAAGTGAATGCCCACATTCAATGTGAGGAAAATGACATGAGACTGGGAATAATGAAATGTTTATTTTTGGTTGGGCGAAAATAGTTGTGCAATTAGACGACCTCCGTCGTATTTTGTTTTAGCAAAAAATTCGTGAGCATAAATTCGATTTTTGAATTCTAATTTAAGTTTATTTTTTGGATTCTGCGTGTTAGATTATATCTATTATTTCCCTCAGTTTTTTATTGATTAGAATTCTGAGGAAATCGGCAATATAATTCCGTAGAAATGTTGTTGCTGTTGTAATATACGACAATACTCTGTAGGAAATATTTTTATATTTTCCTATAAATTAGTAAACAGTTGAATCATATCTGTATAAGTAATGATAGCAGTATTAGTAATAGTAATATTGAGTCGCTCAGAAGCCAATGTGGTTAAGTCCATTTTTTAATATTTTCTGGTTTTTGTAAATTTTAATGGTATACATCATATTCTTCTTAGTTATTAAAGGATTTACTCGTTACTTTGTTTTTTCTAGGACAGACAGCCATTTTTTTTATACCTTCTGAATATGTTGTATAATAATTCAGAAGCCATTGTGAATATATCCACACTTTTATCAATATTCGTATACATAAAATTTGAAATAAAAACTAAATTATTCTTCTTTTTCTATATTTGTTGGTAACACTAAAAATAACAAATTCATAGTAACTGTCACTGTTAGTCATGGGCAGAATGATTAGGTTGATTAGAGTTTGTGCTATCAAAAGACAACGACCCAAAAATAACACCAAAAGACTAAGATCTCAGTCTTTTGAATATTTTATTAGACTTAACGGCAAAGAATTTGGTGTTTGCAAAAATTATTTTAAAGAAACATACCAAATAAGTAACGGGCGACTATATAATTATTGTTCAAAGGAAGATCTGAAGGACCACCGCAGGCATCATATTCCAGGTAACAAAATAGATAATTTCCATGTAATAAACCATATAAGTTCATTTCCTGCTATTTCGAGTCATTATACAAGAGCTCATAATACCAGATTTAACTTACACTTTAAACAACCTTCAAAATATACTTGCCAAAAATATGATTATTTGGTAATTAAAAATCAATCTATAACAAATACAGAAAAATATGCTGCTGATGTTGAACATAACGAACACTTCCGAAATGCAGAAATTGCCCGTAATAGTATGGCTAATCATCGATTAAGAGCTTCAGACGAAAAGTACATGTTTAGTTTTGATTTAGAATAAGCATTCGCATTTCCAAAACTCTCCACATCGGTGGCTTATTACATGAGAAACTGATATGTATATAATTTTGGTTGCCATGATTTAAATACTAACGAGAGCAACATGTATGTTTGGCCTGTAACCCAACATCTCGGGGTTCACAAGAAGTGTCTACGTGTTTAACTAAACACATTAAATTATATGCAAAGGATTTTCTAAAAATTATAATGTATTCAGATTCGTGTACAGGACAGAATCGAAATATAAAAACTGTATTAAGCTTACTGAAATTAATTCAGAGTGAAGACGATAAAAACTGAATCAATTGAGCTTAAATTTTTATTAAGTGGGCACAGTTAAAAAAACAAATCAGCATATTTATAATCCTAGCGACTGGTATCACATAATTCAAAATAGTAAAAGAAAAAACCCTTTCACCGTTGTCGAAATGAATTACCAAGATTTCCTTTCCACAAAACCATTAGAAGATGCTATTACCAACAGAAAAAAATCAACAATTGGCTTAATATGCGGTGGATAAAACTAGAAAGATTAAGCCCAATCTGCATTAAATTCAAATATAATTTCGACGAGGATGACACCTTTTATGTAATTAATATAAAAAAAGCAAAAATAGGCAGGCCAGTAATCTTAAAAAATATAAATCAACTATTATTGTATCCTATAACTAGAAGAGACATAATGAGTTTATTAAAATATATACCTCCAATAAAACACGACTTTTACAGGATATTAAGAACAACACGTGGAGACCAAAATTTATATTTTTTGATAACTGGGAAGAAGAAGATGTTCGTTGTGATGAATAAACATAAGATTTATCACAGCAAATGTTATCGTATTATTTTTACATATACGAGTATTTCTTATTTTTTCAGCTGCCAAAAGGTATAAGTCCCAAGTTTTTAAGTTTCTTCCATTGTCCCAATAAATTCTTATATTTTTATATACACAACCTGTACATATCTTGTTTTTTTGCATAGCCTACCCTTAAAAAAAAAAACTTTATATGCTTTTGTGATCAAATTAATATACCAAAAATTAAAAAAATTAATGTATTAAAAAACATCAATTTTCTCAAATTTTGTTTTCTGGACTTACCGCATTGGCTTCTGAGCGACTCATATATCAAAATTTTACTTTATATAATTCATATATGGAATTTGAATTTAAAACTGAACGTCTATTTAGCTCCATATATCCAGTTTAGACGGGTCAGTATGGTTCCTCTGCCTCAGAAAAGCCATCCATCATCTTAGTCACAAACTTTCGTGCGGCAGAGGAACATACTGACCCGTCTAAACAGGGGCATTTAGCTGTCTGTAGCTAAAAATTGTAATCTATTGGCTTGCCTGGGTGAAAAGCAAAGTTATTCGATTACTGGCACATTGAATCGAAAGCCATCTATCTTAGACAGTCAAAGTTTACGCATTGAATGCAGTATCCTCGCCGTCTAGTTATTATAGTAGTTGAGTGTAATCTATGTTCATTCACGAATTAAGTGAAACAGTATCCCTTTACCCAACGTAGTATATGCGTTGAGTGGAATCTGCCTCTCTCTGTCAGCACAGTCGATTACTATCGTGGTAGTTAAGGTTAATGAAGACTATAGTCAAGAGTAAATAAGATAGATAAAAACTTAAAAAATTTTATATTAAGGCATTTGAACAGATTAATATTCGTCATATCCCACAAGTCTAAGAGTTTTGGAAAAGCCTGTCTTCACTGAATTTAACCCGGCAGATTATATTATATTAATGCCCAAATACCGAACATTACCGAGTCGAAAGAGCATTACAATCTTCACAAGAAGAATAGTAGCTGTTGAAAAGTGTATTACTCTGTATTTTTTAATTAAGCATCTTTAAATTATTCTCAAATATTTCCAAAACATTGATTTTTTTACACACAAATTTCATAAATACCGTTATTTCAAAAACTTTTGTATGTAAAAAAATCAAAATTTTGGAAATATTTGAGAGTAATTTAAAGAAGCTTAATTAAAAAATATAGAATAATACACTTTTCTTGGCTATTTAATAAGCCAACAATAACCAAAATCTATAGGGTGGTTCAAAACATACTCATTTATTCTCACGAATATTGGCAAAATCTTCAACTGGCCACAACTCCTAAAGGAACGTTTCTAAGGGGGAGTATGTGAAATAATTTTTTGATCATCTTACCTCAAGGAATCGCATGGTATACCAGAATGTATCTTGATCTGAATCACCCTGTATAAACGATTTTTCAAAAGCCTTCCACAGTGTAAATTCAATTCCAAGCTTTCAACTGCTCTAATCGATAATTTTAGATTTTCATCTTCCTTTTCTGAACTGATCAGCTCTCGTACTATGCGATTACAATACATTATGGGTGGTAATTTATTTACGAGAATCTCGCGATTTAATTGTCGGGTACCTCAGGGTTAAATTTTATGTCCGATTTTATTTTGGATGTATATATATGATCTCTGTGTAGTAGAATAGAATAAAATACTTTTTTTATGTTGAGGAATCTAAATGTCCACTTATAGTTGGATATACAAGTTGCTTTAATGGAAACTTGTGATGAGAAAACTAGTTCCGGCCTGAGTGTTTCGAACAGCTAGGTATTTCAATGTCTTCAATTTCAATTGTTGAATGTTACTTGCACTCTAAACCTACAAGTTCAACACCTGTTTAATTTTTTTGGATCACATATGAATTACTCTACGAAGGTAGGGTAGCGGTTATCTGCTAGAATTATTTATAATATTAGAATTCATTTATTATAAAATGTAGATATTATCTACTACCCTTCATTCTAGTGAAGTGACCTAGTGAACATACCTGATATACTTACTTCAAAAGCAGTAACCCAGCGAATGCGTAAGACGTTTTTTTTCATAAATGGAAAAAATAAATAAATAAAAGAAATAGTACATACTTAAATTAAGATAATTAAAAAAAATGAGACAATCGTAGACTCTGTGTGTAACGCGGACGAATGCGCATGGCTTTTTTTTTAAATGAAAAATTAGACTAAAGAATAAAATTGTTTAGAAATTATAATGCATTCGCAAGTAACTCCTCAAGTAACGTTTTCGTCATCTGTCTGTAACGCTGTAGTGAAAGAAAAAAAAGAAAGAAAAAAAAGGAAAAGATAATTAAAGATAATAAAAAAAAACTATTGCTCGTATAGACTCATGACATGCCTTAGCTTTAAGTTGCCGCGATAATTCGGTTCAAAACGCTACGAATTGGAAACCATTTATTGTTTATGTATAAACTTAAGAGAGAATCTCGTTCTAAAAACGCGCAACTTTACCTAGTTTCTTAATAAACTAGAAAAGCAAAGCAACAATAAAGGGGGAGCTATGTAAATACCATAAAAAAAAACTAAAAATGAAAATAATTTTATTGCTCACAAAGGGGAAGTTTTTAAGTTAAATTTCGTAATTGTTAAATTCTTGGCTATTTTTTGAATTCTTTGGACTCTCCGGCACAACAGGAAAAACAACAAATTCCTATTTGTTATTTCATTACACAACTCATTTAATTTTTATTTTTAATTTTGGGTGGAAAGTTTCAAGTCTTGGTTTGACTCATCAGCAGGTCCCAAATATTGAAATTGTGTGATTCGAAAAAAACAAATGAAAAATAGAAGAATGGAGAGAAATGAAAAAAATGAAATAATTGAGAATAATTGTTTTTTTTTTGTTTTTTAAATTGTTAAAATCAGATTAATTCGAAGCGAATGTGTAAGCCCACAATGGGATGAAAAAAGAAAAAAGAAGAAGAAAAATAAGCGTTTCGTATCGGCAGACACCTTATACTCTTCAGTACGGCATGGTTTCTGCCTGCCAAAGACGCTTGAAAAAGATCAAACTCATTCCACCTCATATAAACTCAGAATAAATTCTGGGTGTGAATTATATGAGGCAACTCTCCCAACCCACCAAGAAGGAAAAATTACCGGGTATAATTATATTCTTGTGCAAAAGGTTAAATTTTGGGCTCTTTGGATTCTAAAATTTGTTTTCATTTCTTTCCATTCTTCTATTTATTTTTCATTTATTTTTCGAGTCACACAACTTCGCTATTTGGGATCTGCAGATGAGGTCAAACCAATAGTTGAAGCTTTCTACCCAAAATTAAATGAGTTGTGTAGTTAAATAACAAATAAGAATTTTTTCGTTTTTCCTGTTGTGCCGGAGAAGCCAAAGAATAAAAAAAAAACCTTTTTGTACCAGAATAAAATTATAGTAATCTTGAAATTGTTTAAGAGAAGTTATATATTATTATTTATAGTATATTATATTTTTTTATAAGTAGATATACATTACTTTTCTAATAAAACACATTCATTATATTTTAATGTATCTTTATTTTTACGACCTTCTTTTATCCTTGTCCATTGGAGTGGACATTCCCGAAAGTTGTCTAAAACGAACAAAAACATAATTTTTTTATTTTTTATTTTACCTATTTGCCTATAAAAATATTAGACCACTCAAAATAATTGCGAAACGAGAGGGTTCGGGTTGAAGTCTGTGTAGTTATTATCATGGAAACATTGTCCGTCATGCTATTTTTCAAATTGATCGGATATGTAGAAGTACTTTGGTGTGAAAATTGAGTTATAAGATTTTCTTATAAACATGCAAGTCAAGCGAAATAATATCGTTTAGAAATGATAACAATTTCAATTCTATTGAAGTTTTCTTCACCACTTAATCCTACTATAAAACAAAGCACCCACTACAAATTGTAATGCGTAATACAATTTTTATATAAATGTAACTTTATCTACAAAATTACTCCATTCGTGGAAGAGTTGAAGTACACTTTATGAAAAGTCTTTTCCATGAAATCAAACCTAAAAACTTTTATGATAACCGATAAATGGATGTGGGCTTACTCATAGCTTATTAATTAATAGATAAAACCATCACCAGCATGAAAAATAGACGAACAGTCGTCGCGATAAACTCAAAAGTGTAAAGAAAATTTCCGCACAATTGAGTATCGATGAAGTATGCACTTCATAAAAATGTCTACTTTCGTAGGAGGATAGTAACAGTAAGTATTTAAGAGTCAGTCTCTATTATATAGATAAAGGGACACGACCGTAAAAAGTGTAAAGTTCACATAAAATATGACGTTGAAATATCAACGTCTCTCCATTAATGGTTTCCTTAGAAACGGTCAGGACATTAAATTTGCTTAAAATAAAGTCGTTGATGAGCGTCTGAACTGAAATCCTTCTTCTTCTTCTCCTCCTATAGAGATAAGATTAATTCTAATGAATTATTTACTGCATTACATACTTCTCGGACGGATTCTTAATGAATCAAAAGATTGAATAATCAATGATGGCGCATAGTACTTATATACTATAAGGCAATCCTGCGATAACACTGACTGATATATGTAGATGACCCGCTGTAATGTAAAAATATGTGAAGGGAAGTCGCCGGCAGTAATTCACATCAAATCGTAAATTTGATTGAAGTAATTTAAGTTAATTTGAGTCTTGAAAGGCCCCAACCAATTAAAGTCTTCAGAGTAGCGCTATTTAACCGTTAGTCTCTGATCTGATGAGCTCAGCTCACTAAAATTGAATATCCTGAAGTCATCTTGAAATCATTTTAGGTTTTTTGTTTTTTTGTTTTTTTGATTTTTTTTAGCCTCTTTCTGCTGCGTTGATTAGAACACAATTCGGTTAATGGGGATACAATTCAATTGTGACAATCTAAATTTCTTTTGGTTAAATCGAATAAATTACTTTTTGTTTTGTTTTTTTTTTTTTATTAACTCTGGGAACTGACAAGGTTAAGTGGTTTTTTCACTGGATTTGGGGACAGTTTTTTTGGGAGAAACAGATGGTGTGGGTAAAAAAGTCCACGTGCCTTGATAACATGCCTATATATAGTTAGAAATACGATCTCGAGGGGTTTTTATTGAATAATTAAGACATGACGGTTCCAGAACTTTATGAAAAGGGGTTGAGTTTTCAAAATTTTCATTTTGCAGAAGAATCTAAGTAAAAGTATCCGAGCTAAGGACTGTTTCAGAAAAACGAACCGACCACATATGAATGATGAAATCAACAAGAAACATCTTTTTTGTTTATTGATATTATAACTTCAAACCTTTTTATACAGGGTGTCTCCTCTTAGGAGGTCAATAGAGCAGGAGGTGATAGTACTCACCTAGTCAAACAAAAAATTGTATTACAAGGGGGGGGGGGGGGGGGGGGGGGATTTTTAACTGTTTAGGAGTTACATAGTGATTAAGAAAAAAAGCTAGTTTTTCACAAAACACCCTGTATTTTAAAAAATACTGGGCGTACGGTCACATTTATCATACCGAAATTAGCCGATATTTATTTAAAATGAGGTATTTTCAAATTTAGGTTTGAGAATAGCTTTCAGAATAGGTTTTGAGCTAATAACTCTTTGACGGCTGCAGATAGCACATAGGGTACAATAGGTCAAATTAAAGAGGAGAGTCTACAGTTTATAGTTTTTATAAAAAAAAAGTTATATTAATGACCGGTCTGCAAAAAAAAAAAAAATAATAATAATAATAAAATAAAATAAAAAAAAAGTAAAACAATACGAGTATTTTGTTTAGACCCCGGTAACTCCTAAGAGGAGTTTGCCTATCTTCTTCAGGAAGTGACGGAAGGGGCCATGACCAGTGACTACTTTAAAAAAAATAGTCTGAGCGACTGTCTGCTAAGTCCAATAAGTTGGCGCGTCTGGAGATGAGTGGAGTTGAAGAATTTCTTCAACTGCCTCATATCGGGCGCGCTACGTCAAAGGAGATCCAGTTGCCTGTTTTCCCACTTAAACAGTTTCCCCGTAAGTGGTTTTTTCGTAGGCCAAATGTCGGGTAGGAACATGTATACGGACATTCAGCTCCGGATTTAGCCAGTTAGTCCGCTTTTTCATTACTGTCCACTCCTTCATGTTCAGGGACCCAGAACAAGATTACTTGGTAGTCCATAGACAGTAGTTGGAGAGGAAAGAGCTAGGAGCGCAGCTTGGCTGTCTGAACAAATGTAGATATTGGCGTTCTTGCAGCCCTTATTTAGGCTTTCCTGAGCTCCAACCTTTATAGCATATATGTACTTCCGCTTGAAAAATTGAAGGTCAGGCACCAAACGGAATGGATAGTTCGACTTCTGGGCCAATCATCCCTGCGCCTATTTTCCCGTCCGTCCGGGATCCGTCAGTATACCAGACTTGGGCCCGTTGCGGAAGCTGGAATCCTCTGTCTAGTATCTGGCTTCTTTCACCTTGTAACCTCTTTCAAGAAAGTCGCTTGGCTATAGTATCTGTTGGAGATTCTAGGTCGTAATGTTGACCTGCTCGAAGATACTGAGATGACCCATCCTGGAAGAAGTGCGCTCATCTAGCTTTTCCTTTTGAAGCATACTAGCCGCTGCTTCCCTCTGAATAAAGAGGTAGAGAGGCTGTAAGCCAAGAATGGATTCAAGTTTACGTTGAGGACACGATATAAAAGAGCCAGTGGCGAATAAACATGTCATGCTTTACACCTTACCAAGGGCTCTCCTTGTGGTTGCCTGCAATGTTTTAGGGCACCACACATTTGCCACATAAGAAAGTATGGGTCTGACTATGCCCTGGAAGATCCATAAAATGACTTTGTGGTTCAGACTCAGCTTTTTCCTGAAAAGCCTGTGGCAAGGGCTGAATGCCCACATGGCTTTGATAGTTATCATTTCCAGGTGGGAATTCCAGGTAAGCTTGCTGTCTAGGATTATTCGTAAATATTCTTTGGAATATTCTATTGCAATTCCATTTAACTTAGGAGATGGGATCTGAAGACTCCTTTTCCTAGTAAAAGTAACTAACACTGTTTTACTTTGGTTTATTGATAGTCCATGCTCTGGCACCATCTGGCAACGATGTTAAAATCAGTTTGCATAAGCTCGAATAGAGCTGATTCAAACTTTCATTTAACACAGATGACAATGTCTTCAGCGTATCCTTGGGCCTTAAGGCCGGCCTCTTGGAGTAAATTTAATAGCTCATCCACAACTAGGAGCCACAGAAGTGGAGATAAAACCCCGCCTTGTGGGGCAGTCTCTAGTGGCTATGATTGTTGTGGATTCGCCGTTCATGGTAGCTGTTATGCAGCATTTCTCAAGCATGTTGCCAATCCATCTGACGATGCAGATTTCTATGTCTCTATCGGCGGATGCTCTCTTGATCGAGTCAAAGAGAGTGTTATCGAATGCGCCTTGTATGTCCATAAAGGAACATATAAGGACCTTCTTTTCCTGTGAGGCTTTCTCGATAGTTTCTAGCAGACTGCTGAGAGCGTCCTCTGTGGATTTTCCGGATTGGCAGGCATATTGATTGGCATTGAGATGACAGCTTTTGATGGACGTCGTCCGAATATGGCTATCTATTATTTTCTCTAGAGTTTTCAGGATAATTACAATTGGTCTTAAGACCAATAATATTATACCCTAGATCAGACCTGTAAAATTTCAAGTACAAGTACCAGTACAGTACCAGTACCTGGACTTGAAATATTTTGAGTACAAGTCCCGGTGCTGGTACTTAAAAACATTTCAAGTACAAGTCCCGGTACTGGTACTTTAAAAATTTTCAAGTACAAGTCCAGGTACTGGTACTGATATTAGTACTTAAGTACCAGTGTGCTTAAGTACTTTACAGGTCTGCCCCAGATGAACATAAAAGTTAAACAAAGCGAAAACCAAACGTTCTGTAAGGCAACACGAAGAAGGGGTTGCGCTTGATTTAGTTCATCTTATAAATAATTTTATATACTATTATTATGAAAACACTATGTACCAAATTTCAGCTCTCTACGTCAACGCGTTCTCAGACAGTGCCGAAATATACCGTTAAAAACGAAATTTTTATATGGAAACCCTACGAAACAGTTGCCCGATTTGTCTCATTTTCAAAAATAAATTTACTTTATTTGCAAAAAAGCCCGCATGAAAAATTTCACCACTCTAAGTGAACGCGCTCTCGAGTTATCGTGCGGACGTTAAGACAGACAGACGGACAGACAGTCAGGCAGACAGATAAACAAATAGACAGGCGGACATGCAAAAAATTCTTAATATTATGCGTGGGTGTCCAATCCAATAATTGCAAAATAAAATGTCATTGGTGCAAAGTCGTTACTTTTATGAGTCGGCACATCTTTGTAATTTGCAGAAATGCTTCACTTTCGAAAATCGCATTTTGAGAACAGTTCATACACTACATGACCTACTTAAGTTGTAGTTGTTTGGAAAATAATAGATTCTAGATAACGCTATAGTAGAAAAAGTACACCCGCGTGCCACTTTTCCTTACTAAAAAACTAACGGGAAGTTAAAAAATTGGATCTTTGGATCCCAATTTTCGTTTTGAAAAATTTATAAAAAATTGAAGAATTTAATTTTTTAAAACTACTCTCACTGCAAAAAGTTTATAATTCAGTTCCCTTTAATTTGAAACAGGAATCAAAAAAAATATTGTAAAGTTATGACAAAATTCCTGAAAGTCCAAAACAGCCAAAAAAACACTATTTTCGATTTGAACGACCTCTAAACATTCATGAATTTCACTGAAATTTTGCATAGAAGTTTAAAGTTACATTAACTAACAAATTTTGAATGAGCATTTAAACATTTTAACACTTTTGCAAATCCATACATTTTTGTGCCACCCTAATGAGCCACCTAATGTATATACCTTCCATTTTTTGGCATAGAATTCATTTAATTTTTATTTATTTATTTACTTATTTACAAATTCAACAAACAATCAGATAAAAAAAAACTTAAAAATAAGACAGATAAACTGTTTTATTTTACATTAGATGAGGATCGGATAGCCTAGATACAGCTCCTGTCTACTGGGGCCGGATTCTACATATAGCACGGGGAGTTGGGAATTTGAGAGATGAGAATTTTCGTTTGCCCCAATTAAAAATCCCCAACTCACCATTCGCAAATACTCTAAGATGCTTGGGGAGTTAGTGAAACCGTCCGAATCGCCGGGGATGATAAAAGGTGTCACTTTTTGTTGTAGGCGTGACCTTTTGTTTTTTTTTTTATATTCGAGGTACATGTGCCGAGATAAATTGCTTTTTTTTATATAAGTGTAGTTTTTGAGGGATGTAAGAGAGTAGGTTTTTTCGAATTTTTCGGGTATAAGAGAAAGGAATGTATATGGTATCAAAAAATGTGAAAGCTTGGGACGAATATGATGGATGGTGAAGGAAATGGACCGAACAGGGTGCGGATATAAAAATGGGAGCAGATTAACAAAAATTAAAAAAGAATTAAAAATTACAGAAGTTGCAATAAGCCGAAGGTGTATAAGCTCAGTATCTGTAAGCCGAATAAAGAGCAAAAGCACCTTGGTAATTGGGTATGCATCGGATGTTAGGCTATAATTTATTATGTTTAACGATAATTCTCAGATTTGAGGAGCCTCGACAGGAATTTTTTTTATCGCAACATTGACGGGTGCCTAACTCTGTGTGGCAGGGCTATAGAGCATTGGGGATTTTTCCGATGGATTTAGGATATAGATGAACAATTTTTATGGCAGAGAGGTTGGTGGTGCGGAGTCGGTCTTATCATCCCTCATATGGGGTTGTCCAAATACGTCATGTTTTGTATCAAATTAAAGATGAGGAGCGGATAATCGAGGAGTTGTTTATCATTTAAACGTCATAAGTGCCATTTTACTGCCGAAAAACGACTTTTTACACTTGTTCATATACACCCCAGTTGCACGTATTTTTTCCGTTCTTTCTTTCACATCCATTAGTACCTACTCCCAATTTTTCTAATAGAAAGTGAATTTTTACGACTTGCCAGTTCTTCACAATGATGACTTGAAAATATGTATGTCCATTTTTTTACCAAGAAACGGCCATTTTTCTACTTTAATCACTTCTATTTCAGTTATCTACAAAAGCATTTAACGGATGCAAAAACTAATTACATATTTAATTAGGGGACAAAATTTAGATGGGATTTCATCCTACATATAAGCTTTACCGTGTATATTCAAACATTTGATAGTATCTCTTCTGTACTGGAAGACGACAAAATT
Organism: Dioctria rufipes; assembly: GCA_963924295.1. Classification (NCBI taxonomy): domain Eukaryota; kingdom Metazoa; phylum Arthropoda; class Insecta; order Diptera; family Asilidae; genus Dioctria; species Dioctria rufipes. The sequence continues at coordinate 329,546,227 of OZ002740.1, read as the reverse complement.
TACCATTTTCGTGTGATTTTGATTTTAAATTTTTAATGGTAACCTTGAGACACCAAAATCCATATATGTATCTCTGTAAATATTGCATGAATCCATGAAACAAATATTAACAAGGTATGGCCGAATTATCTGTCAATTGGTTGCTTGCCTCATTTGGCGACAAATGTCACAAATTTATTCGTCTCAATTTTAATCGTCCTTATTAAAGTGAAAAATATTGTCTATTTGGAAATTTCTTTGCTTTCCCACTAGCACATAATTACTTTTCCCGAAGTGATTTAAACGAAGAAACTAATATTTTGTTAAATATTTTAATATATTCAAAACGTATTTCAGTCAATAAAATACGAGAAACTAAAAACAAATCGTTGAAAATGACATTGTCTCCTTATGACGTAGAAACACAAAAAGTACATCTCGAATCGGCCATACCTTGATATCTTTGTATCATGGCATGAATCTTCATAATTTGTTTCTTGTTTTTAAGTATGTATCCAGGATATACGATGAAAATTCCTAGGTACCTTCACAAAACACAATAAAAACAGACAATACTCTCAGTTGAGAACTCTTCTTCTTACTTCTCCACAACTAAAATAGCCGAGAGTTTTGCGAATGGAATAGAGAGTTTGCTAATTCTCAATACATACGAATTCCCCGAGTTATAGAATTCCCAGCGAAGAGTTAAATGTCAAAAGAGCTCTCATCTCCCCAAATCCTTAACTCCGTGTTACAGTATTCAGTCCCTGGTAAGAAATCGCGAAGAACCAAGAGCATTAACGTCCTCTAGTGTCGGATAGATCCATTTTGGGTAGCTGCATCAGCGGAATAAGTAGCAAAATAATCTGCCACTCTGACCACATTTAAATAGGTACACAATACTTCCGATCTTAAACCTATAATACACAGCTAGTCATAGGTTTAAGATCACCGACTTAGTCTTACTTTTGGTTTTGAACCCAATACAAAATTATTTATAATTTTACCATTTTATATTAGCTTTATTCCATTGTGAAGCTTTGGATTCCATTAAAAACCTTATATAAACTACTCACTACTTATCTAGGCAAATAAAAAATTTTATAACAAGGGGGCAGGTCATTTTAATAGTTTCGAGGTTACAGGGTGATTAAGAAAATATGGTAGTTTTACACAAAACACCGTGTATCTTTAAAAGTACAAAGTGTAGGGTCACCGTTAAGAACTCATTGTATAAAGAACCTCATGCCTTTCCAACAACTGCTTCGAGCACTCTTCGCCTCCCCGTATTTATGTCGGTCTAAAGTAAAAAGATTTTCTTCCCTCTTTTTTTTATTACTTTGATCTCATTATTTTTTTACAAAAAGCGCTGATTAACATAATTTTTTTTTTTTTTTTTTAACAATTGCAAATTGTGGACTTTAACAGCTTTTTGCAGCCATTCCACACGAAACCGATTCACTTTGTAACCCGACCATCTCCGATTTAGATGATCCTTTTACAGTTTGTATGGAATACCAAAATAGTTCACTCATATGTTTTTGTTTCCTCGACCACGCCTCATCTCCTCGCCCTAGGTGACTAAAAATTTTGCTATTTTACGATCAAACGTCATTTTCAAAAAATCATATTTCGAGAATGGAGCAACCGATTTTTCTGATTCAAATACTAAATGAAGCTTAATACTTTTTATTTTTCATAAAAAACATAGCATCACCGAACAAAAAGAAATTGTAGGAGGCACGGAAAATTAAAAAAAATAAATAAAAATAAAAAAGGAATCGCGGATGTCAAGCGGAAGTGTTGAATTTATTATGAAGAGAGCTATTATCGGATTTGGTACTCCTGTCGATAGTTGTATTCTGAATTTTGATTTTTTGGAGTTCTCTGTCCACTGGATGTGGTTCTTTTGCCAGTGATGACTTTTCGTTGCTGGATTTGATGTTTCGTTTCTACCAGTAACCGGCACTTTCACCTCACAACTGGAATTGGTGTTTCTGCCAGTGTAGCACCCATGCTCTTCACAATTGGCGCCCACCTATTATTTATTTTATATTTATTTTGATATTCTTATATTCATGGAATCCCCAAGGGAACAAAGTGCTCATATGTTTCCTACATTTCAAGCCAGATTGGTTCACGCTAGGAATAAACGACGTAAGTATTGTGTCATTATTTTACCGTTCGGGAATACACACATTTAAATGTTTTTAAAGTTAATTCAAATCTTTTATATTTTTCATTTTCTTACAAAATGTTTGTTAATAATAGTATTTTTCTCAAAAAATTAGTATTATTTTCTATTGAGGACTTATTGCACTTTTGTTTTTGTATTTTAATTTTTTTGATGTTGTGATTCATCGAAATTTTTGATTAAAACACAATAGTAATCATCCATTGCTTTTTCTTCTTATTTTTTATTTTGTTTTAGTTCTGGATTATTATTTTTTTGCATCTATTATTACTATTTTGAATTTTTCTTCATATTTTATTTATTTTCTTCTTCTCTGAATCTATCATTAGTATTTCCTGTTGAAATATTAGTAGATAAGGGGTAAAATTAAGAGTAGATACAAGTGTTAAAATTGTGAAGGAATAAATACTAAATTTGACCATAGATGGCACATGCTATACTAAAGCAAAGTATACAGATTGTGAAATGTGTAGTGCATTCTGGAATGGACAATAACATCTTTTAGAGCGTGCCAAATGTTTTTATAATAGCAGTGTTCGACGAACCTAAAAGAGAAGAACAACAACAATTTATCTCGACCAAAATAAAAATAGTTACAAAGCATCTTACCTGCACCTGGAGTGCGCCACAGGTGCAAAGTCCGTCGATGACATGAAACGAGAAGAGGAGATTAATTAAAACATATGAAATAAATAAAAAGCAGATGAAATATAAATAAAAATGAGTATAAAACACTGAACTTAACAATACAAAATAAGCTATTTATATAATAAGCTATTTAACATGAAAAGCGTTTTTTTTTACATGCAAACAATCAAAACAAACAACATAGAAGGCAGGAAATTATGTGTAATTTCCATGCCATAACATGCACATATCTAATTAAACATACAAAGGGACAATCAACCATGTAAATAAAAGTACATGCAGAAGATTGGTGGACATTTCAGGTGAGGAAACACCCAAAACAAAGCTCACCTTCACAGGTGTCCACAAATCTTCGCGATATTTATAATTCTAATACACACAAAGAGAGGTATCGTGCGAGCAAGACAAAAAAGCGAAAGTCATGAGAGGAATTCATTGGAATGAACCGAAAAATGGCGTGTCGATAAAGTAGATCAAATTTATGAAAAAATCAATTAAAAGTAATAAAATCAATAATAAATCTTTATGGGAAGGATGCCAAAAAATGTAAAATGCATTTTGGCATATACAAATGATAATCTAAAACTCTAATATAGTTATAGAGAGGTTATATTTCGAAGATTTCACTTTATGGATAATGAAATCGAAACAAAATTTTCAATAAAAAGCGCGTCATTCCTTCATTCGCTCTCTTATTTTTTCGAGTTGTCATAAAGTAAACCCATGCCATTTGGTCATCCAGCTTATTTTTCCATGCAAATCATCATCGTAAGGTCTTAGAGTTTTTTTCAAGTTTTTCGGTTTGCACCCATTAAATTTTTTTCATCGGTTCCGCTTGTAAATTTTGGAAGGAAAATTCTGGCTCCAAATTTCGTGCCAAGTTTCGAGATTTCTGTACGGATCAAGCAACAAGCTTTCAAAATCTAAATTTTGAAGGAAATTTTATTTCACAAATATATATCAAAAAGGTCTATTTTTTATTGATTTTTTTTACCAATTTGAGGTTATGGGACATATGTAATCGCATGCCACAAGGGTATAATTACTAGTCACAAATAACCTAAACAAATTGATTATTAATAACTAATGAAACGCCTTCCTTTTCAGAATAAATTTTAATAAATACATTAAATTGTAAATTTTATTGTTTTTTGACATTTTGTGAAAAACATGCCTATATGGCATTTTTTGTAAATCATGCACAAACAATAGAATTTAAATAAAGTAATTGTTTAAGTGAAATAATTAATTGTGTAAGTAAATATTAATTTTCCTGAAGTATATAGTTAACTCTTTGAGTAGAGAGTTAATTTTTTTAGCATACACGTCCCTGGAGTGAGTTATTTTTGCATTTTTCGATAGATTTCGCAAATTGAACGGAGTCTTCTTTTTTGTGGTGGGGGGAACGGTTTTTCTCAAAATTTGGTGTGCATGTTCGTCTCGACGCCGCGCATCTATTGGTCAAGTCGGTTTTGCGTGGGGTATTTCTCTCCCGACGGGAGAAGGGGTAAAGTTTAAAATGTTTTGGTTATATCTCCTGAACAAAGAGTCGCAGACAGCTCATTGATGTCTTAAATGAGAGCTGCGGTCCTAGACTAAAGATAATATTAATCGGGTCACTGGGTGGGGAGGGTGGGAGGGCAGAGTGGGCGAAATTAGAGGGATATTTACTTTTTCAATAATAACCATTTGACCTCGGACCATAGGGGTTTGGGTATTCAAACTTCTTCTCAGAAAAAATCATATTTGAATCCGTACTAGATTTTCCAAAACATACCAGAACAAACTTTGACACTCCCCTTCCTGGGGCGCAGTAGTAGAGGGAAACAAAAAAATATGAAATAATATACCTACAAACATTATTGTTAGAATTATATAAAAACAAAAAAAAAACCCCGCCCAAAATGGGCTGGACCATGGCTGGACGTACATGTACGGCGATACTCTATCTGGATCACCAGAGGCTGGCCGTACATGTTCAAAGGGTTAAATAGATAAGGCTTAAATTAGAATACACATTAGAATGAATTAAAAAACGCACGGTTTTTGTCATTGAATTAAAGAAATATATTTGAGTAATTTTTACATTTGTTGTAGAGAATTGGTTCACTAAAGTATTGAAATCTGAGAATTAAACTGAATGATAACCAAACGATATTTTTTTAATCGCTACACTACCCACCACCATTTTGATTTTCAGAACAGCGTAAATTGTGGTTTGTAAACGCAACTTAACTAATGTCAATTATTGGAATTGACTGTTGACTTGGTTTATAAACGCAGCCCACTGTATGTAAATTATAGGAATTGACATCTAGTGTAAATTGGAGTTTGTTCGGTTAAACTGCAGTTTTGTATACATTTAATCTACTTCCTCAACACTTAATATACAAAAAAATATGAATCACTCGACCTTAACATCATTTCAAATGTTGTGGTCCATTCCGGAATGGACCACCCAACCATATAAATTCTGTATACCTTTTTAGTACTGCATGCGACATCTAGTTCTTGTGCCATCTATGATTTCACATATGTAATAAAAATTTTCAGTCATATCAATAATTTGACCCGGCACCTTCCCTTTATTACTAGATCTCCTATAGGCCTAGAAGACAATAAAAAAATAAGAAATCACATTGAAGATAATGGGAATCAGTGGTTGTAAATAACGGAAATCTTTACTAAAAATACAATCATTCATTTTGCTCTATTCTAGAACTATTGTAACCATATACGACCACACATCAATACATAACACCCCGCAAGTTATCAAAAAGATTTAAAAATTAACAATAAACAAAAATATTCTTATCTTATATGTATCATAATAAGACTTAAAAATATTTTTCCTTTTTTCTTTTCAGGTAAGAATTAAAATCGTCATAATTTACTGCGTGTGGTACAATACGGTCTTTGAGCTTATCTGCAGGAGTCAATCCAAAATGATGTGAGTTTTATAACAAAATTTTATATGCACTAGCAAAATTAGGCAAACTGGCTAAAGTTATAACAGTCTGGAAAGAAAGTATATTTGTATTTCAAGTTTCAAATCAATTTAATAAAAGTAAGAAAAAGTAAGAGAATTCAAATAGAAATGGAAAGGTAAAAATTAATTCTCTAAATAATGCTCATTGTTACAGTCTTAAACTCAGTAAATATTCTATATAACAAATTTTCCATTTATAACGAAAATATTTGAAGTTCCAAAAATGTTTCTTATAAAAACTAATTGCGTAATACCATAAATCAAGAAATAAATAGATAACTCAAAGTTATAGTTGAAAGATTATATGGAACCTCTCACAAACATGTTGAACCAAATCTAATGTTTAAAAAAATTTAACCAGAATATTGCTACAAATGTTGCTTCTCATTAAACTCAGACCTAGTAATGCAACAATGCAGCATCACAGTTATGCCAACTCAGATCCCTAGATATAGGGATAATTTTCGGTCTTATGGATTTGGGATGAAAGTTTCAAAAGTGACGGTATCTAAGGAAATTTCTTGTACTAAAAGTTTCTAATAATTTATTTGCTCCAAGCTACGGAGAACTTCTGCAAATTGAAGAAACAATAGCACAGAATGAGAATTGCTGGAGTAGACTATTAATTTTGATGTCAATGTCACGAACCTACATTTGCTTTTAATACCAACCTCCACTCTACTCTTCTGTTGTGTAATGAAAACTTATAGTTTGGAAGAATGCATAGTTCAGATTATTCGTTTAATGGTGTTATGGTTAATAAAGCTTTCTATTTCTAGTGTTTCAAGTTTAGTACGACAGCAAGATACACAAAAAAAAATAGAATTGATCTTTGCGAAAAGGTTTTTAATATTTTTATTATGCCTTAACTTTTATTTTTTATAAAAGTTCATTTCAAGGTTGGATTCCAAAAGGGAAAAATGATTTGACATGTTTTGGTTTGGCAGGCCATGTTACGTTAAATTTGTGGTAAGAGCGAATTAATTCCAGAAATACGCTGCTAGTAACAGGCATCAGATATCTATTGGTGGAATTCAGAATATTAAACCAATATCACAATATTTTTCTGGTGCGCATCAGCATAATGCACAAGTAGATGAAACTGAAATAAAATTGTCTAACTGTTTTGCGTAGGATAATGTGGCATTTACAATTGTTGATCATTTATTAGCCTTATCAAAGAAAATATACTCTGATTCTCGTAAAACATATATGCAGCTTGGTCAGATGAAGACTACCAATAAGAACAAAAACAACTTCAATTTGCTCCAGGAAAATATTCATTTTAGACTTTTAATTAAATAATATTGCAAATTAGTTTTGTACAGAGAAAATTTTCGCATTAAATTTTTATGCTCATCTGTTACGGTGAAATTATTGCAACTATTACTTGAATATCTTACTTAAAAAGCGTTCAAAATTAGTGACCCTATTTTATTTTCTGTTTCTAGGTATATCAGTTAAGGGGGGTTATTACTGAAATCTTAAAAAACACGAAAAGTTAATACGACTTTACGTCAAATCTGTGCGTATTATTATGATCAAAATTCAACATAGTTTGAGAAAAAGCATAAACTTAGGTAATGACGTATCAAAAATAAAGATTTCGGGGTTTTATATGTATGTAATTAGCTTTAGAAAATTCTCAACTTCATGAAATTTGCAAAGTTTGGTACATAATAAAAAAAAAAATTGTATGTAATTTATTTTTTTATTTTGATGGAATTTTACAGGAAGGTTGGCAATATTGAAAATCGAAATTTTTTGTTGTGATCTATATTTGATCGAGATACGGTCTTTTGAAAAATATGGGAAATTTTGCTTAGTAGATGTAACTTTTACTTTTGCCGCCAAGCCCAGAAATATTCAAACTCACGAAAATTAAATGAAAAATAGTCAATACACTCAAATCTAACTTAAGTCTCCGCTCAAACTCCGACTTTCGCTGCATACGCTAATACAAACCGTACGATATGGAATGTGCACGCTTTTAAAGTCTAATGGACGTTGTGTTCTTGAATTTAGAGGTTCTTGAATTATTTTAAATCCTTTCAACAAATTTTTGATGGCCGACTAAGTCTTCAGATTCCTGGAGCTGCGAATTACCACCTTAGCGCTAAGAGCAGCATCCTTTTTAATGAAAAGATGTAGACGAAATAAGCTCAACCATTGCCGTATTTATGTTCCAGGCCGTGATACAAAACGATTTTGCTACTTGCAAAAGTATTAGAGTAGTACGATTTCGAACTTCTCTTAGCATTTGTTGTTATGGAAAAATTAATTACTTTCAACTTCAACCTTCTACACAATGTAAATAAGCCTCCGTACTAAAAGTTTTATTCAGGAATTTTGTTATTTAATTCCTTGTGCATTTACCAGCATAAAAATCTAAGTACTTTCTCTAAGAAAATTGTTTATATTTTATTACTCAAACATAACACTACACATAAAAATGAGAAAATTCGTTGAATTCTGTTGCCTTTATACCAGCTTTCATTTCTCTGTGTGTTTTCTCACAGAGTTTCAAAGTGGGAGCAAATAGTTCTTAAATCAGATCTACTTTTGTTTGAAACTGATTTTCTTTTGAAAATGTATAAAAACCTAAAGTATAAATTATACTACCATAAAGGCAACAAATTTGCCTATAAAATAGGCTAATATTTGAATTACCTTTGAATTATAATTTAAAAGTTATGAAGAGTTAAACACAGAAAACCGTTGCCGTCCGTTCGATTCACAGAGCAGTGAGCAAGCGCAGCTTATGAAAATATGAGGCGAATATATACAGGGTTTTCCAATAAGAGGTGTTATTTTGATATTCAAAGAAAAATGCCATTTTTTGAGATAAATGATCGGATCTTTACTTCATTATAAACAGCAAGCTATGCCGTTAACAATGGAAAATAACATCAGCCAAATGACCACCACGACCACGCCTACAGGACCATATCCTTTTCATGAAATTTTCCATAACCAAATCGCAAAGTGGCTGCCCTATGTCCTCGATAGCCTCACGAATTCCACCTTTGAAGTCTTGAATCGACGCTGGGCTGTTGGCGTAGACCTTCTCTTTCACGTGGCCCCAAAGGAAGATGTCGCAAGGTGTTAAGTCACAAGATCTCGGTGGCCAATTGTGATCACCTCTTCGAGAGATAACACGGTCTGGAAACTTTTCCCGTAAAAGATCAATGGTTTCGTTGCTTGTATGGCACGTAGCGCCGTCTTGTTGAAAGTAAACGTTGTCCAGATCAATACCATCCAATTCCGGCCATAAAAAATCATTAATCATCTGTCGATGGCGCAATCCATTCACCGTAACTGTTGCTCCAGCCTCATTTTCGAAAAAGTAAGGTCCAATGACCCCGCGGGACCATAAACCGAACCAAACAGTCACACGTTGAGGATAGAGAGGCTTTTCAACAATAACTCTTGGGTTTTCCGAGCCCCAGATGCGACAATTTTGCTTGTTGACGAAACCATCGAGGTGGAAATGGGCCTCATCACTCAAGATGAGTTTTCGATGGAATTCCGGATCAATTTCATGCATTTCAAGGACCCAATCAGCAAAGACTCGACGTTGTTGATGATCGGCCGGCTTGAGTTCTTGTGTTAACTGAACTTTATAAGCCTTAAGACCCAAATCTTTATGCAAAATACGGTGTAATGACGTTTGTGGAATGCCTAATTCCAAAGAACGACGGGGAATGGACAAACCTGGGTTTTCTTCAACACTTTCGGCTACAGCAGCAATATTCTCGGCTGTTCTTGAGCGACGTGCACGGGTTTTATTCTTCACATAACTAACTTGTCCCGACAGCTCGAATTTTTCTACCAATTTCTGTATTGCGGTCCGACAAGGTGCTTCACGACGACCCAAATATGTTCGAGTTTTACGAACCATCTCTGCCATATTTTCACCATTTTTATAGTGAATTTTAATAATTTCAATGCGTTGTTGAATCGTGTATCGTTCCATTTGCATTAATGGCGTAGTTTCTACTTGTCAAATGTCAAAAAATGACAGCTCCAAAAGTGACATCTACCGAAATAGCGGGCTAATTAAAATAACACCTCTTATTGGAAAACCCTTTACCTCTGCCGATTCATTGATTAAAAAATAGTTTGAGTCATGTTTGAAATGAAAAAAACTGAATTATTTGATATGGAATGTTGGAAATATTTTTAAATTGATAGAAGCATTACGGAATAATATAAAAAAATGGTTAACATTGTCTTTTTGTCTTTATTATATTTAAGAAGTTACTGTGTGTTAAACATTGAAAGACTTATTTTTTTTTTCATATAACTCAATAGGCAAGCACAAAGCTCTGATTGCTTTCCAGTGTCATTTGTGGTATATGAAGGCAACAGAATTCAACGCATTTTCTCATTTTTATGTGTAGTGTTTCTTAAAGAAAGTATTTAGATTTTTATGCTGGTAAATTCACAAGGAATTAAATAACAAAATTGCTGAATAAAACTTTTAGTACGGAGGCTTATTTACATTGTGCAGAAGGTTGAAGTTGAACGTAATGCATTTTTCCATAAGAACAAATGCTAAGGCAAGTACGAAATCGTACCACTCTAATACTCGATGTCACTGCCTGGAACATAAAGACGTCAATGGCTCAACCCGGGAGCAGATCTAGCATTAAAATGAAGAGTGGAGGGGGGGGGGGGGCGTCTTACTGCAAAATTAAAAATACAATTGTATGTAAGGTGTTTTAATTTACCAAAAGCGATTATGTATTTGAACGTTTATATTTTGTGTATTTTGAAGTTAAAGGGAAATCGCTTCAATAAATCACACAATGGTTTAGTAACACATATTTTCTTTAATTTCTTTTTTTTTTTGCGGGAACTAATACAGGAAAAAAGCGGTTAATAATTTATAACATTATTAATATAATAAAAGTCTTGGACATTATATTCGAAACTTAATATAAAAAATGTCTTTATTATTCTCCAGACTTAAAACAACAAATTTCTGGGTAATTGACTTCCTTAACTTAATTCCACAAACGTCTGGGAATAATTTCACAAAACATCACTAAGGACATAAAACCTCAGACTACATTTTCAAAAACATATTTTATTTTTCTCATACTGATCCTCTACTTAAAAAAAAATATCTTCGGATATCGGCCTAAGATCAGCAAATAATTTACGTAAAGAAACAACAAACTCAGACTGGGAATTAAACTGGAAGTTTTGAAGAAAGCCTCCAGGCTGACGTAAATCTTCTTGGTAAACTAATTCCGCCGGAATTGTTAAAAATTCCTCCCTGAACACTGTTCTGAGGCCTAACAATACGAATAGTAAAATCTTTCACCAAGTCCTGTTTCTGTTGCCATAATAGTATAGCTTTCAGCGTTTTATGCCATCGTTCTAAGAACTCGTTTGCTTGAGGATGATATGCGGTAGTTCGGCTACAAGCAAAACCTAACAATTTAGAGAGCTCAGCAAAAAGTGCTGACTCAAATTGAGTCTCGGGCCAACGCGTGAATCTATCAATTATGATGAAACAGTATCTGAAACCATTGGAAGGTGGGAGAAGACTGACAATATCAATATGAATGTGCGTGAATCGACTAGAACTTAGGTGGAAAAGAGCCCAAAGGTTTTCTTGAGTAACGAGTGATTTTGCATTACTGATATGCGCGAGCCCAGGAATTCACATCCTTATTCATTGAAGACCAAAAATATTTGCAGGTTACCATTTTGTTAGTGGCACGGTTACTTGGGTCCGATAGATTTTGTACCGCGTCTTTCTTAAAAGACTTTGGAATAAAAAGTCGATTACTATTCGCCGAAATTTCACAGTTGATTTGCTTACCAGTCACAAAAAATGGGATACTTTTCAAATTTATACGATAAATTTTGAAGGAGAGTTAGTAGCTCAGGATCATTAATTTGTTCGTCGGCATGGAAATGTCTTCTAGCCTGAATAAATGTTAGCTACTATATTGTCCTTACCCTGTACATGTTTGATATTAGTGCTAAACTTGACCGAGAAGAAACTCAGATGTTTCCAGGGGTTGTCCGTTTTTTGCTGCACAGCAGCTCGCTCCTATGGCCGTATCAAAGGCATCAACCCATAGGGCTAACTCCGAAGAAAAATTAGGTAATGCTAAAAGTACTACCTCAGCTAATTGTTTTTTTTTTTTTTTGCCAATTTAAAAGCCTTGGCTGTTTCCTGAGATCAGCTTATCTTTTTCTTACAATCTTTTTTGTAGCTTCTAAAATAGTTGTTGAGTGCTTGATGCTCTGCCTCATGGCATGTGGTAAAACCGACTATAGTTGCTCACTGTAACCGGTAGATTACAATTTGGAATGGCTTTCGCTTTTTCGGCTGGTGGTGAAATTAAGTGGCCTAAAAAAATTACTTCGAAAGACGAAAACTTATTTCTTTAGTCCGTAAAAGTTTTCGGCTTGTTTGATTTATGAACCAAATTTTATAAATCATAAAAACGACCAATGGTCGTACCTAGTTACCTAAACTCAGAAGTTTCTTGGACTCACTCCTATTTCAATTCATCCCCATCCGAAGAGATTTTTTTAAAGAACTATCGATTTTAATAAGGTTCTTAATCCTAATCAAACGTTTAACTGTTGACAATCAAAGTGAGCAACTAAGTCATCTGAATGTAGCTCTCACTGATCAAAAGTGCTGCTAAGTTACATTATAAAATCCCTGCCCATAGTATAAATTCCTCCTCCACGGTTTTTTCACATTATTCTTATCCAGGGGAAATATTAGTTCATTGTACCTCCATGAGTACTACTGACTATTTACCTATACAATTGTTGAAAATGACTATCTTGCGTTTCGAACAAAAGAGAAAAAAAAAAATTTGTGTCCCAAAATTTTACCAAAAACACCCCCAAATCTAATCTACCCTTCCCAAAATTTAAGTCATCAAAACCAGAACCAGTGAAAAGGACATAAAAGTCTTTCTTATATACTAGAGAGATATGGCCGAAACGCTTATTACATTTCCTGTGTGAAATATAAAAGCAAAAAAAAAAGGGGGGCTAAAGGACAAGATGAGACCAAAAACAAAACTCCTTTCCGGAAAAAGGGAATAACTGCCATACAGTGCTATAACTGAGAGTAAATTGCTTTAGATGCTTGTCTACTGGGCTATACTTCCGTTCTATCTACACAGATACTTTTTCTATACATACATTCCACTACTGGCTATCCTATCCATTGTCTTTACGCATAAATTACATTCCCAAAATTCTGACGATGAGATTAAGAAGACTAAAAGACAGACGATAGTCGTCGACGAACATTTTCCTCGTGATTAAAGTGAACGAAACTTTCGTGCTTTAAGGCTATCAAATTCCTTTTGACTCAGAATGATGACGTCCTTTAAAAAGAAAGACCCAGGCTACACCGCATAGAATTAATGGTAGTAGCACTTTCCAAGATCATCGCTCTAAATCTCTTTCTTTGTATGTGTCTACCTCGTCTAGGTGACAGTTTGTATATTTACCGGAATGTTAAGGCGATTAATAATGAGAAACTCAACTCCAACAGGTTTCCATACTTTCCGTGTTCCGCACCATTTAAATTCGACTTCAGGTAAGTCGATGTTTACGCGAATTGACATTCACGCAAATTCGAATAGGAAAGTCATCGATAGGCCGACTTAATACTTTTATGTAACACGGCTAATTGGCTATTAATTAAGTCAAAGTGGTTCCGATAATTGAAGACACGAGTTTGTACAATTTATGAGGCGTGATGGGCTGTGGAATCATCTATTATCGCTGTACTTGCACGATTTTTGGATCCGAACAGATGTCTACCTCTAGATACTGCTACCAGGACTGAAGTTCTGCCATTGATGTCAAGAGAAAATCAATGATTTGCCTATTGAGCTGGAAAATTGAAATGGTTTCATTTGCATATAAGATGAGAGCTTGTGTTCTGTAAAAAGTTATACTTTTGTTGAAAGTCGAAGCTGGAGTCCTTGAAATTTAGTCCAACTGCAGGAATTTGATACCAGGTTTCAGGGGGTGACAGGGACACGTGGAATGTTTTTATTATTTCGTATTTAACAGGAAAAAGTAGTAAGCTATTAGTCCAAAGCGGCTATATTATTGGATATCCGTTGTAAGCCAATTCAAACATTCCTGTCTTCTTAATAAACTGTAGTGGGCCGTTGTGAGGTATGTTCTCCAATTGATATTCTAACGGATCAATAAATTTCCATCATACATGAAAACAGAATACATGCAATGTTCTATACGACATAGTCAGGTCGAATAAAATGGAGAGAAAGAGAGAGAGAGAGAGCTGAACTTTCAAAACAGTTTCTTCTTGAATTAATGCACAGCGAATCTATCGTTTCTGTTATTCAGCAAAACCCCCACAAATTCGTGTTGTTCAAGCTGATCAAATTTTGGCTGTAATTCAGCTTAGATCTCTTCAATCGCTCCTTGAATATCAGCTTCATATTGAAAAGATGGATAGAAATATAAAGGATATGGAACGCCAATCATGGCGTTAGATGTCAAAAATGTAAGACGAGTGCCGGTGCGCTGTCATGATAAAGTGGCTAGTCCTATAATTGTCCCAAAATTCATGCCTTTTTCAACGTCTCCAAAACATCGCAATAGAAATAAATATTAACCGTATGTTCAAGGATCTCCAGTGCTTATCAGAGTGCAAAAGGAGAAACAGTTAAAGCCAGGTTGGTCATTTAAGTATCTTAAAACAGATATGCTTCGAGCAAATCACGGCAATATTTGATATAATCACACTCATGGTGAATTTTGTAAGACCGTTCGACGTATTATTGGGAGACAGACAACAATGACGTTCCACTAAACCGTCTTTCCAACAAGGATCGATGGTATGGTATACAGACTGTTCCAAGATGAACAGTGGAGTCGGACTGTACGTATACGGCCTCAAATGCCATGTATCATAGGCCCTAGGGTCTACCCCTGCGGTATTCCAGGCCGGGTTTATTGCCATAGAAGAATACGGCAAATACCTGCATTGAAAGATCCATAAATGGCTCAACCATTACTATCCTCTCGGACAGTCAAGCCGCTCTCATGGCCTTAAAAGCCTACACTATCAGGGAATGTCTGCAGACCCTTAAAAATTTATCAAACAGAAACAAAGTTATCCTTATGTGGGTGCCTGGACATAAGGGCCTTAAAGGCAATGAAATTTCTGACGTCCTAGCCAAAAGAGGAACGGAATCCCCTTTGTCGGACTAGATCCATTTTGTGGCACTTCAAAGTGTTACCTCACAGCTATCCTAAATAGCTGGAAGAAAAATCAAAAATCCTTCTATTGGGAAAAGCTACAGGGACTTCAGCAGGCAAAAAAGTTTATCGACACCTCTGACGGAAAAACAAAAGAACTTCTACTTCTTAGGAGAACAGAGCTCAAAATGATTACAGAGCTCTTCTCAGGCCATTGCTCATTCAGGTATCATTTATACAAGATGGGCCTGGCTGAGACTTAATCCTGCCGCTTCTGTCAGGTTGCTTATGAAACCTCGGAGCACCTGCTCTGCATCTGCGAATCATTGGCCAGGCGGAAATTACTCTACCTAGAACATGTTTTTCCACCACCGCACTACGTACGGAACCTAAATCCCAGAATGATTCTAGACTTCATTAACAGTCTAAATTTAGAAAGGGAATAAATTGATAGATCTTTCAGGTCGCAGTGATTGCTAGGCTAACCCCTCAGCACCCCTCCACAAATCTAAATCTAAATGTCCAAGAAAGAACAAATTCGCGGCGCACAATGCCCTCCATGTCAAAGAGAACAATCAACATTGACATTGTTGTGCCTCTAACTTGTATTCCCTTTTTGAACTTGATTGTTCTGGTTCTCCCTTCCTTGGACCACATCCCGCTGTAGCCGTTGCCGCCTCGGTTAATAGGTCTTTCATCAAAGCGTATATACGCATTAAACATCAGCAGCAATGGGCGAACCTCATAAATACTGTGGTAACATCATCGCTGGTCACAGCTCGCTTCACGCTTATCTAGGTTAGGTTAGGTTAGGTTAGGTAAGAGGGGTGCCACTAGACGACTAGTCTGTATCACTTAGACCTCTAGTGGTTGCATTGTGACCTCATAGGATAACCTTTCAAGCCGCCCCAGATCCATCCTGCTTCCCTTTGGAAACTCAGGATATATCTGAACTCCTTACTTTGCAGCTCCCCCAGATTTGAACAGAAGTGGCTAGGCAATAGCCTATCTCTATTATTTATCAAAGCGGAGCACTCGTAAAGCACGTGTTGGACAGATTCGATTTCCTTCGAGTCCTTACAGCTCCTGCAGAAATGGTTCGCCGGTATACCCAATCTTCTAGCATAGTCTCCTATGGCCCGGTGACCCGTAATGACCCCCACTAGATTCCTGGTATTTTATCTGCTGCCATAAAGCAGTTCTCTTGTCCTCTTCCTGTTATATGCAGACCACAATTGCCTCGCAATATGTCAGGTATGGCTTGCCTTTTGATATACTCTCACGGTCATCTGAGACGGTTGGGAGTTGTTGACAGCCCTGAGTGTTTTTCCTGCCTGAAAGGAGAGCCTGAGACAACCGAACACTTTCTGTGTGCTTGTCTGGCCTTTGCCTGGATTAAGCTAGATTTGCTTGGAGCTGCCTTCCTGTCTGTAGAGGAGCTGAAAAACTTGCCTCACGTAAACCTGATGCGCTTCAATAAGAGAACAGGAAGGTTTTGGTGAGAATTTTTTTTTTTTTTTAGCAGGTAGTAAGCACAATGAGCCTCTTGGACTCCGTGCTTGAGATCTCTCATCCCCTGCCTATATAAACAAAGCTTTGACTTTTCCTTGTTTGAAGTTTGACTGTTGCGTTGTTTGAGGCTCTTACCCATAAATCCAAGTCACGTTACCTGTGATAATGCTAAAAATGCATTATGGGTCATCATTGACTTATTGACGAATATCTTGGCAGATGCTGACCGAATGCGCCTTCTAGTCGATACCCAGAAACCAAGGAACGAATCTCGCAGCAATGAGATGAATAAACAATTCCATCGTCTATTCACATCGTCCTCAAGTAACGGCTCAACTATTTTTAATACGCGAATACCACTCATAACACTAAGTTCAGCTCATGGTCTAATCACCTGGAACGGTATTGCAAGAGTGTTTGACACTGGTTTTCCTAGTTTTACACAAAATTTGATGTTCGCGCTCTTCTTAAAATTCTTAAAAGCATTTAAACTATATCCCCACTATCCGAAATGCAGTTTTCATACAACATAAGGGTAGGCATCCGCTTGAATAAAACAGATCCAATTGCGGAAGGTTAAGTTAAACTTCAACAACGGTCAGAGCCGCTGAGTGAATGGAAATTATAATACTTGGACATGCAAAGAATTGGAAGTATTGCTACCAAAATCATACCTTCGATTTCATACCTTTTGTGAAGCCAAAGTTTCATCTATTGTCAAAGCCTCATTTTTCATTGCATCTCCATGCATCTTCACGTTGGTTTTGAATCTTCGCAGACACCAAGATGCTTAACAGTACACAGTACGGCATTTGGGCATTATATATATATGAGTGCAAGAACAACATTAGCAACATCAACTGTGACCTTCACGGTCAGACTATTGAAGGCAACAAATTAGGCATAACATAATTGTTGTTGTCTTTATCTTGTCGTGTTGTTGGAGGTGGCCGTGTATTTCCCTTGGTTGTTGTGAGTCAGTGTTCATCTATTCTGTTCAATTTCTTAAATTATACTGCTCTACCGATTTTCTCGAAAGCCGATTTCAGATCCAAGGAAAGCACAATCTTGGTTTTCTAATCGTGTAAGATCCAATTTATAGTGTATGAAGCTTCGAGTCGCACTGAAGGCCTTCTATTTTTCTGATTTCTACAATTGAGAATCTCAATAAAAATCATAACACTCCATTTTGACACGTTTTGACTCACATAATGTATCAACGTTACTAAAATATTCCTAAGAATTTTTGCTTGGGTTTTTAGTGGTTGAATATTGTAGCTCCGGCACATTAACTATGTAGTCAGTAGGTTTGCAGATAGTTTACAGTAGAACCTTGCTTACAGGCGGCGTATTATAAAAGTCTGGAAAAAAGAAAATTTTATAAGTAGGTACTCCGCGTAGTGTGGCTTCCCAAATTGTGTACAAAATCTGTTTGCAATCCCTATAAATTGCTAAATATAAATATATTTTCATAAAATAACTATTTTTATTAACAAAAGATTAAATTTTAACATTTAAACTGCTTTATAACCATAACCTATAAAATATCGAATAACAGCTATTCATTTCAAAAAAAAAAATTATGTTTATCTCTGTACACATTAAAGACAAAGATTAACATAGTCCTTAGCTTCATTGCATTCTGGAGTTGAATCCCAGTTACTTGATGGACAATTAGCCAAAGTTTGTGTATCCACGCAATCAATTAGAAGCATTGCATAGGGATTACATTCATCATTTGATGTTTTCTCTTCCATAGTCATTCTTTGTACTGAAAATTAAAATGTTTTCGTTTTGGTTTTTTTTTTTATATTAATTTCCAAAATAATGAGCTCAATATACATTTAGCTCCGCATATTTCAAATGCATTCAAAACAATCGGCTTAAATTCAGCATTTGTCGTCTTCACTTTGTCCACAAATGCACGCATTTTCGCCATGTCTATTTTTCCATCCACAAGAACTTTAGTTTCGTTCATCATACACTCAGCTGCGCACTGTGGAAGGAAAAAATTTTTAAAACAAAATCAAAAAATGGGGGGGATAATTATAGATAAAAGCTAGGACAATGATTTTTCGAACTAAAGCACATGTTCGGTTTATATTTTTACGAAATTCATACTCTACTCAATTTGATAGAATTTTACCTTGGTCGTAATAATGCATACCTTGTTCAGTCGAATATCTATGGTCTTAAAATTTTAACCGAAAACTAAATTATACTCTTTCCATCATTCATCTTGCCATCAAATCTATACAACTTGGATGCAACATTTCATCCTAAAGTTTACCTTTACAAGAAAAATAGATTAAAAAAAAAAAACAAACAAAGACTTGTGTTCCGTGAATTATGATACGTAATGTAGTTGGTTTAATCATTGTGGTACGATTATTAATAAATTTCTGTTAAGTTGTCATTAATAAAGGTTATATTATTCTCAATAAAGCTAATCTAATAGGTTTACTATATTATATCGGAACATGCGTGTTTATTGATATCATAAACGATATCTGAGAAGTTATTCAAAAATAATTTAAACAATATTGGGCCTATAATAGAGCCCTATGGAACAAGAGTAATAGCAAGCTAGAATGAGTAAGCGTAGGTATACAATATGTGTATAGAGAAATTATCTAGAGGAAAAATGTTTCCATAAAATCTTATTATATCTTCTTCTTCGTGAATACTTTATAGATTTCACAATCGATTCAATTTTATCCTATTTTATTAAAATGAAACTATTAAAAAGAAAGAAACTGAAAAACATTTGGGTACAAGGAACAATTTTTCTGTGATAGTTAAGTACAGTATTCAAGAGGAAAACATACAATTTTATGTAGGTATACAATCTATTTCATTTAAACATTGAATAAATAACTAATAAGGAAGCGGGGTATCGTGCGAATGCAGTGTACGTGTTTAAGTAATTCAATGACAGTCAGAACCTATGATTGGGGGGTGGAAATGACAAGAGGGCTGTGCATTATTTGACACATTCTGCTTGATTTCTGACATTTAATTGTGACAAGTGCATTAAATTATCAAAGGCAACGCCAAGAAATATTATCTGAAAATAAGGGGGCGCCAAAAATTTGTTTATTTTACATAGGAATTTGGATTATAAAAAATGTCCCCCTTCAAAATGTCACGAATTCATTACTGCCATATCGAAACGAATACAAATACAGCACACTAATACATTTCACCGTGTGGCTTAGATTTTGTAATGAGAGAGCGATCTAGGGGTGGCCTTCTCATACGTTTTACACTCTCCTGTGTTAGCAATTCATCCTTAGAGGTGTCGAAGAATAAATAAAAGAAAATTTACAGAATTTAGCTCCATATGACACAATATGTTTCAATGTGAGCAACCTATCTTCTTACATTATAAAGAAGAAGAAAACCCTACGGCTGCTTCCATTAGACTACTAGCTAAGCTTCGAATTTTGTAGGTTAGTAAGCTCGGATTATGATTTCTTAAATTGTAGTTTGGTTTTATTTATTTAGTGTTAGTTATTTTTTTTTTTTTTTTTTTAATTTGTACCGGATTGTTGGAGTTGTTCTGGATCCTTCACGATCTTGTCCATTAGGATGGTGAGGACATTGCTCCACGTTTTCACTTGCCAATTCTGTAGATTGAATTTGTCTCTTCGTCCGACAATAATTACATCGATGCTCTGGCGGCGATAGCAATTATCCAGTCTTTTCTGCTTCCGTTTCTCTCCTTTAATTATTTATTTCAAGTGCTGTGACTGCTTTGTTAGTTTTTAAAAAAGACTTTTCTTGCGCGCACTTCTCAACTCGTCCAGCCATGACATCCCCAAAGAAAGAAATAGGAAGAAACCAAAAACGTGACACTAGAAGAAGCGAAGAAGTCAACTTGTCTCCCTCATTCTCGGCTAAATTTGGGTAAAATGCCGAAATTTCGATCCATCAAGCTTACCACCGTGCAGAGCTGAATTACGGCAACATTTATTGAGAGTCGAATACGTGACTTCATTTTCCCATGGAAATCTATCCAAGCTCCAATTCAATAGCGGAACTGTATAATAGTGGATTTTTTTCTTCCAGTATTTTATCAAGAATATCCTCAAATCTGACACAGATAACTCAATTTTGCCCAAAAGCTTTTCTGTAGCTCCTTAAATTCTCTACAAAAAAAAGAATATGACAAAATTGTGCTATCTCGCTGAGTTCATGAAATATTCTCAAAACATCATCGTGAAAAAAAACCCACTTTACCATGCTCAGATCAGTTCGGTTCCTAATGAGTAAACGAATTATCACCTGGCAAATTACTTTCATGTGGTTCGATAATTAAACTAGCTCGTATAAAAATTACAGCCGTGATAAAATGATTTTTTTTTATTTTGTTTTAATGAAAAAAAAAAACGTCTAGCACGGTGGTAGCAACGAGGAATTTGTCTGGGAATAGTGAATTTATATATTTCGGTGTTTATGAAAACAGATGAGAAAAAGAAAATTCGAACTAAAATAATTTTGAAAAAAGCTTTTTTTACCTGTGGAAAAGAGTGCGCTCAAAAACGTTGCTAGCTCTTAGACTATAGCATCCATATTAGCATGCTCATATTAAAAATTTATTAGAAGGGGACTTCGGAGAAAATTCGATGCGTCGTTATTGGAACGAGACTTTTTTTTGAGTATGGTTGCACTTGCTTTTATTTTATTTACCTTAATGATATTACATGAGACGTTAAAGGCGATGTTTTATACGAGAGTATCCTGTGGACAAGTGAGTCTATGCTTATCAATAATGGAAAAATGAACTTCCATAATTTACACACACATGACGAAAGGAGTCAATATTTCAAAGTAGGTTCAACGTGAATGTCTGTACTGATATCATTATCAGTTAATAGCTTCTTTTATTTTACCTAGGACCACCTGTAACAGTGACACCCATTACCGGCTTTTTTTGGAAGAAAACGTTACCCCTTCGTACGCAGCAATCAACGTATACTACCAACATGATGACGCACTAGAGAATTCATCACATGGGATATCGACGTATATAAATAATAACAAATACTCCGAGAAATTCATAAGGGGTTTTGGTAATATTAAATGGCCTACAAGGTCTCCGGATTTAACCCTTTAAAATTCTTTTTTTATAGTCAGTTATGAAAAGTAAAGTTTACTCAAAACCAGTAAATACAAGCATAGATGGCACAATAACTAGATATTGCATGGTATTCCAAAGTAGAGTATACAGACGGTGAAATTTATAGTACATTCCGAAATGGACTGCAACATGTTTTAGAGCGTGCCGAGATCAAATATTTCTTTAACAGTAGTTTTGTATACATTGGATCGATCTCCTCAACACAGCAGATGCCAGAAAATATGAATTACTCGACTTATCCATCATTTGAAATTGTATGGTGCATTCCTAAATAGACTTCATAGCCATATAAAATTTGTATGCTCTGCTCTAGTATTGCATGCGACATCTAGTTCTTGTGCCATCTATGATATAGTTAAGTCACGAATATTTCTCGCGGATCGGATAAATTATTTCAAACAAACTTAGCGACGTGAAAAGGTCAACTAATATCAAAAGAAGATTAAGGCAAGAGAAGACATATTGATTGAACGTTCCTCAAATTCATAATAATACTGTAACGAGCATGACCTTTGTTCGTTATTTAAATACAATATTTTAATTATAATTCACGAGTTCTGTTTATTTAACTACTTTGACAAAATTCACAATCAATTAAATCAACTCTTTAATTATCGCTAGTACTGTACTTCTAATTATCTCAATCAAAATAGTTTACTTCATTCACATCACTGTCTGAAATAAGACTCGCCTCTTGGATGTGAGAAGCGCCGTATTTATACTCTACAAATTATCCTAGAACCTTCCTAAATATTCCGTTCTTCGAACCCAAAGTTTAATAAGATACCACTAACCTAAAGTTGTTTCCATTTCCAACAGAAGTCGCTTGCGACATTTTGTTGCTGGTAACAATACGTTAAGAAAAATTATGTAATAAAGTTGTTGTTGTACTTTATTTACATAATGATTTAATACAAAACTACATTTTCTTACAAATACTTTTGAATTTTGTACGAGTAGGCACAATATATGGTTTACCGCGTATTCCGAATTGCATTAAAATTCGCTTGGTAATAACTCGCGTAAAATGGCTGGAAATTGTAAATTTATGATGACTTTCAGGAAAACTATTTCAACATTTTCTGTCATAACTTTTTAATTTGAGAAAAAAGGGAACTTAGTTATGAACTTTTTGCAGTGAGAGTAGTTTTAAAAAATAAAATTCTTCAATTTTTTTATACATTTAAAAAAAAAAAAAAGTGGCGCGCGGGTATACTGTTACGTGCAATAGAAAGAGACAACTGGTGACATCTACCGTCAATGGAGAGTAAACAACTTTAGGTTCGGAGAATCGATGATACATAGAATCTTCGGGAAGGTTCAGTAATAGAATGAATAGAATAGTTAAGGAGATTCTAGAATAGAACACTCCAGAATAATCTGGAGAGTTTCTATAGTGTATAAATATAACAGATGTCACCGCCAGAAAAAGAGTCTTGTCTTAGACGTTGCAGTGTTAACAAGCGAAAGTAATAAACGTGCGAAAGTGTTGTAATTGGATTGCGATAATTGAAAGTACAGTATTAGCGATAATTAGAGTTGAGTTGATTAATTGAAGGTTAATGAATTGTATAAGATTAGAAGTGAAATAAAGAACTTGTATATTAAATACTTAATATTGTGTTTTAAATAACGAACCAATGGACACGCACGCAACAATACTTTTTCTACTACGTATAATCGATTATCTTCCAAACAACTACAACTTAAGTGGGTCATGTATTGTATAAAGTATTCTCAAAATGCAATTTTCAAAGGTGAAGCATTGCTGCAAATTACAAAAGGTTTCCAACACATTGAAATGTGAAGAACTCTGTCCAGACAATATATGTAGCCTAGTTATGAAACGGTTCTAGAAAGAATAGCAGCAGATCAGCTGGGAGAATATGTAAAAAAGGAAAATCTTATTATTAGAAGGGCAGTCTGGCTTCAGAAACAAACATTCATGCGAAACACATTAAATTGGGTCATATTTGATTTAAAAAGGGGTTGGATTCTAGTAAGAAAATATTGGCAGTTTTCCTATACTTCTAATGACAATTTGAGACAATAGATAAGGATATTTGAATAAAGAAACTTAAGACATACAAAATAAGAGGGACTGAACATAAGTGGTTCAATTTATCTCTCTAACAGAACGCAAAAACTAGGGTGAATGTCTGATCCAATAGATGTGGAATGAATTGGGAGTTCCCCAAGGTTCAGTACTGGGCATTACATTATTTCCTTTGTACATAAATTATATCAAGTCAGTAATAAACTACAGCCAATTAACGTTATTTGCAGATGATACCTTAATATATATCTGGTGTGACCAAGCAGTCTAATATACTCGTAGCATAAAGGAAGACCTTGAAAGCAATGGCAACTGGATTAAAATGAATAACCTTAAATTGAATGTAAAAAAAAAAACTAAGGCAATGTAAAGCAAATGTCATTGATCCAGAAAATATGTACCTTGGTGTAATAGTGAATAATAAATTGAAATTTCACGAGCATGCAGACTGTACAGGGTATTTACGTCTCGGTGGCCAATAGAGCAGCAGCTGATTGTACTCACCTAGTCAAACAAAAAAATGTATGACATGTGGGAGAGGGGGGGGGGGGGTCATATCAACTGTTTCGAAGTTACATGGTGATTAAGAAAAAAAGCTAGTTTTTCACATAACACCCTGTATCTTATAAAGTACAGGGTGTGCGGTCACAGTTAAGAGTTCATTTTATGCAAAACTTCGGGCTTTTCCAGTGACTGCTCAACCACTCAACCAGCCCCGTACCTTTCTCCCCAACGGAGTTATGGTTATCTAAATTAAAAATTTCGGCTTTTCTTAGCTATTATTACTTTCGCCATTTTTTTTTTTTTCATAGGGAGTTCACATAACTTAAAAACTGTAAACTGTGGACTCTCCTATTTAATTTGACCAATTCCACCCTATATGCTATCTGTCGCCGTTAACGAGTTATTAGCTCGTAACCTATTCTCCAAGATAAAATTTGTTCCCTTAATGACTAACTGAAAGCACGTCATTTTACAAAAATATCGTCTAAATTCGGTATGACCTGAATAGGTTAAGATAATTGGCTACAGTTAGCACATGGGGTGTAATATGTCAAATTAAAAAGTAGAGTCCACAATTTATAATTTTTACAGAAACCAAATCGCCATTCATCAATCAATCAAGCTTGAAGTCATGAGAATGCAAAATTGATTTACTCACATTCTTTGAAGTACCATGTAAAGTCATTTTAAGTCAATTGAATTCATTAAGAGTTTTGCGTCGGGGGCTAAGAAAGGCCTTTATCTCACTAGATACTCGATCATTAAAAACGTATTTCTAAAATACAATATACTCTCTTACCTTCCTCAGCAGCAGTCAAGCGCTTATTTTTGTTTACTCCTCGACGTGGAGCACTTTCAGACTCCAATTTTGAGAAACTTTTACTATTAAAAATTAATAATAACATAAATATGCTATAAATATATGAATATTTAAATAATAGCATTTTTATTTAGTGAGATAAATGCCTTTTTTAACCCCCAACGCAAAACTCTTAATGAATTCAATTGACTGAAAATGACTTTACATGGTACTTCAAAGAATGTGAGTAAATCACAAGATTTTGTATTCTCATGACTTCAAGCTTTTGATTTATTGAAATGATTGCAGCATTCATGAATTCAAAATGAATGCCGATTTGGTTTCTGTAAGTCTCAGTATCGAGGTGAAGGTAATGAATTTTCACATGATTCAAAAGAATTATTTGCCGAAAAGATTGCATTCTTTTACAACTCTGATCTAGGATATCATAAGAATTGGTCTTAGAACAATTCTAGCTTTTTTACTTGTTACATTTAAGATAAAAAATAATTAAATGTCTGAATATTTATACACAAATATTGGAAATATTGGGGTCCAGCCATACAACCTGCAAGGAAATCACTATTTCAGATTGCAGGAATGGTAACTCACTTTCATTTCTGCAAAATTTGTTATTATACAAAGGTCTCTAAATTTCTAATGGTTTGTCTAATACCGTGAAAAATGAAAGCGTGTTAAATTATTTTAAAAGAAATCTGACTCAAAATAGTTTAGAATGTAGGTCTAGAAAATTTAATATTATGAATGTAATTAATAATTAGTTAGACATTTATATTTTAGTATGCTTTTATATATAGTCACTTGAACTAATAAATCAATCAATCAATGACCATCAAGTACAAATCACTATGTATATAAGATTTTTTTTAAAAAATGTAAAAGTTGGATAGTAAAGTGATAGGGGGGAGGAAGTTAAAATCCATTCTAATATATATTAAATAATAAATTATTCTGATCGATATTCAAATTCTCATTATACACACCAGTTCTAATAATTACAATTATATTAAAAAAATTTAAAATAAATAAAAATTTTTTTACTCACTGACAAACTGGAAGTATGACAATTTTTCTCATTTATAACATTTTCACCCTCCCATTTCGGTTTTTCACAGCATTCTGACAAAACCTAAAAACAAAAAAAAATATTTATATCTATGTACTTCACTCACTTTTAAAATAACAATCAAAATTTCAACACAAACCGTTGCAGGATCAATAGTTTTAGAGCAATCCGGTGCACCAAAAGTGATTCCCTTTAAAAATCAATAATTAAAAATATAAATACAGCACTAAAATGGTTTTTTTATTTTTTTTTATTTTAACAATAAAAACAATTACCGAAACTATGAGCACTCCTACAACAATTATCACTTCCCTAGACATTTTTTTTTTTTAATTATTAATTTTGTCTAACTTGCGATGTGACTCCTGCTTTCTAGGCAAACTCTTTCAACTCGTACTCTTTGAATCGGACTCAACTGAGTCGTTTTGATTGTTTCGCATTTATAGTATCGCGGATGTGACTAAAAAAAAAACAACAAAATACAAAAAATCCGCTTTTATATAATTTAATAGCGCAAAATCTCCTCCAATTATATGTTGTTATAAATTTTGCGTATATGTCTCTGGGCATTTTTGTACAACTCATTTAATTTGTTAATTGTTGATCAGATTAATTTGAAATTGCAATGCACTCCGGTATAAAAAAGAAACAAAAACTCATTTCGTCCAAGCAAACAAAACCCCACTGAAAATTTTAAATATAATTGAATTTACGATGATTATTCCCACATTATATCTGGACAAAGAGTTTTCATATGTATGTTATGTAGCGATGTAAATAGTTACTTTTTACCTCAAGAGCGAATAATCTGATGAAAAATATAGGTTAATTGTAGGGGAACCTACTAAGTGTTTCAGCAGATATCGAAATAATTTATATGATTAGTCTAAGTTATGTGATATAAGTGGTCTAATTAAGTGGTTCTGGAAAAAGTATATGATTTAAAAGAATTATAGATATTAACATTAAGTAAAAAGTTGCTATTCTTATTAATTCATGTTAATGAACATACCGCCATTCCACACGAAAACGATCAGATTGGATTTATTTTGGTACCCACCATTTCCGATTCGGATGAAACTTTTAGAGGTGGTATGGAATACCAATATTATTTTGCCCCCCCCCCCCCTCCCGCTTCTGGGTTAAAACTTCTACAATTTTGCGATGGGACGTCATTTTCAAAAAATCTTATATCTTTTTTGATTCAAATGCCAAATGAACCGAAATACTTTATATTTTTCCTAAGAAACATGTTACAGTACCAAACGGATTTTGTTCTTGTTAATAATATATATTTTTTTTATTTGTAAAATGACTCTTTTATTGTTGGCTCTTTGGCTCTTTTAAAAATTCCTTAAAAATAGGTGGCAAAAGGCTCTCCAAAGTGTAAAAAAAAGACGCTAGCTAAACTAAATGGTATAAAATGTCAATAAGAACAAATAAGAACATTTAAAACAATTAGAACAACTAATAAACAAGAAAAACGACACAAACACAAGGAAAACAAACAAGACAAGACAAAATTCTCAAAAGAGACTAGAAACGGACAAAAGAATTTTGAGAAAGATCTAAAGTTAATCAAAGATTTCGAACCAGTCTCAATTTTGACAATTAGGTAAGTGACAGTTCCAAGAAGTTCCAAATTTTAAAAATAATCTAATAAAAATGTCCCTAAACGGGCGAATTTCAACAAAAAATTTTGCAATTATTTATTTGCGGTTATTGTACACAAGAGTTCACATCTTTTCTTGTACGTTATATAAAGCGGTGCTAGAAAAGTAACTACTTAAAAAATTAATTAAAAATTTAAAGAAAGTTCAAGCAAATTCTTATTAATTAAAGAGGAAGTTAAATTTAGTTAAAAAAAAAAATTGTACTACGAGACTACTAGAAAATAAAGAAAATAATAGTGTTAAATTATGTGTGTATCAATGCATCTCTTAAAAGCGCCGACAGTGCCAACACTCTGAATATTTAACGGAAGATTATTCCATAAACGAGCTGCTTGAACAAGATAAGAACCTTCCATGCAGGACTTATGAAATCGTGAAATCAATGTGTTCCTGTTACGTTGTGACGTTGTAAATTGAAATAATTCGCGTAAGTACCGTGGTTTGTTCGAGCTAACAAGAGAATATAAGAAAACCAAAACTCGCCTTTTCAAATACGTGGCCAAGGATGATCAGAGCAAACGTGAAAGGAAAGGCGGAACATGATCAAATTTTCGCAGCCTAAAAACAAATCGAATACAGTCGTTCAATACCACTGTGACTTTCCTGGCACAGATGCTATCCAGCTTGGGAAACACATTTCTGCAGTAGATGAAGTGGGGCAAGATTAAGGCTTTAATTAATTGTAAGCGCATGCTAACAGACAGCAGACCCGATGAAAGCCATAGACATCGGAGCCCTGCATAAACTTTGCTGACCATGGCCTTAATGTAATCATAACATTTCATGTGTTGATTCAAGACAACTCCTAACGTTTTAACTTTATTTACAATAGGCAGCGAAACATTATTTAAAGTCACTGGTGTGATTTCAATTAAACCGTTATTGTAGAATTTAATACAATGAGACTTTGCAGGATTCAGTATCAAGCGATTACATTTGCCCCAGGTGTTAATTCTTTCTAAATCACAATTTATACGTTCAATACAGTCTTCAAGAAGACCGATCGACCGGCTTAAATAGAGTTATACATCATCGGTATATAAGTGAATCTGTACATCTTGAACTACATCTGGCAGATTATTGGCAAATAAACTGAATAACAAAGGTCCCAGAATTGAACCTTGAGGCACCCCACAAAGTAAGGGCAGTGCAGAAGATGAATTATTATCAATATACACTCGTTGGCTGCGGTCTGCCAAGAAATCCTTTACCAGAGCGATGGCAGAACTAGCATCAAGCTTCTGGAGAAGGATACGATGGTCCTTACTGTCGAAGGCTTTCGAGAAGTCCAGAAGTACCAAAACACTAAACTTGTCCTAATCCAAAGACTTCCTCAAATCAGAGGTCACCTTCAGAACTGCAGTCTCACAGCTGTGCAAGCATCGGAAACCCGATTGATTGACAACCTGCAAGAAAATTATTGGCCTCGACAAATTCGACTATCTGCTTATTATGTAATAGCTTTTCTAAGACTTTGGATATAAAACACAATAAACTTATTGGGCGGAAATCAGCTGGTGTTTCAGGAGAAGAATTCTTTGCAATAGGAAGGACTGTTGCAGGCAGCTGGAAAACAGGATGATGTAAAGCATGAGTTCACTATATGCAAAACGAATTTACCAATAAGGGGAAAAAAGCTTAATGAACCTAGGTGGAAGATTATCAGGCCCAGCTGCCTCAGACTTAATTGAATTCACAGCATCCACAAGCTCATTGTAGTCGACTCCACGAAAGTAGAAGAAGTTGGTATTGGTATTAGATGATATATCTCTTATCGAATTACCAGCTGATATATGAGAAGCAGCCAACTGTGGGCAGAGCTGATAGACGTGAAAAATATGTTTAAGTCTTCGGGACTTAAATCACAAGTAGTTTTGTTCCTTTTACCTCCACAGACACCTGCCATGGCGTAAATTGCGCCACAAAACTTTAGGCCTGAGATTCTGGTCAAATTTGGGGCTAAAATATTGTTGTTTTGCTCGCCTAATTTCTGAAATCACCGTGTTACAGACAGCTTTATATAAAACTGGTGTCTCATCGGTCTGAGTATGTACAGGTATTCATGCTCAGAAATGAGAGATCGAATATGAGGTGAAAACAACGGGTAACCCCTGCAAACAGGCTTGCATTTCCTTTTTATAGGTACATATTTTGCATAGAGGTACTCAATAAGGGAGGAGAGGATCTCACCTTGAGTGTTTACTGAATCACACAAAAATATGTTATCCCAAGGTAGGTCAAAACATTCCTCAAATAAAGAACTTTTATCAATGCTATTAAAATCACGGTATGAGTACACGAGAGAAGACTAACTGGGATATCATAGCTTAGGAAGAGAATGTTGTGATCCATTGTACTAGGTGGATCAAGTTGATTATGCGATAGTACTTTATCTCTATTAGTAACCAAAAGAAGATCTAGTAACGAGGGACTGGTTGCATTAACATAAGTTGGAAAGTTGTTAGTGACACTTAGGTTTAGAGTCTGTAAGAAATGCAGAAATCGATTCCTCTGATTATCTTGGCGACAAAAATTTACGTTAAAATCTCCTCCTAGAATGACATTTGGATACGTCTGAGATATACGTGAAATGAAATTTTCAAATTCCATAGCGTTATTGACATCAAAGCATCTAAGTAGGTGGGCAATATTGCGCACAATACACATTTTTC
Source organism: Dioctria rufipes (assembly GCA_963924295.1). Lineage (NCBI taxonomy): Eukaryota > Metazoa > Arthropoda > Insecta > Diptera > Asilidae > Dioctria > Dioctria rufipes. The sequence goes on along the minus strand of OZ002740.1, from coordinate 329,515,740 downwards.
GCTTCGTGACTTAACCTCTATACTAATAAATTCTATGGGAGACTCCTTTGATGAAAGAACAAGCTTCGCTTTAAGGTAGTCCTTCACGTAAATTGCCACATCACCACCCAATCGATCTTTCCTATCGTTACGAAACAACGTGTAGCCATGGATTTCCCGGAGAGGTGACAATAAGTCAGAATTTAACCACGTTTCGTCGATCAGAATTGCATGCACATTAGGACCAGAAAAAATATAGCGAAATTCATCAATCTTATTTCGGATGCTGCTCCTAGAATTCAAGGTACATGTACGAGATAGAGTACACATAATTTTCAACAAGATTCCCTACCCTGTCCAACAGTTTCTTGTATTTTTATTTTGAAGACATAAACTGTATTTATGTGCCAACAATTGCGATGGTGCTCGGTTTTACAGATATGATTTTTTAAAGTCACCCTATACCCAAAGAAATGCAGTATGGAAGCAATATACTTGGGGGATTGTAGAACTTTTCTCTACAAGGGACCACTAGCACTTTTTTAATACCCTAGAGCATGGGTGGCCAAACTTTTGAAGTGCGGGGTCTACATTATAATTCAGAATATCGTAGCGGTCTACCGTCAGCAACGGTTTTAAATAAAACGCAAAATGTTTTCCTAAAAAAATCTACATGCTTCCGAATAATCCAAATTTGAAAAATACTTAGATATGTCGGACCAACTATAATTTTTTCCTCTGTCAATGTTAATGCCTTCGTTAAAAGGGAACAAGTTAAAACTGATGACTTCTAGCCGAGCTCCAAAAACTTCTTTCGAACTTCTCGTGTAAATTCTCCAACTGCTCGGCGAAAATTTAGAATTCCCGAGGCAGGGAAATGCCGGCGATTTACAGAAGAATTTCCTTTTTATTTTTACGATACCAATGTCGCTGTTTTTAATTTTGTGCCTGGCTTCGTAAAAACCGATTTCTGTGTGCAGATAAGCCAGTTTTTAACTCATGTTCTTCTATTTTTTTAGATTTTACTTCCAACCGGAAAGTCAGTGACGTATTTTGTGTGTGTAGTTTTAAAATTCTTTTTGTTTTTTTTTTTTTTTTTAGTACTACACCTCCTGAGTTACAAATAGAACAAACACATTAATCCTTGAACATAAAAGTAAATAACTCCTCTGATAATGGTAACCTTTTTCCGTACTCGACAAACTTGCCCGGTCATTTTAGTCGCTATTATTATCACCACGTACCAAAACCATCGTCAGAGTTAAATACTCGTACAAGCTGAGTACACTAACTGAGAGCACAAAGGCGCATTTTTTATTAATACAGGAGATAAAGAGAGATAGATATCGAGAGAAATAAAGAGCGCGCGATGGGTAAGTGAGGCAAAGACTTGGCACCATTTTGGCGAGGGGTGGGTTATCCGTTACTCACGCCACGTGAAGCGGCGCAATTATCTGAAAATGGCAATTTATTGTAACATTTGTTCAATTTTACTCTCGCGGGCTACCGAAAACGTCTACGCGATCAACCGCTAGACCGCGATCGACGTCTTGGCCACCCCTGCCCTAGAGGATATACTAAGTTTGTCATTCCGTTTGTAACGCACAGAAATATTGTGTGGTAGAGTAAAATGGACGCACAATATAAAAAGTTTTGATTTTAGTATGTTCGCCTGTATGTTCGCCTGTCTATCTGTTCTCACGATAACTCCAGAACGCCATTACTTTGAGTGCTGAAATTTTGCACACGGGCTCTTTTTTTTTTTTTTTTTTTTTTTTTAATGTAAATATAAGTTCGAAAATGAGACAAATCGGGCAACTCCTTCGCAGGATTGCCATGTGTGGCGACAATTTCGTTCCCGACTGTACATTCGATAGATTTTAAAAAAAATCACTGTAATCTCTGCAAATAAATTCCAGTCAAAGCATTTCGAGATATATTGCTGACGGCAAAAAGTCATTAGCTAGATAGGCTCTTAAATTTAAAAAAAAAAATGTGAATAAAAAAAAAAAACAAAAAATGTAAATAATTTTACGTCAATCTAAAGCGTATCAAGACCATTTGTAAAATATAGAGTCTTCTGCTGCGTTCTTTTTCTCGTTCAGAATGAATTTTTTCAATCCATTTCGTTCTTTTTCTCGGGCCGAACGATATAATTTCAATCTGTCATCGCTTTTTTCGGACTCCGAATCGTTCTGAATGTACCTGAGCTTTTCCCGGATTTAAGCAGAACGATTTTAATTTGTATTCGTGATTGTGTTATTTACAATTAGTACGAGGTGGTAATAGTTGAGTTTAAGTTGCTTTTGTTGGAAAATGACTTTATTTTTCATAAACAAAAATTTTTACGAATTTATACTTACTTTATCAAATGGAAGAAATGTCAAACAATTGAAATGGTTCTATTTCGTTCCTTTTCTATGAGCACAGAATTACATTATGACATCGTTCTGTCGATTTATACAGATTCATTCAGAACGAGAAATGGAACGCAGCATTCTTTATTTTTTCTGTGGATGGAATAGAAGGAACAGAATACTGTTCACGTGGTACAAGAATATTCGGAACACAAATTATTAAGTAAACAGAAAAAAAAAAATAAAAATTTGACAGTTGTGCACAACGCAAAACATAATATCATCTAGAGACCATCATATATAATTTTCAGGTCCAGAAAATAAAATATTCCGTTTTAATTACAAAATTAAATCATTTTTTCTTATCTCTGCTGTTGCTGGCTTGCTTTTTCTTGGAGTGATGTTTGCCATTTGACGTGTGTCAAATTGTATTTCATTTATTCCAACTAAGGAGGTATGTAGCTCAGAATACACCACGGCGAATAAGGAAACACAGAATGGAATAAACGGAATGTTCCACACTTTTGGTACGTTCTGCATATTCGAAATGAATAAAGAAAACCACTCATAGAGACCATTCAGATACTGCAAATAAATAAAAGGACAAAGAAAAAATTAACCCAAACGAAGAGTTCGATTAACCAACCATAACAACAGATGCTTTCGTCTATGCATTAAATGAACTTTAACTTTCAGAGATTCCCCTTATCTAGCGTGCTCTTACAGGATGAACACAAGTGCCGGTGATACTCAAATCGACATAGGGTCGTCTTGAGTCCACACTCGGATTGCAGTCATTGCTACCAGTTAAAATTTCAGCTTGCATTAGACATAGGTTCGGCTTGACTGTTCTACAATATCAATTGGAGCAGCTTTGTGACGTCTTCATTAATTAGTTTTCAAGCTCACAATTCATCCGAATATCATAAGTAACAAAAGCAATCAACGGCTCCATTGGTATCTACCCATTCAAGGACTTCAGTGCAGTTTGTCGCCAATCTGTCACGAACTATAGACTTGGTCTGGACTTTGCATGACACCCCAGTACCAGCTCTAATCTGGTTAATGAAAATTCTTTCAGGTTCAACTGCTATCTGTGAAGGTAACTGTAACTAATTCCACAGTACGTTCTCTGATCAATCATGGATTCCAGCCACACTAAACCCAGGCTTATCCTGGTATCTGGCGCGTATTGCGCACTAGAAGTGGCGTAATAGTCCTCAAGAACGAAATCAATTTCTATCGAAATGCCTTTACTACTACACGTACACCAACAATCAAACTAGTTGCTTCTACCGTTCAGAAGACGCAGTAATTGTTAGCCCCTTTGGCTCTACGTTACCGCGCGCTGAAACATCAATCCCAACTTGGTGCTATACAAACTATTGGAACTAGCCAAAATCATAGAAAAAATTCGTTTTTCACTATATATTTATTCACTGCTGACGAAGAGAGCGGAAATTTTGCAGACAGCGTTGTTATAAAAATAGTAAAAAAAATTTGAAAGATGAATATTAATATTTCCTACTACTTCTTTTCTAGAACAAAACTTGGATATTCCAAATATCCAGATATTAAAGGACCCCTGACAAATCGGATTTTCCAATAAGAGGTGTTATTTTAATTAGCCCGCTATTTCGGTAGATGTCACTTTTGGAGCTGTCATTTTTTGACATTTGACAAGTAGAAACTACGCCATTAATAAAAATGGAACGATACACGATTCAACAACGCATTGAAATTATTAAAATTCACTATAAAAATGGTGAAAATGTGGCAGAGACGGTTCGTAAAACTCGAACATTTTTGGGTCGTCGTGAAGCACCTTGTCGGACCGCAATACAGAAATTGGTAGAAAAATTCGAGCTGTCGGGACAAGTTAGTGATGTGAAGAATAAAACCCGTGCACGTCGCTCAAGAACAGCCGAGAATATTGCTGCTGTAGCTGAAAGTGTTGAAGATAACCGAGGTTTGTCCATTCCTCGTCGTTCTTTGGAATTAGGCATTCCACAAACGTCATTACACCGTATTTTGCATAAAGATTTGGGTCTTATGGCTTATAAAGTTCAGTTAACACAAGAACTCAAGCCGGCCGATCATCAACAACGTCGAGTCTTTGCTGATTGGGTCCTTGAAATTCATGAAAATGATCCGGAATTCCATCGAAAACTCATCTTGAGTGATGAGGCCCATTTCCACCTCGATGGCTTCGTCAACAAGCATTTTGTCGCATCTGGGGCTCGGAGAACCCAAGAGTTATTGTTGAAAAGCCTCTCTATCCTCAACGTGTGACTGTTTGGTGCGGTTTATGGTCCCGCGGGGTCATTGGACCTTACTTTTTCGAAAATGAGGCTGGAGCAACAGTTACGGTGAATGGATTGCGCTATCGACAGATGATTAATGATTTTTTATGGCCGGAATTGGATGGTATTGATCTGGACAACGTTTACTTTCAACAAGACGGCGATACGTGCCATACAAGCAACGAAACCATTGATCTTTTACGGGAAAAGTTTCCGGACCGTGTTATCTCTCGAAGAGGTGATCACAATTGGCCACCGAGATCTTGTGACTTAACACCTTGCGACTTCTTCCTTTGGGGGCACGTGAAAGAGAAGGTCTAAGCCAACAGCCCAGCGTCGATTCAAGACCTCAAAGATGGAATTCGTGAGGCTATCGAAGACATAGGGCAGCCACTTTGCGATTTGGTTATGGAAAATTTCATGAAAAGGATATGGTCCTGTAGGCGTGGTCGTGGAGGTCATTTGGCTGATGTTATTTTCCATTATTAACGGCATACCTTCCTCTTTATAATGAAATAAAGATCCGATCATTTATCTCAAAAAATGGAATTTTTCTTTGAATATCAAAATAACACCTCTTATTGGAAAACCTTTTACATAAAACGGGGCATTGATGTGACAAACCCTACTTTGACATTTCAATTCAGTTGACAGATTTTTAAGCGTAAACAATTTAGAAATGGAAGTGACAAATATATTAGCTTGAATGGAGGCTAAACGGCAACAATTAATTATAAAATTACGACAAATTCAAGACTTGGTCCAATAAGATCCTGGTTGAGGTGCAAAATTTATAGGCGAATGTGGTTTTTCAATACACAATTTTGTGTGAAACGAATACAAGTGTGGTCGAAAGTTTTTTTTTTTCCCCCCAGAAAGTGGACATTTTAGTCCTTTCGACTCCATGTTGACAAAAAAATCTTCTTCTTCTTTTTCGCTTTCTTGGGAAATCACAGGCATATTTTTGCTTATTTTGACACATCGTCATATTATTATTAACAACTAGATGGCGCTACGCAAAGTAAGAAGTGCCTATGATCAGGGTATACGCAGTTTTTTTTTTTTGGGATATTGATATCTAGATATCTAATCTATACCCATTAGTTTTCTGGATATATTAGAAGTATTAGATGACACACATGGTGTATAAACAGGGTATTCCGAATATCTAGATATCGATACTCCCCATGTCTGTCATAAGCATTATATCGAATTCCAAAGTCATACAATTTTAATTGCAGTAATGTCGATATTTTAAGTTCTGGCCCTCTGACATTTAATCCTTGATCATAAAGTTATAATTTAGTTATTTGATTTGGTGGCATTTTTGCTTTTGATAGCCTAGTTGATGAAATCATAGAGTATATACTAATTTTAACAATCCGTTTGTAACGCATAGAAATAATGATGACAGAAGCAGAATGAATTGGACGCCCATAATATTAAAAGTTATTTTAATTTTTGTATGTCCGTCCGCACAATAACTCAAGAACGCGTTCACTTAGAACAGAAATTTTGTACACGGGATTTAAAAAAAAGTAAGTAAATTTAAGCTCGAAAATGGAACAAATCGGTCAACTTCATCGTAGGGGTGCCATACATAAATTTCCTTTTCACTATATATTTGGGCACTGCCCAAAAACCTTATTGAGAGCTGTAATTTGGTACGTGATGTTTTCATAGCAATGTAAATAACATTTCATAAAGAGACTAAATCGGGTAACCCTTCTTGGTGTTGCCATACAAAAATTTGTGTTTTCGCGTTATTTAATTTATTTATTTATTTAGACCAATTGTAACGATTTCTCTTATTTTTGCTTTGCTTTGCCCTTTTCTTCTTTGCAGTTTTATTCATTTTTATTTTCTTTTACCATCTTTATTTTGCTTGTATCTTTTTAGCTGCTCTTTAATTTTTGATTTATAATATGTATTATCTTTTCTTCTGAATTTTATTTTTATTTTCTTACTATGTATTTACTTTAATAGTTAAGTATTTATAAATATGGATGATATTAACTAATATTATTTTAAATTTATTATAATTTTTTTTCTGTAATGTATAATATCACTTTCCCATACAAAAAAAAAATCCTCCGTAAACAATCGGACATAATTTTACAAATTTTTTCCACACTCATACAATTGACCTTGCTTGGAATTGCGGATTTTGTTTAACCCCAAGCTTCCATTATTGAAAATTTGCTGCTAAAATTCGGTGCCCCTATCAATAATATGTAAAACGGATAATAAATGGGATCTTCTCAAAATTTTCCCTTTTATCCTACTTAAAAATACTTTCTTACTACACAAATGATCACCTCATTCAAAATTTAGTAAAGTTCCAGCTGTTATCGTTTATCATAGTCCCCTATACCAGCTTGAGTATAAGATTAGTAGACCGACCGTGCAGCTTCTTGTGCATCTTCAATTCTTTGTTGTGTTTCCTACTTTTCATCGTAGTTTAAGTATGCAAATACTGTTCTTCATATTTTTCATCAGGTAACTCCAAAATATTTTAGAAATATTCAAATAATTTAGTATTTTTTATTTTTAGCTATTCGGGCACTTCTTAATTTACTCTATATGTTCCCTTGAAAATATGTACATATTCTAAAAAAACGCAAATATGTTTCAATTTCAACTCGACATCAAGTTTTTGATAATAAACTTGTCACAAATTAGTGGGGACCCACAAAAAGCATAAAGTGACCTTTCGCTTCTCGATTAATATCTCCCTAATGAGGACAGAACTGCCGAAACTGAAGATAACATTTTGCCGGTTGTTGAGTATATACCGAATCGTAACCACCAATGCTGTCGTGGAGAGAGCAATAAAGTCCGTTGAAATATTCGCAATAATTCAGATAAGCCATCAAATTTGCATACTAATGTAAATGTTGTGTTTTCAATATTTAAAAAAAAAAAAAAAAACTGTAGTCTCCGGAGATAACTTTACAAATGACAAGGTGCCATAAAACGGGAGTAGGTACCTCTACACAATCTACACATGCTTACTAGTAGTAGCTGGTGGATGAATATGATTTAGTACGTGGCGTGCACGTAAATATTTCTCAGTTTTTTCTCTTCTGATGAGGACATAAATAAAATTGTTGTAGAATGGAAGTGGGTATCGGTATAATCCCGTAATGCGGAAAGTATATCCGTTGCGGACATGTCAATGGAAAGGAAATTCATAGCGTACTCAAGTGACACTTTAGTACCCTCTTCGAAATTTGCCACAAGATGAGAATTTTAAATTGGCGCTTGATTGGATTTTGCTTTTCCAAGAGGAAATTGTATTGAATGTACGACGAGTAGATGTGTGTATATGTGTTGTTACATGTCAAGAAGATAGATGCAAGGTAGTTGTATGTATGACCCTACATGGGTTGTTTACGAATTTTGAAAATATTTAATAAATTTATCGCGCATGGAAAATTCTCATTTCTGTAGTCATTTAGTTAGATCATCTTGGAAATTTTGTTTGTTGAAGTAAATATGAAAGTTTTATATAGGTTGGTCGTTGTTTGGTATTCCGTGACAAAAGGATACATCACCTTAAAATTTTCCGATTCTCTGAACTGATGAATCTTGATGTAAAATTCGTTTGCCTATTGAGAACCCTTACAAAGAAATCTATATTAGCGATCGCCTTATCCATTTCTCCATAAAATTTTCTAGATTTATTGAAAAACTGGTGCGACAAAAAAATACGACAGGATTCTTGCCATTGCATTAATATTTCCAGTAAGTTAAGCTAGACTGATCATATCTTTTCTGGTTGCTAAAGTAGTCCAGTCAATAGGGGCTAAATAAGGCCTTTGCCTTATAAAAGGTGGGGTAGATGTGATTTTTATATATGTTACTTAGTTTCGGGTCTCGATGAAAAATCCAAGTTATCACACTTTGAAGAGATCTGCGTGGTCCGCCATTTTTTTTTTTTTTTTTTTTTTTTCTAAATAATTCCTCAACGGTTGATCCTATTACTAAAATGGCCTATACAAATTTGAAGAAGACTAAATTCCCTACATTTTTTGTGTTTTTTTAAGTCGGATGTGTAATGCGTTACAGCGGCGGAAAAGTAAACATTCTTTCAAAAAAAATGTATACGTATAGTACCCCTACAGGGTGGTTCATCAATGGTAGTCCATAGAACAGGAGCTGATAGTAGTCACCTAGTCAAACAAAAAATTGTATGGCAAGGGGAAGCTGCATCTCAACCGTTTCAGAGTTAGAGGGTAATTAAGAAAATATGCAAATCTTTCACAAAATACCCCGTATCTTACAAAGTTCAAGATGTACGGTTACATTTACCTCACTGTATGCAGAACTTCATGGCCTTTCAAACAATTGCTCGACCAACCCCGTACTTCTCTCCTCTCAGGGGTTATGGTGGTTTAAACTAAAAATTTTGGATGTTCTTACCTTTTTATTAATTTTGATCCCTTTTTTTTACAAAACGTTGCTTACCGTAATTTTTTTTTTATAAAATCTGTAAATTGTGGACTCTCCTCTTTAATTTGACCTATTATACCTATGTATGCTCACTGTAACCGTTGTACAATTATTAGCTCCATAACCTATTCAGGTCATACCGTAATTAGACGATATTTTTTTGAATGGACGTGTTTTCAATCACTAAGGGAACAAATTATCTTTAGTTTAGACCACCATAACTCCTGAGGGAAGAGGAGTACGGAGCTGATCGAGTAGTCGTTGGAAAGGTCATGAAGTTCTGAATGCAATGAACCGCGTAAGTGACCGTACACCTTGTACTTTTTATAATACAGGGTATTTTGTGAAACACTTACATATTTTCTTAATTACGTTGTAACTCCGAAACGCTTAAGATGCCGCTCCCCCCTTGCCATATAATTTTTTGTCTAACTAGGTGACTACTACTATCAGCTCTTGTCCTATAGACCATCATGAGTAAACCACCCTGTTAAAGGGTACGTATACATTGTCATTTTTTGGAAGAATGTTCACGTTTTCGCTGCTAACTCGTTACACATCACACTTACAAAAAAAGTGTTTATATATAAAATATAGGGAATTTAGTTTTCTTAAAATTTTTGTCGTAGAATCAACGGTTGAGGAATTATTTTGAAAAAAGAATAATTTTTTTACCTTTAAACCAAGATGGCGGACCGCGCAGACTACCTCCAAAAGTGAAAACTGAGTATAAAAATATTTCAGCCCGTTTAATCCAAATGAAACCGCTCCTCTAAAAACCTTATGACAGACCTAGAATGACATACAAAGTGTCTCAAAAGAAAGTTTATAATCGATTAGCATACTGTGTAAACGCAACACTTCTGAGGCGCGCGCGGAACGTATGTCAATCGATTGCCTGGTTTCTAGGAATTTAGTCAGTATGGAGCGTTTTTCGGGAGCGGACCGCGCGCGCTGTGTGCGAGAATTTTACAAAAACGGTGATTCGGCGACTAAAGCACGCAGAAAATTTTGCGGCCATCGTGGTTTGCATAACTTGAATGATGCGCCAAGTGTTCCCCTCATTCGAAAATGGGTCAATAGGTTTGAGGAGACTGGTTCAACACTGGAAAAACCGAAATCTGGACGACCAAGGTCATCAAGAGCGGCGAGAGGAATAATCGGCCCGTACTTTTTTGAAGACGAAAGGGGACGGACAGTTACAGTCAATTCAGAACGTTATGTGAAGATGTTAGACGACTTCTTGGTATCTCAACTGATCTCCAGGTGAGGTGACATAAATTGGCCCCCACGCAGTCCTGATTTGAGCCATATGGACTTTTTTTTATGGGGATATCTCAAATCAAAAGTGTACGTCAATAATCCGACTACTCTGGCGCAGTTGAGTGAAAATATCCGTTACGAAATGAGAGCCATCACGGAGTCTACATGCCGAGCCGTCATGGGAAATTTCGTTGTTCGTTTAAATGAGTGCCGTCAGCGTAATGGTTTACATTTAGATGACGTTATTTTTAAGAAGTAAATTCCTAAGCTGTGTATTTTAATAATTAATAAAGATTTTATCGATAGACGTCAACCTTTCTTTTAAATTGATAAATCGAATATAAAAATTTTTTTTTTGAGACACCTTGTACAATTCCGATATCAGGGCGTAGGCTGGTCGCATAGCTTCATTAGATATTGTCCAAAATAGGGCCCAAGCTCATTGGGGATGTAGTAGTAGCTTGTGATATTGACTCTCTCGAGCATCGCCGCAATGTCGGATGTCTTTCACTCTTTTATCGCTACATGCATCTTTAATGCTCTTATGAAATGTCTAAACCGCGCACATACTTTTATCCTTTAAAATGCTTTCATTCGTACAGTAAAATTTCAAATGTGCGAATGTTGAACAGTCTACCATTTTCTGTGTTTCCTCGTATCAAGCTTATAATCTGCATCCCCTGAGGAACATGAGGAGAGTGGCGAAGATATTGGTGTATGTCACTATTAAACTTTCGCAGATTGTAAGCACGACCCGAGGAAAGAAAACGATTAGTCCTTTTCTCATCTCCTTCTTGTCATGCTGTAGTTTGGTTCATAAGGTATTTTTCAACAAATTAACCTGTAGCAGAAGAAATTTTGGTAGATCTTTTCGCTTTCCATCTAGATATGTCCACTATACTTCTTGACTTTATGGAGAATTTTTTTGGTAAATATCATAGCAGAGACATAAAGTTTGTTTTCATAGGTAAAAGGAAGACAAAACGGACCTTGGGTCAACAAATTAATTGTCCTTTTTTTTAGAATACTTCTGGTCTGACTTATAACCATTGTTTTTGCCTGATGTCAGCGAACTCCCACGAGTGTATCTGGAAAACAACTGTCAACTTTGGTAAGCCAATGTTAGTTACAATGTAAGAGGCTTCGTTAGAGACTGCATCTTCCCCTTGATATTGATCCGATAATACCTTCACTTTATAAATTGTTGAGCAGACGAATTTCACTTAATACAAGTACTAATCGCTGATGGTCGTAGCTGACAATTACTGTATCCTGGGTTCCTGACTAAGTATACGCTTATTCCTTAAATTTGTCGTACAGAACAAAAAACATAAACAAAAAAACAAAACGTGTACCTACCTATATCATGACAAAACATATCCTTTACAGTATTAAATTGTGAATAGTGAAATTTCTCGAGGATAAAAATCAGAAAAATTAGATCTCCTTAAGTTTTTGGTTTAACCGCTGAGACTTAACGAAAATTCTTAAATATCTGAAAAAAAGAAAAACTCTTTTCTATCAACATTTTTATCTCAAATACTACCAAATTGGACCTTTGCTCTTATGATAACATCCAACGAAAGCAATAACAATAACCACTAAAAATCTAAAATGCAAATTCATGGCGCCGCGCCGAGTCGTCATTGTAAAAAGTAAACAAACTCTCGCGCATAAAATTTGATTTTGATTCGTTTCGGACTAACGCTGAATTATTCGTTTCACTTCGAAAAATATGAGAATATGAAATTTCTGTGGAGTTCGACTGAAGAGTTTATAATCAATTCGAAACCATTGAAAGTTGCCGCAACTTAAGCAATTTATCTTGACAGATCGCAAACTGAACGAGTTAGCTCAGTTGGAAACATGGGATGGGATGGGATGGCAAGGCAATCTAATCAACTATTCATGCTATTCGAATGAGATTAACATAAATAATTAATTGATTTTCCACGCCTAATCAAAATGCAGTTTTGTGTATTATGATTCTTAACGAAAATATTGAAATAAAAAATTAATCCGTCGACGCTGGTTTCATAATGAAGACGACACATTTACGTCGATGTAATTTTATGTTACTTGCGGTTTATGCAGAGAAAATTCATTCATTAAAAACAAAAAAAAACAACAAAATAAAAACTTCAAAGTCCACACTGAATCTGTCTCAAGTGTGTTTGCATTTGGTGCGGCGCTCGGAGGACGAAGATCATAGTTAAGTTAGTTGATTCTGTACTATTTAAAATGCGGGTCTGGTACCCGCCATAAATCAATTGAAGAAACGATTAACATTTTCTCGTTTGGAATGGCACTTTTCCGACGTCGTCGTCGTCATCGTCGGGCGGTAGACTATTTCAAAGAATAATATCACCGGAAAATTACCATAAACGATGACAAAATGTCTTTTCGGGAGGTCATCATGTGGTTGCCTGCTGACGAGGCATCTTTACGTTCGTTCTTCGACAATGTTAAATATTAGCACCAGACACACTCTTCTACTATATAAAACTCGACACTCTTAATTCCTTTATGCTTTCTTGTCACATTCATAGATTATATGTAGCAAGAACTAAAAAGATGCCTTCCGACAGCATGAGGTGTATATTTGTATATGTGTGTGTATATGCCGCCACCTTTTCTTGACGTTTCTCTAGTAAAATTTCAAAGATTTGTTAAATATCCTTGTCTATCGTAATGTCCGTCTATCTGACCGTTCGGTCCATCTAAACAAGGTGCAATTATGAGATTAATGGGCCATCTCAAGGTAATATGTGTGGACCGAATTTTAATGTGTAGACTTGGATAATAAATTTCACTGAAGCAAGATGGGGAGATGCGTCACACTTCAATCCGTATGGCATGTATGCGTAGACTTTTATGTAGCCGTTCATCGAAGCATCGAGATTTCCTCTACTCTCCATTTCCCTTTCAAATCCATTACCAGTTCGTTAGTACTTTCACATCGGGGAATATCTATTTTAGTGGTTCAGATTCAGATATGCCAGCATATGTATAAAAGATATAGGCACATAAAAGCAGCCAGATTCTCGCTTTATTGACCGAGGCGAAGGGAAACGAGCACACATAACTCAGAATTAGGACTTACTTTTGGGTCTGATGGATATAGTACTCTCCAATATGAAGGTACAAAATTAGATTTCTCCACTTCCTGTACCTGCGTCAGTGTTAATTAAGGATTGCTCCCTTGACAAGAGAAATTTCGGTTATCGTTGCGGTGTGGGTGGATGGGTGTACTAATGAATCATAAACTGAGTGCGTATGTTTTTTTCAGTACTTCAGGGATTTGTAATATGTGAAATTATGCGATTCAACAGGATTTTAAATGCTGTCGCAAAATGTGGTTTATATTCGAGAAAATATATTTGGGTTTCGTTTAAATTAGAAAAAAAAAACTTTCTCCAAACTCTCCCTTGTGGTTTTGTAATTTAAGAAGGTTTTTTTTTTTATTTAGATATTTTGGAAAATGCTTTAAAATTATATAGAATTTGTGGGTGGAGCTATGTGATGATAAAAATTATTATAATTTTGTGTCGAATGAATATATGTTTAGAATAAAAGAACAGCGCATGCTTAAAAGGTCGCTGTACACTGAGGACGTGATGGCTTCTACATTCCTTCTCGAGAGAGTCTAAAATAATTAATTTATTATTAAGTTGATTCAAAATGTAAGCTCAAGCGATTTCAGCCAGTTTGCTAGTTCTTCTTTTGGGTGATCACTCAAGTTACATTCAACCTATGAAGTTGATAATATCCTATATCTTTATTCTATAGAGATATATATTCTTAAAGTTGTTGATAAAGAAGAAATTATCTAGAGACGACCGATTTCCGGTCCTATACTAATGAAGAAGTGGATGAAACTGTAGAGAAAGAAATTACCTAGAGACCTATACCTAATCCTGCAGAGTGTCGTACACTACTGAGGAAGTCAATAAACGTCTCCTATTTATAGATTTCCCCACAACTAATGCAGTGTGTATTCAAAGGAATTCTTAATCTAGTCACATGTTCACCTATCGGTCAGTAGCTCATTGTAGTCGCCGTGACTCTGATAGTGTCTTTACGGATCTTGCTTTTCTTAGTGCTAGCTATACAGTTCTTCTGTTGAGCTATATCTAAGAAGTATGAACTGCATTCAGGGGAACTAAGACACGTAGCACAAGTCAGCAATGGAAAGCTCAGCCTTCCATTTCGTCTGCCTATTCACGGCATTGTTTTATCAGTGAAAGATCCTTGTGGTATACTTCGTGAAACCTAGTCAAGAGGCCAAAAACGAAACATTGAGATAGATTCTGTGCTGACACTAAATTAAAAGTCCCTTCTATGCCTAGAAATTTGACTAAGGAAAATTGTTTGTAGTGGATTGTGTATTAAGATTAAAATTAAGGAACTACGCGGGGCTACTATCCTTTGCCCTGCATTCATTGGCTTATTGTACACCACTTTATTTATAGGTCATCCAACAATCCCACACTTCCTAGGAAGAGCAGTATTTTTTTGGATGAAGATTCTTCGGAGTTGTCTGGCTTTAAGAAGTATGAGCCAAAAGCCCAGAATGTACAGTGTGAAATGGCCTCGCAATCGCATAGCACATGCTCCGATGTTTCATCCTCTTCGAGACATAGCCTACATACATCAATGTGTGATATAGGTACCTATCCGATGCACGTGTTTGTTTAGTTTACAATGTCCGGTTAGGACTCCTGCAATGATTCTAAGATTATTCCTAGACAGCCTCAAAAGATCCAGGCTCTTCTTTGGTGAAGGTCCTTTAATGAATTTTTCGGTTTGTCATTGAATTCCATTTTTTAAATCCTTTCGGTTTTTTATCCAGTTTTGAATGGTAAATTTTTCGGTGTTATATAAAAGATACCGCAAAATGGTTCCAATCCCATGAGAGTTACGGGATTCTCCTTTTTTGGCCAGTACGTCCGCGTTTTCATTCCCATCATTCCCTAAGTGTCCTGTTCCATTGAAGTGTTAAGTGATTTTTTATGCTAAGGTTTGTTAATGCTTGAATAGATTCCCACATTAACTTTATTTTGACCTCAGAGGTTATAAGATGGCTTTCAATGCCGCCTGGTTATCTGTATTACATTTTTCTGTTGGTGTAGGATCGGCTGAGGTTTTTGCATTCACATCTAGTGATGGCATAAACTTCCGCCTGGAATATCGAGGCATATTTTCTTAGGCTTTGATAGATATAAGCTCTTGGCTTTACACCGTATATTCCTGCTCCTACTCTTTTCTCGGTTTTAGAACCGTCGGTGTACCAGATTAGAGGTTCATTTCCTAGATTCTTCTAAATAGTATGCACTACTTCGTGGGGGGCCATCTAATGGTTTTGCTTTTGTAAATAGGTGAAAATAAAATACGAAGCTGACGCACAACAGTAGTGATGCCTCATGAATTCTACATATAATCTAAATTCTTTTCTTACTCCTCTTCCACAATTGCTTCTATTTTAATTCTCTTAGAACAAACCGAAAATCTAAGCAAAATTCTATTTGTCCTACGTCATAAGCCAATACAACATTTCTTTGGGGGCAACAATTACGTATAATAACATAAACGTAGGTAGATAATCATCGTATAAATAATGGCTGCAATCTCTGGCAATATATAGAAGACAATTGTATCATTCAAAATCTAAAAAAAAAATAAAAGTGGATCCAAAATTCCTCCCTGAGTTACACCAGGATTTTTATACATCCATTCGAAAGAGTAATTTTCAAAACAAAAGGAAAATTGTTTCTCTCGTTTAAATTTTTGGAATATTGTACGGTGGACTACAAGCTTTCACAAAATCAAGAACAACTAATACCGTTTCTTTGTTTTTAAACAAAAAGCACAATACTGTGAATTAATCAAATAATTAATATGTCGACTGACTGTAGAATAGGAGTAAACAAAACAAGAACAACAAACGCAGTAAACACGACAAAGAAATCAAAAAAATTAAAGGTCACATCTAAAACCCAAAGTGCATATCGCGTTTATCGCTTTGACTTTACCCATGACACAAACCATTCAATTGATAGAATTTAACGTGGCTCGTTCGAGGAAATTAATCGCTTATTAATAAATTAAATTATTAATTAAATAACTAGCTAAAGTTGACCGTTCTTAGAGCGGTTTATAAAAAAGCATTGTTTTTTTTTTATTTTTTTTTTATATATATTTTTTTTTACTTCCTTAATTTTTTTTTCTTTTCATTTCATTGAAAAACAACAGCCATGCGCATTTGTCCTCACTACAGACAGAGTCTAGGCTTTTGTTACATTTATAATTTTTTAAATTTTTTTAATTGTTTTTAATTTTTTTTTATCTGCCCGCGTTACAGACAGAGTCTGGGTTATTCTGATATTTATATTGAAAATTGTCATATTTCAATTACCACACGTGAGTGATAAAGTAAAGAGAAAGTGTAAGTTGGAGAAGAAATTAAATGGTGTGAATTCAGAATCCGCACGCAATTAGTACTGCCACACACAATTATTAATTTATCTTCTTCAGAAGGAAGGAAAATGATAATAAGGCGGAATTAAATTGACACGGAAAAAAAATTAACTTATGGCTTTCAAATCGAAATTTTTGTCAACTCAAGACACTTTATGTGTAGAAATCAAAAGCCATTTTTAAAATTTACGCTACTAAGGCCTATCACTCAGGAGAAAACGATAAATTTAATAGTGTTTTTTAAAATTTAAAGTAAATTGTGCTTGATTTCTGCTGTTATTCCTACACAAATTCGGTAGCGAGGTGCAACAATTAACTTTGTTTGACTGTTGATAGATTTTTTTTCATGTATGTTTTTTATTAACAACCTTCAATAATTTTTCTTATACATTTTTTTTATTCTCATTTCTACACAATTTTATGGTTTTTTTCTTTTCTAATATTTCTTTTCTTTAAGTTTTTCTTCCTTCTTAATAGCCGAATATGTTTTTATTTATTTGTTTTAACAATGTTATTATATTCTATCCAATGATTATGTTAGACGAAAGTCATTAATAGAAAATTGAAAACCGAATCCATTAAGCAAAGACCCTGCAATTCGCTTAGCATTCATTTTGGTCTTAGAATCTAGGAAATGTGAAGATTTGTGTATACATTTTTTTTTTGTCTTACTTTCCATGAAGTAAGTATGAACACATTGTGGCCTTTGAATCGTTGTGTTAGTCGATGTTGTAATATTAGTTAATTAGCTAAATTCACTCCCAAGTTTATGTATGTTTCCTTTACACACACTATAAATCAAGTACACTAGTGGTTTAAAATAAATGCGTTTAGCAGCACTCTTCTGGTGCAAGCAGTCAACTGCAGATTGAACTTGTATAGAACTAGACCGCATTAAAACCACTTTGAAGAGAGCATGTTGTTTTCAATTAAACCGTATAATAGATGTATTTTATAACAACAACAAAAACAGCATTAACCCTTTCGGTACAGCATAGCTCTATAGTTCTTGTGAAATGTAAGAGTGCTTATTAAAATGTTCAAATTCGAACATAATTTATGTATTAACATAAAAAGTAAATTCACTGAAAAAATAAACATACGAAGGCCAAAACTAGCTTATTTCATATGCCCCCATAGGCCACAATGAACTTAATTTCTTTGAGCGCACTTGGTCCCGTTGAGTGTCATGTCTTGAAATAATATGATTTCGAGAAAATAGCGTTTCTTATGTTCAAATTGTATTTTGTACACCACTATATTCTCTGCAAAACAGATTTTTATAAAAATAATGAAAAATGTGAAATAATACTGTGTTGGTGATAAAATATAGTAGAATTTCTCAGCTATTGACGGTCAAGTTTGTAACCCAAAAGTTCTCACTTACGACAGTCTACGGAATCAAATACGTAGCGCCTATAGTGCTCAAAGAGTTGAATACATGATTTTTTGTGCTAACCAAAAATCAGAAAAATAACACGAAAAATTTGAAAGAATTAATCTTATAGAAAATGTTCATACTAGTACAAAACTTATAGGTACTTACTTAAGGCTGCATAAATTTCCAAGCATTTTGTTCCCCCTTCTTATTTTCCACAATTTTTATGATATTGATTTGAAACCTTCGGCAAAATATCAGAAACTATTCCATTCAAATGCTACCGGGCTTAGATTTTTGAAAAAGATGTTGGTTTTTTTTTAGAAAATCAAAAACCTCAAAAAACCGTGTTATTTTTCTCTCCCCCCTAAATATTTTTTCATGTACACATCAATTTTTATTATTTTTCATACATAGGTTTCTCAAAGATATTTGTAAATGCTACCGGAGCTGTTTTTCCAAATTTGTTAATATTTGTCATGTTACAAATACTTTTATAACATTAAAATTGAAACCACTGTAACTTGAATAAAATTTATTGCTATACGTTTACTTTAACATGAGAATGAAGATTGAGATAATTTTATTCAGTATCTCAAAAACCGGATAAATCCCGTGAGCAGTTTGTTTTATAATAAGCAATTTGTAAACTTCTATCTTGATAAAAAGTGAATGATTTATTCATTTCAATTCCCAAAAGCTTCTCGTAGTGACGACACGATCCAGTAGTCCAAGCAAATTCTCGGTTTTGTTTATATGCATGCTTAGATCATATAACGAAAGGATAGGCTATGAGGAAGAAAAACTTAAGCATTTTTCTTCATGTAGAAGAATCGCATCGATGTGTTTGTTTAGTCATGGAAGTCGTAAACTACGATATCTTATGAGCGGGTACATAATTTAGTGATTGAAACTTTATCAAGTATTGAACAAGTTTTATAATTTCCTGTCACCGCGATTCGTATCATTTTTAAGTTTATAATTTTATATCTTTTTATAAAATTATTTCTATTTTTAAGAATTTTCCTAGTGCCCCATTTATTTGCTGATAATATTTCTTGTCGTTGCCTTTGCTTGACTGACATCAAACAAGAGCCCTAATGACAATTCAATTGTAATTAGGCAATCAGGCATTGGAAAACGTTAATTTTTTTACCACGGCTGTTTATTTTTATAACTATTTCAGTTTTATTTTACTTAAAACACTATAATTTATTAGTAAAACTTTTAAACTTGCTTGAAAAATCCTTTGCCACGACACAAACTCCGCTTGTTTCTGCAGCACAACACAGCGCACTTCACCACCATAATTATAGACTCCGGAGTCTCGATTATAACAAATCTCTTGTACAGAAAAATTATTTCTACCAGTTTTTCAATATCACAAAATTATAAAACACTTTTATTAATGTTTTAACTCACAAATCACTAAAACAACACCCGACCTAAGAAATGACAAATGAGAAATGTCAGAAATATCGAACTGACAAAAACTAAAAACCCAGCCCTCTTGTCATTTTCCTCCCGTGTCCACAAAAATATTGCTTAGCACACGTACACGAATTTTATATAAGGTAGCCTATCCTTTCGTTTTATGATCTAAGTATGCATGTAATTTTGAATAGCACTTTATAGGAATTATTGGTAAGCATTGGTAATGTGATTAGAACGCAAGCTAACGTTACTACTACATAGTCAAAATTTTGGAAGCTCGGAACCGAGAGCTTTATTTTCTGGCATTCAGCCTTAAGACCTTTTCTAAAAATTTTCCAATTTATCGTAGCTTCAATAAAAAAGCAAGATATGTATTTACAAAACAAAATACGATTTAATGCTTTTTTGAAACTGATAGCGAAACGCACATGGATCAATCACCCGACAATGTAGCATTCAACCTAGAAGAGTAGGTACTCGCTACCCCAACAAATATCATAAATATCATATGGCTAAAAGTGGATTTATCACTTCTTTTTTTTTTTTATGACAGGAGTACGAGAGATCCCAAGCACGAAGGACAAAGCAGCCTATTGTGGTAGCTTAGAAAACCCTTTCACCAAAATCTTCCTGTCTGTCCTCTTAATAAAGCGCGTCAGGTCTTGGCAAGGTAAGTTTAGGAGGGTAGACCCAAGCATATCAATCTTGCTCCGGGCAAAGGCTGGACAAGCACACAGGTTGTGTCAGACTCTCCTTCCAGACAGGACAGACACTCAGGGGCTCAGGGCTGTCGACAACACCCATCCTAGTTAAATGAGCGCGAAGCGTGACTGGTGATGATGCCAAGCACAGTTGTTTTTCTCTGAGCTCATATACGCTTTGATGAGAGACCCGATAACCAAGGTGGCAACGCCTACGGCGAGTTCCGGTCCAAGAAACGGAGAGCCAGACCTGGCTAGAAGGTCAGTCCTTTCATTCTCCATGATCCCCATGTGACCAGTAACCCACTGAAGGGTTGCCTTTCTGTGGATCCATCATATCAATGGACGATCAGTAGTCCTCCAGTAACTTAGATAATTTATCTCCTTTACTGGATATTTGGAATGTGACAGTGATAATAAAACTTACATTTCATCTGAGTAAAATTATATTTTCACTAAGCAAAGGTAGGTATGGGCAGAAATGAAAATAACACAATTTTGAACGGTAATTTTACCAAATATATCGATAAAAAATTACATTAAAAAGCGTAAAATGCCTTTACTGATTTGTAAATTACATAACACATTTGTGGAAAGTAAATATTTCCTCCCTGTAAGTTATAGTTTCCAGTTTCTATCACAATAGAGAAAGTATTTTTATACCTACGTACTTATGGAAAGTACGCTATGATAAATTTTGCAAAATTTGTGCATATAGCTGGAGAGATGAATGCAATAATGGGTCTGGTGTTGTCCATGGACGAATCAAGATTTTTTTTTATTGATTTATATCCCACTATAAATATTAAACCTTTAACTGAAGTCGTGGAGTGTAGTGGAGGGAGTCAGATTTGAAAATTATAAAAAATCAAAAAACGCTATGTCCATGACAGTAATGTTTACATTAAATTTGGACGACCGAAAAATGATTGGAAAACAATTTTCAGAGAATTTGGTTAATCATGGAAGAATTAATCGTTGACAAAAATGAAAAATAAATGAAAAAAAAAGTTCCTAAAAATTAATGTTCCCATTAGGCCCACATTATTCATCTCGATGTGGAGAATGCGGAAATATAATTTTCTGTCAAAATCCATTTACTGTATGGAGTGAAATTTACCTGCAGAGTGCGTGCACGAACCCCTTTACGCGTGTAATAAAATGGCTATTAATGGAGAGTTGCACCCTACAGGGTGTCCCAGACTAATAAGACTATATTTTACCAAATGATTCCTCTCATTCATACAAGTAAAATGTTGTGTGGCCGGAATGGGGGGATGTCAAAATGTTACCCTACCGAGTTACAGGGTGATTAGTAAAAATGCTCTTTTTTTCAGTAAACACCCTGTATTGAAAAGTACGGGTGTCTCAGAACGATCCAACTATTTCAAACGATTATAACGTATGGGGATTTCAATCGGCACAAAACTCATTTTCACTTGAATCACCCTGTATCATTCTAAAATTTATCCCGTTAGATAATTTAGTTTTGTTAGAGCTGTCTCTACTAGTTTAATCAGTTTTCCGTGCAATTTAGTCTGTGACAACAGAAAAATGCAAGCGCGTCGAAAAATTATATTTTCATATTGTGATTTACACCCATTAGCTTCTAAATCGGACATTGTGTGATATTTCCAAGATGTTGGATTTTCAAGAAAAACAGTGTATAGTGTTCTAAAAAGACGGGAAAACAATATTTCGTATAAAAAACAAAAAAAAGAAACGGTCAGATAATCCTTTTTCAAGCAATGAAGTTAGGCGTGAACTGAAGAGGATCACAGTGGGAAAGGTTGCTAAAAGTTATCGAAGTCTAGGACGAAGATTTAATTGTGACCACAAGACAGTGAAAAAAGAGTTACTTTCAATGAATATAATGCGTAAAGCTCGAAAGAAGTGTCCTAAAGTGTCCAAAAATCAGGAGGTTGTGCAAAAGCAAAGAGTGAAATTGATAGCAAAAAATATTCTTTACCCACAAAGTAAAGTAAAAATTATAATGGATGATATATATTTCACTCTTGATGGTAACGAGTGGCAAGGGCGCCATTACTACGATACTCCTCAATCAGTTGCTGCTGATCATGTGAAGATGTCTGCTACAACCAAGTTCCCAGAAAAAATTTTAGTGTGGTTGGCCTCAGCTCTGAGGGAATTGAGGGAATATCGTGCCCGCGGTTTTTTAATCGAATTTGGCCGTAAATGCTGACCGTTATTCTGAAGTTTGTCTGCCAGAAGTGAAGAACTTCATTTTAAAATTTCATAGCACAGACGAGGTGATTTTCTGGTCCGATTTAGCTTCTGCACACTACTCTAAAAAGTCAATAGACAAAATGTTAGCGAAAGACCATAATCCCCCGAACATACCACAGCTTCTGCCAATAGAAGACTTGTGGGCCAATTTAAAGAGGAACGTATATGCAAATGGATTTCAGGCCAAAACAAAGAAAAATGTCGAAAATAGGATCAGAAACGTCCTCAAAACTCTGAACATACAAATTTTTACTAAGGCTATGAAAGAGCTCCCACTAAAAATTCGTAAGGCTAACAGACTGGGTGTAAACTTTTTTATTCATATTATAAAGTTTTAAAGGAGTCACAATGAAATAAAAACATTTTTTTTTCTTTACATAAATTTATGATTGTTTAAATTTTGTGTCGATTTAAATCTCCAACCGTTAAAAAAAAACAGTTATTTTAAATATTTATTTATAGATAGATACCAAAATGTATACAGTGAACGAAATTTTACTTTTTAAATATTACATTGGTTAAATGACGGCCGTTTTTTGGCGACACTTTTCAAGCCTTTTACGGACATTATCGAAGACTTTTTGAAAAAGTTGTTGAGGAATCAACTTTATCTTTTCTTCAATATTTTTTCTTAAATCTGCCGAACTATCAAGATAACCCTACAGGAAAAAATCAAGTGGGGTTAAATCAGGGTGGTGGCCACTCAATGTCACATCTTCGCGAAATCAACTTTTCGGGGAACAATTCGTGCAGTGCTGCCAACGAGTTGTTAGTGGTATGCGCTGTGGCGGCTCCATCTTGCTGGAACCATGAAAGGCGATTGTAATGCTCACATTCTTGAAGTTTTGGACCAAAAAAATTCCGTATCATCTCTATATAGCGCGCCGAATTGACCGTAATCCAAAGACCGTATCAGTTATGAGTTTTTCCGAAAAAGAGCCAGCTTTACCAGTTATTCCTGACCGATAATAATTTGAAACTAAAAAAACCAAGCTGGAAAGGCTTTTTATTTTATCTGGCAAAAATAAAAAGCCAGATTGGCTAGAAAAAATAAAAAGTCGGGTTCGCTTTTTATATTTTTACCGAAAAAAAAAGTATTAAGCCGTTGCACTTCGTTTTCTAGGTTCAAAACTATTACCGGCCAGGAATAACAAGTAAATTAAGATTTTTTCGTAAAAATTCAGAACTGATTCGGTCCCTGAAAATAAGAAGCCAGCTTGGCTTTTTATACTTCCGACTTCAAAACCTGTTACTTCCAGCTCGAAAAAATAAAAAGTCAAGCTGGCTTTTTATTTTTGCCAAATAAAATAAAAAGCCTTTCCAGCTTGGTTTTTTTAGCTTTTTTTAATAAAAAGTTAAGTTTTCAAAGCTTTACAGGAATCGAAACGGGTTTCACGAGACATCGTTTGGTATATTCCACTAAATTCCACGATCATGATTTATCCCAGCTTTTTTTGTTTAAAATTTTCAAAATACCAGTTATTTTCGGTCACTGCCGTAATCACTCTGCCTCTATGGTCTTCAAAAAAGAAAGGTCCAATAATGCACTTTGCCGACATTGCGGCTCAAACTGTAACCTTTGGAGCTGTGTAAAGGGCGCTGATGTAACGTTGTTGGATTGCTCTCTGACCAAAATCGGAAATTTTGACGATTCATATAACCATTCAAATGAAAATGTGCCTCTTCACTGAAGAAAATGTATTCAAAATCATCGAATCTCTCTAACATTACGTTCACGTAATTAAAACTTAAAACATAATCATTTTCGTTCAAAGCCTGCATAATCTGAATTTTGTAGCGCTTAAGTTTCAAATCATATTTCATTATGCGCTCTAGATAGCCCCAATTGCGATTCTTGCTTCCTAATGTTAACACTGGGTTGTCGACTTACAGAACTGGCAGGGGTTCTTGCTATTCTTCGACAACCATGATGAATCTCGCCTATTGTGTTTTCAGTATCGTTGAATGCCTGGATCTAAGCGAGAACAGTGGCGTTACTTAGGGTTTCTCTAATATAGCGCAATCCATAATGTAGTCGAAATAGCCGACGAACGCGAATGAGCGACCGATCGTTCTCGAAATACGCGCGCACGCAAAAGCGCTGCTCTCCCGTGTAAGGCATAGTGGCAATTAAAAATGTAAAGACATTTTGTAAGAGACGCCACTCTCACGTCCCCCCCCCCCCCACCTAGCTTTGTTTGCGTCTTGTTCACTCTCGAAATAGTCGGGTCGTTCTGAGAAGTAGTATACAGTTTATTTTAAGATTGCATTGTATAGAGAACCTTAAGGTTTTTCCTATGAATGTTAAACCACCTTCGTAGCCTTCCCCACTCCAAAGTCATGACGCTTCAAGTTCAAAATTTATTTTTTAAATTTTGTTGTTTTTTTTTTTAATTTTGCCATTTTGCCGCTATATTTTTAAAAATACTCCCACTAATACCTATGCATTTTTCTTCCAAAATAAGTTTGAAATTTTTAATGGGTAAGTTCATGAAATTATCTACAACAGTTGTTCTATTCTTAATCAAAGGTATAAGTGTTAGGTATCAATATGAAGGTAATCAAATAGGCTTCTAAATACATAATTGGAAAAAAAATGGTACATCAAAGGCTTAGTTTGCATACAAAATGATTGAAATTTTGGGATTCCAATTCAAAATTTCTGACTTTTAAGGCTTTTAATTCTCTGTGTATTAACGCTTTATCGATATACCAAATATGAATCATTTCCACCGGAACACCCTGTATATATAAATGTATATATATATACATATGAATAAATATATTCCCGAAACCCGACTTTGAACTTCAAAATAATTTTAGAACCAGGGTGCTTGCCTGTAAACGATTTTCTTTTCTTTTTGAAATTTTATTGAGGTGTCATCTCCAGAAACTTCGCTTCAGGTCAAAATTTTCAGGTTAATTAAAATGCCCCTGGATGACTGTTTCTTTTTTCTCATTCCAATTTAGAATTGCACTGCATAGGTACATTTCGTGGTAGTTTCAATTTTCAAGTTTAATTCAAGTTATGCTGTTGTTGTTGAGAACGAGTGAAAATTAAAAAATGTTAAAAAAAAGGTGATTCTGTTGAGTAAATTTGTTATTATTATGGGAATTATCCCAACTCTTTAAAAAAAAAAACGTATTTTTTTTTTTTTTAAATAATTCATATTTTCAAATATTTTCCGTAACCGATTAAACTTCCTTTTCTATCCAAACTCCATTACTTTCTCTTCGGTCGCTACTATCATAGACGGAACAAGAGCTAGATGTCGCATGCCATACTAGAGCAGAGTATACAAATTGTGAAATGGGTAGTGTATTCTGGAATGGACCATAACATGTTTTAGAGTGTGCCGAAAGCAAATGTTTTTATAATAGCAGTTTTGTATACATTTGATCGACTTCTTCAACACTTCAGATAAGAAAAAATATGAATCACTCGACGTATACATCATTTCAAATGTTGTGGTCCATCCGGAATGGACCACAAAGCCATATAAATTTTGTATACTTTTTTGGTACTGCATGCGACATCTAGTTCTTTTGCCATCTATGCTACTATGTAACTTTAATCGAGTTAAGTCGAAACGAATTCTAATAGCTATTACTGTTCATAAAGGATTTCTTTGATTATTGTTCCTCGAAGATTTCTTCGACTAAGTAATGTTCACCTACCTTTCCCCTCCATTATTGGTCATCAATATTTTCTACAATGATTATTATTCGACGTTTTCATGTGAAAATTCGCTCGACAGTTTCATCGATGATTATTCATCGAGGTTTTCATCGACATTAACTCCTGCAGAAAGGCATCGTACCCTGTCTAGGACATCGTGTGTTGAATTCATTGAAGTTTTCGTGCAAAAATGGATCGCTGATGAATGCCGAAGATACAATACGGCGCTTCAATGCGGTGTTGCATCCACTTTCCGCTGGGTAGTACAGTAGTCGTAAACACCAGTGCACATTAAAATAGACTTTAAATGCTATATTTCCGTAAATTATACTATTTTTGATGAAACGGACACGTCAAATTCGCAGATATTGCGTCACGATTGACCAATTTGACAGAAAATTGGTTTTCAATGAATTAGGGACCCCACGAAAACAAAACATTACCACAATTTTTTGCCATGTAGGTATGTTCATGATACAAAGATAACAAGGTATGGCCGATTCGAGAGAAATTTTTTGTGTTGCTACGTCATGAGATGCCTACTGTCATTTCCAGCGAATTTGTTTTGAGTTTTTCGTATTTTATTGACTGAAATACGTTTTGAATATATTAAAATATTTAACAAAATATTAGTTTCTTCGTTTAAATCATAATTATGTGCTAGTGGGAAAGCAAAGAAATTTCCAAATAGAAAATTTTTTTCATTGTGAAAGGACGATTGAAATTGAGACTAACAAATTTCTGACATTTGTCGCCAAAGGAGGCAAGCAATCAATTGACAGATTTTCCGGCCATACCTTGTTAATCTTTCATTATGGGTATGTTAAATTTTTTTTTTTTTTTATATTTTCAAAAAATCACAACAACAAAATGGTTGATGATGAGACACAAGATTATTTTTCTATCAATATTGGATATGTAATTTACCATCCTACCAAGTTTCAAATTAAAATTCAAATTGTTTTTTATTTAATTTTTTATTTTCTGAAATTCTCTTAAAACTGCCACGATTGACCGAATTGTCAGAAAACTGATTTTCAATCATATCGTCCAAATGTCATGTTTCGCCATGTACATAGCTTTTTTTAAATTTTTATAATTTTCATATCTGACGACCACCTCCAGTCTTTATTGATTTTTTGTAATTTTTAAATCTGTCGACCACCTCCACTCTTTTTTTAAATTTTTATAATTTTCAAATCTGACAACCTCCACCGACCGCCCTATGTGATTTACAAGAATAATTTTTAGAGTGTAGTATAATCTACAAAAAAAAAAACCTAATTCGCCCATGGACAACACCAGACCCATTATCGCACTCATCTCTCTATAGCTACGATTATAGTAGTAAAATTAAACAATTTGTTCTACAACAATTGAACATATTTTATTTTATTTATTTATACTGAGATTTGACGTTTTCATTTATTTATTTTATTTTTTAAATGTGTGTTGTGCATGTATTAAAAGTAAAAACGCAGTCACATAATCACTTTTAATGTGTTTATTATTATTGAATACTCTTCAACTACATCTTAATATATAAAAATCCAGTGTCACTGTATTTGTACACGTTAATTTCCGAAATCGCCCAACCGATTTCAATGAAATTTTGTGAATGTGCTTGGTTGGTTCCAACTTGAAAGATAGGATAGTTTTGGAAATGTTGTCGAGAACTAAAAAACTGCCTGAGAACGCGTCGAGCTGGACAGCTGAAATTTTGTACACGGAGTTTTCATGAAAATTACAAATACAAGTTCAAAAATGGAACAAATCGGGCAACTCCTTCATAGGATTGCCATACAAAAAATTTGATACGTTGTGTTTTCATAGCAATAGTAAACAAAATTTCAAAAATGGACTAAATCGGGTTACCTTTTCTTGGTGTTGCCAAACAAAACTTGTGTTTTTCACGATATACTTGGTAGCTGCCTTAGAAGGTGGAGAGGTGGAGAGCTCATACTTAGTAGGGTTGGGTGGGGTAAAAAGTGCCGCGGGTAAGAAGTGCCATCTTTAATATCTCGTAGTATAAAGGGGGGGGGGGGGGGGAGAACGTACATGCAATGAATGAGCTTGGCGCGGGGTAATTTTTGCCATATAGGCAGTCGCTGCCAGACATTAGTTAAAAGCTAACAAGTAATAGTGCTATTAATTTGGCAATTTGGTTAAGTCAGGTAAGGACTTTTATATTGCTATTTTCTTTGTGAGCACTCTGATACTACTGAAAACTATAAATGTTTTGTTGTCATTGTTTTCTAAAAACATGTTCTTTACCGTTCGGGGTAAAAAGTACCGTGGGGGAAAATTTTAGGTATAAAGCAGATAACAAAGACTAAAGGTTATAGTTATCTCTTTAAATATTAATAACAACCGGCTACAAATATTTTCCAAAAAGTAAATATAAAAATAACATTTTAAAGTGATGCAACTAAAATAAGATTAGACTATCATATTAAATTGCAATGCTCGTCTGTGTTGAATATTTATGATTATTTTTGAGATTATGAATAAATATCGATAACAACGTTATAGATTCTGCTTTTTTATTCTTCCTTACCAGGTTGCAACAGGCGGAACTTTTTACCCGCAAGAGAGGTAAAAACTACCAAACGACTTGCACATTTAAAATCAATTAATAAAGTAAAATAATAAAATTTTTTGCATATATATTTTTGTTATAGGTACATGAAACCCTAAGATTGTATGCTAAAATTATCATATAATTTGACCTAAAACTTTATGATATATAGATGACAATTCAAAATGTGGCACTTGCAGCCCCACCCTACCCTACATGTCGTTTTCATAAAAATTTCAAATGCAGTTCAAAAATGTGACCAATCTGGCAACACCTTCGTAGGGTTGCCATTCAAAAATTTCGTGTCTTACTATATATTTAGGAACTGCCTGAAAACCCGTCAATTTAGAGGGCAACACTCTTCCGCACATATGAATGTATGCACGCACACTCATACACGCACACACACACACCCACCCACTCTCATACAGACACAGAGTAAAACACTAGAGCGATCGAGTGAAATAATAATAATATTATGTGGTTCTAAACACCCAACAACACCCCCACCCCCATCCCACCTCAACAATATATATTTTAGAAGTACAAGATTGTATTGCACAGCGTAGTTAGAAAAAGCCAGTTGTAAGAGACGTCGTTAACTCTAAGCGACTGCCCAATCTCCCAGTATCAGAGAGGCTCAAACCAGAGTTTGTTTTTTGTGGTTGGTAGTATTTTGTGGGCAACGTTTGTGTAATTTATTGCAAATATTTAGTACCTACACAGTGTGTCAACGCAATAATTGAATCGGTCAAACCAAAAAGTGACCAAGTGACATTTTTTGTGAAAATGAGTTATTACCGCCATTTTCTTTATTTCCCTGAAAGGCATCAAATAAGCCAAGAACAGACCAAATATAACCTCTGGTGGATGTTTTATATGGAATTGAATTTCAGGTTCAAGGGAAGAACCGCCCAAGTATATGCAACTTGGTCAGTTCTTGAGTTGGTATTGGCAACTCTGTACAGTTCTTTCATTTTCTCACTAGATTATCATGCGCACACGTTCTGCTTTTTAGTTAACATTTTGAGTGCAAAGCGTATGGTAAGAAAGTGTATTTTATTGTTCCTTTTTAGTGATTGCCTTTATTATTTAAAAAATGAGTGGTATGAATGTAGGGAGAAATAAGAGAAGGAAGTCAAATGATGAGTCTTGGAAACGGAATAAAGTGCCCAAACAAAAAGCAGCAGGACTGGAACATGAAGATTGGAAAGGAAAAGTTGTTCCTGTAAGAACTCAAGGGCCACCATGCAAGTAAGAACTTACGTAACATTATTCTCAATTTATAATCATGGAATGTATAATAGCGGAGGTACATACATATTTGTTACTGTCGTTTCCTTTCAGTTGCAAGAAAAAATGTTACGAGAGTTTTTCAGAAGGTGAGAAGAAAAATTTACTTCTTAAATTCAATGGTATGGCTAATAAAACAGAGCAGGATATTTATCTACAAGGTGGAATAAAACCTGCTGCTATTAAAAGAAGAAAACGTAATGCTGTCGTTCCAAAGTCTGTCTCTTATTATTATTCTATCAAAAAAGAAGTTTGTGAAATTCCTGTGTGTCGATCAGCTTACTGCGGACTGTTTGGAGTAAAGGCAGGTCGTATTAAGAGATTATGCTCTTTAGCAGCCCAGAGTATAATACCGTGTGAAGGACGCGTCAAACATCACAATCGCCCAAACAGGTGGTATGATCCGGATGTATTAAAGAGTATTGATGAGCATATTAGATCATTCCATCCTCGTCAAAGCCATTATAAGTCTAAAGTAAAGTATTACCTGTCTTCAGGACTAAACGTGGCGAAGATGCACAGGATGTATTTGGAAAAATATTACCCATGCTGCTATGAATTTATCAAGAAAGGAGGCGACCAGGAAGTAGTATGCTACGTAGTTAAATTACACATATACCGGAACTATTACAATGAAAACTTTAACTATAGTTTTGTAAGGCCAAAGACTGATGTTTGCAACATTTGTGAAGAAATTAAAGCTAAAAAATTGAATAACCCATCACCCGTGCTACTAAAATCCCTCCGACAATCAACTAAATGTTGAAGTTATGTTAATATGTTGCTTTTTTTTAATAATGCCAATCCAATTTATCAAGCTGATGATTATAAAAAGCTGAAAAGTATTCCCCTCAAGTCAAAAAGTGACCATTTTCACAAAATTCAAAAAATATTTGGGGGTGTAGAGAAGTTTAGAGACACAAATATTGCACTGCATATGGTAGCAGGCCGTTAATCTTATATAATAGAATTTTTTGGAATTTCTACAACAAAAAATTCAAGAACTGTATAGTGTTTGTTCATTTGCCAGTAATTAAGCTCAACGCACTTGGTCACTTTTTGAATTGACCGATTCAATTATTAAAAATTTCAATGGCTATTTCCTTTCCTTGTAAAGAATAAGAATTTGATCAAAATATCCAAAATTACTTCCTACCTGCGTATTTGAAGCGCGAACTTGAGAACAGAGTGAAAACTTAGCAAAAAATTATGCGATTTACTAGCAGGCATCGTTTAATTGCTTTGTTATATATTTATTTCGCCTTTCTACTACTTTTGTTCTATTTTACAATATGTCCATAAACACTAATCAACTCGAACTTTCCGCCTACATTTTTACCCCTTTGTGTAAATCTCCTACGTGTATTCTCAATCCCTTCGAAACAAGATGTGGCAAAGTCTTTGCAATAATTACAGTCAGTCATCATAAAGAGACTTAGCGCAATATACCTACATACATACCGTATAACTTTAAAAATTCCAAACTTACAGCTAGCTCATAATTTAATTCTTAAGCTCTCTGGAATGTTAATTCTTAATTTAATTTCCTTTAAGAACCGCTTCTTCCTAACTCCATATTAAGCCTTCATTTTCCTTTTGGTTGAAATGAATTTCTCATGGCTATAAGACGTTTCACGGCATATTTTGTAGTATAGTACATATGCTACCAAAATAATGATTCAGTGATGGTCTTATAGGTTAACAGCAATGCAATTGTAATTATTTTAACGATAAATGATAATTTAATTGCTTCCCGTTTCGTCTGCATAAAGACCTCATTTTATTGTACGTTTTCCATTGATCTCTTGATAGACGAGATATTTATTTACGACAGTTATGCGCTTTATGTACGGAGGAGAGTAACACTGAATTTAATGGGTATACACGGGAAATTTTTATAGAATCGAGTTAAATTGACTTTAAAATTCGATTTATATTTATAGTTTTTGTGCAAAATGTCAAATTGTATTGGTGATATTGTGGTAATCAAGCATATGTATGTATTTATGCCGTTCAGACCAAGCAATTACAACACAAGTTGTCGCCATATTTCTAATTAGTTTGCAAACCTCCGGTTGACATTAATTAAATTTGCATAATTTTACCTTTCTTATGAATGATGTGAAGATATTTATATTTTGCATATGGAATTATCTGAAGAAGATGATGAAATATGATAAAATTTAAGCTAAAACAGAAAAAAAGGAACACTGAGAAACTGTAAAAATATAAAGGTATGATATTGTGCCGAAAGATACAGAATTTCTAAAATAGACGCCACTTTTTGAGTCATACGCAGTATAATTTTTTCACGTATATAAATAGTTAAAAAAAAATAATTACTTCGTATTAGGTAAGGTATCCTCCATACGTAGGACGAAATTAAAATTTTAAAATCAGTAATTAATGGCTCTCTTCTCAGAACTTCATAGGAATAATTTAAGAGATGAAGGAAGCAGTTCATCGAGCATTTTAAACAAATCATTTCCGATGCAAGACACTGCTTCATCGTCTAATTATATCTGGTGCAAGTATATTCATACTTCACTCCTGGCGCATAAATACAGCAATTTCTCTTTCAAAACGTACATAATCCTTGGAATTAAAAAGCTACTAATAGTAATGTTTGTGTCCTGAGTACCTTAGGTGGTAAGCTCATTGACTACCATCCTGGAAGTCATGGGTTCGAATCCCACTTTGACACAGTCCTACGTTCGAAATTTAACTCGACACGGTCCTGCACATTCCTCCTACGTATAGTTTACTTTCGACTTTTATAGCTTTGTTGCTTCTCCTACTTTACAGGTTGGCACAATGGACCTCCGTGCTTGGGATCTTTCCTCTCCCTGCAACGAAACAAAAACAAAATAAAATTGTAAGATTCATGGAATTTTAAAACCTGACTTAACTCCGGTAATATTCATTCGTTTATCAAAGGAGCCTGGGATACAAAAATCTTTCCCAATAAATGGAACGACCAACTAAAATTCTCACTGTGATAACCAAAATAATTTTAAAGGTGATGTTTGAATGCACAAAAGACACAATAGAGGTCATTAATGTGGAGTATGAGGAAACATTTGATTCAGTGTGGTTTTATCACATATGATCAACTCTAAATCCAAGGGGTATAACTACCTTCAAAAATTCTCAAGAGTATCCAATCACTTTGTGTTGCGTACTCCATAACTGTGTTGTATAATTACCTTTAGCGGGGCTCTGGCAGCGGAGTTAATCCAAAACACCCTTTTATTTTTCGTATAAACTTTATTTATTTTATTTATTTCTTTTCTGCACTTTATTGGAAACTTTATGATAACTCCACCACTTTTCCTTATCTAGAAACTTTTTTAGTTTTTCACTAATTTTCGTTATCAACGCGACCGAGACCGATCCACCCGATTTTTTCCAAAAGAATTTCCAAAAAACCAAATCTAATTTTCTATAAAACTCCACTGTCACCTTTTCAATTAAGATGTTCAAAACCAACTCGCTTTTTTCAAACTTTTTTAATTTAACTTTTCTCTTTTTCTTTTTTTTTTAATCTAAAATCCAACTCCGTTCGCTTTTATAATTCGACTGCCCGTACCTTACGAGATTTCAAACACAACTCTGCCCTTGATCACTTTAATCGCGATCAAGAGTCGTCGTTCAGGGTAGAAAATGCATAGTTGCATTTCTACCCTGAGAAAAATTTTCATTTATTCTGGACTTGATTAAACAAGTCCAGAATATTTTTCGTTGGACGGTGGCTTGAAAAAATGAAATTTGATGTTTTTATAAACATCAGCCACCGTCCCGTCGATTGAAATTGCGGCGCGCGTATACATGTAATGTATTTTAGCGGCGCGCATTTCTTATCGCGAAAGCTTTTTTGTGATATGTATGTACGTTCGTACATACATATTATAATTTTCACGACAAATCGTACTGAAGGTACGATTTGTCTTTTGTTTTATATTTTTTAAATTAAATATTTCTACTGGCAAATTTTGCTGAAGGCAAAATTTTCCATGGGAATAATTTTTGTTTCAACTCTATGGAATGCGAAGAAAATTGCTGACGCAATTTTCTTCCCTGATTGAACAGATAAGCTAACCATGTTTTAGGCATGGTTAGCTTATGTGAAAATTTTATGTATGAAATATTTTAATATTTTCTAAATTTTGTTAATTTAATTTATAATTAGGTATTTATTTTAGGCTTTTTAGGTACATAACAATCCTTCCCCCTGAGAAAAAGAGAATTATTCTTTGAAGAGGAATAATTCTCAGGGGAAGTTGTTTTTGGCGCTAATTGGGCGGTTCGGGTTTTCGGTTCGGTGTGGGCTTACAAAATTTTTGTTAATATGGTTAATCTATGAATATATAATAATTTCTAGATCTATTATTTTTATTTCATTTTTCGATAATCTAACCTGGTAAAATTTTTTTTTTTTGGGTTTTGAATTACCTCGTTTTTTTTTTGTATTACACTTTTTAGTATTTTATTGAAATTCTAGGGCATTTATTTTTACTTTTATTACTACTCTATCTATTTTTATTTACTTGTTTATTTCTACTGTTTTCTTTATTTTATTTGGATTTAATTCTAATATAATGTTTTTTTTTTTGTGTATTATTAGTAGGCTGGTAAATTTTTCTTGTCTTTCTTACATTTTTTTTTTATCATACTTTCTTTTCTAGGTGTTAATTAATTTCAGTGTAATTCTTTATTTGTTTATTGTTACTTTTAAGACATGTTTTATCTGTTAGTTATTCTGTTATACTTTATCTTTTAGTCCTAATTCTGACTTATTTTTAGTTTAAAATTCTAATACATTTTAATTTTATACTACTCTTTGCATTTTTGGGTACTTCAATCTTAGTGATTTGTTTAATTTTATTTAATTTAAAATTACTTCTATTTTATTTTTCTTTACATGCAGTTATTTATTTTAACTTATTTTGTTAGGTAATTATAATACAATTTTTCCTCTGGCACTTTAGGTCTGTTTTATGTCTAGTACAAATCGTTTTTGTTAGTTATTCATATGCTTTGTACATGTGACCAGGTTTTGTTTTGTTTATAAATTTACTTTGATCAAGTGACCACTGTTGACAGTGTCCGTGTTCCATTTTTTTAAACGATTTGGACTGATTTTGTTTTCGGGAGGCTTCTGGCTCGCCTTAAACTGGGTTGGGGAGCAGGAGTTCGCTCTTCTAAAGGAATTCCCTCTGATAAAACTTCGGGGTTACCTTGTGGTTGATTTCTCTGTTGTTTTATCTTGATGACAACAGGTTTAAGATATTTTACTGCCACAGCGATCATCATGGCCAAAACTAGTAGGCTCGTAAATGATAGAGAAGTTGTGGACAGGATATGGGATTGTCTGCTTGATACCTTGTTACTATACTGGTCTAATTTGTGCTGGATATCTTCCAGCGAATGTGTGCCAGTATAGATTGATTTATTGATATCGTCCCCTGTTATGATTTCGGTTTGCACTCTTTGGTTTTGAGACTTGGGTAAAATTTCGGCTAGATTCAGGTTGAGTATTGAATGATTCAGCTCAGGAAATTGTTCAGGCTGAGTAATTTTGAGAGGGTGTTTATTTTCACCTTCGTACCTTAGCACCTTTTCCCCTATTTGCATCTGACATGGTTCCGTTATCTCTAGTATCCCCTGCCCCTCTAATTTTGAGATGGCAAAGTGATCTCGACAAGTTATATGTAGTACCGTGGAGGTAATGAACGAAAATAGCCACGCGTTGGGCTTGTTTAACTTTATCAACATGTCTTTTTGAGGAGTCTGTACTCTAGACTTACACTTGGGCACTTCATTTAAAGGATTGTACAACACTTTCACTATACATTCATCTGAGGTTGTTGCCTTAATTATGGGGGTATTTAGTCGACCTATATATGTATTTTCCTCCATGCTATGAGTGACTTTCTTGAAGCTTTTCATATCTTCGCCTTTTAATAAGAGGAATTCCTGTGTGCGAGCGCTATTTGCCACACAAGAGTATCCAGGGTCAGGGATTATGGAATAATTTGCTGCTTGTGGTACTGGAAAGCATCGGACTTGCCGTAGCCTCATTTTGGGGGAATCAAAAATTGGGAGAGTTATTCTCACCACCAATTTGTTCTGCGTAAGGCGTGACAGGGCTCCTGCTGATTGGTACAGAATCGATAGACAATTTTGGTCGTTTAGACATTTCGAAGTTGATTTTCGATATACATCCAGCAGATTTTTGGGAGACACGAGGAGTGGGTGAATATGGTTGCCTTTAGTGGCTATTATAATGTCAAGGAGGGCTTGTTGACGGTATTCGACTTCGATGATTTGAAGCAATAAGCTCGATATGATCTCTTGCCTCAGCTGCCTTCTGGTTAGGTCCTCGGTCACGGTATGCAGATCGTTAATCTGGTGTGCTATGTTTTGCTGACGATCTATTAACATAGCCAATGGTTTTTGAATCTGTTCCAAGGTAGTTTTAACCACACTTATTTGTTGTTTCTCTAGCTCAGCTAGGGCTTGTGTGTTCGATTCAATTTCATCTAAGCGGCTGTATATCTCCTTCTCGTTGTTACTATCCATGGTACCAAATAAATAGTGCATAGCATTGCCTATTCCGTCGAATAGTGATCTGGCCTTGCGCCTTCCTGGAACTAATTCCTTAATGGTTCTCGTGCGCTTTTGTACGCTAACTATTATAGCGTGTATGTGTAGTTGCTGCACGTTGCACAGGTCTTCTTTATCCGTGATATTTATGCAGAGTTTATGCACTAAATATTCTGCCTGTTTCGTTAATTTTATCTGTGAGTCTAACTCATCCAAGTCTATCTCCGTGAGAACATTCCATGTGTTATGATACACCATGAGGCTTCCTAGATCCTCGAAAAATATGCCCGAGCTATTTAGCTTGGTTATAGCATAGGGTTTGTCGGCGATTTCTCCTATCGTGTACTGGATGAGGAGGGCAATTGCAATAGTTTGTAGCGCCATTTCTGTGGACAATTCGGAGGAAGAAAATAATCCTTTAAGTATGACTTTACTTATTTCGTGCCGTTATTAGACCAGGCAGTGGAGTGGCTCCACCGCAAGTGTTCCTGAGAGCCGTTAAAATGGGATTAATTTGAAACAAACTGAGTAGGAATTTGAGTCAACCTGGTTCTGTGGCAACATGTTTATTTCATTCGAAGAATGGTTTTAGACGGTTGTTATGTACCGTTACAGTACGCTTGCCAATTTTTATTGTGGTGTTTACTCCACTTGGTATAGCAGTTACCTGATAAGGTCCTACCCAGATTTGGGAAAGCTTATGTTTCCTGCTTTCATTTTTAATGAGGACCTTATCTCCTATGTGGAAAGTTAGGGGTCGTACTGTCTTATCATAGTACCCCTTCGAGCGTTGTTTACTGGCTAATAAATTCTTTCTTGCCGTGGCGTACGATTTTTGGAGCTTATACTTTAGTATATGATAATAGCTCTCGTGATTGTAAACGGGTTCGGGATCCCGTTTTAAATTTGATGGGACATCCGCTGTGAAGCCGTATAGGCAGTCCATTGGGGTAAGTTTAGTACCCTCGTGTACACTATTATTATACACGAATGCAGCGGTTCGTAGGAATTGGTCCCATGTTTTGGGATTTTCGTCTACGATTGTTCGCAGGTATTCAATCAGCGGTCTGTGGGCACGCTCTAGTGCTCCGTTAGACTGCGGGTGGTATGCCGAAGTCTGTAACTTCTTTACCTTTAGAAGCTTACATACTCTTTTGAATAATTCACTCAGGAAATTTGTTCCCTGATCGGTGAGTATTCTTTTGGGTATGCGATAGCGCGTAACGATTTCATCAAAGAAAACCTGCGCTACTGTGACTGCTTCTGCATTAGGTATGGCATACCAGTCGACAAATTTTGTTAAATTATCTTGGAAGGTCAAGATATATTTGTTTCCTGATGTGGTCTCTTCTAATGGACCTACAATATCGAGGTAAACTTTGTCGAACGGTTGTTCTGCGATGTCCGTGATAACCATTGGCATTTTATATTGTGGAGAAGCTTTCATCGTCTGGCACTTTGGGCATTTTTTTATGTATTTCTTGATGTCGCTAAGCATGTGTCTCCACCAATACTTGCGTCTTATACGTTTGTAAGTTTTTATGACACCTTGATGGCCACCAAATGGAGAATCGTGATAATCTTTTAAGATTGTTCGGATTTCCGTAGGGCTCGTGATAACTTCGGGTGTCTTGCCTGTACTTACTTTATGCTCAAGCGATGCTGGGTTTAGTTTTTCCGCCTCCGTATGTTGAATTTCGTTTTGGTCCGCATTCGTGTGCTCTTCTGTCTCCACAATGGAGCTATCTAATGTCTCTTGAGCCTTTTGCTTCTGAGCTCGAGTCACGACGAAACAATGAGCGGATTTCTTTTTCTTTTTATTATTTGTGGAATCGTCTTCCTCCACATCTGAGTCCATCGTGTGGTGGACTAGGGCTTTTACCGTTAAGGTATTGCCTAAACTGTCTTCCTTTAATGCTTGAGGGATGCGACTTAGTGCATCTGCATTAGTGTTGTACTTCCCTGGTTTATATTCGATGTTGTAATCGAATTCAGATAATTTGTGGTGAAATCTCACCAAACGGGAAGTAGGGTCTTTCACATTGAAGACACCTTTGAGAGGTTTATGGTCAGTGTAGACCGTGAATTTCCGGCCTTGAAGATAGCACCTGAAATTCTTGGTAGCCCAGACAATAGCCAATAACTCTTTCTCTATAGTAGAGTAATTTCTTTCGGCTTTGTTTAATGTGCGGCTTGCATAGGCAATGGGCTGGTCCTTTCCGACTTCTCCTTGAGAAAGAACAGCTCCTAGAGCCTCGTTACTTGCGTCCGTAGTAAGATTAAATGATTTTGTAAAATCAGGGTAAATTAGAAGTGGTGGAGAAATTAAAGCACTTTTTATGCTCTGAAATGCTTCTTGGCATTTCTCTGTCCAAGTGAATTTTACATCCTTTCGGAGTAAATTCGTAATTGGACGTACAATTTTGGAGAAGTCTGGAATGAATTTCCTGTAGTAATTGGCAAGTCCTAAAAATGACTGAACTTGCCTTACTGTTCTTGGAACAGGAAATGTTTGGACGCAGGCCGTCTTACTTGGGTCTGGTAGGGCTCCTTCGCTAGAACATTTATGTCCTAGGTAAACAACTTCTCTTCGTAGAAACTGGCACTTCTCTGGCTGCAGTTTCAAGTTGTTCTCTCTCAACTTATTGAAGACTTTCCTCAACTTTTCGTTGTGGTCATTTAAATTTTTTCCATAGATGACAATGTCATCTAGGTAGACAAAACATTCGAGGCCTTGTAGGCCTGTTAAGACGAAATTCATTAGGCGTTGAAATGTGGCGGGGGCTCCTTTGAGCCCGAATGGCATACGCTTGAACTCGTAATGCCCATAGCTTGTGCTGAAAGCAGTTTTATGTCGATCTTTTTTGTCGACAAGAACTTGGTGATAGCCGTTGGCCAAATCGAGTGTGGTGAAATACCTTGCGTGACCTAGTTGGTCGAGAATATCCTCGATTCGGGGTAGCGGGAATGCATCTCCAATTGTCTTTTCGTTTAATTTACGAAAATCGACAACGACGCGCCACCTTTTTTCACCGTCAGGTCCCGCTTTCTTGGGGACAACTAGTAGAGGTGAATTCCAAGGGCTTTTACTAGACTGGACTATCCCGCTGTCTAGCATTTCTTTTAGCTGCTCGTTAATTACTTTCCGCTGTGTTTCAGGTAAGCGGTACATTTTTTGATTGATTGGTGCTTGATCCTGCACCAACGGAATATTATGCGTTATCGCATTTGTATAGGTGAGTTTGTCACCTTTGAGGAAGAAGATATCGTTATACTCTTCGCAGAGTTCCGATATCGAAATTTTTTCTTCCGCGGTTAAATTAGGGTCTAGGCTGAGTTCTTGCTCTAGCCTAGAAATACGCGGGTATTGTTTTGGGTCGTCCGGAGTCTCCTTATCCGGGTATAGATATCGTACATGTTGTAATATCGCCGTTTTGTCGGCTGAACCTTGGTTTGACTTCCTATTCCTTGTAAATTTGTGTCCTGAAATTGGATTGGATTTAATGAATTCCTTATGAGGCTTTATTTTGTTGTATTTAGCATGTAGCAGGGTACTTGCTTCCTGCTTCGCCGACGGCTGAGTTTGATACACCTGTGCGGTCTTTGCCTTAGGTTGTGTGGAATACTCATGCGCGCCGATGCTAGTATTTTTTGGCCATGTAGGATTTTTTATGCTAGAAGACGGTGGAGTAATATGCACCTTTATTATAGGCTTTAGCGACTCGCTCCCGTTCTTATATGGCCGTTGTTTGTTTAATTGTGATTTATGCCTCGGGATTTTGGACGGAAGAGTTATATGCACCTTTTTGGCAGGCTTTAGACACTCAGTTCCGTCTCTTGTGTTGTTTGGTATTGCCTCTTTATTTGGTATTGGAATGTGCGTATGGTTGTGGTTTTTTGTGTGTATTAATGGGACTATGGTGTAGTCGTTTATGGGATATAGCTGTAACTTTAAGCTATGTATGACTACTTGATGACTGTTAGCGTTGAGAATACTAACCAGCACTAATTCTTCTCCAGATGACAGCAAACTGTTTGCCAAGAAGACTCCATCGCTTATCTCTTGGGATAAACAGAGCATTTCTTCTTGAGTTTGTAACGGCACTGGGGCCACAATTTGAGAGCGCGCAGGTATGCAGATTGGTTCCTTAAAGGTAACCAATTGCTGCCTGCCTTCATCGGTCTCTTGTTCGCCCAGACAGCTTTTTTCACATTCCTTGGGCCCTTTTGGAGCTTGGCAGCCAGCTTTTCTCGTTTGAGAAGCCTTGAAGACACTGCAGGTGGATAGTTCAGCCTGTTTAGACTCTACCTCTTCTGCAAGTGTTCTTACTTCGACTGCTTTTTCAGAATGTAGCTTGTCCGTGTCAAACTCTAATGGCAAAGCAAATTCGTCTGGATTAGTTTCCGTGCGAGGAAACCTTAGTGCCTTATTAGGACCCTCAACGTTGCAGTTTTTTGCTAGGAAATCATTTCCTAGAAGTCCATCATCGGAAAGGCCAGGCAAGTTCTTTACGACTTGAAACTTGCAGGGAATTTTGTTTTTGAAAACGAAGTTTCCCTGGCAATTTCCCAGCGTCTTTCCCGTACCAAATGGGGTCTGAAGTGTACACGCCTCATTGTGGTTAATTTCTTTGAGGTCTTTTAATGACCTTTTCTTTATTATACTTACCTCAGCGCCTGTGTCTACTACTAGTTTAGTTTGGCCGTTCAGGCCTATGTCTAAAGGAAGTTTTACTGTAGCGACACTGGAATCGGGCTGCTGAGGAGACCCTATTTTATTAGGTGGGAGATTTATAGTCGAGCCGGGGAGTTTTGGGTCGACTGTACGTCGTTTCCCTGACTCCGGGCTTCCCATTTTCGTTTTTGTTGGCAGTTATTTACTGCATGTCCAGAACGACCACAAAATTCGCACTTTTTTCGCACATTATATACTCTTGAGTTGTTATTGGGGTTGTGAGGCTCTCTAGGACGTTGGATTGGTGCTTCTCTATTTTGGGGTCTTTGAAAACTATTGTTGTTCCTTCTACAGTCACGCACGTCATGATTATACATTTTGCAGTTCACACAATAAGGCGTATTTTTCCTTTTGAGGCAATCGACATATGTATGGCCTCTTAAATTACAAAAACTACAACTGATTTTATTTAAATAATTATTTTTATTTTGTACATTATAATTTTTATTAGGAGATCTTGGCTCCTGTTTGATGTATGGTAATGTGTTTGCCTGTGTGAACTGCGGCTGCTGAATGTGACTATTTGTGTTTGGCAGGGTCTGAGGAACTTGAGCGAGTGGCATTATGCCGGGAGTAAATACGCTGTGATTAGCTGATGAATTAAATTGGTTAAAATGTGCGTTATTTGGTGTTGTTGCACTTATTGAATGGGGTATCGGATTTTGCATCACATTTGGCTGAAATTGCCCTGAAGGTTGCAGGAATAGAGCACTTTGCTGGAGACGTTCCATGTCGAGTGCTCTTTGTACGAGGTCATCCACCGTGCCGTCTGTCATGGTCAGAAGGTACTGGCACATATATGGGTTATTTACGCCTGTTTTCAGTGCGTTTTTCGCGAAATCTTCCAACTGCGTTTTAACAGCTGGTGCTGCTGTGGCTCCGTATTTGGATTCTGCTGCTTCATTGCAGAGTGCCAGCATTTGTTTTACTCGTGCCGTGAAGGCTGTGAGATTCTCTAAAGGATACTGCCTTGTAGTGATTAATTTATTTACCAGTTCCTGGTAAGTTTCTCTAGGCAGGTATGTGCGATTTAGCCGTTCTTCTACTTCTTTGAAAGTAGTGGGCATATTTGAGGCAAAAAGCTGGTAAGCTTCGCCTCGAAGTCTGGTGGGAAAGATTTGCAAAAATGCTGTTAGTTCATCCACCGAAATGCACTGGATTACCTGCCTGCAGCATCCTAGGAACGTTTGGAGCTCAAGGCTCAATTTTGGGTGCTGCTCTCCCGAGAATAGGGGAACCAGCTGGGCAGTTAGCTTGGCGATTTTCGCGTAATCTGCCATGTTTATATTGGGGATTCTGAAGCTAAAGTTTGACACTTTTGGGGAACTAGTTTCTTCTAGACTGGTCTCCAGAAGGGAGTCGCCCAGCCAATTCAATAGGACTTCACTCACGGTAGAATCACTGACACTGTCCTCAATGGCACCTTCTCTTAATTCTACACTATTATTTGTAATTTCTGTTTCGAGAGAGTGCGAGAGTTCTCCAAACTGCTTTAAGCTTTCTTTAAATTTTTCCGTACTTTCTTTGAATTGCGCGATTTGCTCAAGCCGCCGTTCACGGGACTTTTTGAGCTGTTTATCGATAGAATCGCACTGTATAACAGAAAGTTCGGAGGAGTCTCGCACTTTCTCCTCTAGATATTTTAAATAACTTTCTAAATTTAAATGGGAAGGTCTTACTTGTTGGGGACCTGTAAGGATTGTCCCACTCCTGAGTGTTACCCCTTTTTTGGTTGAATTTGTTGGGGGTGTTTGATTAGCACCCTCTGTTGCGGATGTTGCTCCCGCGTTGCCT
The DNA here is from genome assembly GCA_963924295.1 of Dioctria rufipes. Classification (NCBI taxonomy): domain Eukaryota; kingdom Metazoa; phylum Arthropoda; class Insecta; order Diptera; family Asilidae; genus Dioctria; species Dioctria rufipes. The sequence goes on along the minus strand of OZ002740.1, from coordinate 329,472,461 downwards.
CCTTCGTACCGGGACGGATCTTCCTGTGCGTCGCCCGGCGAGGAAGATTGTTGAGGAGTTGATGGAAGTTGGATTTCCGGCGGTATTTCTTGGTGGGAGCTTTCCTCGCTCATGGACCACCGTGTGTAAAATTTGCAGCTAGGGGGGCTTCTGCCGTCTTAATTCCCTTGGTTCAAATTGAGAGGGGGGCTTATTGCCTTCTTCGAGGTCCCTCTCAATTCAGGATCGCTGGTTTTTGTGATTGAAGTTCTTTTGCTGCCGGGGGGGCCCGTGGCCTACTTAAATTCCCCTGGATAATAGCTGAAAGGGGGGCGCGTTGCCTACTTCGAAGTCCCTTTCAGCTCCGGATCGCAGATTGACGGTTGAGGATTCTTCCTTCCTTCAAGTGTAGCTTTCGAAATTTTGGGTTGTGGTCTTCTTTATCCTGGGCTGGGATGAAGCCCGATATTGTCCCACGTTGACACTTTGTGCTTTGATGAGGGGGTGGCTGCGTGTTTTGCAAACAGAGGCAGTTAAAGCTGTCCGACCCCGAGCGTTGGGAGCCGACAAGATCGAAATACTCCTGAAGCCAGACTCAACTTCAGGCGGAGGGTAGGGTGTCTTGCCCAGTATTCGATCTCGTCCTAAACTCCTTTTAGATTCGTAGGATAGAGGGTTTTCGAGCGCTTATACTTTTTTTTGTTTTTCAAAGTAGGCTTCCTCTATCCTACCGGCTGCGCCAATTTGTTGTATAATTACCTTTAGCGGGGCTCTGGCAGCGGAGTTAATCCAAAACACCCTTTTATTTTTCGTATAAACTTTATTTATTTTATTTATTTCTTTTCTGCACTTTATTGGAAACTTTATGATAACTCCACCACTTTTCCTTATCTAGAAACTTTTTTAGTTTTTCACTAATTTTCGTTATCAACGCGACCGAGACCGATCCACCCGATTTTTTCCAAAAGAATTTCCAAAAAACCAAATCTAATTTTCTATAAAACTCCACTGTCACCTTTTCAATTAAGATGTTCAAAACCAACTCGCTTTTTTCAAACTTTTTTAATTTAACTTTTCTCTTTTTCTTTTTTTTTTAATCTAAAATCCAACTCCGTTCGCTTTTATAATTCGACTGCCCGTACCTTACGAGATTTCAAACACAACTCTGCCCTTGATCACTTTAATCGCGATCAAGAGTCGTCGTTCAGGGTAGAAAATGCATAGTTGCATTTCTACCCTGAGAAAAATTTTCATTTATTCTGGACTTGATTAAACAAGTCCAGAATATTTTTCGTTGGACGGTGGCTTGAAAAAATGAAATTTGATGTTTTTATAAACATCAGCCACCGTCCCGTCGATTGAAATTGCGGCGCGCGTATACATGTAATGTATTTTAGCGGCGCGCATTTCTTATCGCGAAAGCTTTTTTGTGATATGTATGTACGTTCGTACATACATATTATAATTTTCACGACAAATCGTACTGAAGGTACGATTTGTCTTTTGTTTTATATTTTTTAAATTAAATATTTCTACTGGCAAATTTTGCTGAAGGCAAAATTTGCCATGGGAATAATTTTTGTTTCAACTCTATGGAATGCGAAGAAAATTGCTGACGCAATTTTCTTCCCTGATTGAACAGATAAGCTAACCATGTTTTAGGCATGGTTAGCTTATGTGAAAATTTTATGTATGAAATATTTTAATATTTTCTAAATTTTGTTAATTTAATTTATAATTAGGTATTTATTTTAGGCTTTTTAGGTACATAACAACTGGATCTTGACCGTTGATATTTTCGTTATTGGTTCTGGTCTCTCTCTCCAATTTTATTTCTGATGGTAACCAATATCATTCGAACTGGTGTACTGAATCAAGGATGAAGTATGAAGATGCGTTCTTAGACAGTATCTCCATGATTTGGATTGTTCCAATGACATATATCTCGTCTCTCTCAGGATAGTTGAGTTCAACCGAACACCTCAGACCATACACCAAAAAAGTTCTCTTAAGATCAACTTCAATATCAAGATTATTCGCCTCAAATACAGTACTTGTTAGTAGTTGGATAGAATTTGTAGCCTCAACAGCATGGTCGTTGCTGACGAAGTAATCCAAGAAGACGAAAAGCTCGAAATCAATAAATCAAAAGCACTCTGGCAACGATAAAATTCGATCGTAAATACTAGGTCCTTCCTACTTTACGGCTCTCAAACGTTGAAGATGACTTCAGGTTACACATACACTAACAGTATTTGTTATTTGGAGTTTTTGTCGAATCTTGCACATTCGATATATTGACTACAACAAAAATAAAAATGGAGACCAGTTAAGGCGCAGTGGATATTAGTAGCCGATAAATTTGGCACCGTAAATTGTAGTGGATATTGGCACACTCTTCGAAAAGACAACACCTGCCATAGAAGACCTAGACAATCCCCATTACTTCCAGACGTAAAACAGTTAAGGCAGAATGTAAAACGCCAAACCAATTTCGAAGCGTGCTAAAGTGGAGGGGAATAGTAAAGTACGATTCATACTAACATCATATATCCCATATGGGTTTAAAGGATGCGATAACGATAGCCCCTCCGCGCCACTGCTATGAAGAGAGTTGAAAGTAATTTGAGTCCTATTGTGATTGCTCTTGTTTCTAAAAGTTCATATTACAACTAGCGACGTCTGTGTGGTGCTCATCAAATGTTCCACAGTAGCTTTAGTTTGATGTAGATTTATTTGGATATCGTTACTCCTTGTTTCTGCCCAGCTTAACTTTAAGCTCTAGTTCATCTAAAGTTTTGAACTTCGTTGATCAGTGCTATTCCTTTTCTCCTTATTCTTTGCGAGAGTTTAAAAAAATGCGTTTTCAGTTTGACATTGAACGCGTTCACTGCCAATTTGCGTAGCGTAGTCGTTGCCTCCTGACCATAGTCAAATGTAGTCGACTATTTGGTACGTACAAAGTGCGGAGTGAACGATAGTCGTAGTCAAGCGGAGTTATTAACTGTCAAAATTCAGCAGAGTGAGCTCAAAATAGTTTTGGGTACTGACTCCTAGTCGACAAAAACTCACTATTTCGGTGGCGTTCACCGCGCTCACTATCTCTAGTTTTGATAGTTTTAGTGGAACTACAGTGAGCTTAACAAACTTAAGGTATAGTGCCATGTTTCGAAGCAGTTTCGAAAGTCGTGTTTTCGGAATTTTTCATTGAAATTGAGGAGTCTTCCTCCCCTCCCTTTTTTCATTTTAAGGACAGCCAACGTGGCGTTAGATCCGCATCTCGGGAGTAAGCGCTAGATAGTCGTTTGTTTTTTCTGCAGTATGCTCAGATAAATTATCATAGTGTATGAAATAGTGACGAATTTCTGGTTTCTCACAAAAACATTTAAAACTGATATAAGTAGTCAAGTTCCAGCAATTAACGTCTAATAAGTTTCCAACGGGATAGCAGCGAGCATTTTCGACTTGGTGACCTACATCGACATCATCACTTTTGTAGCTGATTTGGTTTGCTTTAACTCGCAACTTGCATCTCTGGACTCCGTACCATGGACAGCTGTTTATTGATTTTCGAATGGTACTTACCATAGAGTCAAGATTCATCACCTCTTATAATTTTATTAAAACATGTTTTCAAGAAATATTGGGCAAACGTACGATGGCTTTTGTTTTCTTTCTTTTGTCATCATTATAAATTCATGGAATATAATAATTTAATATTTGTGATAAGCATTCAAGCTGAGTTCCTGAGTTCATTAGTTCATCACTTATAATTTCCTAGGTCGTTCGTAGGTTCTTCGTCAATTTTATTCTTCAAATTATATCGACGGTCGAAGTTTTGGGACGGCTTTTTACGATTTTCTGCATCCACAGGCAAATGTCAAATTTAGAATTTCTGAAATCACTTAGACACAATTACAAGGATTAATAATGCGTGAGTTCGTTGAAAATTTATACTGATTTTCTTTTGACTTCAAAATCCAAATAGGAATATCAAAGTGGAATTTTTTCTGTGCTGGTAGTGAAATTGTTATGAAATTATAAATTGAATATCGTTAAACTAAAAAGAATTCGTCAACCAATCTTTATTTTTACAAAAACTAATAGACATTGTTGGTCCCTCCGTATAGATTTGCGTTCAGAAATATTCCAGCGGGTAATGGAAGCGCTCAAGGACGAATGCAAGAGCGCTTCTTTGGAAGCTCGCAGCGCTTCCCTGTCGTATCCTTGTTCATATCGTTTTAACATCAGCATGTCCGTAGAGGGAAGCGCTCAGATGCAGATTCTTGGGAAGCACTTGTAGGGTAGCACTATTAGAGCGCTTGTAGGGTAGCACTCTTGGAGCGCTTGTAGGATAGCACTATTGGTGCGCTTGTAGGGTAGCACCCTTGGAGCGCTTATACACCGTAAATAATATCTATTGAAAATTCCGCTACTATAATAGGCAACAAATTGCCAACAATGGTAGCGGAAATTTGCACAACTTTATGCGCACTGCATAACCTTATGTAAAGCAATTTCGCACTGTATGTAATTTTACATCGTTTATGTATTTTTCAATTTCCGATGTAAAATGCGATATGTAAAATTACATCATGCTGTCGAACTAAGTTACATAAGTTGAATGTAATTTTACATTCTTTACGCATTTTTCAATTTCCGATGTAAAATGCGATATGTAAATTTACATCATGCCATGGAACTAAGTTACATAAATTGTATGTTATTTTACATTGTTTACCCATTTTTCAATTTCCGATGTAAAACGGGATATGCAAAGTTACATCATGCTGTGGAACTAAGTTACATAAGTTTAATGTGATTTGACATTATTTATGACTTCTTCAATTCCATATGTGAAGTGCACAATTGTGAATTTACCAAAATTTATGAAATTTATTTCAATTGCCAATGTAAGGTTTCGTCCGGAAATTAATAAATTACATACATAAACAAGTGAAAAATATTTGTAGGTATGCAGTATTTCCATGATTGAGTTTTTTTTAGCGAAATTCAATTATAAAAATACTGCGTATCTAAAAATATTTTTTGATTTTTAAAAGGTTTTTAAGGTAACTGTTAGGATCGAAACTAGTAACATTTTTTTACATGTTTTATGATTATTAATCCATTACCAACTGCACTCCACAAAATCAAACTATACACTGATCGGCGACCACATTCTGATACAATTTCCCGTACAATGATTCATAGCATAGCAACACATCCTGATAAACGTATGAGAATGAACAGAGTACTGAAGGAAAGAATAGAGATAAATGCAAAATTCATTACTTATGTTTTATTGAAATTTCCTTTTTAAATATGGGGAATTCAATGCAAATTACAGTATTGTATGGAATTTCACGCAAATTTACAGTACGATACAAAAGTTTTGTATGATTAAATTTAAAATCACAGTACTGTATGTAATTTTGCACAAATTGACAGTACGATACAAAATGTTTGTGTAATTAAATGTAAAATTACATAAATTATCTAAAAGATTACTTACTTTACTTATTTTTCCAATTAAAAATAGAAAGTTGGCAGATTACGTAAAAAGTATTTAATTTCTTAATGATTATGTGTATATACATACATTTTAAGGGGTAGTGACTATTTTAACCATAGTAATTTTCCACAAAGTTAGTTCATGATTTTTTACGGTGTAGGAAATACAGAGGAAATCAAGATAAGGGCTTTACTAAAAATCTCAGTTTTATGCTGAATGCGCTCAGTTTAATTTTCAATCTATTCGAATTACAAGGGCATGTTTTTGCTAAACAAAAATAGCAATATTGTTATATTATATTATTAAAAAATGTTAATTAACCGCACACTTCAACTGACTACTAAAGAATGAAAACTCTGCTGCAAAATTCAGATGCATATGAGTCATATTTTCACAGCAAAAAACAGAATAAGCCTAAACTCAGAGAACGGATCTGCTTCCGCGCAGATTCCTTTAGCTATGGTAAGAGAGCACTGCGGAAAAGATATATTCTGGCTATGTTGTGCAAGCGCTTCCCCTGACAAGCGCTTGACATATTTCCCGCTAGGATCTGACGCAATGCAAAAACCACGGAGATTCATTTATTGAAATTTCCCTGCAGTTGAAATACGTACACTACTTCAAATTCCTGAAAATAGGGGAAAATAGTTTTACCTAAATTAAAAGTGGTTTCAAAAGCTTGTACATTATGTGTAACGGTGAAATTTTAATTTGGACAAACAATTAAACACAAAACTCGACTAAATTTAACGCACGGGGAATGCATGAAATAATTTCATTTGGTTGTCCAAAGTTAATTGGCGAAATCAAATTAACTTTTTTTTTTTTTTTTTTAATTCGAAGAGCGACGGAAATTACACCATTTTGCACACAAATGAACATAATTAAATCCAATTATAATTGGCTTGATTAAACATTGCCATTATATATTATATTCTATAATGAGCTGATGGAAGGCCATTCCATTGCGACAGCAGATGTGAAAAATCACAGATGGGAAGCGCGTATTCAGAATATAAAAATTCCAGAGAACTTTCGACCTACTGATTCATCTCTATGATCCCTATAGGCTATAGCGCTCTGTTTTTCCGTTCGGTTTTTATTTTTTTTCGTAAAGTAAATCCTCGCAAGTTAACTCACCAATTTAATTGGAAAAATTTCATATTCAATTTGCATTTAAATAAGTCGAGGTCGAGGTATGTACATACAAACGTATTTATGTATGATGGAATACGGATTTATGGACTCTCTACCTCTAATTCCCAAATTTCAAAACTCAATCAGGATTCTAGATAGAACGTTATAGATGCGCAAAAAAAAAAAAAAACAAAAAGGCATAGAGGCATCTATAAAGGATACTTAATTAGAACAAGAGAACCGAATAGAATAATATAGAAAATGAAAATGAATGGTGATTCTACCTCAATAATTTATGAGACTCGATTCAGATCTATGGAACTGGCTGTCTTTTATTCCTGCTGCTCTCTCTCTCGGTGACCATGATGATGTGGTGCCGTGGAATCCCCATGGCGACTTTTCATATCCACATAAAAGGCTAGCACAATGGATGCAGAGATTTTGATTTACGATTAACGCCCCCATTTACGACTTTTGATTAGAATAACGTCCGAAGCATGGGCATTTGTGAACAGGTTAAGTGACACCCCATAATTTTTCATAGAATGAGAATTTTCTACTTAAAAAGGCTTTTGATATTTTGTTTTTTTTTTTTGTTTGTTTTTTTTTTAACTCCCTTTCCTATTGCATATCTATAGTGGCAATAACATGTTTTCGGCGATAGATTGTATCAATTTAAAATCACCTCTGCATCGGTTCGATTGAGTTTTGTTTGATTTATTTCATAGCCAGGCCCAGACATTTATTTACAATTTTACATAGAGATGCATCAAGCGAACTAACTTTAATATGCCTTTTAAAAGTTGTTTTTATTTTTTATTATTGAAGACTGTGTGTGTGCGTGCATTGAATTTAATATTTTTACATCAAACTATTAAACAAAAGAATCAGAATTTATGAGATTTTTATCTATAAAATTTTTTCGACTATTTACTCGCACTTATACTAGGTGTAAAACTAAAACATTTTCTTGGCATGTAGTTTTTAGTTTATATCTCCTCCGACAAAGACATACGTTTCAGAAACACTGTTCAAAACAATTACAAGTTGGAAAAATAGAAAAAAAAATTTTCATGGAAAAATCATGCAAATTAATTAATAAACTTGACGGGAAAAATGTTTTATTGCCTAGACATGGAGACAAGAGAGCTTACAAGAAGTCACGAGCCGGCGACAATTGCTTTGTTATTCTAATAAGAATCCATTGCGCGAGCAATAAAAGATGCAATAATTGACGCTATTGAAGTTGTAGCCTGCAAAATTGACACTAAATTGACTCGATTATGTAGTAGTAGTAGTAGTGGGGCACTTCTGTATATGTATTTAGTGGATTTACATTTTTAAATAGTTTTAAGTGCCATCGCAATGTGCTTTTAAGAAAATGTCTTGTTTTCATATTGGAATTTATTTTTCATTTTAATTACATTATTAAGAAAATTATCTCGTGTGGAAAATTGCTCTTAATAAGATAAGATGATCAGTAATCAAATAAACATATAATTGTCATGGTCATTACCATTAGATATGAGTAATTTCAATTTTTATAATTATCATTACCATTACTGTATTTATAATAGTAATGTTGCATCAATTACTTCATTTGTAATTAATTTAATATTAATTAATAAATGCAACTGTCATGACCATTATCAAGAATTGTAGCTATGCTCTGATGACTTTTTGATTCTCAGCAATTTTAACCTGCCTTCTGATTGAATGGGAGTACAGTGATGATATTGACGGCTTTCTACCTCCCCGGGCTCTTCTGATGTGCATAATCATGTTTCGCCTTTTTTGGACAACATCTCGTCCTCTGGACTTACGCAGGCAAATGGCATGAAGAATGAATTTAATCGACTTTTGGACTTGATATTCTCTATTGACTGTAGCTTCACCGATATTATGAAATGTCTGACTACTTTGATCTCTGAGACGATCCATCACCCACACCGCTCTATGTTGTTCAGAAATCCAAACTTCTTCCTGTGATACAAAATTGATGGTTGTTTTAAATCGATTTGTGCATTCTTAATGAGTGCCTCTTGCACTGTGATTGAGCATGCGTTCTGAATGAGCAAGATATTGACAAGGCTCTTAAGCTTTTCTATGATACCAGCTTTGCAAACTGTACTACTAGAAGTATGTATTCTTGTCAGCTTTGGTTTAATGACTATCTGAAGCATTTAAAGAATCGAAAAAATTACTTCTGGAAGAAGTTTTGAGTTTCGAGGAGTGATGTGGACTATTTAATATATTCCAATTTTCATAATGAGTTTGTTTCGAACGCTCAGAGTGTCCTTACTTTGAATATTTCGATAAAAAAAAAAAACTATCCTTGCGCGCTCTAAACAAATGCTATTCTGGAATTTTGTGAATATGTTAATCGTTATCCCTTTACTCTGAGGTTGTGGAAATTAATGATCCTTCTATGATTACCAATCTTTTTTAGTGACTTTTTTAGAACCGCCTTTTCTAAGACTGACTGTGATATTAACTTTAGTAATTTTAACCATTTGACGAAATTTCCATCTTCTTCTATTATGACGGGCAATCTTGTACCTACTTGACGAGGATACAATTTTGAAGTTCATTTCGGACTTGTGGGAGAGCTTTTCTAGTGGTCCTGATGGCGTTCCTGCATTAGTTTTGAAAAACGTCTGTCTTTTGTGCCTATTCTGTGTTATTTATTTAATTTATCTCTTCATAGTGGAGTGCTTCCGAGTTTACACAAGAAAGGAAGGAGAAACGATTATTGGTCAGTCGTTAACTTATCTTGTACTGCCAAGTTATTTGAAACCTTCGTTTCTGATCAGAGCCGTTAATAGTATTACTATTTACAGCTCTGTTTCTGATATTCTTATTTTTCATTGAAAATTATTCAAAGGGTGTTTCCTGTTTCCTGTTTCTACTATTACCAACCTAATAGAATTCTCCAATTTCTGTATTCTTGCTATTGAGGCTGACAGGTAGGTTGACTGTGCCTACACCGATTTCAATAAGACATTGGATAACATTAATCACCGTACTCTGGCTATCAAACTCACCAATCTTGGCTTTCCTCCTTCCTTTGTTACATGGTTATGTCAATCTTACTTGTCTAACCGTACACAGCGTTTTCTCTTCCAGAGAATTTTTGCCACTACATTTACAAACAGCTCTAGTGTTCCGTAAGTTAGCCAACTCGGTCCGCTCCTCTTCATTATTTACATTAATGAGATGTGCTCACTTCTCTGACTAATTCCAATATTTTCTGTTATGCTAATGATGCCAAAAATTTTCGTTTAATTTCGGATGAAAATGAGTGTGCTCTTCTCCGGTTGGACACCATAGATAGGAGACGTTATAACTGTTCCAAAGTCGTTTTTGCTTTAGATATTTTACAAAATTATCAACTCCCTTCAAATTCTGGCGGCTCTTAGAGTTTCAACTCCTCCTCGCTTCCTTAGATATCTTGGCTTTTTCCAGGTTTCTCATCATAGTATCAATTACAGTAAAAAAAACAAGGCTCAAGACTGTTGCGTTGGTGAAAGGCGATGTTATGGAATTATGATGAGTGATTGACTTAGACGAGAAATCCAGACTGTCAGAATGAGCTGAGAGATCACTCGGTGGACAGCGTTGACTGCAGGACGGCACGCTAGCACCTCGGCTATTGCGGGAGAGTTATAGGGGGGATTAACCCAAAAGTCTGCCGCTGCCACCAGCCATATACAAAAATAATCGTGCCTGACACAAACAAACAGAACACACATCCAGCCTTGAAGGGGCTCATAAACCACCTACCTTACATCGTAATGAAGGCGCAGATCTTATGCCTTCTTGGCCGCCATGACCCATCCACCCAATGACACGGAGGGTCTTAGTTATATCAGTATCCCTTGGATGACCTAAAAAGAGGGAGGGCTCCGAGAGAATGAGAGGAGAAATCAAAAACTTTAACTCATCTTTACGTTATAAAATTCAGATGTGTGACTTTAATCATATCTCAATGGAACTATATTAATTCGAGTATGTAATATTAACAAAACTAGTATATAGTATGTTCATAAGATATTTTGTCTTTGAAACTACATGAAATCAATTAATGGTGTTCTTAATCTAAACCTTTTTGTAACTATCGCAAAAGTTAAGTACTCCTATTAAGGAGATTCCACCAATGTTTACTATTTATTCTTTCCTTTGGCTATTCAATCACCAACAGTAGTTATCAAACTATCTTTCTACGTATCACAAAATTTCCGACGTTTGTTATTTCCAACGTTAGTATATAATATATATACTTAATACAAATGTCTAAATCTAGACAGCCAAATCGATATCAATAAAAAATTTTTACCAATATTTGTTCTCTCAAAAAGGTGAGTATCTAATATATGTATATGTACTATATATGTATATATTAGTACAAAAAATCTAAATCTAGACATGCAAATCGATATCAATCAAAATTGAGCAATAGAAGTAATTAGTGGCACAAATTACATAGCTTGTTGGTGCGGATCCCTCGCAGAGGCCTCCGAGAAGTTCCATTCTGCCACTGGATTATTCTTGATTTTATTGCTACTAACACCAAAGAAACGAAATTTAAGTTTAAATAAGACAATATCCTATGTAACTAAGTAACAACTAATATCATTAAACAAAATTCGCTTTCATTCCCTCTATTGATATAATGTTCTCGGGTGGTGACTTTATCTCGTCTGTTTCAGTTACATTGGCAAACTCATGATTAGAAAGACTAAAGCTGGTATAGGAAGATTTGATTTGGTTCAGCTGATGCGATTGAGACTGATTAAAATTTTATGTTGGAATTCATGAGGACCACGACTGCAGCCCAAAATATTCTATATGTTGCCCAGAAGTTTTTGCACTATACCGAAGTATAATTGACAAACTTGTCTATTCTTGTTGATTTCGTTATGATCCGTGAACATATGACAAGTGAAAACAGAGCAGAGCAGAGATTCCAGCTTTTCAATCACAAGATTTTGTCACGTCATTCAACCATCGGAGCACCTTTTTGATCGTGCGGATTAGGACATATGGTACTATTTTTCTCGATATAAGAATTTTTCGCTTTACTTTTATGCAACAAGGAACAAGAACAATTTTGCACACAGCGATTTTATCTCCCCGTCAGCCTATCCTTTCAGCCAGTCTCTCTCCACGACTTGTTCCAATCTTCATCTTCTCCCTCATTCGGGTGCGTTCGGAGCATATAGATCTCCATCCATATAGGAAGCAGTCCGCGCCCACCTCATACTGCTAGTCTCAGTGTAGCATACTGCTGCATGCAGTATGCTACAACCATAACAGCGAAACGAAGTTAAATTATGTTAGAAGTGAAACAAACACGATATTTAGTTTTACGTATTTTCAGCTAATACTGTGAAGTGGCAAAGTAAAATTTTTAGTTAAAGGTGACCGGATGAATTATTTTAATGAGAAAAAAATTGTTGGCTACCTACAATTTCAACTAGAGCTGTTTATTAATCGATTACTTCAGCAATTAAATACCTTAAAATTACGATTACGAAGGGATTGAAAAATCTCTATTACGATTATAATTGCTATTCAATATAATTACAATTACATAAATTGAGGCACATTTTACAGGAGTATATTTTCTATTACGGTAGCAGTTTTTGTTTTGTTTTCAATTATACAGACTTTATAATTCAATGTGAAACACGATATTTAATAAATTGCCACCTTTACTCATTTTACAAACGATCATCGTGAAGTAATTTTGATTACAAATAATGGAAAACCCCACAGAAAGTTATTCCGCACACTCCAACATGAGGGGACAGAATGGCATAGGGGAAGCAAACTCAATATTACTTCAACATTTGACCATTAGTGGCTCCAATGTAAGATCATTAACTATATGTATCTTCCTGGCAACGGATAGATTTCAAATAGCATTTGTCATTGATGCTTGATCAAAATCGTTGCATCGGTATATAGTTTCCCAAAGAAATCGGCCAATTTAAGGGTGGAAACCCAAATCCCTTGAGTCAAAAGATACTTTTGCGAGACACTATTAAAGCCTTGAAATCATGGTGATTTAAGCGACTGTCTATTCATGTTCATATAATAAAAACAAATATTTGTCTATCGTAAAATATGTTTTGTCACAGATACTACTTAAGACCGAATATGCAATAGGACTGTTCCGTGTGTATAACCAAATTCATTACTGAACGGAGTATAACTCCTGATGTTTTGTTTTTAGACGATTATATAGTTACATTTATCGATTTTTGGGATAACACTTGGTGGAATATGTTTCTATTAGGCATCTTTGTTTGAAAAAACAACAACAAAACACTTGCTCCGATTCCACAACAATTTATTTTTATTTTTTACAAAAAATTGAGTAAAAGCCTGTAGAATTAGGGAATAAGAGCATCAACTTTTTAGATTTGACTATAACTATTAATACTGATAATCTTTTAACTTTTGACATTTTTCGTAAAGCTACTTACTCGTACGCGGTTATACCAAGCCATTCTTGCCATCCTTGGTCTACTAAATTGGCAGCTTTCCATTCTTTTATAAATAGACTTCTCTCTGTTCCACTGAACAACTACAGTTTTTACAAGGAATTAAACATCATTAAAGACATTGCTATAAGGAACGGATATGAACCAAAACTAATTTACAAGTTGCTTAACAAAAAACAAAAAAGTGGTATCCTGAACTCCATTTTTCCAATACCTAAGTCTAATGAACTTAGTTCAAAGAAATGGAGAAAAATTCCTTATTTACCCAATATTTCCGAAAAATTAAAAAAACCTCTAGCAAATAAGCAGATTAATCCAGCCTTCTTTAATAAATTTACCACAAAAAATTTATTAACTAATAATAAATTGGGGTTAAAGAAATCTACAATGGACAGGAACGGAGTCTATAAAGTAAGCTGTAACGATTGCTCGGGGTTTTACATAGGAAAAACAAAAAGATCTCTAAAACTAAGATTCAAAGAACATATTAATTTATCCAACACAAATAATCCGACTTCAGGTCTTGCTAAACATTTAAAATATACCGGACATAAGTGTACTACCCAAAATATAAGCCTTTTACATAATATTAATGGAGGCCCAGTATTGGATAGGTATGAAATATTTGAAATCAGAAAGGCTATTGACGACGGTTATACTTTGCTGAATGATCAGATTAATTTTTATAATAGAAGCCCCCTTTTAAACCCTAACCTAGTTAAGTTATAACATTAGTCCACAAATTATATACAACTCATCTGTGATCTCTTGTTCGTGTCTAGCTCTGTTAATTTATTATTTTTGTAACGTTTGTGTATATTCATGTAGCGTTTAGTGTATATACGTAACTCGGTTAGCGTGTATCTAGCTCAGCTTAGTTGACCCAGATTTAGGTTTAGTGGAAGCCCTGATGATGTCCTAATAAGACGAAACGCGTAGGCTTTTACTCAATTTTTTGTAAAAAATAAAAATAAATTGTTGTGGAATCGGAGCAAATGTTTTGTTGTTGTTTTTTCAAACAAAGATGCCTGATTATATAGTTCGCTACTGGCCTTCAGTTGTCCATCCCCTTTAAGTCTTTCTTCTTTTGAATTAAGCGCGTAACAGATCTCTTCCAACTGGAAGAAAAATCTGAATTAAAGATTTCCAGAAGGTTAAAAATTTATAAATAAATTCCTGGAACGTATGAGAAATTCTTGAATCAAGCAATTATAGCCAGACAAATTGTGTCACCTTAGATCCATTGTAGAAATAAACATATCCTCCAGAGTGAACACTTATCCAAGAAATTTTTACTTTCATCAGTAATTTTGTGACGTCAACAGTTCCTTTATTCTACTAAAATAAAAAAAAAATAAAAAAACGAATCTAGCTAATGAGGTAAGTTAAAAGAGGAGCAGCAACTCGGGGTACTTCACTCGATAAGGGCTAAAAGCTTTTTACTTACTATACTATACTTCGGTTGTAGTTTGTTTCAGTAAAGGATCCAATTTGGAACTTTCCAACATCTTATCATTGACTAAATTAAGGAATATCTCCTCTTTCCATTCGTGCCAGAATTAAATAAACTCCTGAATAAACTGCTCCGAATTCAACAGATGGCTATTGAAGATCCAGTATACAATTCTTCTCTCAACTAGAGTCCTGATTGCCATTATAAGAAGATAATCTCTAACTGAAAATATTTCATGTGTGACATCAACGACTCCCCTGTTACGCATCGTTACCATTTTGTTTGCAGGCATTCATTACAACATTATGTCAACGATTTGCAATCATATGAAGTCATGCATACAATGGGATTATGCCTTTGGATAGACTTGGTGGTACCTAAAAATTTGTCTAACTCGATTATCGTAAAATTTGCGACTTACATAAAATAATTCAGTTTTATTCGTTGATTAAGTCAATAGTGCAGAGCAAACTCATTATATACCTATTATAAAATAAGAAATAAAAATAAATATAATATCTTGTATACAAACGACACATGAAGCAAGCTATGCTATTGTAACGTCGGCTAACCACTGACGTGTATATAAATGGACTGCTCGTTGATCCAAAAATGCATGAAAGACAAAATCTGACAGAATTTTAAAGTCAAGTGTTTGAAACCGAACGGAACATGTGCTCATATCCGTTAGATCGAAATGGGTTGGATCGAATCGGATCGAAACGTCAGAATTGGTTTGGAGGTACATTATTGTAAAAATTCTTTCACACTAAAAAAATGTTGCTCCATCTTTCAAATCCTTACGACTTTTCAAACTATACAGAGTTATTTGACAGTTCTTATCTAGTATATTGTGAATACTGAATTCCAAAAAATAATTCACCGAAGTAAATATTTAAATTATAAGAATGCCCCGGTGAAGCTTTGGAATACGATGACTAAAATCTTCAATACTATACTCGAAAGTAGCGTTGTACCGGAAGCATTCAAGCCATCAATCATTTTCTCTATATATAAGAAAGAGAACCCTAATGACGTTTCCAACTACCGTGGCCTTTCCTTTATGAATGTGATAGCAAAAATCTTTGTTAGTATATTAGTTAATAGATTAGCAAGCTGGGAACTTGGTTTTAGAAGCCAATACTCCACCGTTGACCATGTATTTAGTCTAACAAATATCATCAATCTAGAATGAAATGCTGGAGTTAAAAAAATATATGCATGCTTTGTGGATTTCAAAGCTGCTTTTGATACGGTCAACAACAGAGGTATGCTATTTTATAAACTCCTTAATATGGGTGTGTCGACAAAATTTGTCAGATTACTCAAAACTTGTATAGCCAAACGAAAGCTTGCGTATGGGATGGTAGCAAAACGTCGGATTGGTTTGACACGTATTCAGGCGTAAAGCAAGGCTGCCCTGCTATCCCGCTACTATTTTTACTATATATTAATAACCTTCACGAAGCAGTGCAAGGAGGAATCACTGTTGAAGGTATTCATGTTAGATTGCTGCTTTATGCTGATGACTTTATATTACTTCCTGACAACCCGTCCACACTTCAGGAAATTATAAACAATCTATACCAGTATTCCACGTTG
Organism: Dioctria rufipes; assembly: GCA_963924295.1. Classification (NCBI taxonomy): domain Eukaryota; kingdom Metazoa; phylum Arthropoda; class Insecta; order Diptera; family Asilidae; genus Dioctria; species Dioctria rufipes. The sequence goes on along the minus strand of OZ002740.1, from coordinate 329,456,266 downwards.
TGGTCATTGAGAATCAACCTAAGCAAAACCAAAATAATGATTTTCAGGAAAGGTGGAAGACTTGCTAACTCAGAAAGCTGGAAACTAAACGAGGAACCCATTGAAGTAGTAAAGTCCTATAGATACTTAGGCATGATACTTACCCCAGGATTATCTTTCAAAGGACAAGTGCAAGAAAAACTAGGAAGCGCTAAAAACTATGTGCACATAACATGGAAAAACTTCCTCGGCAAAAGATCTATCCCACATAGCGCAAAGTTACGAGTTTTTAATGCTGTGGCAAGAGTAATTATGTGTTATGGCAGTGAGGTGTGGGGGTATAATCCGTTTGAAGAAGTTGAAAAGTTCCTAAGGTATTTCCTTAAGAAAATGATCGGTCTTCCAAAATACACCCCCAATTATATGTTAAGTCTCGAACTGAATATAACGGACCTATATGTTTATACACGTCAGAGACATTTCGAATATATGTATGTTCAAAGTGCTGAATCAAATGTCGGAAGATCGACTGCCTAAAAGGATTGCCAGTAAGATAGTAGAAATGGAAATGCTATGGTTTTCTACATGGAAAGAATTAAGTACGCAATTTGATACCCAATTAGATTTCAACAATCTAAAGAAAACCCTGCGGGAGATCTTAGAAAAGGAAAAACAATTTTTATGGGAGCTTAAAGTGCAACAAGGGAGGCAAAGTATAAGACACGGACTGTATAACACGCTGAATTATAATCTTGAGGACAGATTCTACTTTAAAGACTCCAATAGCTTGGAAAAAATAAGACTTATTTTTAAATGTACAGGGGCTGAATGCGTCGCCCTGGTGAAGAGAAGGCAGCCGCATATGCTTTCTATGCAATCTCAACGAAGATGAAGACCCCTTGCATTTCCTTGCAGTTTGCCGTATTATCTCAGAATTCAGGCGACCGACGCTATTTCAATTGTGAAAGTTTCTCTCAAACTAAACTAGTAAACCTTTTAAATGGCCACGACTGGGAAAAATTATATCGTTTTGCTAAAGCTACACTAAAATACAGAAGTATGCTGGTTGCGGTATACAATGCGTAAAGAGCTGAGTACAAGCATAGGTATATAGCTATAAAAGGAATTTTGTGCGGCCACTAATACTTTAATCAAATTGATATATTGCCAGATCCAGACAGACGACAGTACGCAGAGCCTTGGTTCATTTTGCCACAAGTTTTATTTTATTTTTGTTCCTTTACTCAACTGTCTTGTTGGTCTTCATGAAGACATTTAAAAGAGGAGGAAACAAATACATTAGTTAGCTTTACTATTGCTTTTCATTTACAATTATATCATCGTACAATACTAAATCCAGGCAGACGTCAGCAGTAGTATGCAGTAACAGCTTAGTTTATATATTTAAAGATTTAATTTTGTTCAAGAAAGAATTTTTTGGGATTCTCCGGTATATAGCAAAAGCTAAAAAATGTTCTAATTTGTTATTTCATCACACAACCCATCAATTTTTGGTGACAAGTTTCAAGTCTTGGTTCGACTCATCAACAGGTCACAAATAGCGAAATTGTGTGATTTGAAAAACAAATGAAATAATGAAAAAAAGAATAAAAAAAAAGAAGAAAGAAATAAAAAGTTTGAGAAAAATAGAAAAAAAAATAATTTTTTTATTTATTATGATGAGTCGAACCAAGACTTGAAACTTGTCACCAAAAATTGATGGGTTGTGTGATGAAATAACAAATTAGAACATTTTTTAGCTTTTGCTATATACCGGAGAATCCCAAAAAATTCTTTCTTGAACAAAATTAAGTTTAACCCGGTAAAAAGTCCAAACGTAATCTGTTTAAAGATTTAAGTTACCTTCGAATCTACGATATCATTAGTTAAGCGGTAAGTCGAAGTATGCGAACTCACTTAAAATATCTGTTAGCTGTTTTGTACTTCACTTATAACCATTTCTACAAATACTTATGTTATGAATTGTGCAAATAATAATTGATATGTGCCAGGCCCACATAGACGACATAATTCACTGCCTTAGTTATCTCTCCTTGAAGCCTTAAGTTTTTATTATTCTTTTAACCCTTTCGGTCCGATTTATGATATAGGTACGCTAAAAATCTGTTGTGCGGCTTGCTAGCATATTTGGGATTAACGATCATTTCTACAAAAAAAAATAAAATTAATCCTTCTTCTTAAAACTGATTTTTGAGTTGTTGCCGTTCGACTACAAATCCTCTTAAGGGAGTAAAATAATACAATTTTTTAAACATTTCTAATCCTTTATATAAAGTTATATAAATAATTTCAATGTAACATAAAAAGCGAAATAATATAAAAATAAACATTTTTCTTTTTAGATCACACATTTTGTACTCCGACATATGTGCTTTTCTTTTTATAACAAGCTAAATAATACTATAGCACAATGTGAATATGGTAGATACATATTAATATTGCAGTTCATTAATTGTTCAAAACTATAAAGGCACTCACAATAAACACTACTATAATTTAAAAATACTGAGTCAATTTTGCTTAGTATGAAAACCAATGAAACAGTTTTTAGTTGCACTAGGTTGGCACAAATGAACGTCACATTTGGTACAAGTTAAGCGGCTGAATCCAGTGCAATTTTCTAATTTGCAACGTCCTCTTTTTTGCGTATATGCAGGCCAGTGGTCAACACAATCATATCGTACAGCAGTAACTGGCCGTTTTTCATGTAAAGATGGTTGCTTTGGTAACAAATCTTCAGTATCGCTATTCAAATCCAGCGGAATGGCGCGAGGTCTTCCCCGTTTTCGATTTCCAATTGTAGCTGCTGAATAAATTAAGCCTTCTGCAACTTCATTGCGAAAATTCAGCAGATCTAGTTGGCTACGCTTATCCAAACCCATTTGTTTTGCGTCTCGAGTGTATTCTAACCAGGCGTTACAAACAGCTAAATATATCATATGGTCAAACAATTTCAGAGTCCATTTGTTACTTCTGATCGAAATTCTGTAAAGGGAAATGAGGAAGTTAACTTTGCCGACACCCCCATGTGCTTATTATATTGAAATACTAGCTCAGGGCGCTGTATTTCAATTTTCTTCTTCTGTTCAAAGCTAAACCTGTACACAGAGGAGACCGGCATAGATCCATAAATTGTGGAAGCCATTTGCACTAATCCACTATCCAACCACCGTAACACATAGATACCACTAGAACAATCAATCCTGTAATCGAAAGTTCCTCTGCCTAATTTTTTTAATTGCTTTTCGAACTTCATAAGATTTCCAGCACCACCAGTTCTATTACTGCGTAATGTGCTCGATGAATAAATACCAAGAGATTTTAGGCGCTGGAGTAATGGTAAACTCGTAAAATAATTGTCGAACATGAGCTTATGTCCGATGTTGTGTGGGACATTTTCTACAAGTCTTAAGACTATGTCTGCGCAGAATTCCATATTTTCCGAGCCAATAGATGTTCCTTTTCCCTGATATACTTCAAAGTCATGAACTATACCGCTGGAACTACAAAGAACAAAAACTTTGATACCCCACTTATTCGGCTTTTTTTGGCATGTATTGCTTCAGAGCAGTCTTCCCTTTAAAAGGTATCATCATTTCGTCGACGCAAAGGAACTCTTCTTTTTGTATGTCAAGGCACTTTTTCTGCATCACTTTAATTATCGGGCGAACCTTCCAGAGTTTATCGTTTGATTCTTCTTCACTCGTAAAATGTAAATTATTTCTAATTAAATGAAATCGATTCCGTGACATATTTTTTGCAATCCCAGGAATTTCTGTAGACTTCCTCCAGTACATATTTGCTCTCGGGAAATCGCAAATTCCCATTAGAAGTTCCATACCAATCAATTTGCGTATATCTGATGATCCGACGTTTAATACTTTCCAGTAGTAGATAATGCGTACTTGTTTGTCTCCTCAACTATTTTATTAAATAGTTCTTCAGGAAAATATTGGAATTTTGTGAATATTTATGGTAGCTTTTCTTTTGTATTTTATTTGTAATTTATTTCATAAACGCTAGATTGTAAGAAAAAGGATGTATCTCATGAGGTGAGCAATAATAATAGCAATAATTGATATGTGCCAGATCCAGACAGACGGCAATAGTCATTGTCTTAGTTTATTTTCTCTTAATGAATTAATTTTTTACTATCTTTATAGACGGCGATAGCATTACTTAAGTGTATAATGTAAGAAAAAGGAGATATGTAACGAATTAATAAAAATAATAATAATAATAAATATTTAAATTACAAAATCCCATCTGAAATTCTTAACTTCAAAACTTGGAATTTATTTTAAAACAAATCCATCCAAGAATGACGATATGCTGTTCGCTATGTAATGTAGGCAATAAATAGAACCAAATAATTAGTCATTCTCTAAGTCATGTGAAATTGTTCCAATTAAGCCATTTCAAACAAACCACAAATAAAGAGCATAAATCATTTCAAATATATTCTCATAAGATTCGAAAATCACATAAAAACGATGCTCGTAAAACTTAACAAAATCTCATAAGAGAATGTAGACATAAACGGAGCGAATCCTTTAATAGCATCCCGCCCGAACATGTAAACACAGAGATATGCGTAAAATCAGTGACAATTAATCATTTTATGAGGCCCATAAAGTCCCTAAAATATTTCATTTTCTAAGTCTATGTCACGGGTGCGTTGACATGCATACAAACATATTTACAATTATGCCAAAGGAGGCTGCCAAGATTTATCTTATACGAGTATATATAATCTTATCTAAAAACGATTTGTGCTCTCTGTTCCCTTCATTGAGTTAACTATGTATGTAAGTATTAGAAGCCCCGCATATTTTAGTTAGCTGGGCTAGATCTGCTAGTTATACTAGGCATTGGGTATTCATTCGCCTCATTCGCCCAGAATTTATTACCGATGCACTAGAAAATAATAACGACACCCCAATAAACTTTAACTGTCGATTGATAGCTTCAACATTGAGCGTAAGAAATTGAAAAAAAAAAAATTGAATGAGGCTCTTAAAGTTATAATGACGCCGATGGGCTGTTAAACCAAAAATACACGTTCTGCCACTGCTTTTATATCCGTTAACGCTATTTGTTGTTAGGTGGAGATTGATAGCTTCCATACTAATCTCGGGCTCTCCGTTGCGATGATTATACTTCGCTTATATGCCTTCCTTATTATCTATAAGAATTCTGAGGCCTTCTTAATTGATCTATGCTTCTTCCACCATACTTAGTCAATGCTGCTATCTCGGAAGTAATTTTTCGATTAGCGTAGGTAGGAAAAGATAATAAGTATGAAGCATCGTAAATAAAATTCGTTAGCACAACGTAATTATGTAATGGCTATACTTATTCATTTTGGAAGTATGAATGACCCCATTACCTATATTAGTTGGAGAGAATTTGATTGCTTCAATGGGAGCGTGTGTTTTTGTTGATATTACTCCAGATATAGAAAATAATTTTTTTTGTTAATCTCCTTCCTTAAATTATATATCCCCTCGCCCATCCACTGGCTTACATACCGTCTTAGAATTTCACTTTGCTAATGAAATAAACCGTCAGTAAGCCTGGAGCAGAATGTCAGAGATGAATTTCTCCACAGAGGCTTAAGTTTCACATTTGAAAAGGACGGCCAATGAACGTTTTTAATATCTCATGGTCTCATAACATCTGCAATTGGCTGTTCGAAGAATTACTTTTTGCTTGGGTTAGCATTACTAGACGTATCTAGTCTCATAAAGTAACGACAAATACCATGCGCCTTTGTAAGTCGCTCTTTACGATATTATAGTAAGGACTCGATTAGAGACACGTAGAGAAATAGATACGACCAAAATGAATATAAAATAAGTAAAAAACGAGTTTTCAAACAAAACTGAGGCCAAGCCGCATGAAAAAGTAGAAAATAAACTTTTCTTCACACACAGAGGTGGACTCAGATTTTTTGATTGGGACATTTCTCTTGAATATTCTTTCTCTTCATGAATCAAATCACTTATTGCCTCTGATTGATCATACTGAAATATATCGGTGATTGTCAGCGAATTGATTTGATTCATGAAGAGAAAGAATATTCAAGAGAAATGTCCCAATCAAAAAATCTGAGTCCACCTCTGTGTGTGAAGAAAAGTTTATTTTCTACTTTTTCATGCAGGTTGGCCTCAGTTTTGTTTGAAAACTCGTTTTTTACTTATTTTATTTTCTGCCTTTTCACGTTAACTAAATTGTTATTATGTGCTGCATGGAGATATTTTAAAACAATTTTATGACGGCTAAAAAGACACTGATTTACCAGTTTTTCAAAAAATTCATTCGAGTATCAAATCGTTGAAGTACTGCAACGGTTTTCTGAAATTCAAGTTATGTTTTAAACAGCGCTTTTTAGCTGTATTCCAGCTTGATCCCATATAACATGCATTTTCCCAATTTTCCATGTAGAAAAGCATAGCGTTTCCTTTTCCACTATCTTACTGGCAATCCTTTTAGGCAGTCGATCTTCCGACATTTGATTCAGCACTTTGAACATATATTCGAAATGTCTCTGACGTGTATAAACATATAGCTCCGTTATATTCAGTTCGAGATTTAACATATAATTGGGGGTGTATTTTGGTGGCCGATCATTTTCTTAAGGAAATACCTTTGGAGCTTTTCAACTTCTTCAAACGGATTATACCCCCACACCTCACTGCCATAACACATAATTGCTCTTGCCACAGCATTAAAAAGTCGTAACTTTGCGCTATGTGGGATAGATCTTTTGCCGAGGAAGTTTTTCCATGTTATGTGCACATAGTTTTTAGCGCTTCCTAGTTTTTTTTGCACTTGTCCTTTGAAAGATAATCCTGGGGTAAGTATCATGCCTAAGTATCTATAGGACTTTACTACTTCTATGGGTTCCTCGTTTAGTTTCCAGCTTTCTGAGTTAGTGAGTAGTCCATCTTTCCTGAAAATCATTATTTTGGTTTTGCTTAGGTTGATTCTCAATGACCACAACGTGGAATACTGGTATAGATTGTTTATCATTTCCTGAATAATACCAAGTCATCAGCATAAAGCAGCAATCTAACATGAATACCTTCAACAGTGATTCCTCCTTGCACTGCTTCGTGAAGGTCATAAATATATAGTGAAAATAGTAGCGGGCTAGCAGGGCAGCCTTGCTTTACGCCTGAATACGTCTCAAACCAATCCGACGTTTTGTTACCATCCCATACGCAAGATTTCGTTTGGCTATACAAGCTTTTGAGTAATCTGAAAAATTTTGTCGACACACCCATATTAAGGAGTTTATGAAATAGCATACCTCTGTTGACCGCATCAAAAGCGGCTTTGAAATCCACAAAGCATGCATATATTTTTTTAACTCCAGCCTTCCATTCTAGATTCTAAAACCAGCTTGATATTCAATGAGGATGCCTTTTTGTTGTTCCCAGCTTGCTAATCTATTAACTAATATACTAACAAAGATTTTTGCTATCACATTCATAAAGGAAAGGCCACCGTAGTTGGAAACGTCATTAGGGTTCTCTTTCTCATATATAGGGAAAATGATTGATGCCTTGAATGATTCCGGTACAACGCTACTTTCGAGTATAGTACTGAAGATTTTAGTCATCGTATTCCAAAGCTTCACCGGGGCATTCTTATAATTTAAATATTTACTCCGGTGAATTATTTTTAGGAATTCAGTATTCACACTATACTAGTTAAGAACTGTCAAATAACCCTGTATAGTTTGAAAAGTCGTAAGGATTTGAAAGATGGGGCAACATTTTTGTAGTGTGAAAGAATTTTTACAATAATGTACCGCCAAACCAATTCCGACGTTTCGATCCGATTCGATCCAACCCATTTCGATCTAACGGATGCATGAGCACAATTGTTCCGTTCGGTAAAATTCTGCCAGATTTTGTCTTTCATGCATTTTAGGATCAACGAGCAGTCCATTTATATACATGTCAGTGGTTAGCCGACTTTACAATAGCATAGCTTGCTTCTGGTGTCGTTTGTATACAAGATATTATATTTATTTTTATTTCTTATTTTATAGTAGGTATATAATGAGTTTGCTCTGCACTATTGACTTAATCAACGAATAAAACTGAATTATTTTATGTAAGTCGCAAATTTTACGATAATCGAGTTAGACAAATTTTTAGGTACCACCAAGTCTATCCAAAGGCATAATTCCATTGTATGCATGACTTCATATGATTGCAAATCGTTGACATAATGTTGTAATGAATGCCTGCAAACAAAATGGTAACGATGCGTAACAGGGGAGTCGTTGATGTCACACATGAAATATTTTCAGTTAGAGATTATCTTCTTATAATGGCAATCAGGACTCTAGTTGAGAGAAGAATTGTATACTGGATCTTCAATAGCCATCTGTTGAATTCGGAGCAGTTTATTCAGGAGTTTATTTAATTCTGGCACGAATGGAAAGAGGAGATATTCCTTAATTTAGTCAATGATAAGATGTTGGAAAGTTCCAAATTGGATCCTTTACTGAAACAAACTACAACCGAAGTATAGTATAGTAAGTAAAAAGCTTTTAGCCCTTATCGAGTGAAGTATCCCGAGTTGCTGCTCCTCTTTTAACTTATTCGAGTTTTCTGAAATTCAAATTATGTTTTAAACAGCGCTTTTTAGCTGTATTCCAGCTTGATCTCATATAACATGCATTTTCCCAATTTTCCATGTTTTCCACAGACTTTTCCTATTACTATGAAATTTTTTAAAAATATACATGAATTTTCCTCGATTTTTCGTGCAAGTTTTCATGATTGTTGAAGAGAAAGTATTGATGCCAGTAGGACGGAAAAAAATGATTCCGCATAGCTTATAAAACTTTTTTGTCGGAAAATTTTCCGGAAAAGTCGGAAAATTCCGGAAATTTTTCTGAAAATTTTCTAGAAAAATTGGAAAATTCTGCATTTTTCCTGAAACAGATTTATCACTAATCATATCGATGAATATTTTTCCAATGATTTTCTCGCTTTTCGGGTTTTCCATGGAGTTTTCCACAAAAGCAACTTTATACAACTCATTTCGCTCTACAACTTTGTCTTAGGTTGCAAAACGCTCAAATGCTTCCTTGATCGGAAAAACTCCGGAAAAGCGTTTTACATGAATTTTCCTCGATTTTTTCAGCAAATTTTCAACATTGTCGGAGAGAAAGTAATGATGCCAGTTGATAGGGAACTTGATCCTGCATAATTTAGAAAACTTTTTTACCGGAAAATTTTCGGAGAATCCCGGAAATTTTTTTCGGAAAAATCGGAAAACTCTTAATTTTTCCTGAAACGGATTTATCACTAATCAAATTTGTACCAAATTTTCAAATGATTTTTCCCGATTTTCCGGGTTTTCCATGAAAATTTCAAATTTTGGTAGATTCAATTGTCACGCGACATGAACCTGTGTGCCAAATTTCAGCTCGCTGTGATGACGAAAAGTAGGTCTACGAGAGTCTCGAAAATAGTGAAAAAGAAATATATAAATAAATATACAGACAAACAAATTCGTGTACGAGTTAAAGGGACGGGCTGGCCTAAAAAAATAAAAAAACTTCTACGAATGGGAATTCGTCTGGTCTGAGGTCCTGCTCAAGTGAAAGCTACACCAAAAATTTTGACGGGTGGAGTCGATCATAGCTAAGATTTTAATAGTACAGATCGCGAAAAATATATATTACCTCTAAGATCCTGGTTTGAGCTTAGCTGAGAGTTCAATTTTTTTTAATATAAATGCCAAGATGAGGCTCGATGAACAGTAATTAAGTATAAGACTATAGCTGTTGGTTAGTTTTGTGAAAATTACTGACAACCGACTATGAGTTTAATTAACTCTGAATTACTTTTTCTTCATCCTCCCAAAAAAGCACAAATTTGCGTCTCAAATTATTTAAAATAATATACTAATCTCTACCACGGGTGGAGGTCTGAAAAGAAGAAGACACGTCTATCTCCGACCGACCCAGTCAAGCGAGGTTGCTAGAAAGAATAAAATGGAAAAAAACAGACAGCAGCAGTAAGCAAATGTTATTGACCACTTACGAATATCCCCTAATGTAAATTAGCAGTATATGAAAAATCGGAGCCACTCAGATGGTAACTAGCCAAGAAATTAAGCCCGCAATAAAAAATAATGCATGCCATGATTACTTGTTGTATATACTTACAAACTACTCCTATAGTTGTACAACAATTCTGAAGCGATATGGGGGCGAACTCTACAATTTATATGGGGAATTAAATCCACACACACACATACAACTACTAATGCTTCCAGATTTCCGATTTTCGACCCATAAGTTTTTTGTGCTTCCTATCTAAAATCCTCGAAAAACTTATGTATAGCAAAATGCTGGCACATATCTGAAATACTAATATGCTTTCCCGTTGGCAGTCTGGTTTCCGCTCAAATCATAGCTATGAAACTGCTCTGCTGAAGGTCACCACGGACCTGAGGTGAAGTGAGAGTTCTTGTAATTCTTGATTTTACTAAAGCTATCGAAAGTGTTAATCATCTTAAGTTAATTGATAAATTCTCATCACTTTTTTGGTTTTTCCCCCTCTGCTATTAATTTAATCTTTAGCTTCCTCTCTGGACGATTTCAGCAAGTTCGCATAATGAAATGTTCTCTGAAATGGTTTTTTTTTTTCATCCGGTATACCTCAGGGTACAGTTCTGGGTCCGCTATTATTTACCTAATTTATTAATGATTGCAATAAATAGAACGAAAATCCTCGCATACACACACACAAACTGGATATTATTTACAATGCACTCCATTGATCCAACGATTTGAAAAAGAAAATTGAAAAAGTAAGGCTGGGCGTTTATGGGCGAAATCATAGGGTAGTTACGCTTTCCAGATTTAATCACAAATCAATCTCTTGCAGGACAGGGTGAAATTCTCAAACTAGTAGCAAAATATTTCAGGTCTAATACAAGCGGAAAGCGTTTTTAGTTTTGATTTTCTTAGTTTTTACATTCAGTACCAATTATTTTTCTACTTGAGAAAAATAGAATTAGTTACTATAGAGCAATGCAGAGGAGGAGTTTTATCGAATTATACAATTTGTTACTCTTCAATATTTTCAATTTTATAACGGCTGCTAACTCGCCAAAGTTACATAGAATGACACGCTTTGCTTTCATATTAAGTACTATTTTACCATGGCAACGTAATTTTAAATATTTGTTTTTTTTGTTTTTTTGCAAATTCAGACGACTTTAAGTACTTACTACAATCCACTGACATGTATATAAATGGACTGCTTGTTGAACCAAAAATGCATGAAAGCAAATGGCACCACTTTCATATTCCTGTCTCTTTCCGTGAGAGCATACTTTCCCACTGAAGTGTAACGATTAGGAACGAGAAATTGCTTGTAAAAATCCTTGTAAAAAACACTTCCTTCGGCTCATAATTAAAAATTAACGATACAAATAGTCCCAAATACCTTTGTGGTAAATTCGGTAAATCCCACTGACATGCATATACGTAAATTCCCAAATAATTTAAATATAGCGGCAGTTTACGACAGTTGGTATCATTGACAGTGAGAGCATACTTTCTGAAATCAAAACTGGTGCCACATGAAACAGGAGATCAAGCAGTCCATTTATATATATGTCAGTGCTACAATCTGACTACATATTCAGTCACTAAAGCCTAGTATCGAGTTCGGGCAAAGTAAAATTTAACGCGGTCTTCAAATTTTTCACATTAAAATCGCTGGTAAAATTTTGACGTATGTTAGTTTGGAGAAAACAAAGTGACAGATGTCTAAAAATTTTATCGCTGAAAAACTTCAAATTATTTATAGAGTTTAGATAAATTTTTCTACAACTTACTATTAAAAATTGACTTAATTAATCTGAAAATTGTTAAAAGAACTTAAATCCTTCAATAAATTAAGAAATGGGTCTGAAAATTTTCAATTAATATTAAATTCTTCAATGAGTTCAAAAAACAATCTGAAAATTGTCATAGAAACAGGAAATGTCATAATTTTACCAGCATTTTAATGCTACGTGCATTAAAATGTTCAGTAAAATAAGTGGAGACATGCAAAGCGCCATCTACCTTAAGATAGCGAAATATTCACTTTTTACCAGTGAACTCCGTACTGCACTAGTAAAATCATCAGTAAAATTTTGGCTTGCGATTTTACCAGCGCTAAAATCTCACATTTTACTCGAACTCGATACTAGGCTTAAGGTCTTCATATTTTTTTATAATCCACTCAAATCTTCTAAATTTTGTACTCTTCTCAAAATATAATCACGACTAATTGCAACACATTTTTTATTTCTACTTCAGCTCTTGAATTCACAACGGAACCATCCGACGTCGTAGTGCCAGAAGGAAATTCAGTTCTTCTACAGTGTTCTGGCATGACACATCCTGGAGCATTAAAAGAGGGAAAAACATCACCCGACATTCGGTGGAGAGGACCAGATGGTCAGGATTTAGGCATAGTAGGTGATACCTTTAGGTGAGTATAGTTTTTTTTTTTAAATCCATACCGTAACACCGAAATTAATTACAATTTAATTTTAAATAGAACCCAGTTAAAAAACGGTTCACTGTATATTAGTTCAGTAGAAGAAAACAGAGGTCTAACTGGAGCATATCAATGCCTTTTAAGTGTCGACGGTATAGGTACAATTGTCAGCAGATCAGCGATTGTGTCGATAGCACGACTGCCAGAAATAAATCAAGATTTTATAGAAGTCTACTTGACCCCGGGTCAAACAGCTTATTTTCGTTGTATGATTGGTTTTCTACAGCCAGGCGTGAAACATCGAGTTGAATGGCTTAAAGATGATGCACCGCTTCATTTTGATACTATGCGAATGGTAATTCTTCCGTCAGGTGCTCTAGAGATCGATGATGTTACGAATTCCGATCGTGGCACCTACCAATGCAACATAACCTCAGGGAATATTTCTAGGTTAAGTAGTAAATCAAATTTGAACATAAAAAAAGTTTCCAACGATGTCGAGAATTTTGCGGCGCCTTCATTCCTAGTTGGTCCATCGCCGCAAACAGTCAAGGAAGGTGATACCGTTACTCTTGATTGTGTAGCTAATGGCGTTCCCAAGCCGCAAATTAGATGGCTTCGAAACGGTGAAGAAATCGATATGAAGTAAGTCAGAAGCTGATTCTTTTTTTTTTTCTCTTTTTAACATATGAAATTGCTCCTTTAGTGCGCGCGCAACACTTATTATATTAAAAATAATTTCAGTGACCTCGATTCAAGATTTTCAATTATCGGAACTGGATCACTACAGATATCTTCTGCCGAAGATATAGATTCAGGAAACTATCAGTGTCGTGCTAGCAATACTGTTGATTCATTAGATGCCCAAGCAACAGTACAAGTTCAAGTTCCACCGAAATTTATTCAGAGCCCAGTTGATAAACTTGCCTATGAGAAAGAGGAACTGGAACTGGAGTGCTCAATCCGTGGGAAACCGAAACCAGTCATTCAGTGGCTCAAAAACGGCGACGTTATCACACCCAATGATTACATGCAAATAGTCGGAGGGTAAGAATATCTGATTAATTTTATGCTAATTAATTCCAAACTCTAAACGAGATTATACTTAATTCCAGACACAACTTGAGGATACTGGGTCTCTTGAATTCAGACGCTGGCATGTTTCAATGCGTGGGGACAAATCCTGCAGGAAGTGTACAGGCATCGGCTCGATTAAAAATCGTTCAACCTGGTAAGAATGGTAATTATGCTTTAGAAATTATATTATGTATATTGAAAATCAATTATTTCCTCCCCTGTGCCCCAGATAACACGCCCAACAATTTTTATTTTGTTTACATTTTCTTGTTTTCTTTGAGTTTTTCATTGCAATTACACCGCTTCGATCTATACACACCTATTAAATGGAAATGGAAATTGTGTCTGAGCGCTATTTAAAATCGATTTAATGGCGATTACTGGCTCCATGCCGCATCGACACTTTTTATTTATGTGAAAATGAAAAATATGAGAGAAATTTACGAGGGTCTGCGTATGTATGGGGCGTGTACTAAAATATGTTTTTTTATTTTAATTCGTTATCATTTGGAAATTTTTGTCGTTTATTCTTTTTTTAATCAAGCAAAGAAACGAATCAAATTGAAATTGGAGTTTTCTAATCATTTTGGAAACTTTGAAATGTGATATTTGAATCTATTAGTAGTATCTCTTGGGGTGATAAATTTGGCTTTTTAAAGTTAGAGAATGATGTAGAGCGAGCCTATAAGTGTTATTAACCAGATGTAAGCCTGTTTCTCCATTAAGCAGACCATTTTATAGCAAATAATCGCAAAGTAGTAGCACTGATATATTATTTCTGAAATGTGGTAGCTGTTACGACACTACGAAAAAAAAAAGTCTTAATTCAAACTTCCGTCAGCTGTCCATTAAACGGACATAAATTTTCATTGCATTCAAATTAATCGGTTGTCGAGACAATTTCAGTTGCAAGCACGTTTTGAGCGTATAAATAGCAGACGGTTTCAGGACTTATTAGTTTTGTGCTAAATGAAAAACATTTCGTTGACCGGTTGTCTGTCGTTGGTTGGTTAGCTGCTTCGTTTAAGTAGAGAGCTTTAGATAATATAATAATAATTAGATATATAAAAGTACAGTTTTGATGCCCCCCAAACTCATATATCCTAATATTTTTATTTTAGTTAGTCTTCCCTGATTGTATGGACTAATCAACGGCCTATAGTTGTATGAAGTACCCAGTAGTTACGACCTGATTCTACAGATCAAGCTATGGTTTGGAATTTAAGGGTTGAAGTACCAAATTAAATCCATTCTATGGAGTAAAAGTTAATGAATTAAATTGCTTTACGTTCTTTAAGGAAATTTGCGTAAGCTTTGTGAAATCCCATAGCTTAATACTCCTCAATAAACGAGTACTCCTTAATCACGACCGTAATTGTGTCGACATTTTTATGGATTTAAGGGGGTCATCCCATGTGAAGGCACTTTTTTGGTTCTTTGGGATTTTTTTCCAGCGAACTCAATAAACAAACAACTGTGAAATTTTTACCGCATATTTATTCATGCATTGAGTACACTCTACAATTTTTTCAGTCGGAAATCCTCGGTCATTGCTGGAGTACATGGCAACCTAGTCACTCATCTTCAAAAAAAACATTTTTCGGTAACCACGATTGCGGGCTTTCTGCTTATCCAAAATAAAAAAAAAAAAAACGAAATTTTAATCTGTGAAGTATGAACTAGTTTCCGAACTAGGATTATTAAAAAATATTGAAAGGTAAATGTTTGACATCTTGTTGAACATTTTTTCGTGAATTTTGTTGGTTTTTCACTACTTCTTCAACATGTAAAAACAAACAGCTTGATGAATCCAAATTATCCTAGTTTGCACAGTGTCTACATGAGTACTTAATAAGTAAATAAAATTTCAAAAGAATTCGTTCGATAGATTTCGAGATATCGTGGTTACCAGTTTGAAAAATACAGTTTTGAGAAAAGCGCGTTTAAAAATTCAAATACGATTATCACCAATAAAATTCGAACACTTTGGGTACTCAATAAAGACTAAACTAACCGTTATATTCGAAACAGAAAATGAGTTTAGAGATATAACGGCAGCATTTATACCTGCGTTTGTATTAAAAGCACTCAGGTAAGAAACCTAAGCGTAAGAGAAGGGGTCCGATGCTGGATCGCACGCTCGAAACACCTGGCCTGTTCAACGCTGTAACTTCCGAACGACTCCGAATTTCGGAAAATCACCCACATATTCTTCACTATATTTGGATGCAATTTATGTAAAAAAAATAAGTTTTTTGAATCAGTCACACGGGATGACCCCCTTAAAGAAGCCTACCGTTTATTTCATTTTATGTTTCTACAAGGAAGATTACTTTACATCAATTCTCTAAACTAGCAATTTCTTCGCTGCATTACTAGTTTAGAAGATTAAATGGCCGATTCCAGGGTGTCCCGTAAGTTGTGTGATAACCGGAGGCTATGAATAGATCATACCTAGAAGAGAAAAAAATTGTATGGGTGGTGGGGGAAATCCTAACGGGTTTCCGAGAGGACTTAAAGATATTTGGATATATTTTCATTGATCACTCCGTAACTTCTCCACGTTACACCCTATAAAAACATACCCAAATGCCGTTAGGATTTCCTCCACTACAATTTTTTTGCTCGTCTAAGTATGACCTATCCATAGCCTTCGGGTTTCACACCACTTACGGGACACCCTGTATAGCAGTCAGTAAATATTATGGTATTTCACTTCGGCTCTGAAGGCATCGAAGATTAGTATCGAGCAGAACCTTTCACGATCTTAAGCATCTCCCCCTAGAAGTTTCTTGATCTATTTGGCAGTCCATAGAATCTAAGTACCAAGAAAATAATTGCATATACTTAGCATTCCATCTTAGGACCGCAGTATCAAAACCAGTAATCAGATCTTCCATGCCCTTCTAGATAGAATTATTAAAATGAAATTTTTATCACAGTTTACTTCATATATAGTAGTCTGTCGAGACTGTGGTAATCCCTATCAGCAGCAAGCTGAGAATATTGCTATGACCGTAAGGTTTAGCTGTCCTGTAATAATATATAATTGTACTTAATGATAACAAAAATAGGCAATACTGTTACGAAAGTACGCCGTGCTTCTAACATGTTACTGATTTTTTTACAAAAGCCCACAATTGATTCCACATTGAACCCTGGTTGTTACTATTTCTGTTTGGTTCTTTCTTTCTTTCTTTCTTTTTTATATGAATCAAAATCGACACTTCATGGCGTCTTAATCGCCTCCGTCGTATTGAAAATCCGAAGTTGTTTTTTTTTTTGTTTTTTTTTTTTGTTTTTTTTTACAATATCCAGAATTATTTTCATATTATTCAGCAACTTTACCAGGAAACTTTGTGATTTCCATTGAGAACTATTGCATCCAAATCACCGAAATTGCATAAAGTTTAATTTGTTAGATATATGATCATCTCCGGCAATTTCAGCTAGAGCAAACTAGCAGTCACCATCCGCACTTTAACGGTTAACATACTTCACCATTTACACAGCTTAACGGCTCCAAATCAGATAATAACTTTAGAGTGAGAGTGTAATGCATACTTGCTCAGTGCAGTGCAATCAGATACTTGTTCTTTCAGGTGCCGTATCACAGCAATATCCTCGGTAATGAAAAAATGAATACACTCCATCCTCATGAATCCAAAAAACTGGTAAGGGAAAATCTAACACAAGCTCTGATGTCTTATCACCGGACACTATTCTTTCAGCTAACCATTGAATAAATAACTTATAAGGAAACGGCATATCGGGTGAATACCTGCGAGATGTGGCAGAAAAGTAATGAGACTGATTTTTATTTACCAAAGTTTTTTTTTTTTTCAAACATCAATGTTATCCCATTCAAAGTAGTTCTCTTGGGCAGCTACACACCGATGGAGACGTTGTTCCCACTGTTGGTAGCAGCGCTGGAAGTCTTCAACCGGTATGGTCTTCAGCATGTCCGTCACACTCTTTTGGATGTTTTCTAAAATCCTGAAATGACGTCCTTTGAGGACATTTTTAAGTTTAGGATAAAGTCACAAGGACTCGGGTCAGGTGAATAGGGGGGCTGGGGGACCACAGGAATGCCTTTTGAGGTCAAAAATTCTGTTTGGAGAGGGCAGTGTGACATGGAGCGTTGTCATGATGGAGCATCCATTTGTCTGCAATGTCTGGTCTGACGCGAATGACTCTTTTTGTGAGCCTTTCAAGGACGTCTGTTCAAATTTAATTGTTCACTCAACATTCTTAATGTTAAACGACGGTCTGATCTCACAAGAGTGTTCACACGTTCGCTGTTTTCGTCGGTTTTCGAAGTTGAAGGCCTCCCTGATCTGTGTTCATCTTCAACGTGTTCTCTGACTTCCAAAAATGATTTGTGCCAGCGAAAAACTTGAGCTCGGGATAAAACATGTTCCCCATAGGCCTGTTTTAACTTTTCAAACGTCACACTTGCCGATTCTCCAAGCTTAACACAAAATTTAATGGCACAACGTTCCTCCAAATTCCGCTGTTCCATTTTGTGTGACGCACAACCAAAACACAACTTCACTAATAGCAGTCACAAAAATCACGTCGTTAACGGAAGGAGTGGAAACTCGCACTGAGCTATGGCAGTACCCTCCAACACGTGCTCTATCAAGGACAACAGCGCAGGGTTGCCAGATCGCTTGCAGTGTTGCCAGTTTCATTACTTTTCTGCCACACCTCGTAAGCTACTCGGCGAAATGTATTAGTGTGCTGTGTAAGTATTCGTTTCGTCATGGCAAAAGAGGGACAATTTTTATTATCCAAATTGCTATGTAAAATAAACAAATTTTTAGCTCCCCCTTATTTTCAGATAATATTTTTTGGTGTTGCCTTTGTATGACTGACATAATTTAGGCAGCAATTACAATTCAATTGTAAACAAAACAAACCAGCATTGGAAAATATTAAATTTTTTGCCATGGCTGTTTATTTTTATTAATATTTCACTTTTATTTTGCTTAAAACACTATAATTAATTAGTAAAGCTATTAAGCTTACTTGAAGAATGCTTTCCCACGACAATAACGCCGTTTGTTCCTGCAGCACAGCACAGCGCCCTTCATTACGGTTCTTTCACAAAAGAATATTTCTCACTACTATTAAATCCTGTTAAATTATTTATTTATCACAATATCGCTAACTCAAATCCGAACTTCTTTCATAAAATATGAAATGTCAGAAATGTTGAACAGACGCAAAATAGGCGGTAGGCCCTCTTGTCATTTCTCCCCACCCCCCCTCCCCCCCCCCCCCCCATCTTAGGTCATCTGTCATTGAATTGCTTAATCACGTCCACTGGTTTCGCGCACGATGCACTTTTAGAGAATGACACTGACAGATAACCCAGAATGTATAGAGAATTCTAAGAAACACAATTACCTTGGCTTCCATTTATTGAATGAATTAAATGAATAAAGCAATGGAGACTGAGAGCCTAATCATATCTTCATAATAGTTTCCGACTGGATTTTTGAGGTATCCACACATGTAAATCTTCAGTTTGAGCAATGCTCCTAGCGTGGGTTAATTTAAGAGTTTCTTACAACTCAAGCACCCAATCCATCCATCTAAATCACCTTTGCATTTCTATCAGGCATTAAAACTTCTTGGTAGATGCTTTCTTTTGACTTCCGAGCAAAATTGCTTCTCAAAGGATAGATATCTCACCGAACTAAAAGCTTTGATTCCTTTTCTACTCTGGATTCATATCGTGAATATTGATACTACTGATTTTTTGCCCCTTTAATCTCTCGAGAGATATAGGGCGGAAACGGAAACCCGCTCTTTGCTTGTTCTGTTAAAACGGCTCGCCCCCAAGAAGATCTCAGACTGAAAACGTGGAACAGCCACAGGCAGGTATTTTTACTAAAATCTTACCATAAATAATTAGTAGCCAATGAACATGAAATAATTTTACTCTTTTATATGCACTTCATAGATGCAACAAGGAAATGAAGACAGTTCCTTAAGTATGTTGCAGGTCTACTAGCAATTTTGAGATTGTTCTTTGGCATGTCTTTTCATTCGTAAACTTACCCTTTTCTTTGTAAGGAGTTCTTCTGCCGAATTCCACACTTTTTTTTGTTGTATAATGGCGTGAAAATTGTGTATTTTGTTTCAGTAATCTTCGACAATTTGTTATTTTTCATCTTCTGTTTTTACATTTTATTTAAATGTTATTTGGTTTAAAAAATTTAATTTTTCTCGATTTTGTCGATTTTACAAAATTTTTATTTAAAATTTATTTTTATTTCTCTTCTATTTTTATTTCTTTCCCCCCACCTTACCTATACCAACATAAATTCCAGGCCAATCAAAAAAACAATCCCAAACCACAAAATCCTTAAAAAGTCAAAGAAAAAATTCCAAATCGGATGAATCAGTTCGAACAAAATCTTCAGATTCTCGGATATTATCAAAAAGTGCTCTTGATAGTTTACTATCAAAAGATAAAGGTAAAGATCAAGAGCACGAAATAGACTATGATGAATACAATGAAGATTACGATGATGATGATATGTCTGATGATGATGATGATAATGAAGAAGAAGAATTGATTCATCCGTTTAAACCCGGTGATGATCCCGACAAAATCCTAAATTCATGGACGAATAAAAGGCGAAATAAAATAAAAACCGAAGAAGTCGCAATGTCACCACTTCCTACAATCTCAAGAAAACTTCCCAATTTAGATGCCAGTCAACTAGAAGCAGTTCCTCTACCTGGACCACCAAGAGATTTAATAGCACAAATTGTTAAGCCTCGATTTGTTGCACTTAGCTGGATGGAGCCACTCAAGAATCCTGATGAAGTAATTTCCTATTCTGTGTACTACAAGATGACAACCAGTGAAAGGTATGTATTACGGTATAATTATATTAATTGCTAAACTTTTAATTAGCAAATGTAAAGGAGTTCACTTTTGTATGAGAAACCGACCCAATTCTCTGATAAATCTAATTACATATGTATTTCCAGCAGATTCCTATGCTCCTATGCATAATTAAACGAACCAAAGGTATCCAGGGTGAAGTTGAGTTGGATTACAAGTTTATTGTGATTGAAATGCTTTTGTAAAGCAATTCACGTAACTTCTGATGAACCTGCAACCTTTTGTTCTTATTTGCTGATTTATGCTATGCACACATGCTATTGCATTTCTATGGGAAAACTTTCAATTTTACTGAGAGTTTTAAATAGGAACAAATACGAAGGACAGGACTACAAGTTAATGGATGTATCAGAAGTCAAAACATATCTTTTGTCTTCTCAAGTAGAGTCAACTAGTTTATTTAAATGAAGAATAATGAAAATTGAATTCAAGTTGATCGTTGAACATTTTCAGTGCTGTGATGATCTTTTTCGGAGTGATTAGTCGAATAATTTTTTCATGTAGACTTTCTTAATGATTTCGTTAATAAAATAATAACATGACATGAAACTTTTTGGGGAGGAATAACCCACTCCTACTAATGATTAATCTGTAGATCCATATGGAAATCTGGAGAGCTTTGTCTTTCAAAAGATTATGATAAAATTTGTTGAATTCTTCTACCTACGGTCACTAACAGACCTAATCGAATACCTCGGAACAGATTGTGATATACATATATGTTATATATGTATACAAAAATTTCTCTCTAAACCCAAACCAAAATATAAAGACTGACTTATCTTTTCTATAATACTGAACTCAATATCGAATCGTATAAATATGAAACCACACTAGTTAGGATCATACCCATTGGGACCATTTAGATGAGTTCAGTTTTTTTACATATAAATTAATAAAGCTGACATTTACATAATTCACAATTAACTAAAGTTAGGTATTAGTAATTAATTAATTAGTATAGAAACGAAAAAATAGTGGCCCTAAAATTGATTCTTGAGACATTCCACGTCAAAATGCAAGGAAATGTTTAAAAAATACTACTATGAAGTATAACGCCAAATGATGACCGCATAATAAAAAAAAACTGCACCACATTTATCCTGAATTCAAGACCCCACCGCCTACTGTCGCCAGTTGTACTTTCGTCGGCGCCAAATATAACGTTTGTGAAAAGAAAATTAAAACTCATAATAGGGGTGGTCAAGATCTGTACTACAACTGCTTCCATAATGTTTTTGTGTATTCAAAGTAACCAAAAAAACCTTTTTTTTTATGTTTGTCATTTGTTTATGTCCAAGATTAAACGTACCTAACTAGTTTAGGTTAGGTAAATGGTTTGACGCTGAAGAAAACCAGCCTGCCTCACTTAAAGCTCCAGTGAATCCATTGAGTTGGGTCCATGAGTTGACAATTTTGCAAAAGTCCACTGATACGCCTATTCGAGATAAACATTTGTGTAAAAATTTGCAAACAATTACACAAGGAAATATTTTCAACAAAATTTCCGTCCGCAAAAATTGCCAATTACACAGTACCCCTCTGTGTAACTGCCAATTTTTGGAGGTTTATTTTCAGAACTATGTAGGGGAATGTCGTCAAAGTTGGCCATCTACGATTTTTTTAGTTTTGGCCGTTATGGCAGAAACACATCCAGGCCTCAAGGCTTCCTCGAGGTGTTGTCAATATTTCCAACACTGTTTTTTAAATGATGCAACACAAAACCACGCCTGCAGCTAGCCTCAAGGCTTAGCCGCAAAGCGCGTTTTGCCAATGTTGGAAATTTTTCTCTCTCAGGCCTACTTGTGTCAACAGATGTACTATCAAAATTACAAAGACAGCACCGAGCCCGGTGGTATCATTTTGTTTTCAATTCTCTGAGGCGAGGCTTGAGGCGAGTTGTGAGGAAGCCTGAGAGAGGCCAGGCTTGCTTGGATGCCTTTAGTGCCACCAATATTCGAGCGCGAAAAAACTTCTCTCAGTAACAGCGAACAGATTTGGAGCGTGAACGGAAAGCACGTGTTGTGCATTCAGTGATTTGAAATTCCAAAAAAGAGTTTTTTTATAGCAGCAGTGAATACGGCCAGAAAGTGAGGAGAAAATATGCAATCATTCATGTAGGCATTGTGAATCTGTTGTTTGGCTCATGCTTGAAAATAAACAAAGAAGAATATTCAATCCTGTAACATATTTGGTTGTGGAGTCACGTGATGGGGCAATAGCTCTTATTGTCATGGTTGGCTACTAGGTGTAGTCAGGGTTGGCCCACTGTGATTGTGTGTTTGGGATGACGACGCCCAAAAAACGTCCAGCAAAAAGTTCTAACGAAGTTTGCCAATAAAACAGCTAAAGGAAGATGCCCGTGCAAAAAAGCGCAAAAAGACGCTCTTAAAAGAGAGAAGTGCATCAATATAACGACATTTGCCGCCGGAAATGCAATTCTGTATAATGTACCATTAAAATTTTGCTAAAAAACAGAGAAAAGCAACAAATTCGACTTTTTATTTCATTTAATTAATTTTTCCAGGTAATTTTCATTCATTTCAGCACATTTTTGGTCGGTTGACCAACCTAGGCAACACTAGCCGACCTTGACAGCATTTCACTTTTTTTTAAATCTATATATATTTTTTTCATTTTTCACCCAATCAGTCAGCACTGTTTAGCAAACGTGTTCCTGTTTCCCAGACCTTTCAAAAGATGTGCTTGGATATTGACCAAATTCTTCCTCAAACGGAAATTATGAGCAAAATTTAAAAAGTTGGGCAACCCTGATTTGAAATCCACAATGTATTTTAGCAACAATTTTACATGGATTTGGCAGTCTGCATATCATCATAATGATGAGAGGCCTTTAGTCTCTAATCTCCGGTTTACAGAGACTAAAATCTCCAAAATGTTTACAAGGTAAGAGACTTTTGTCTCTCCGAAGTCACGAAATGTATATTTGTTCTCCATATCATATCTCCAGAGATCTTTGTTAATTGTTACGTATCAGTGCTGCAGTATCAAAATGAGCAAACTTCGGAGATCGGAGACCAGAAATGAAGAAAGTCTCTAGAGCTTTGATATCATTAGAGATTTTTTGCGTCTCCAAAGCATGTGTCTCTGCGTCTCCAGAAACTGAAAAAGTGGTCTCTGGAGGCCAAAATCTCTCACCGTATAGCGTTACCTTAAAAGCCAAAACACAGTGAGTGCAACACAACAAAGTCGCCGTAATTGGTTGATGTCAAAGATTCGAATATATGGATGTCCCATAATGAGGACGACTCGACAAGTTGCCAACAAAAAGTTTGGAAAAATCTCTAAATTAGTCGCCAACATAATTGACATTTCTGTGTGGACAGTGAATATTTGACATTTATGTTATGTGGACTTCGTTATTTTTATAAATCTTAGGAAATTAAAAGATAATAGTAAATAAACTAGTTATGAAAAACTTGTATAAAATTAATTTCTTTAATTAATTTGAGAAATTACGGATTTTGCGGAGGAACTAATAAAGAAAATTAGGGGAAAAGTTATGCTGTGTCATAAGCGCCATCCCATGCATAGCAACCTCATCTTCTTCTTCGTTTTTCTTTTTAGTTTTTTCTTCATGCTTTGCAATTTTAAGTAAGCCGCATAATCTATATTAAAGATTTTTCTTAATTTTTTCCTTCCTGCCATTTCTTTTAAAATAAATAAAACAGTGCCCGCTGTCAAACACAGTGGTCGCGTCGCGTTCACTGTGTTTTAAATTCAACATTGTCGCCAACTAAGTTCCCAACATTGTTGTGTCGATCTCACTGTGTTTGGGCCTTAAGTGTTGACAACCCTTATTAGTTATGATGGATCCAGAAGTTTCCTTATCTTATTATGCATTCTGTGATCTAAAGATCCTACATGCTGGAATTTTGAAGAATTGTTTCCGGTACATTAAAGAACAAAATACGAAAAAAGCTTGGCGAATTTTTTAACTAATAATTTGCGTAGAAATATCGGATCAAATTCCATACACTCTACAAGTACAATCAAATTACAGTCAAAAATGCAACAGATAATTTATTCAGTGGTGTGCGATACAGAAGTAGATGGTGTCATACATCAAAACTGTTAAATTCAACATTAAATAAAATATATAATCGGATAAGGGTAAAGAATGGTTTTATTAAACATTTTTACAACTGATACGCAAATTGTCATAAAAAACTTTAGTGCGACCTTAAGATTCTATAAAATTCCATTTCACGATGAATTTTAAAAAGTCTAAAGCTACCCAGTCATATATTATTGAAACGGTAACATTGGCTGCGTTTAAATGGCTTCCCAATCTTGGTATCTCCAGAAGAAGTTCTGTCTTTGACACCTCATCCTAAAGACAATTAAATTTTGATACAGCTATTTTTAACTCTTCCACCTCAGTATTGAATCGGTCAAAACATTCCAACATAATCTTTTAATCTTAGCTTTCAGTACTGACAGAGTCAGAAAAAGCTAGATCTTGCGCCGAAAGTACTAAGTTGTCAACAGAATAAATGCGTACGGTGCTCCATACATCAAGTGTAATGATTTCCTGTGAGCTATGACTCAATTTCTACCTAACGCTGATAATATCAAAAATTTAGCGTTAGAAACCTAGAAGATCAGGGGGTGGATGGTGTTTTTCCGCACAAAGTCACCAATAATTTTGGAGTCTTTGAAGATAGCCCTTTTAAACGATACCCACACGATGCTGTTGTTTTGCATAAAAAATTAAAAAAATATATATTTCAAAATCTTTGACTGTCGAAATATGTGCGCGTCACAAAGATCAAACATTCTGCCAAATTTCGATTTCCTATGTCACGTCATTTTCGAAAAAAAAAATAAGTGGGACAGACAGAAGGACGAATGCAAGAGTGATCTTATAAATCTTTAAGGGTTCCATTTCTTTTCTTGTGAAAAAAAAACGGTCAAAGTTCTCGGAGAGTGTTATGCTTCATGTATGGTCGACTGTATTGTTTCATAACTTTAGCGATTATTACATTTCATAAAATTTTTGTTAGTTTTTAATTTTTTTTTAATCGCAAGTGTCACCCCCAAACAGGTAACACCCGGGGCACCTCTGTCGCCCCCGAAACTATGTAATTGGGTATACCTACCTGATTATCTGAATACCTCTGTAATTTCCAAATATCATTCAAGAAAATTATTTGAAAATTTTATGCTTTTAAAACTACAATCTATATTTTGGTCGAAAAGTACGTGAAGTATTTCTTTAATATATTACAGTGGGGTAAAATGGTATCAGCGATCAGCCTCCAAAAATCCATTTCCCCTATTTATAATTCAACAATAAAGTGGCGTATAAAGACGTGCCGAATAGACTCGAAAGTTTTCGGATATAATATCATGAAGAGATAATGAAAATTTATTATTACAATAAATTAAAAGATTAAGAGTACACTAAATTTTTTTACCAATTAAAAAGGAAAAATTTTCTTACTTAAGAAGTTTAAAAGTGGCAACAGCATGAAAACAGGATGTATTCATTGAGAAATTAAAAAAAAAATAGACAGCAATGTCTAATATCTAATATACCTTCGAATTGTGGAGGCCATTTATAATATATTAGCTTGATTTCTAAAGGTCATGAGTAATCATCAATGAGGAATCTCATTGACTCAGAATTGAACAGCAGGCAAGAATTGCCTGTATGTGGAATATGTGTAGAGATAATTTAAAATATTAAGTTGCAAGCAAGGTATGCAGCAGAAAACTTGAATTTGAAGATCCTGTACAGACCAATTATTGTTAAAATCACTATTTAAGTCACAGTAACTTGAAGAACCCTAGCCTAGAACACTTTAAATTTTAGAATTACGACCTACACTATACATATGTACTTGTTCCCTTAATTTCACTTAAAATTCCATTTCGCGGTTTATGGAATACCTACCTACCTAAAATTTTTCGAAAAACATGTTTGAACTAGTTTCATTATCATAAACTCTCATTTAAAATCCACTTGAAAACGCATTACAAAACCCATGATTCTGCCTACCAACTCTAAAATCAAGAATTATTTTACTCTTACCCTCTGAAATAAATCAGAATATTTTATGGTAACTAAGCAGAAGAGAAATAGGACACAACCTGCATATTAAAATGCATTCGTGTGCTAACACAACGCTCTATACTAAAGTATACACCCTCTTCATAAAAATAACACCATCACATTTGGCATGACAATAGCATCTCACAATTTGTACATATTTTCAGAGAACGAAAAATTACAACGAAATCGCGAGACGATCAACAAGTCAACATTCAATCACTGTTACCAGGTAAAACATATCAGTTCCGTGTAGTGGGGAACAGTAATCATGGACCTGGAGAATCTTCAGAGGTAGGTGACGCATCTTAAATTTTAAAATGAAACAGCTTTGCATTAAAGGATTTCTCGTTCTCAATTCAAGCAGATATTAGAAGTTAGTACACAACCAGAAGAAAACATAGCTGGACCACCACAGAATATAGAAGGATATGCAATTAGTCACAAGGAAATTATTCTCAAGTGGGAGCCTCCAGCAGTTACAAATGGAATCATTTCCAAGTACCGAATTTACTATGCAGAGGTATGTGTTGCGTGCCCAATTAATCTATTAATGGATGGATATGAAAGACCATTAGCAATTTATTATCCTCACTCCTTTATTGCTCTTGGGGTTACTTTAGGTAATATTATGATAAGGTGGTGTCGTTAATTAATTTTAGAAAAATATTTATAGAGCCATTTTTTTATTTTAAATCAGCAATCAGCTAATAGTGCCACTATTCAGACTGGTAAAAATTGTAGAAATTGGAAAATTCAAATTGTGCTCAATTTATGTATGGAGGAGGAAGTGCTTTTTTTAAAGTCTACCCCATCCCCTCCGTACGGAAATTCACAAGTTAGTAAAAATTCGCAAATGCATAATTTCGAAATAAAAAAAATCCTCGGTTTCGCAATCGTCTTTCCGAAAAAATCTTTTTTCTTTTGTAATGACATTTAAATATAGCCGTGGTCAGCACTCAATTGGAGCTTAAATCTTAAAGACTTCATTTTTCCTGCGTTCGAAATGCGATACATGGCAACTATTTGATAGCTCTAATTATGATAAACAGCTTTTTCTTTAAATATCATATTACTTACTACGTAATGTCCTTTGACCCCAGCCTGTTTTACAGATGAGGTTTATTAAATTATTGCCAAACATGTGTTTTTGTACCGTCAATATAAGTGCTTTGTAAGTCTACACAGTCTGCGTCGGTATAATCTAGTCCGGAATAAGGTTACCAGTAAAATGCGAGAGCTTGAAGTTTGATCCTAACTTACCTACAAATCGATTATCGATTATCGTTGAGTTTGATTCTAACAAGCTAAACATGTGTTTTACTTCATTTCAATCAGTTTCCCGTTCAGAGGAAGAACCGGGATCTGATAAGTTCGACTCTTCCTCGGAAAGCTTCCGTTGGGTTAATGTGAGATGTTAAAAACTATTTGAATATATCAATTAGCTCAAATGCTGCTGGTCCTGACAATCTTTCTCTTCGATTTCATAAAACTTACTTACCAGGTATTGCTCTTCCTATTACTCATATTTTTAACACGTGTTTAATGCAATTCTCCTATCCTATTTTGTGGAAGACAGCGAAATTCATTCCGATATCCAAGTATAAGGCCCAGAAGACGCCAATAAGCCTCTTATGCTAGCGAAAAATTTATTTGTGTACCTAAACATTAAACTATCTTCAAACAACTTCGCTAATGACAATGTGGCAATCTGCTTTCCAAAAGGGGGTCATAGTTGTTAGTGTTCAATTCGAGTTTTCTTCATCCGCCACAAGGTTACTGAAAAATTACCTACATAATAGGTCGCAATGTGTTCAAATGGAACTAGTAGCTCTTATCAATTTCTATTTACAAGAGGTGTTTCACAGGGATCTATCACAGGCCCATTATTATTCAGTTTATAGGTAAATGACCTACCAAATGTAGCAGAATATGCTAGTATTCATTTATACGCTGATGACTGACAATTTTATCTCAAAAATGCCTCCTCCTTGAGGAGGAAATGCAATGTATAAATCATACTCAAATGGTCTTTCGAAAACCACCTTTGTCTAAATCCCAGTTAGTCTTCCTGGCTAATTTTTATCAAATTTTTGGATGATATTCGCAATATGGTTTTTGCAGTGACCTTCCTATACCGTTTGTTGATAAAGCAAAAACGCTTGGTGTGACCTTGAATTCAGCCATGGCCTGCTGCGATCATTTTAATGTGACAATTAGTAAAACTTATGATACTGTACGAAGGCTTTGGCTAGCTCTAGCTCTAGCTCATGTACTGTCCGTTCAAACTCGATGGAGGTTCATAAAAATCTTGCCATTCTTCTGCTATGGCAGGAACCTTTTTCCGAACTTTGATTATGGCTGTCATAGAAATATTGAAATCGCATTTAATGACTGTATTCGTTTTGTTTATGGTCTCAGACGTTATGACCATGTTTCAATCTATAGGTGTAGTCTTCGTAGTTGCTCTGGAGATATCTACCTTAAGGTCCTAATACTGATACATAAACTTCTTACCAACAAAGAGCCCTCATGTTTATAGGAGCATTTAGAATTTCTTCGGTCATCCCGTAAAATATTATTGAAAATGCCTTGGCAACGTACTTTTATTAAACAGCGTTCATTCTTTACTGAGCTCATAAATCGAAAGCTGTATTTTCATTTCTGGAAATACTCATCATCAATATTTTCGATTTTACTTACCTTAAAACTCGAACTCGTTTTCTGATCATTGAACTTGGCATCTGATGGCCAATTGATAAGTAAGATCAATAAAGCAACTAGAATTTATGTCTTGTATGAAACTTTTGGATTAAATACTATAGAGCGCTTATTTTACTTCCAGGATGAGAGTGGAGCAGAACTATATACAGATAGTAATACATGCGATGCTGTCCTAGCTGAATTACGTCCGTTCACTGAGTACACAATTTCTGTTGTGCCTTTTAATCAAAATGGTATGGGTGATCCATCAAATGAAATCAAAGTCAAGACTTTCTCCTCAACTCCATCTGAACCGCCTAGTAATGTCACTTTAGAGGTTACAAGCTCAACGGTAAGTTGCAAACTAACCACACCATCTTATTAATTGAATAAGTACTAAAACAGTTTTTTTTTTATGTAGTCAATAACAGTTCATTGGGAACCACCATCAGAAGAAGAACGTAATGGTCAAATTACTGGATATAAAATTCGCTATAGGAAACTAAGAGAATCGCCACAGGTCAAAACAACTCCAGCGAATGTTCGACATTTTGAACTGAATAATTTGGATCGGATGTCAGAGTATCAAGTTAAAATAGCAGCAATGACAGTAAATGGATCTGGACCCTTCACAGAATGGCACCGAATCGTAACGTACGAAAATGATTTGGATGAGACTCAAGTACCTGGTAAACCACGATGGATAACAGGTAAGCTAATAAGTTAGAAATTTTCTTGAAAATTCATAAAACTAAAAATATTACTATTATGCACCTCAGTACGGGCTGGAGCAGAAAGTATTGCTTTACATTGGGCCCCACCTGTTCAGCAGGAGATAAAAATTCGCAGTTATATATTGGGCTGGGGTAAAGGTATTCCTGATGAGAACACGCAAGAACTTAATGAAAACACCCGGTATTTCGAGCTGAAAAGCTTAGAGCCGAACAGCGAATATGTTATATCATTGAGAGCAAGAAATATCAAAGGCGATGGACCACCAGTATATGACAATGTCAAAACAAGAGAGGATGAACCTTTGGATATTCCTGCTCCACTTGAAGTTCCTGTAGGTTTAAGAGCGATCACAATGTCTTCAAGTTCAATTGTTGTATACTGGACCGATACAACACTTAGTAAAAGTCAACAGGTAACAGACAATCGGCATTATACAGTACGATATGGTACAGCCGGCTCCAGTCGTTACCGGTATCATAACACTACAGATCTGAATTGTATGATTAATGATCTTAAGCCCAACACTCAGTATGAATTTGCTGTTAAAGTAGTAAAGGGTCGAAGAGAATCGGCATGGTCGATGTCTGTTCTTAACTCCACTCAACTAAGTGCACAATTAACACCTCCGAGGGAAGTTACTCTACGATCGGATGATAAAAATCCCCAAAATGTTATTGTTCAATGGCTGCCACCGAAACATAGTTCTGGACAAATTACTGGATACATTGTGTATTATACAACTGATATGACAAAACGAGATCGCGATTGGTCTGTGGAACCAGTTATGGGAGATACTCATGTGGCATTAATCAAAGGTCTGAAACCGTACACCACGTATTCCTTCAAAGTGCAAACACGTAGTCCCAAAGGAAATGCTCCATTTTCAACACTAGTATCGCATACAACAGGACCGGCTGTAGTAATGCAGGAAACAGATATTGTCGCTGGATTAACTAATCAAATGATAGTTTACCTTATAGTCGGTGTGACGACAGTAACTTTAATTATTGCTTTAGCTGTAATTATTGTACTTTGCCGGAGGAAACCACCACATTCTCCGGAGCACAACAAGAAAAGGTAAATTTCAAAAACAAATTTCTTCAAAACTGAAACTATCAATAATTTCCTTTCCTTCCTCTTTCGACAGCTACCAAAAAAACAATGTTGGTGTACCAAAACCTCCTGATCTTTGGATACATCATGATCAAATGGAACTGAAAAATATCGACAAGAGTCTGCATAACAACACTCCTGGTAGGATATTGTCCTTAAGAAAATTTACTGAGGTGATTAATTTGAAAGAAATTCTTGCAGGCTGCAGCGATGGTGCATCAAGTAGTGGGGCAATGACATTACCACGTTCAGTTGTTCATGAATACGACGCTGATCCTACGACAAATGTAACAAACTCTCTGGATAAAAGAGCATATGTTCCTGGATATATGAGTAAGAAACAATTTTCTTGAATTTCATATTTTTATTGTTGCATTGTTTTGTAGCTGCATCTATGAATTCAACTATGGAAAGACCTCAATACCCACGGACACAGTACAATATGTCAAGTAGGGGTCATATCGATACAACTTTGTCGCAGCAGAGTTTATCACAACCGCAAGCAAATTCATTGGCTCAAACACCAGAGCACCCATATGCATATGATTCGATGCCTTCTAATTACAGGTAAGTTGGATTTCTGAAGAAAATATACTTTAATTAAATTACAAAGAACCCGAGAACTGACTAGACTAAGCCCAGGCGTACATAGAGGAGCTCCTTTTTCCATTCAGCTAATATGCCCAGTGTCAAAAAATACTGTGCACGTTAGGTATAACTGACGTACATGTTTAACATTGCTCTTCAAATCTGGGTAGAGCTGTGTAGCGTTATTTATGGTCATAACCCTCAGAAAGCATATATAATTTTACATTTCGCACGGCTAAATAAACAATCTCGGGCATATCGCCACCCGTCGACAACTTATGAATACTGGAAAAGCCAAACATAGCTTAATTTTAGGTTGATTTCACTTAGATAAACTTTTTAAACAGATTTAGAAGCTTTTAGAGGACTTTTTTTTATATCTGTCAACCTATACTAGGTTTCCAAAACTGAAATGAAATGAATTACATATATCGTTCATCTCGGCTTGTCTACCTTATACATATAACCAGACTATATAACAGTACATTCTATTTTGTAAGTTCGGTTTCGTTTATATATGTATGTAGCTTGGCCTTTATTCGTCACTCTTAAAATCGTCCCACACTAAGGTATTTTCTTTTTACTTTTTTCAAAACTTTTATAGAAGGTCTATTACAAACCTAATATTCGAACATACTAGTGCCGTCCTTTATTGTCAAATAGTGGAAGTAGTCTATATAAAACCTCTCACAGGTCTTCTATATATTTTTATCATAATCCGTTTACTAGTTTAGTATACTACAAAATGACAAAAAATGCGTATGCTCTAGTCTGCTCAAAGGTTTTTTTTTTGTGTCATATTCAAAGATAGTTGTCAGATGCCTGTGGACAGCACAAGAAGAGGCGTCTCTTTCAACTTTAGGTCTGTTCGCGTACTCAATCTTCGGATAATGCATTGCAATGAATTTGCACGAACTTACACATTTTCCGTTCGTTTACTTTCTCGTGCACACAAAATTACACGAGTTTTGCATATGTCACAGCTTCCCCTCTCTCATGAATTTACCCGACATTTTTAACTACTGCACCATTCTTGCAAGGAAAGTTGACAGCTGTTATGGGAAAGTTTATTTTTTTAATTTTCTGAAAAGTTTTTAAAACGCAATCAAAATGTCGAATGAAGATAGTTTGACTATTCAATGCTCTCGTGCGACTTTGCAAGAGTGCAACAAGTTAAAAAAAAATTAAACAATACTCAATTCGGAAATGTTATCCACACTTCTTCTTCTGGTTTTTCACGAAGTTGCATGAAACGCGTTCGTTTACTTTTTCATGCATTTTACATTCTTCCCCCACCACACGAGTAAATTTTTACCTAGAAAGTTTTTGCACCAGAAGTACGCGAACAGATCTTTTGTATTGCTTCGTATTTCATTAAAAAAAAATTTAAACCTATCTCTATTTTTTCTTCATGAGACAAACACATTTTACAATGTAGCCTACGTTTGATAATACAATACACAGTACCACAGCTTACATATCATCTCACTTCCTTCAGGCATTTAAGAAACAACGAGTAGGTCTGGCATTGATGGATTAAAATTGTTAAAATAGGTTGATTATTTACAAGACTTAAGCATAACGATTGCATTAGGAATTCAAACGTATTAGTAGAGTTGTTCGCAGAAAGCTATAGACGTTGAAATCGCCACCAAACAAAACATTGGGGTATCTCTGAGTGTACCTAGAAATCACAGATTCCAAGTTCTGTAGCAAAGTCAACATTAAAAAGTACGGCAGTAAACGGCTGTATAAGTAAGCATTTTTCATTATTGGTATCACCTTAACAAAATTAGGTCGAGACAACTTCATGTCATTTCAGCTTGAGAAAAACAAAGGCCTCAGAGATAATATTTTGTCTGATTGTACGACAAGATCTACTTAGTTTCCAATGAAGAAGGAATGAAAAGACCGTTGCACTGCAAATATTGTTCAACAAGATATTTGCGTTGTGTTCTTAGACATATTCTTTCTTACTCAGCTTTTACAGCACTTGTGTCATTCTACACGAGAGAATTAAATCAACTTATGCCATCGAAGAAAGTAATTCAACGAAATTTGTATCCAGTCTTACTTCTTACTTTGATGGTTAAAATCATTGATTCATCTCGATTCCATTTTCCTGTTCCGATTCGTCTTTATTTTATTAGACCTATTGAACGTAGATCATCTTCACACTGTTCTCACACAATTCTCTGTAGAATGGGAAGGATTCATTTTCAAAGTTTATTTAATTTTACTCTAAAAAAAACGCATTTCTCTCATTTCTTATAACTACAAACATAAATTATTTACTCATTTCATACATTACTTGATATTAATAAAGAGTAAAGCCATTTTTTTTTAAGTTGGCGCTGAATGCAATTCTGTCAATAGATTTGACAAATTTTTTCAACAGTTTTTCAATATTATTTTGTCATATGAATTTCTATATTTTGTTGGTTAATTTTAGTTTGAACGAATCGATGCGGCATGCCATAATGCAAGCAAAATACTTCAATTGGATTCAGTAAATCCCCTAAAAATGCAAAATTATTCTCTACCTATGTCTTCAAAGATACGTCGTATTTTTACAGCTTTTATATCAAGTATATTCTCATCTGAAAATCTATTGAATAAATTATATCGTTACGTTGGAACGCAGCTAGTTAGTAACAAGAATAATTCACAAGAAATGGCTCATCGAAAAGTGATTCCCGCGACGACGGAATATAGATATATGAAGAAATCTGATGCCGGCCATGTACGTATCAGGGGGCGACGCAGTATTTCGGAAAGGAATGAACTAAAGCCACAATCAGTTATACCGCTCTATTCGAAGTATAACAAACTATTTGGAGTTCATATTAAAGAGGAAAGAAAATCAACTTCAAGCTCATTCTCCAAGAATCCATTTTTCAATTATTTGCGTGATTTGCGAAAATCGCGCAATTATTTCAATGCAGTGGAATTGGCTAAAGAAGGTGGCGCAAAATGGAGAGCAATGTCCGAAGAGGATAAGCTTCCTTATGTAGTAATGGCACGTCGTAATCGAGATTATAAAGTGAAAAGGCTGAAAAGTAAGCCTTTCAGAAATCCAAACTCACCCAAAAAGCCACCCACACATATTATATCAAGAAAAAAGAGAAAATCACGAGTGCGGAGCAAAGTGGAGAGAGTCAATCCAAGCTATATTAGTTAAAATTATATTCAGAGTTATATTTGTGTCAATTTATTTTATTAAAATTCGAGAGTTTTTTTTCTTTTCTAATTTACATAAATGTTAATTTTTTTCTTGGTGAATGTTTGTGGCTGTTCTGTTCGAATTGTGCTTAAACATTATTAATTGTTGTACAAATTCGTGTGAGTCGATTGTACATAGCCAACGGCGAAGATGCAGCTATCTCAATGAGGCAGTGTTCTCGATGTCATTTCTTTCCAAAATGTGGACTAGTTTTATGATTGTCGCATTTTACTGCTTACTATCAAAATACTTGA
Organism: Dioctria rufipes; assembly: GCA_963924295.1. Taxonomy (NCBI): domain Eukaryota; kingdom Metazoa; phylum Arthropoda; class Insecta; order Diptera; family Asilidae; genus Dioctria; species Dioctria rufipes. The sequence goes on along the minus strand of OZ002740.1, from coordinate 329,421,039 downwards.
TGCTTGTCATAACAGAATGCATATGAATTGAAGTGCCGTCATCCGCAGTTCCTTTGTAGCTCTATCCGATGGGTCATCTAATCAAAGACTACGGTACTGGCAGTCGGCCTAAACAAATTTTAGAGGCATGGTGTTTTGGTGCAGTCCCGATTGTGGAGGCTTCACCAATACCAGTTTGGAGGTTGTAAAGTGTTTTGACAGGGTCCTGAAAGCTGGAGAAATGACAAGAGGGCGTCGTCGCTATTTTGTGTCAGTTCAACATTATATTGTTTTAAACATAATAAAAGTGAAATATCTATAAAAATAAATAAAGAGCCATGACAAAGGATTTAACATTTTACCAATGCCGGTTTATTTGTTTACAATTGAAGGCAAAGGCAACGCCAAGAAATATTATCTGAAAATAAGGAGGAGCTAAAAATTTGTTTATTTTACATAGGAATTTGGATTATGACAAATCTTCCCTTTCAGAATGTCAGAATTTAATTACTGCCATGACGAAACGAATACAAACAGAGCACACTAATACATTTCGCCGAGTGGCTTACGTTTTCATCCGATATGCCGTTTCCTTATTAGTTATTTATTCAATGCAGTAGAATAACTGAAGAGACTTAACCCATTCAGGAATCATGTCGCTTTTGGTCCATGGTTCCTGAACGCTACATCAGTAGTGTCTGAGAGGAGGAGGTGCTGTAGTTTGACTGTTGTCACCCTACTACAATGGAGATTGGTCTGTAACAATCTCATCGCTAACACAACCTTCTTTCCTCTTCCTCCGAGAGATTCTCAGTGTGGGAGTCTTCGTCATCTGACGAAGAAATTTCCCCAAAAAGCTCCTTTTACTCGTCCGATATGATCGGGTTAAGGGCTAAACTTATCTTGGGAGCTCCCTCTGAATCCACCAAACATGGCGTCTCTTGTCATGATTTTGTCAGCAGGCTGCTTTTCAGCGACGGGCTCCGCAATATCTGATGCGAGCAAGGCCAGTGCGGATATCAAGCTGATTGTCCTTGGACTGCTTAGAATCAGTGTCCATCTTGATAGTTTCACAAAAACATGGCTCCATCTTGCTGCCAGGTTTGAATTTCAGCCTGGTCATTCCAAAATGAGCCAGGCGTTCTCTCTCATTGAGCCAACTAAAGGACTCTTGGTCGATACCAAAAACCAGGAACAAATAATTCTTCTTTAAGGCGCCAGCATTATTTACGACCACCTTGATGAAGATGTGTCGCTATTTTCCCTGACAAGTCTGGCGAAGAGTTCTCGTTTCTTTTTTTAAACTGGATTGGCTTCTTCATTCGATCTGCCCCTTTTGAGCTTAGCGGCAGTGTTTCGGGGTGGGGGGGGGGGGGGGGGAGTGTCTGCTTGGGTGCCTCGGCTGCAATTTGTTCTATTGGTCACGCCTCCGCTGGTGCAGAGGTGGGGCTTCCCAAATTGAAGTTGGACACCCGGCTGAATTGCAAACTTTTAATCTTTGGAGACGTCCGACTTAAAGCTAGGTGCGGCCACTCTTCAATTTCTCTGTGATCTTACTAATAGCATGTTTTTCGGTGGAATAAGAGTGAGACACCTCTAAAGCCAACAACGAATCGATTATAGATAACTGATATTTGTATAGCAGCGACGTCTTATTTGTAATGAAGTCAGCATTAGAGCTAGCCTTTGACGATGACAGATATTGTTTTTGAAGTCGCAATTGTATTTAAAAATTGTAAAAAAAGAAATATATATAAATATATGCACAACATGGCAAACAAAATAGTCCCATTATTTCCTCCGGATCCATTCTTATACTTTAGTTAAGAGGTAATCAACCTGGTCCCTATCGCACACTAATATTGGATGGTAAGGATTTTGTCCAATGCTGAAAACTTTCCGTTATCACCGCGCATCTACATTTACACCGAATACATCATTTATTTAAAATTTAATTAACGAATGTATTTTCTAATATTTTCAGTAATCAATCAGTTACCTATGCACCTGGATTAACGATAGAAGCTCCAAAACGCGGACAAGGACATCCGTTAAAAAGTTTTAGTGTACCGGGTCCACCGCCGACTGCTACAACACCAGTCATAGCATCTTCAAATAAACACAACGGTAAGAAAATAAAGAAAATATGTTTTTTGTACTTTGAAATCAAAATCATTTTGGATATCTTCAAGCATGAAGCTAAACTGAAGTGGCGTGCCAGTACATGTAATGTAGATTATATGATTTCTATGATTGAAACAAAATTTCACTTTCAGTTAATAATAACAATGGAGACATCGACTATATTCATTTTATCAAAATTGCATTAACCGCATTGGTTAAATGGCTTTCTCACATCCCGAGAATGATAGTTAATCCCCATTCATACTACGTTTATACATGCAGAGCTGAGTTGAATCTCGCTTGAAATTTGTTTCAGTTAGTTGCTTCAAGAGAGCAAGACAACCCCAATGCAGCTTAGTTTCAAAGATATACGAATTTAACGCTTTCAGTGCTGTTTGGCTGTCGGATGATTTCGCGAGCGGAGAATTCTATAGCATGGATCTCAGTCTAGAAAATGGTAGGTGAGGCCCCCAGTGCCTCCGTGAGTCGAGAATTCGATCCATTTATGTCCAGGCCTGCTCTACCTTTTTGGATCCATCTGTGTCTGTTTACCATTTCGAGAGCCTTTTTCAAGTAGTAGGTAGGGTAAATGCAGTGGAGGCAGCTCTTCAGAAATTAATCAGATGAAGACACGTTTAATAACTCGAGAGTTCAGTGATGATATCAAAATTACTGTGAAACAGTTTTAATTTATCCATTCCCACGATAAGTCGCCACCTTGCTCAGATTTCTAAAGACAAAAAACTCCCTAGGTGAGTATTACATTAATTGGCTGAAATAAAAAAAACGATTGCAAGAACTCGTGTGATTTTATTTATTTTTGTAAATGCTATAACGTCGGGTGTGGTGGTGCGGATAGCTTGTGACTTGTGAGTAGTCCAGGGTCGAATTCCTTAACGTTTATATGATTAACAAGTTCGAGTCTTTTTCGTAATACTCTTATTTCTAACAACTTCATGGCCTTAGTAATAATTTATTCAATCCTATTCCAATTTAATAAATCTCATTTATAATCCAGTTATGTAATTTAATGATATTATTTATTATGTATAGACACGAGTGCGGTAATCGAATCGGGTGCCTTTAGCGTTACTGTATGTACGGATATTCTTACCTAGCCTAATACGAGAACGTACGCACGTCTTAGGTAGAAACGGCATGGGGACGGATAGTCGGGAGCTAGCTGGGTGACGTGATAGTCTGGTTTCTGGGAAGCAACTCACTTATGACTAAGGCACTAGATCTACTTATATTGTTTCTGAAGTAGAAGTAGATCAGACTACTTCTACTAAACTGAACTTCTACTTCTGCTGGTCTTCAACTGGTCGAATATTTGGTCTTGGCTTTCATTGGAGGTCTACTGTACTGTTCTACTCGAGCTCTGGATCAAGACTCTGTTTCTACCGGTCTGGTACTTAGACTTTATTGGACTGGTGCTGGAGCTCTGGTCTGCTCGAGTGCTGGATTAAGACTGTACTCCTACTTCAACTGGTCTGATACTTCGTCTTGGCTGGGCTGGTGCTGGAGCTTTGGTCTGCTCGAGCTTTGGTCTGTTCGAGCTGTGGACCAAGACTGGTACTCTGAATCTACTGGTATTGGACTGAACTGGCTTCTACTTCAACTGGTCTGATACTTGGTCTTGGCTGGGCTGGTGCTAGATTTGCTGAATTCTGGCGGCAATGGTCCCCTTTTTATATGCGCGGTCAGCAGTGGTGCCGTGTACAACTGGCTTGGCTGCATTAAACTTCTCCTATTCTCCCATCATTGGCTGACTGGCTCCATCGATTAGCATCTGTATGGTGTCCAGGCGCAGTGACATTGAGCTTACGATACTCTGTCAGACCCTGTTTATGTGAAAGCTTTATTATTAGTTTTTACTATACCAATAATGAGACTCTGGCTTATTTTCTTCTCTTGTTGTGTGAAGTAAAGGAATAGGAATATATATTATTTTATGGCAGTAGGAAGGCATGGGAGGGTGATATGCCCATCCAGCATGTAACTTCGTTACAATGCTCAGATTTTCAAACCAACGTATTTTATGAATATTGTCCAAAATTTCATTTTCAAACCACTATTTTTAGAAAGCAAAATGGAAATTACAAAATTTACCTCGTTATTCTATTGGCACATGTGTTATATGTGCTCAACGCCCTCAATAAGTTGAAAATTGTTCGTAGCCCCACCCGAAAAACATTAAAACAGAGCTGCGAAATTTGCTTGATGAATCAGTCTTAAATACTGAATTCATCCTGCATTTACCTACATTGCATATTTTTGTTAAGCACTCAACACACAGTAAAATTTTGCGTTGAGATAGAAGGTCAGAAATTATAATAAAATATTTTATGCTCGATAGGTACTTTTCTTCCTTACACATAATTACTCCGTAGTATAGCTACATGCTCGAAGTATTATACTTGTATTCGTAACTTATCGCATAAGACATAATTTATTTTATATTTGTTTTTATTTTATAGTGCCCGCAGTAACAATACGTCCACAAAATTCATCGCCATTCAAGAAACCATCATTCTCAACAGCGACACCAACAAATCGACTACAGAGTGGACCATCGGTTGCCCATTCGAACGATGAAATACAAAGACTGGCACCAAGCACTTCAACAGAGGAGCTAAACCAGGAGATGGCTAACCTGGAGGGCCTTATGAAGGATTTGAGTGCAATTACCGCCAATGAGTTTGAGTGTTAACAGTTGAATGCTGCTTGCATGGTTGTTTATTAATTTATTTTTATTTTTTATTTTTTACATTTTATGTTATTTTGTTGTCCTCTGTACATTTTTAGTCAATGATTTTCCGATTGCCATTTTACTTTTTGATATAAAGAAATATTTTTTACTGTCTCTATTGAGCCAATTAAAAAAAAAAAAAACAGCAAAATACTACAAAAAAAAACAAAAAACGAGAAAAAGTGCGAACCTAACAATGAATTTGATATCAACTGCCTCCGCTAGAGGGATTTGTACTTTTAGATAGGTTTCAATTTTTTTTACCTTTCGATTTAATGCGATCAACGCGATGATGACGACAAAGATGTGGATGGAGAGAATATCGAATTCAAATTGTGCGCGTGTGTAAAATGCTCGAATGTTCGACTACTTTAGTTTTGTGATTTAGGCATATACGATGTATGTATGTATTTTTATAGATTACTTATTTGTTATGTAGCACTATAGTTATATATTATATAAACAAAAAGCAAACAAGCCGAACAAGACTCGTTTTTCGTCTTATTTTTATCTTCGCAGCGTTTATGTAAATAAGAAAAGACACAAACTTCTTGTCTCTCAGACAAACGGCCATTTTTTCGATAAATTTAACTAATTTTATCTACACACACACATACACACACACGACTTTAAAATATTATTAAATATTGTAACTTTTACAAATTTTATAAGGGACGATTATTAAGACAAGTGTTGACCCTGTACATTATTTGCTGCATTAATGCTAATTGTAAAATTGTTTTTTTTTCTTCTTATTTCTGGTTAAAATGAATTATGGTGGGGTGCGTTTCATTGCCCATTATAGTGAGCTATTTTGTATTTAAAATCCTCAAAACGTCTAATAATTAATTAAAATATACTCTAAAACTGACAGAGTTGCTTAGTAATCATTATTTTATGTAATTGAGTTTATTGGCATCGTGATTGTCCGTAGCTCTCAAAATGTCTGCATCCCGGGTTCAATTGTAGGTCAGGCCAGCTGAGATAAAAATAATTTAATTAAAAATGCGCAGATGGGATTCGATTAACATATTAAGTATAACACTATTTATTCAGTATTAATTTCGATACTTTCTTCGCAACGAATGGAATAATACTTATTCTTCGCTCCCCTAGTTATCGTGGAGATTTAAATCAACAGTTTTTGACAGCTTGAGTATAAAACCTTCTTTCTACTTATAAAGCTATATCAAATTTAGCTACAAATAGTACTCGTTTCTGTTTTTGAGGGGAAAGTATTTCTGAAATAAGTAATTAGAATGACATTTGGGCTTATTTCACCATTTTCTATAGGAACAAATTTTAGACTGTCACCTAGATCGTTAGGTGCACGTCATTAGTTCCACAGTAACGTAATGTGCGGGTTGACTGATAACTAAACAAGCTCAAGCACACTATTTTTTCATATATACCTAATTTTTCAACACTCATATATGGATTGGCTATCTCCGACTTACACGTAATTCATTCATTATAAAAATCTTTGAGCTGAATGCATGCATTTGCTCCGATCTGTACTGGATAAACAAGCATAATCCAATCCAATCCTGTTAACAGTTCAAATCATTCGATCAGAGTGATGCAGTGCCGTATACTCTGCGCTTACTATTAGCACAGGCGATGGATTTTTACTGAAAAACTAAGATGATTTATCTACCATTTCATTTATTTTCTGAAGCATAGCTTTTACGATTTTCAGCTTTCTTCAGCCTTGGCCACTGAAAGAATCCATACTGCTTCCATTGTTATTTCTGCCGTCTAGAAAGATGCATTTATCCTTCGCGTACGATTTCCTCGATTCATTTTTACATTATATAAGAGACACTCCAAATAGTCATTCGCATTACACTAAGGAGTTTGACTAAAGTTTAAGGTGACATCACCAGCAGGTCTCAGAGCCCCCTCAGATTTTAATCGTCATTAGTCAAATTTAATTCAGGGATGTTTATGGCCAAATTATTGCACATCGGTTTGCTGGGAAGTACGTACTCTGGGGACCATATCGTAGATCGACGACCATTGCGTGTACAACCAAAACTCACTCTTTAATAATTGAATTTTTCGTTATCACCGAAAAGGTTAGAATTCGAAGTTTTCAGACTACACCTTTCATGATGGCATATCAAGTTCATCTCTGATGAATATGGTGTGGAGAACACATCTATCATCAAGAGTTGAAACTCATCAATATTATGATCATCATCTTCATCGTTTGTTTCTCTTCTTCATCCTCGTGAGTTGCAGTACCTCGTGGGAGTTACTCACTGGCAGCTCTTTTCTTAAGTAGAACTCGTATACAATGCATTGTAGTGAGTTATGGAGTAAATTTAGTTTATGTTAAATACAAATTCGAGGCTTCCATGACTTTTTTTGGTAGCGGCATATACAGTACAGTACTGGATGTTGATACACATAATTGATCACAATCCAATTGCCTTATCTGTTTTGGGCATATAACTATTCACTCGACTGTCCGAAATACCACAGCTTCACGTAAAATTTTCCCGTACAGCATCTCGCGGTTGAAAGTCAATTTTAAGGATCTCAAGAGGAGTTTGATGATTTTCCAAGACCTAGGATTATCCATTGCACTTAGGGACTTTCCATTTTCCCAAATTGTGCTGCCCAATATATGAAATTATTCCGTGCCGTGCCCGGAGTTGGACAGCATACATGTGACGTGTGTTAGATTTCTTAGAAGGTGGGGACTTTTTCTAGAACTCAATTCGATCAGAATCGAGTCAAGTGTATAAAATCATTTAGATGAAGAGAAAATCAAAGAAAATTTCACGAAATCGAAAAGCAAAAATCCATAAAACAGTCGATGAGAAGTAAACAGACGATTGCCTTTTCAATCTTTGCTATCAGATTTCGTAGAATTTTCTTTCAATTTTCCTTCGTCTATGTATATGATTTTATATACTGGAGTTCAGTAAAACGGTCCTTTCATCCTCCAGGTCGATTCATATCACTGCAGCAGTATTTCGCATCTGGGTTACAAAGCAATATTTTTTCGATTTTATCAAAATTTGTTAGTTTTACATTCCTTAAATGCAACGAAATCATCTTTCATAATTTTCCACTCCTGGTATGTAATGAAATTATGGCCCGAATTATTAAAAAAGAGTAAATGCAAGCAAAAATATTGGCTGTCGGGGGAATGGATCTGCTCAACATCACTGGTATTACATATATATCCATTTTAGAAGCATTTAGCTGACACAAGTTTTCTAATTGTCCTGCTGGTGGTCCTTTCATGACTGATGGCAAACAAAATAGATTAAACAAATTCTCATTGGTTATTACCCAGTTAAATTCTTTCAAAAATGCACATGCATTTGCCGCTAAATGTTTCGGTAGCTTGTAGCTAGGAAAAAAATACATGGCTGTATCGTCGTCTGACAGTTTTTGTTAGCAATAGCCTTTTTGAATTTTTGCAAACATCTACGTAATACGTTACCATTATTGTCCTACGTACTTCTAAAAAATATGTCGCTATACTAACAAACAGTCGCCATAATCTTGTGTACAAACAATTTCGGTTTGAATTTGACCAATGATTCTAATGATCCTCTCGGCAACGCAACTACTGTTTTGGCTATAATTTTCGTTCAGGATTTTGATAAATTCAAATCTCATCCTCTGTTACGATCGGACCTGTACATCAAAATCTTCAGGATAATTGTCGCTCTCATTCGAAAATCATATAATCCATACTTTAGATTATATCCATGCCTGAACACAATACTGGGTACCAATTTGCTTGTTTGTCAGAATCTGGAGAGGTATCAAAACTATTTATCACTTCATCCGCAGACGGTTATTTTCAGCCGGGCATTCTTACATGGTTCCTTAACCCTTTCCCAGAGAACCGTGAGGGATGACGGGGTGAATTATATTCTTTATATAACGCTGATTTCAAATATGCCCACATGTTCTCTATCGGATTCAGATAAGGGCTGCTCTTGGAGCCAACGTTGAACCAAAAATAATATAACATAAAGATGTCGCATGACCATGCTTGGGTTGTACCCAGAAAATTGCTTTCTGGGATTTGTCAGCAGAACCCGTGTGATCCCTTCTCAGACATTAACAACGCCACTGCACATATCGCTCTCGGTTTTCAATTTCTCTGAGAATTTTATTTTATTCTCTTTTCTATATCCTGAAATAAGAAAAAATACATTACTTGTATTGTTTCGCAACCCCTGGAATATAATACAAGCCATGAAGTCGCCGAAGGCACCGACACATTAAAAGGCCCGGCCCGGCTACAAGCCATGCATTGTTTACGTCAGATATGATTTTCGTGGGTGATTTAATATGTATGAAGTATAGGTGAATGAAGTAGGTATATATAATATACACATGTATGTATTTATATTTCACATATCATTCTTGGTTGAACCGTTATGGGTCGCGGTCATGTTGGAAAACTATTTCCACGGAAGCTACGGGTATTTTATCAACTGAATTTGGGGGATGCTGGTTCAGTATGTTTCTATAATAAATACTGGTCCATGTCACCTTCAATTAAGCGAAGTTCACCAACACCGTAAGTACTCATACAACTCCATAACATGATACCACCACAGCCGTGTTTTACGGTTTGCTTCACGTGCTTTGCCTTGAAGGCTCCCTCTTGTTGTTTCCATGACCAAGAGCGTCCATCGCTGCAATACCTATTGATTTTTTCGTCTGACCATATGAAATTTTTCTACTGAAAGTGTGACCATTGCTCATATTTCTTGAGAAACGACGATCTTACCTTAAAATGTTTCCTGGAAATCGTCGGTTTCTTCTTCTTTTCCATCTGCATTCAACTTATAAAAAGTTCGATTAGCTGTTGATCTATTTATGCGTTTCCCTGTAAACATTCCTAATTCTTTTGCTGCTTCTGATGCCGGAGAGATAGCTTCACTCATCACATAACGTACAAGACAACGTTCATTTTGGTCGGAGAGAACCTTAGGCCAGCCACCTGGGACATAGCAAAGTTTTTTTTTTTCTTACCCGAAGTCGATCTGTACCAATTTAGAATGAGTTTGAATGATCATTTCAATGAATATTTCGCTACTTATAAATTTTCTTAATAAATTGCGATAAACCAATTTCACAACTCCAGGACTCCATTTTTCCACGATTTTTTCTTCTTTTTTTTTTTTTTTTTAATTTAAGGCAAAAATGCAGCAGAAAATGTACGGTCTCTGTGCCATTTTTCTAATTATACGAGAACTGTAAGTTGTATAAATATTTATACAGTGCTAAGGGAAATTTATTTTAGATTTTAAGTTATAAAATTTAAAACACAAATTAGCTTTAAGCCACTAGGAAAGTAATCAAAGCAAAATATAATTGTAAATTATTTATGAACATGTTTTTTAATTCTTCGTACTGTGTCTAGTGGTGGTGTAACGACCATAATCTTTTCTTCATTAAAGAAATATCTAATTTGACTGTATCTTGGGTACCAGGGATTATTCAACCATCATTAGTCAGGTTCATTTTAATTCCAGTCGCTTGAGGCAAAGTCGTTAAGGTAACTAGTAAGTCGAATAAAGTGCAGTGTTACTGAATACCGGGGCATGGTTCTAGGTATTAATATTAAACAGTATATAAGCATCTAGCTCAAAAATAAAACAAAAGTGCATTATATGAAGATAGAAAGTTCTTTATTTGGGTAAACTGTAAATGCAACAGTCGACTCGGATAAAGCCTGTTTAGATGGGTCAGTATGCAGACTCTGCTGCACGTAACTTGTTGGTAGGATGAAGGTCGGGGGCAAGGATGAAGGAGGCAGCACGTATTTTTATTGGGCATTATGAGTTATGTGATCATTCCAGTTTAAAGCATTGCAATGTGTAGTTGTTACTTTACATGATTTGTCGATGTATTTGTTCCACCTACTGAAGGCAGCAAGGGCATTAAATTAACTGATGTAAAGTATAGTTTATATAAGCGAAGTTACTGTCCCAAGTAACCTCGTTTTCAGTCCTTCACCTCCTCTTGACATACCCACCAGTTTACTTGCGCCAGTCACTGACATATATAATATGGACTGACTACGTTCATTGAAATACACTACAGAAAGTTGCCTCACTTCTATATTGCTGACTCTTTCGGTCTAAGCACCATGTACCAACTGAGAGAGAACTGTGAACAACAAATAAATAAGTGGGTTCGTAGAAGTAAATGTTTTTAAATTAATTATTTAGGGTTATTACAGATAAAAGCTGTTTTACTAAAGACAATATATTCATTAGATACGCAGAAGAAATTCCAAAGGATTTATTATAGTCATTTTTGGAGCTACGTGCTCACTTTTTCAACTTCCCGCCAATGATTTTTTCAATGTTGGCACCGACGTAAGAACTCTTTTTGACACAAAAAATTGTGCCCACGTGAAATAGAAAGTTAAGCAGTCCATATTATACATATATGTCAGTGGCGCCAGTACGAAAACGAGTTCCACTCACTTCAACTTTTTAGCGAATTGGAACCTCAGAAATAGTCAAATTGAGTAAATTTTCTGCAATTGGTACACGTTTTGATGTGTGTAGTCATTTATAATATCATCTGGCGTGGAACTTGTGAAATGTGAAGATATTTATTTTTGAGAGAAAATGGTTTCAAGTGAAAAATTACATATTGAAAAGGTCATATATTGAGTAACAATGTAATTAATGGCAATTTCGGAGAAAAAATTCTAAGAAGAAAGAAAGTGCGAACGTTCTTGGCATATTGATTGCTAAGGAATAATATTTTTGCTTACGTAATTAACTTTACGAAATTTCTTACTGAAAAATAAAAAGCACTCCCTTCTTATAAAAGTGGTTGACATTTTACAAGTTCCACACCAGCTGATATTATTAAAGACTACTTAAATCAAAAAATGTACCAGTTGGAGAAAATGTTCTCACTTTGATTATTTCCCAGGTTCCACTTCGCTAAAAAGTTGAAGTGAGTGTAACTCGTTTTCGTACTGGCGCAAGTAAACTGGAGGTGGTGGAGGTGAAGAACTAAAAACGAGGTTAATTGGGACAGTAACTTCGCTTGTGTAAACTATACTTAAGAGCAGACCTTGCTTTTCACCCAAAGCATTAGAAAAATAACCATCTGGAATAAGAGGGCACAGAAAAAAAAATTGTTTAAAGGGAAGACGAACCGAATACAGCTAACTATAACAGTGGAAATAGTTTAAGAGTATAGGAAGAGGAAGACAAACATTATTTTTCGTTTTTCCGTTTTGCCTCACAGATTAATCACCAGGTAGCTGAAGCGCTTCATCGCGCGCCGTCGACTAATATGTAAGTATATTTAAATATTTATTTTTCTGTTGCCTTATCGTGGGCGATAGTATTACAATTTCATTTTAAAAATTTTCTTGCCGGCCAGTGGTATGGTCTTTCTATATAACTTCGGAAGATACCTATGTCATGATTTTGTCAACTATGCATAATTTCGACTGCTGATTTTTATATGTCAAAGGGGTTATAAAATAAAGAAATCATCGCCATCGGCTAAATTTGTCCTTTCGTTTGGTGTTAGGTTCATTCGAGGTTTTGAAGGAAAAGTCGAGATGCCGGGAGAATAAAGTAACTGGCAGTCTCGCCTAGGAGTATGATGGACAGGCAGTTCCGGGTGATGCAAGTAGGTCAGGGTAACCCACCATTCTAAGTGGTGTCCCCCTTTCCCACCTTTCAGCCTTTTCTCCTGTTTTTATTTTTTTCCCCCATGTTCTGTCTATTCAAAAGTACAGCGATCGGCGAGCAAAGAACCTACCCTACCCTACCCAACTTCTCTTGTCCCTCAGCAATAAAGAAAGGGTGGTGTTTTATTTTTTTTTTTAATTTGTGTACTCGTTTCCAATAAACACCAATGTTTTCCTGGTTGAAATTTTCACTAATCCAATGGCAGCCTTGTTTATAAATATATCTAACGGAAGATTTCGCCATATACCGGAAAACATGATCTATAGATGAAAATGACTATCAGAACCAGCTTAACAGAAGTTCGCTGTAATGAATGAACGGTCAACAATAGATTCTTTTCATCACTTAGTCGGTGTTAGTATTAATATTTTTTTTTATGATGTTGCTAGAGCTCAGAGGATACTCTATGATGCCCCAGCACAAGCTTGGTATAGTTCGTAAACATAAACCAAATACCGGATGAAAAGGCATGCAATGCAACATACAACAAAAACAAAAATTAAACAAAAATAAATATTATTTTTTTTAAAACATGGTTAGAATCGGCAACAACAAAATTCTCAGCCATATTATTAATAGCAATACACATGCGATTAATAGGTTCATTCATGCTAAAGTTAGACCTTGAGGAGTTAACATGCAACAGAGGTAGCCTTCTCAAATTATGCCTACTATTACGAAAAGAGATTTTGCTAAATAACAACAGAGAATCGACATTAACGTTTAAAAGTTTATTGACAAAGCTTAAATCGGCAATCCTGCGACGTTTTTCAAGCGAGAGCATGTTCAAAATTTCAAGCGATCCTCATAAGGTGGAAGAATCAATGAAATATTCATGGTAGTTGCGCTGAACATATTTGATGCGGTCCATATGTGTACCGTAAAAAGGAGACCAAACCTGACTAGCGTATTCTAGAAGTGGTCTCACAAAGCAAGTGTACAAACGCAATGTAATAGTGGGGTTCGAGAACTTTAATACCAACGTTTTATAAAGCCCAGTATAGAGCTACTCTTTGATACCATGTAGTTTATGTGGAAGATAAAATTCAATCTTTTGTCACATTTGACACCCAAGTCACAGACAGAACTAACACGATGAATGGAGGAATCCGAGAACCCATAATCATAAGTTATAGGTTTCTGATTCCTGTGGAAAGTCATAGCCTCACATTTATCGATATTGAGTACCAAATTGCTATTGAACCAATCGCAAAAATTGTGAAGGTCACCTGTTCACCATCGTTAAAAGATTTAATCTGGGTGAAAAGTTAAACGACGTTAGCATAAATCAAGATTTTGCAGTTTTGCAGTGTCTGAAAACAGAGATAAAGTCGTCAATAGATAGAATAAATAACAACGGGCCCAAGTGACGTTAGACGAAGCCTTCAAGACTTAGATATGAATTGGTATGTTCTGTTATCTGAAGAAAAACTCCGTCCATTTTAGAAATGTTTGAAAAAACCCATTCTTTTCCATTTTAAACAGTATCACGAAGTGAGATAACTTGTCGAAGGCTTCACTAAAGTCGGAATAAATACAATCTGTCTGGTAGCCTTTTGCAAACCACCCCCCAATGGTGTCTGAGGCAAATTCTAACAAGTTAGTGGTTATAGATTTGCCCGAAATAAACCCATGTTGGTTTGAAGAGAGCAAATTCTTACAGGAAACCGACAGCTGAGAGAATTTGGGCATACAAGATAATTTTGCAATAGGCCTACAGTTAGAAATCTCTTTCATGGATCGATATGATAAAAGAATTTTTGAACTGCATTCGGCGGTTTTGAAAGCAAAACTCTCTGAGGATTGCGCGCGCTGCCCCAGGAATACCCATGAAAGCTTCTGTATTGTTTTTTGCTTTCTCACGATATTAAATAATCGTACGTGAAAAAGTTTTGATGCAATGAAATTGCATGAAGAAAATTGAAATCTGATATACAGTCGTCGCCGTCTTAAAACAAACATATATGTAGGTAAATATACTATTGTGGAAGCATGAATTTTAACTGAAATTAAAATTGAATTATGTTGGTAAAAAAAATTAAAAATCTGTGGCTAGATCTAGAGGTGCTGGTTGCAATATCTGCCTATACTCAGGTCAAAGTGAGTATGGGTAGAGCTGTCAACAAACACCAATCAAAAAATATTCAAAAAGGCTGTCTACAACAACTTTATACGTCTAAGTTCTTTGAGGTAGTTCTGCCTTGATGTTATCACATATGACATAAAATGAATTGACTATGAAATTTTCTCTTATTGTAAATTCATGTCTGACTTTCATCAAAAAAACATTTTTCTCTTTTGTTGTCTGCGAGTTCCAAATCATTGTCAGAATAACAGAAATGTAGTCGCCTCCACTATAGTAACTTTTTTTCTTTTTCTGAATTACAAATTCAGTTAAAGTCTCTTTCATATAGGTGAAACCAACTTTTATAGCTAACTAATAGATCATTTGCTCTTACTGACCATTTTGTATTAGAAACTCTTTTCACTGAGACAGAATGTTTCCACATTTCTAGATTGCTAGTCAAAATTTTCCAGCGATGGGTTGATGCAGAAAAACAAGTGAATAAATTTTTCACAAACATAAAATACTGAATTGCATTGCATCGCTATAACTTTCCAAAAAATTTAAAGAATGATTAGAACATCAAATACAAACCGCAATTGAGCTATATTCTTTAATATGTGCCTGAGAAACCTGAGTATTTCCCGGACCTATTAAAAGCAGTATCAACAGTTTTTAATATCCACTTCTATTTTTATTAAAATTTGAAAAAATTCTTGTTTCAAATATCGAGACGTGTGTTTATCTATGATGGGATTGACTTCCACAAATTTGACCTTTATATTAACAGGATTAAACATATTGTGACGGATAAGGAATAAGGTGCGGACAGTAAACAGCTTTAGGTTCGAAGAATCGGTGTTTCTGCAATGGGAATCTTCGGAAAGGTTCTGGACAATTTGTAGAGTATAAGTACAGCATTCGTCACCGCCAAGAGCAAGTCTTGTCTTAAGCAGTGAAGTGAATACAAGTGAAAGTGTATAAACAGGCGAAAGTGTTCTACTTGAATTACGATAATTTCAAGTACAGTATTAGCGATAATTAAACTAAAGTTGATTGGTAATTGCTAGTAAATTTTATAAAAATAAAGAGTAGGGGGAAATAAAAGATCTTGTGAATTATTTCTAAAATATTGTGTTTTGAATAACGAACAAAAGCCACACTCGCAACAATATCTATGTACCTACCATTTTAAAGACGTGGCCTAGGCCAGGGTCCTACAATAAAATATTTTTGTATTGTACTGTATTGTATTGTATCACAAAAGTTAGTTGATCGGCATGCAAAACATCGGGACTAGAGTGAACAATTATACTATAATAAGTCGCAGATTCAATTTCTTTAGTAATTTTCGCTCTTACTTGATTGTCAATATGACCTACAAATTCGTTAAAAATCTTATGAGATAAATAAGTATTTTGCATTTCCTCGTTCTTGGTTGGTATATTTTTGTAGATGTAACTTCAAGAACTAATCATACTCGCTTATGTATCCTAGTAGGGTAAATAATTTTCTTCCTATTGCAATCTTTGCCTTCATCGTAACCCATAAATCCTAATCCCAACTGACTAAATAATTTTATTGTTGATACTTTCCAACTCCATTAACATCTTTCTTTTTCCTTTTCCTTTAATATGTAGTTGAGTATCAATTCTAATGATCTCCAATCTTGTAAACCAGTTATAAATTTAAACTTCGATGTTGAAAGGAGCTTGCAAGGGCAACAGTAAATACTTTTGCTTGTTTCTGAAAATATCCCTTAATTTTTCTTTTCCATAATTCCATTTGATTTCTTTCTGTAAAAATAATCGTAAGAAAGTCTTATGTGATATGCTTTATCTGTCTTTATAGACTGATTTTAAATTCTCTATATTCCCGATATTTTTTGGTTTGTTTTTAAAAATTTGGTCAATAATAGCTTCTCTTAATATTGTTCGCTATAAAATTATATCATTTATTACTTCGATGTCTATATGGAAACGTCTTTCTGAACTATCTCCATCTTCTGCACTTTCGCAATCCCTTTTTTCAGTAGCATATTCACCTTCTTGATTCTCAACTTGTTCTTTTTGTAGGCTACATTTTGATGGCAACTCTGTCGCCGTATTATCCATTAAAAAGGGGAATTCCCATTTTAGGCCCGACATCAACAGACAGAGAGATGTCTTAAACAATGCATTATGATACTCTGAACATATTTTATTAACAATGTATATTTCAATTAAGCAGGGGAAGCCATGGATAGGGGGGTTAAAGTTTGATCTAGTACATTTTGTAAAATCTAGTACAGAATCGAATTCCTTAGATCCTGAGAAGAAGTTTAAGTACCAACACTCCTATACTTGGAAGCTTAAATAGCCATCCCCATACTCACTGTTTTAGTATTTCCCTCTTTTTTATTCGAACTGAGGTACCTAGGTATTAGATTTTTCGCACCTTTAATCGGCTCTAACTCGGTAGTGTTATGTTCGATCGGAAAACGGGTTTCACTGTTTTTCTCCTCAGTTTATTACCAGCTACAATTCGTACAAGAAAATTTTCTATACACACTTTGGGGGACGCGGGGGAGTGGTTCCAGCCAAGGCATGTTGCATATCAAATTAAAGGTCTCGCCGAGTAATATCGGGTGGCATACTTTTTGCCCTTTTCAGAAAACTTCGTCGGAACGTATTTGCCTCCGGAAAACCCATTCTCATGCACTTTAGTCACACACACCCCAGCTACTACATTTCGCATATATTTTTGCAGTTCTTTCATCCATGGCCATTAATGCTCTGTTGTGAATATTTTTCTCATAGGAAGTCATTTTCTACGATACTCAAATTACGGAAGTAGAAAAATCCACTTTTTCACCCACGAAAGTCTCTCAAGCTACATCCGATCGCCAAAGCTTTCCCAAGTTTAATTGAAATAAACATTGTTTATAAAATATGTTCAGAGAATCATAATGCATTGTTTAAGACATCTCTAAAATCTGTTGATGTCGGGCCTAAAGTTGTATGAAAAGTGGGTATTCCCTTTTATGTAATGAATTTCTTTGACTTTCAGAATTTCCAGATTTTTTTTTTACCTTTTTTCGCTTTTCTGTCCCACTATCTCTTGATTTTTTTTACTGTACATAAAGAAAAATGTTATTTTTTTTCAAATGGGTTTTAAGCCTGTCAAGCACTTGACCAATTTTGTGTAAAAAATAGTTTGCAAAATTGTATAAGAAAATAAAAAACAAAATATAGCGATATAAACTTTAAAATAATACGTTACCTTTTACACCTTAAAGTACCTCAATATAATTATCACAAAACACAATTCTGATTAATTTCTCTCTGTTTACAAAATATAGCACGTACATAAACAACTATTGCGGAACATGATATTTATCAAGAAATGTTGCAAGAAAAATTCGTTCATATCTGCATGAAAACTTAAAAAGAAAGTTGGCACTTGTCAGAGCATATAACCCAGTCGGGTTAAGTTTTTAATTCACAAAAATAGCAACATTGTAACTTTATGGTAAAGATACATGGTGTGAGACTTTTGGCACAGTATATATCATACAGTAGCCCAGCTCTGTCAAAACTGTCAAGTGAGTAGGATGCTTCTATAAATGGATTCCTATGTAAATCTAAAGTGGAAGAAAGAGAACTGATGGCATTCTTAAACTTTTACTAGAGGGACAGAGGCAAAATGACACCACTTTACCGTCAAACAGCTGTTTAGTAATGGAACAATACATTTGTCGCCGATTGCCGATATGTGTACATACATAAAACTAATACTTCCGTCAACGGTCGTGCAGCTAGCTACTGTTCGCCCATTTATGTCCGTATCATACTTAATAGTTCCCTCTAGTGGGAGAAATTTTAAGGTTATGTTTTTTTAATTGAAATTCTAAAATTCACTTTTCAGTAGTTAGTTCTAAGCTATTCTACTGTATGATATATACTGTGCTTTTGGTCTCCACTCCAGTCTCCGGTTTACAGAGACTGAAATCTCCGAAATGTTTACACGACAAGAGACTTTTGTCTCTGGTTGGAGTCCAAAAAAAAGGTCTCCGGAGACCATTATAAAAAAGTCTGTAGAGACACGTCTCCAAGGTGTATAGACGAAATTTGAAGTTGGGTCTCTAGAGATTTCCAGAGATCTTTGTTAATTGTCAAGCAAGAGATTGTTAGAAAGAATTATCTCAAAACTTATTGATGTATTTATCTTACGGGAAAAGTGAAAAAGCATAAAAAAATATTTTGGTCAGTTACTGGCATTGAATAAATAACTAATAAGGAAACGGCATATTGGGTGAAAACGTAAGCCACTCGGCGAAATGTATTAGTGTGCTCTGTTTGTATTCGTTTCGTCATGGCAGTAATGAAATTCTGACATTCTGAAGGGGAACATTTTTTATAATCCAAATTCCTATGTAAAATAAACAAATTTTTAGCTCCCCTTTATTTTCAGATAATATTTCTTGGCTTTGCCTTTGTATGACTGGCATAATTTAGCTACCAATGACAATTCAATTGTAAACAAACAAACCGGCATTGGTAAAATGTTAAATTTTATGCAATAGCTGTTTATTTTTATAAATATTTCACTTTTATTTTGCTAGAAACACTATAATTAATTAGTAAAGCTATTAAAGTTACTTGAAGAATGCTTTCCCACGACAATAACTCCGTTCGTTCCTGTAGCACAGCACAGCGCACTTCATTATGATAATTTAACACTCCGGAGTCTCTATTACACAAAATATCGTTCACAAAAGAATATTTCGCACTTATTTCACACTACTATTACGTAAAAATCACGTTTAATTATTCATTTTTTACAATAACGCGAATTCAAATCCGAGAACTTATTTTCAAAATTATGAAATGTCAGAATGTTGAACTGACACAAAATAGCCACTAGGCCCTCTTGTCATTTCTCCCCCCGACCCTAGGTCGCACTGTCATTGAAATGCTTAAACACGTACACTGTATTCGCACGATACCCCGCTTCCTTATTAGTTATTTATTCAATGGCTGCTGGCTTTGTAGCCGAATTTCATAAAGAAATGTTGAGAGCATACTGCATGTTTCGATCAGCAGTGTAGGGCGATCTCATTAGGAAAGCAATGAAGCCCTGAACTGCCTGCTGTCTACACTACAGTGAACTCATGTCCAAAAGTTGGTGGTGGATATAAAAAGATTTATTTAAAAATCTAAATATGAACCAGTACCTCGGAAAATTACCTGTAGACTTGTATATTATAAGGATCTCGAAATACTCAAACACCCCCTCTTCTATTTAAAAAACATATCCTTTGTGTATAAATTGTGCGAGTTAAACAAAATAAATTTGTGTGTTTTTTATTTTTTTTTTTAATAACTAGAACTCTATTGACGAAACAAATATTCTGCCTTAAATCTAAATATTAATTATTACTTTTATCATTAATTTCTTTGTCCAACTCATTCCACTTTGTTTCTTTACCTTTCTAATCTACCTAACCAATTTCTTCCTGACAGCTTTAATTTACTCTTTGAGTTCAATTCCAGCCCTTTATTTTATGGAAATGAAACAATTAAAAACGAACAACTATAAGGAGAATTTCCCTGTGGGACCCAATGTATTGAAGATAAAGACTGTCACAAATTTATGCTTATTGGTACTATTCGCTATGTTCCTAACGAATTTTCTTTTGTGCAATTTTGAAGACTGAAGATTTTACGTTCCTTGTTAAGAATAAGTTTATATATACAACAAGTATACACAGAATACAAGATATTCTCAATACGAACCATGTTCCACCATTAGGTGACGAAATGTCGTGAAATGTATAGGAAAGTACGGTACAGAGAACACAATACTCTCTCTCCTCTCTCAGTCTTTTCAATAGAAATGTATACATATTAGATCACGAAATTACGTCACAGCATATCAGCTGAATGTGTCAAACTTCTAATGATAATACTTATATTCTAAAGATCGCCGGTAGATGACGAAAAGTAGGTATGCAAAAATTTTTATAGATTTAATTCTTTTTTAAATAGGTAAATGACATCCGATTTTCCTGGAATTTTTTGCAAATAATCTCTTAATAAAAGCGCATCCATAAAAACAAAAACAAAAAATTGGAATAATTGATAAGTTGTAGAAACCTTTATCAGAAGAGGAAGGAAAATTTGCTCAAACAATCAGAAAAAAAAAACCACCTACCTCAGAACACCCGAATTCGGGAAATGAGAAACTTTTTCCCATTGGTATATATGAATAACCTTTTGACATTGAATTTATCATCCGATTTTGATGAGATTTTGTGCGAATATTGTACATAGATGATAGAATATAAAATAAATACCCCCACCACCGGAAAAGTAATTTTTATTTTTTTATAATAATACATATATGATGGTGGGCTATAACTTTGTAACCCGCTGTCGTACGAATCTCATAATAGTTTTAAAAAATCATAAAAAACTCACAATAACATTGAAAATCGGTTGCAATTTGGCCGAAAGATAAAGAGTGGTAGCTTTACAGTATATGCAGCTAATTAATATAAGTTGAAAATAATTTAGCAAACTTCGCAATCTTATTTGGAAAAATGCTCCTAAACTAATTTGGATGATGACTTCAGTTTTTTTGCATATGAAAGATAACAGATAATTGTAACGAAAAGAAGGTGGCTTAAATGTTGCGAATATACCCGCAGGATGGTAGTTATCAAAGTTTTCCGAAAAGTATTATTTTAACTCCGGATTCACCTACATTATCTCGGTTTCGCTTGACCATCTGGACTCCCACTTGCATCACTTGCTAGTCAAGCCCAACATAATATTATACCCTAGATGAAAATAAAAGTTAAATAAAGTGAAAACCCAAAGTTTTGTATGACAACACCAAGGAAGGATTGCCTGATTGAGTCCATTTTTGAAATTTGATTAACTATATCCCACACAGCAGAAATGTGTCCGTGGTATGCTAATGGAAAATCCTGTTAGGATATAAAAATTGTCTGTAGGAAATCCCGTCCGGTTACAATTCACACTTAGAGCATCCCTAAGAGTGGCAAATGTCCGAGGCTCGGATGTCTCTAGTAGATCCCATGCCCTCACTACAAGAAAGTCGGTTGTACTTAGGCACATTTAACGCATTCAATAATGTAGGTGCACCTAGGACGTCTTACGGGTCTCCTAGTTTCTTTTCAGGATATGCAGGGGAATATCAGAGGATATTGTATGAGATTTTCCTAAAAAACTTTGCATAAAATCTTTCTGGGATTGTTGTTGAATATTTTTTGATGGGTAAGCATGATTACAAAAAAAAAAAAACAAAACTTTTAGCACCTGAAAATGGAATTCTTAC
The DNA here is from genome assembly GCA_963924295.1 of Dioctria rufipes. Lineage (NCBI taxonomy): Eukaryota > Metazoa > Arthropoda > Insecta > Diptera > Asilidae > Dioctria > Dioctria rufipes. Next base: position 329,399,063 of record OZ002740.1, on the reverse strand, counting down.
GGCAAAATTACTACAAAGTCACGTTCTGATGAAATAAAGAGCCAACAAACTTTGTCAAAACAAGAAGTGCAGAAGGGAATAGAATTCTAATATAGCTGCACACATGTATGTGGCTGGCTCAAAAAACGCAGTTCTCATATGGCTTTTTTTAATACATATTTTGTTGTTCTGTCTTTGGTCTCCAAAAACGACACACGGAAGCACACCACGAAGCACTTTCACAAAAGAACCACGCAAGCCATGAAAATCAGATAACATACCGAAATCAATTCTGGAAGGGGGAAAAACGACTTTCCCATGTTTATACCAAAATTTTCCTGCTGAGAATGTTCCCACAATCCGCAGCTTTCTCTCTTATAGATTCCAGCGGCTTAAGATGAAGGATCGTGTTTCCGGAGCTTTGCCTCTAAATTGCGGTGTCCATCAAGGGTCTATTCTTGGCCCCTTGCTCTTCAGCCTGTATATTAATGACCTTCCTAATTTTGTTGAAGACTGCAAAGCTCACTTGTATGCCGATGATGTGCAGATGTATCTCAGTCGACCAATAGGACTTGTGGAGGATTGTAACGACAGGCTGAATTCCGACTTGCGCAACATGGCAAGTTGGGCTAATCATAATCTTTTATTGCGCAGTGCATGGTCTTCTATCGCAGAGCAATTGGGGTATCTGACCTTCCACCTGTAGTTTTAAATAACACGGTACTGCAATTTTCGAATCGTGTAAAAAATCTTGGAATCTACCTCAATTCTAGAATGCTATGCTATGACCATATTAACGATATGTCAGGTAAGATTTATGGTGGGGTTTGTCGGCTGTGGTTGTCTTCGGGAACTTTGTCTACGAACATGCGTTCGATGCTGGTTAAATGTTTGATTCTACCGTACTTTTCCTATGGCTGTCTCCTTTTTCCTCACTTGTGTTCCTCCTGTTCCGCCAAACTAAATGTGGCTTTCGATGACCGCACAAGATTTGTTTTCTGTCTTAGGAGATTTGATCATGTTTCGCAACATCGTAACAATCTACTTGGTTGCTCCTTAAAGCAATACCGTTTACGTAGGCTTCTGGCATTTCTACATAACCTCATATATTATAAAAAACCTAGTTATTTATTTAATAAATTAGAATTTTTGGGCTCCACAAGGCGTTTCGATTTGCTGATACCAAACTTTCATTATTCAGTAATGGAAAACTTTTACATTGTTCGTGCTGTTCGAGTTTGGAATAACTTACCATCCGGTATTCAGCGTACGAGCTCGACTCGTGGGTTTATGGAATAGATAGCGCGCTGTAGCACCATTTTGGAATGGGCATTTTGTTTTAGGTGGTCTTGACTTTGTGTTTGTTAGTTTTTAGTTGTTATATACTTGTATTTTTTATTTCGTTTATTTTATTTATGTATTTATTTTAATTATTATTTTATGTTTTAAGTATTATTTGCTCATTTTATTTATTTTACAATTTTTCAAATTTAATTTTTAATTTTAATTTGCTTATTTTTTAAATTTATATTATTAGTCGCTTACCGATTTAATTTTAATTCCGCCTTCTTTTCATACTAAATAAAAGATATTTATATTCTTGTAGTACATAGCCCTACATAAATAATTCTATTCTATTCTATTCTATATTGAGTAGTTGTTAGATATCCCAGGAAATAAGTTATGGGACATTTCTAATAACTACTTGAAATAAATTTCTAAGTAAATAGGTACTGAACACTTCTTGTTTATCCCAGGAAAGTTATAAGATCTGTAGGAAAAGAATGGAATGTCCCTGCCTAATTTGTGCTGTATGGGTATTGCTCAAGGGTGTGGAGTCGTGAAAAAATTGTTCCAACTCCGACTCCAACCGCTAAAATTTTCAATGTCCGACTCCGACTCCAAAGGTAAACGTTTGTGGAAATATTTATAAAAACCATTGAAAACTATGCATAGAAATGAATCAATATCATATAACATTTTATATTTTTAAATATTTTTTTTATTTTTTTTTAATTCAAAATACTTAAATAAAACAAACTTAAAAATTCAAAAACAAAAAACAAAACTTAAAAATTCTATAAAAAAATAACAAAACTTAAAAATAGGATAGCTTCAAGAATTTGTCCTTAGAAATAGGATAGCTTCAAGAATTTGTCCTTAGAAATAGGATAGCTTCAAGAATTTGTGCTTAGAAATAGGATAGCTTCAAGAATTTCTGGCTTCATTGATGCTCTCAAATCGGATCTGACGATTCTGAGTGCAGAAAATAAACGTTCTACGGAGACTTGTGTCGGCGGCAATGCCGTGGCGACAAGAGCAGCATCTTGAATAATCTCAGGGCACTTTTGAATTGCATCGTTTACTTCTAAATTTGAAGAACGGTTAAATTTCTCCACCTCATTAAATGCTGCGTAAAAGTCTATTTTAAATTTAGCTAAGACTGTTGAAGTTTCTGCGCTATTTTCTAAATCTAAGCAACGACGTTTAGACTGTTCCTGCTCGTTTAAATATTTTTCGAAATCATCTTCTACAACAGCTTCAGGAACCATATTTGTTGAATATGAAGAGCTATAATTACGTTGTTCATCTTGCAAGCGTACACCTTTCATACAAATGGCTAATTCGTATAATGCATCTTTAGCCCTAATTAGACGTTCTTCAGTTAATAACACTCGTACCATAGGATCGACGTAGATAGCCGCTAATAAGATATCATTATCTAGGAGGGTAGTTTCTCTGCGAATCATTGAATTCTTAATTTCATCAGCTATTTTACAATTATATTTAGAGAAACCGAAAATAAGATTACACCACTCTTTGTAAAACATCCCAGCAGTTAAAGATGCTGATTGAAAATTTTTTGTGGCGATATATGGATGGCGAAGAATATATTCAAGTTTTTTTACTTGTTCCCATTGTGCATCAGTCATTGTTACAGTTGGATTTGCCATGTCAGTTAGAAATGGTTTTAGTTCAATGATACGCTCAATCATCAAATAAGTACTCCCCCACCGCGTAGCTTGATCTAAGATTGCCCCTTTTTCAGCACGCCGCTTCAATATAGAATCTAGTTTTGGTGTTCTGCAAGAAACCACGACACCCCGTATTTTTTCAATAAGTCTATTAGCATTATATTGTCCCAAACCATCACGAATTGCGAGTTGCAATGTATGCACAGCACAGCGCATGTGATGTATCTGGGTAATATCTAAAGCATCATCCACAAATCCGTCTAAATTATCATTAATTTCTTCTTCCGAAGCTTCATTTTCATCGGAACCATATGCAGCTTCATCTTCATTCAGCATCTTTACAGTGCTGAGCATATTGCTGGCATTATCGGTCACAATGCATAAAATCTGTTCCTTATTAATTCTAAATTCTGCCAGAACGTTCATAATTAATTCTTGTAAATAGCTGCTTGTATGACGCGCTTCAGTATCTCTTACCGCCAAAGTTCGTGTGACGACTTTTTTTTCATCATTAATAAACTGGACGTTAATTGCAAAATAGTTAACTCTGTGACGGGTACATCCGTCCATTTTCAGGAAAAAAAAACCGTCCACGTAAGGTATCCGTCAGAATATCCTTCTGCTTATTTGCCTCCTGTAGTACCAAATTTCTAATATTACTTCTTTCTAAAGAAATACCAAATTTATTAGCCATTTCACCATTTAAAGAGACAAAAGCACGTGAAGAGAAAAAAGTTAAAGGCAAAGAATTTGAAAACACCATTTCGATGATGCAGCACTTGAATTTTTCTGCTGTCATAGCCACAGTAATATTTTCAGACTTAAAAAATTTGTTTAGAGGTGCTTGACATGAAGAACTTGGTCTAGGTACAAGTACAACTTCACAACTCTGCTTATCCTTTTCAGTAACAGTAATATATTAGGGTGGAAACGTTGTAGATGTCGCTTAAAATTTGATACTCTGGATGGGGCACTAGTACCTTCTCCCGAATATGCGCTGATATTTCCACCACATATTTCTTCATCACCATCTTTTTTCACTTGGCATATGTAAAACATTTCATCAACAGTGACTGAGAAATATTCAAAGACTGATGATTTCTGCCTCTTCTGCTTATTCGTACTCATTGGAAAATTGTTAATTGCTGTTATTAAATAAATAAATTTATTAGTTGAAGAAAACATTTATATTGGGATGCAATTTTGAAATAAGAAATTAACTGAAAAAGAAATGTTGAATAAGCAATAATTTTAATTTTCAGTTTTCTTTTATACATAATATTAAAAAAAAAAAAAAAAAAAATTAAGTACAGAAAGAACTTAAGATCAGTGCATTTAACCAAATTATCATTGCCACGGAAACGTGCTATTCTTTGCTGCCTGCTGTCTTGTTACTTAAATTTAAATTTTGCTCATCCGTCACCTATTCGGAATAATCCTCGAATAGAAATTTTACCCCCGAAAAATCTCGGATAAAATATTACACCGGTGTAATACGATGAATTAAATCGCGAGTAATCTTGGTTGGCGTTTGTTCATTACATGTGAATATGGATTATTCTGGTTAATGTTGACGGCCCTAAATGAACACGTTCTAGACATATCGTGAAGATGGACGAATGGACAAACGCACATGCAAAACTCAACATAATTTTTAATATTATGTATGTTCTAGAATCATTATCAAATGGAATGACATGTATACCCTATGGTATCATCATCTAGTAGGGTATAAAGACTAATGAAAAGACAATAAGAAGACCTCTTAGTTTGCTTACCGCATAATCCGTCGCTGATCCTGCAGTGCAGCAGAAAAACAAAACCTTTTTACACACAAGTAAATATCTGTGTTAATGTATCAGTCCCGTAATGATCTAAAGTAACTTTTTAACCCTGAAGACATTATCTCCAAAACTTACTTTAGAGGCCTATGGTGCCTATGGACTGACAGCATTCTCCTTCCAAAATGTATCCAATCGTAAGAGCATGTTATGTACTGGGGTACTGGACTGGAATGGACTCATCATCTCTCAGGAAAACGAAAGTGGTTGACTATATGGTAAGCAGTAGAGCAGCTCCAATATTTGTTGTGCATACAAATGATGAAAAGAAGGTAAGCAAAGGTAAGTGCACATAGTTGTTTACTGCGATGCGAGAAGTTGCTTAAATTTTGTGTACACAATACACGATTTTAGTTGCCATTGCCATTACCAAGCTAGCAGTCAGTCGATGGCTGATTTTGAAGAAGGAAAGTCGGTTTCAAAACTAATTTTCGTTTCAGTACATAAGTACGTACCTGACCTACCTGGCGCAAAATTATTACAGTTAAGTGAAGACTTTTCGTAATAAATAAGTGAACAATTTCGTGGCTGAACTCTTTTATTTTACTCATCACTCATCTTCGTGACAGAAATAAAAACTATTACTATCCAAAGCCCGGGGAAAGTGGCAATTTAGATTAGTACTTACAAAAGTTGGTAAAAGTTCAAGTGCCCTCAACGTATGTATCTAATTTGAGTTTGTTTTGTGAAAGTAATCTATATCGCGCTTGGATCACATTAACGATGAAGCCGCTTCTATTTTTCAATCGGTCGGGAGTACTCAAATTATTGCCCGGAAGTGGTGGTTTGTATAAAAACGAATATGCTTGGTATGCAACATGTCCACAAGTGAGCGCCACTTTAACTGCAGATGGAGCGCTAGACGAGTGGCACAATGCACTTCCATATAGTAAAGTACCAGGTCCAAGACCGTTACCAATTTTAGGAAATACATGGAGGTAAGTATACCTTAAATGAGGATACCTTGACCCATTTTTCGCTGAATTAAACACATATTCACATATAATTTAGGTATTTGTGTGAAGTGTTTCTCATACTTATGAGCCCCAGATAATTTAAATTTATTTCCCTTCACAAATCAAATTCATTTTCAGAAGAGATTTAATAGCAGAAAATCGTGTGCAAGTCGTTTCATTATTTTTGAGCCTATATTAACTTAACATAAACTCGTTTTTATTTTTGATATTTATTTTGAACAATAAATAAATCTGCTTGATTATAATTTTTTTTTTTTTTTTTTTGCAAAAAATTAACATTTCTTGCTGTATGCATGTATGTATTATATGTGTCGTGTGCATTATTTATTTTTATGATTAAATTGACATAAACTCGTTTTTATTTTTGTAATTTTTTTAACATTAACTGAAATCTACTTAATTAAAATTCTCTGAAAGAAATTAATATTTCTTGCTGTATGTACATAAAGTATGTACGTTAATCGATCAGAAAACAAAAGTTGGAAACTTCTTTTTTAATCTCTCCTACTAAACAAAGTAGATGCGAGAGTTGTGACTATGATACCCGCTATAAAAACAAAAATGAGAAACCCAATGAAAAGGAAGTTTCTTAATGTTAAAGTTGAACATTAATTAATGATAATAAAATTAACACAACAAAATTTTTGAATTTTATTTGAGAAACGAAATACTTATGTGACAATGATTCAAGAAAGTAATTCCAGATCTAAAAATCTTTCAGTGATACTGCCCAGTAGGAACGGCGATCATTCTATGAGTAATCAGGGAGCGCTCTCTTATGCTGACAGGAGCACTCGTTATTAAATCCACCTCCTTTTAACATAGGCATGTCATTAGAAAGAAGCACTCGTTTCAGCTCCGAATTATCATAAAGGGAGGCCTAATTTGTAGCTCTAAATAATCAGTCATAAATTATTGAGCTCTCCTATGTAATTATCGTACTGAAATGAAACCATTTTAGAGAATATTAATTATAATCTCAAAAACATCATTTTAGCGACGTTTAGATAAATGTGATTTTCGCAGCATCTTTTAGTTTGCAAAATATTTGGAAAAATGCATATTAACTGTTTTCGCTATTTCTCAGCCCATTAATAACTTTTTTTTTTAAACAACAAGCACAAATCGCGCAGACACACAAATAATATGTGAGACATCATGAATTGCGCATAATTCAATTCTATCTCACTTTCTTACCTATCTCTGCTGCAGAATTGCTCTTTTCCGAGTTTTCTTAGAGCAATACTGTAATCTAATCTGTGCTCCTTTATTGCTTCTAGGAGGAGCACTCCTAATTTTTCCTACTGGGTAACACGTGGGTTGGGTACGATTGACCGCAAGCTAAAATCTCGTTTTTAAAATCTCGCAATTTCTAAATCGTACATTTTAAAATGCCGGCTTTTTCTATAAAAATCTTGTTGCTATAATCTTGAAAATCAAAAGCTCACATTATCACGCATTGAAATAAAATATTTTATAATTCGTGCGTGCGAATGTCAAAAATTGAATTTTTACGGAACATAGCTCGCAACATCTCATTTTTTTAAGACTAAAGAGTTAAATAAAATCTCTTAATATTTTTTTTTTCTCAAATAAAAATTGTAAAAAAATTGTATTATTTGTGTCAATATATGAACTTTAGAGAAATTAATATTTTATTTATGCTATTTCTTTTTTCTGTTTTTACAACTGAGTTTTTAATGGAAATAAACTGCAGATTCAGTATTTATAAGCATCGCGGTGCCTAATAGAACATTTCCTCATCCTCTACACTTTAGTTATTTACGGAACGAAGCAAGTTTGAGTTGAACCACATTTGTTCTGTTTTACCGAAATTGTGTCTTAAATTAGTTCGTTTACTTATTTTATATTAAGGTCCTAGAGTAGGTACATGCGCTAGTAAGCGGATACCATTAGCATAAGCTAAATAGGTGAAAAATTAGTTAACATCCTATATCGTGAGCGCTATTTTCTATATAACAACTTTTATGTGCAACATTCGGTACATTACACCTCTAGCGACAAATAAGCACATCAATGGGACGCTGTGCCTGGACACCAGTTATTTGTTGGTGGACTATACTTTTTCGTGGTTTAGGTCCAATGGTATAACCACACGAAGCATACGTAACACTAATTCTACTATAACTACATATATATTCTATATATTCCCACTATGTAGTTGAATTCTGTTTATGTATTCGTTATCCTCATAGAAGTAGTAAATCTGAAATATTTTTGAAGGGGGTTTGGCGTAATTATTTAAAATAAAATAAAATTGTGAGCTGCCACTGACACATTGAACAAAAAAACGTAAGCAAAGAAATATTTTGAACACTTATGACACTTTTGTTTCCAGTTTTTTACTTCTTTTGCACGTATTTGTGGTAAAGAGACTTTTTAGTTTAATTTCAGGATTTCAACTTACCTCAGAAACGCCTTCCCGAGATTATTTCGGTCATTATTACAACAACACCGCACAGCACGCAAGTCATTGTTGAAATATTCTCCCGTTTAATCACTAAATTATCACTTCGAATGTTTTTATTTAAAATTAACACAATTAAGGGAACAATTTAACGTTTTTTTAATTAAATAACGCACAAAATACAAAACCCGGCACAAAAACACGAAACTGACGTTTAATTCGAATTGACACAAGTGACTAATGTCAAGTTAACTTGGTTAAACCTTGGTTAAACATGGTTAAATTCTTCTTGCCTTTCCAACCCATCGCGTAAAATCCAAGTTTCTCTTACACCGATACGATTCCTACACGATATTTCGCTTCCTTTAGTTATATGTTCTAAGGCTATATCCCACTTTTTGCGCATTTTGCACCCAAAACATGCTGAGTATCATTCTGAACCTGAGCCAACAGATCTTGTATTATTATTTCTCTGCGACCAGTTTTATGGCTGAAGGGTTTTCTTTAACGCACTTACCCACAGATGATATTTTATAATGTAGAGGGGAAGTGTGTTTCTTCTATCAACAAAAATTGAATTTTTATGTCATCTTATTTCCTTCCATATTTACCATCTTGCTACTGATTCTTACCCATCTATAGCAGTATTTCCCCTATCGACTTCCTCATGTGCATATAAATGTTGCTGTTTAATTTTTTATTTTTACGTTGTTGAGTTAAATTTCCACTTTCACAGTGAAATAATGCAATCTAGAGCCAATTACCAGCCTGCTTTTCTTAGTCTAGATCCGGATAGTTCGAATATCTGTATAATTTGGATCCGGTACCCGGATTTCAAAAATCAAATTATCCACAGATCCGAGTATCCGAGTTTCCGGATATTAGCAAATCCGGATTCCATTTTCAGATCTAGCCCTAGCTCCATGAAATTCCACGGCATACATGTAAAAAAGGTAATTATATCAGAACGGCGCTTCTTAACAGTGTACTAATTGGAGCTCTGGCTAGACTGGTAGGCTTGCCACTTAAACCAACCAACCAATGTAAGTTCGTTGCATCATAAGAAATCCCTTAACTTTTAAATTATCATCTCTACATTATGCGTGTTCATCTTGTGGTTCTGGATAACTATGATTTATGGCGCCAAGTTTTCAGTCTTGGTAGTCATCTTAAACTAGTATAAAGTTTATCCGGTAATAAATCATAATTATATTGCTTTTTCTCCTTGGGTGTAATATGGAGAGCTTGTGTCAAATAATTGATACGCAGAATTTATTCTGAGTTTATACATATGAGATGGGATCAGTATGAGCTTTTTTCAAGCGATTACGGCAGGCAGAAACTAAGCCGCACTGATGAGTATAAGGCTTCTGCTATACGAAACGCTTGTTTTTCTTTCTTTTTTTCAGTTTACGAATTAATCTGATTTTTTCAAATCTTTCAAAAAAAAATTTTTCTTTATTTTCTCAATTTTTCCATTTTCTTTTTCATTGTTTTCCATTTTTATAACCTAGATGAAATAATCTACAGGATATACTAAGCTTATCATTCCGTTTGTAACGCACAGAAGTAATGATGGTAGAGCAAAATGGATTGGACACCCGCGCATAATATTAGAATTTATTTTGATTTTTGCATGTCCGTCTGTCCTCACGATAACTCAAGAGCGCGTGTACTTAGAGAGCTGAAATTTTGCACACAAATTTGAGTTCGAAAATTGCATTTTCACTATATTTTTGGGCACTGCCCAAGAACGCGTCGAAGTCACAGGCTTAAGTATAATACAGCCAGCAAAAAGTGAAGCCAGCATAAAATATGCTTTTTATGTTGCGAGCGATTAGTGCTGCCAAAAAGTAAGAAAAATATTTACAGAAGGGAAATTGTCACATATCAAAAGAAAGGGAAGGGCGTTTCGGATCAGCAAAGTAACACCTTCCTTTGCAAAGATTTTTCGTTTATCAACGAATTTCGTTTCCACTCAATTCTCGAGCTGCGGATTTGGCTTCAAAACTCAGTCAATTATATTGACTAAATTCTCTAAGAATTTATTTCTCTTTCTGAGATTAGAGGCATCACAACCATGAAAAAAATAAAAAATAAATTAATATTACAAATTTGCGAATTTCCACCTTGGAGGTATCGCCATTGGCGCGTTACACTGTTGTAATAATCCCTCTGCTAATTTCTTTACACTTATTTAAACACACTGCCTCTAGACATATTACGTCGATATCGCCGCGAAATAAAGTGACAAATTTCAGAATAACTTGTATTTATATAAAATATGAGAACATTACCTACCTTTTTTTATATATTATTAAGCCAAGCTCAGGGGATACACTATGATGCAAAGCACAGCATGGCAGGAAGGACATAGGGAAAGGATGAAGGGGATATGAGGAGAGTAGCGGAGGTGCCGATGTATGTCGCCCTTAAACTTCCGCAGATTGTATGCTGGAGGAAAAACGGAAGATGGTAAACTGCTCCACATTCGCACTGTTCGGGATAAAAAACATCACGGAATTTTACTATGCGGCCGAAAGTAAATTGAAGGGCAAAAGGATGTTCGCGGTTCGCAGCGCGAGTATTGCATGCAGGAATCTTTCTACAAGGTATTTGACTAGATATTTCATCAGAACATTACCCATGCATGTCGATAAAGGAACGAAAGGCATTTAACATTGCGGCGGTGCTGGAGTGAGTCGATATGACAAGTTATTGTCATACCTATTTGCTGTTTTCAATAACTCAGACAATGATCACAGCTGGGTGTGCACCCCACTGACATATGACTGCTTAACTTTCTATTTAATGTGGGCTCAATTGCTTATGTCAAAAAAAGTTCTTACGCCGGTGCCAACATGAAAAAAAAATCATTGGCGGAAAGTTGAAAAAATAAGCGCGCAACTCGGGAAGCGATTATAATAAAACGTTTCGAATTTCTGCTGCACATCGCATGAATATATTATCTTTGGTAAAACAATTTTAATTTAATTTAAAAACATTTTTTTCGACGGACCTACTTATTTATTTGTTGTTTAGAATTCTCCCCAGTTGCTACTTGGTGCTTAGACCGAATGAGTCAGCAATATAGAAGTGCGCCCACTTTTTGCAGTGCATTTCTATTAACGTAATCAATCCATATTTTACATGTTAATGATGCACACGGATTTCTGATCATTGACAAGTGCTAATGCATTTGCACTGATCACAGGCGAAGAGAAGGAAAGAAAACGTTACCGTGCTGCTGGCTTATTTGTATATGTATATTGTACCTATATAATTACAATAATAAGTACTCTGAGGAATACAGAATTTTCCAATAAAATTTCATAAAATACAAATATTCATTATTGGCTACCAAAACAAACCTCCACACATACAATTTTAATGTACACGTATTGAAACAAATTTCCACTGAAATATGTTCTTAAGGGATGATTCATATTAGATCATATATGATTCAGGTATTTGAATTAGTGCATAGATACTTGACCGATATGATAGATAATTCGGCTTTCTGCCTGTGATGTGAAAGTGATGACTTTATTCGGGCTTTAGCGACTAAATTTATGATAAAGCGAAACAATAGTTTTCTGACATCAGGGTATTAACTATTTTGCTCCTTTACTAAGGAAATTATAATGCATTCGTCAACAATTTTAAAAACCTATTCCAGTACTCATTTTTTATGATGCCAAAACAGCCGCTATTCAAGAAAAATTAAGAACAGTACCTCTGCTTACCTTCGTTTTTCTGACTAACTAATAACATAATTTAATTAAGAACTGCATACAGAATTAATTTTTAAAATAAAATTGAAAATTTCCCTTCATTTTAGCTAATCATGGCACTCCTAATTATGTAATATCTCCCAACATGACAGTAAATGAACTTAATTTAATTTAATTCGAGATGGTTTTAGCCTCTGATGGGGACATTATACTGGCTTCAACAATTTTGTATATCAAACGTCAGCAGCCAGTAGTCTATATTATTGAAATCTGGGGTTAAAGTAGAGAGTTGAAAAGGGAATGCCCATTATAGGCCCGACATCAACAGACATGAGAGATGTCTTAAACGATGCATTATGATACTCTGAACATATTTTATTAACCAATTAAGTGGGGGAAGGCTTGGGGGCTCAAAGTTTGATCCAGTACATTTTGGAAAATATAGTACAGAATCGAATTCCTTAGGCCCGGAGAAAAAGTTTGCACACTTTTAGGGTGAGGGGTAGGAACCTACGGCGGGGGGTGGTGGTGGATCCAATACGGTATGTTGCATATCAAATTAAAAGTCTCGCCGAGTACTATCGGGTGGTGTACTTTTCAAAACTCTCTCGGGACGTTTTTGCCGTCTGAAAACCCATTTTCATGTACTTGGGTCACATACACCTCAGGTACTACATTTCGCATATATTTTTGCAGTTCTTTCTTTCGTGGCCATTAGTGCTCTATTAAGAACATTTTTCTCAGAGGAAGTCATTTTACACGACGCTCAAATTCCGACTCATCATGAAAAGTAGAAAAGTCCACTTTTTCACACAAGAAAATCGCTCAAGCTACATCCGATCGCCAAAGCTTTCCCGCGCTTAATTGAAATGAACATTGTTAATAAAATATGTTCAGAGTATCATAATGTATCGTTTAAGACATCTCTCGTCTGTTGATGTCGGGCCTAAAGTTGTATGAAAAGTGGGCATTTCCCTTTGGTATATGGTGTTTTCATAGCAATAGTAAATAAAATTTCAAAAATGGGTTAAATCGGGCAGTCCCGATTAGGTTTTTACGTATACGTGAAAACCATCAGTCCTAGACATTTTTATTGTATTGTATTCTTCAGAATATGAAATTCTATGAAATTCCTTATAAATCGTTATTCTCGTTCGTTATTAGCGTTTTTGAAATATATGCGAAAAACCACTTCAAAAATCAAACTTGCACATACGGGCATTCATCTTATCATAAGAATTGGTCTTAGACCAATTTTTTGCTTTTTTAATTATTTTCATTTGTTTTTCCGAGTCACTCATAATTTTGCTATTTGGGACCTGTTGATGTGTCAAACCAACTTTCTGCCCTAAATCAATAAGTTGTGTGATGAAATAACGAATAAATTTTTTTTTACTGTTGTTGTATCGGAGAATTCCAAAAAGTAGCTTTCTTGAGCAAATAATAATAATAACAATTTAAAAGAAACAATCTCACATCGATTTATAGCCTGTACGGACATAAACAACGTTGTTAATGCCTGTAGTAAAATACGCTTAATAAATTTGTATGAATGAATGATCACCGTGTTCTCTGGACCACAATTTATTGTATATTACAAAAACAAAATATAAAGTTACGCCTCACTTGACTTCATTTTTTCTTCGGTCATAGCTTTTTTAGCTTCAATTATCACCTGTTTTGCTGACCACTGTATAGGTCAGTACGGATTCGGGTAGAGTGTTTATGGTACAATTAACACCAATTTTCCGCAGCACTTATCCAACTTAAGCAGGCATAGTAGATGTCAAGGTTGAATTATTTTGGTACATGTTTCGGTTACGTAAAATCTCACAGATTATTTCTATATAATTATTTATACAAAAAATAAAAATTAAATTAATTACAAAATATAAATTAATACGAATAGATGGATGAATGTATAACACATGAGTGTACAAAAAATAATTTCTGTGTTTTTGTTTGAAGAATTAAATTTATGGAAACTATAATAAAGTTCACATTGCAGACTGCTTCCAATTATCGGACAATATACGATTTCTGATATTGCGAATATTTCATTTCTACTGCATGAGGAATATGGACGGCTCGTTCGGTTTGGAGGTCTGATGGGACGCCCGGATCTCTTATTTATTTATGACGCTGATGAAATTGAAAAGGTAAATAAATTCCATTCGTTAATTAGAAATTCACACAATATTATGCAGAACTAGTTAACTATTCGTTTAAATATAAGTTGTTTCAGCAAAAATATTTTTAGTTGATACAAAGTAAAACTCCTGTGTGCTTACACACACCTTAAATAATTGCACACCGGAAACTACAATTTTATTTATTTTTTTTTTTCGATAATGTTAAATTTAGAAATATAAATTAGATATAAGAAAAATATTATTGTTGATATTATAAAAGAATTTAATGGCTCGTAAGATAACTAAAAGGTAAGCTACACACCAAGCACCTATGCTTTTGATAGCTTGTGCCATAAACCCTACTTTCTTGTTTATATCCTTTTTAAATTCACGTTGTACGTTAACCTCAAGTCAAAATGTTCGTTCTGAGCTCATTCCTCTAAGCAGCGGGATTCCTCAGGGATATATTCTGGTCCCGCTGCATTTTAGCCCATACATCAATGATTTGCCTGAATTATTACCTGATGTTGATCTTTGTCTATTGGCCTTATTGAAGATGCAGTTCACAAATGACCAGGGATTTGAATAGAATTCTCAATTGTTCTTTGGGGAATAGCCAAAACTAAACACCTAAAAATCAAAATGCATTACACTCTCTTGTCCAACAACTGATTGTTCTATATGTAACCGGTAATAACAACGTGGCTATTATTCCTTATGGTAATAAGGTTCGTAATTTGGATGTTTTTCTTTACTTGAGTAGTATGATTTATCGCATGCAGAACATATGTATGTATAAGCTTCCATGATTTAGAACTTCTATCCCCAAGGGTTCTTATTTGCACAGAGCTCATTCTTATCTTTTATTGAAATTATTTTTCTATTTTTTAAATTTGAATTTTTAGTTTATATGTATGGTACGTAGAGCAACGGTGTCGCTGTGAGCTCGGGAAATTGGGTGCTAATCACAGACTTATTCTTTGTTGAGTGGCTGGTCACAGTGACATACCGGGAAACAAGGCAGCTGTTACTCTGGCATTCCATAGATCGGCCTCTAGAATTAGTGAAGAGGATTCTAGATGGACAGGCCTGTAGGCTGGTGAATCTCAGATGGGGAGAATTGACCACTGCCGAGAAATTTGTCCTAGGAACACTGAATCTTTGCTGAGGAGTAATCGAAATGATGTGCGTAATCTCATAGCAGTTACCACGGAACACTGTCTCTTTGGCAAAAATGCTAGAGCATAGTACAAGTTCCATACAATTACTTCAGCAGAAGCTGTATGGACGAGGAAGAGGTTGAGAGCGTTCAGTACCTGCTCTGTGAATGTCCTAAATTTGCTAAGCGTAGAAGAAATACGTTTGGTATCTACTTTTTCTGCTAACTGGGGGAAATAGCAGACAAAGAATTGGGAGCCTGGTAAAGTTTGTCAACTCTTGTGGCTGGTTTTAGTGCACCTCCTAAATCGGAGATTTCTTTTCCATGTAGGGTCCCATTAAGGTGGCATCACAATGAACCATAGATAATCCAAGTGTGGCTCCTCGTACGTGCTTGTACTATTTCCGCAACTCGAACCTAACCTAACCGAACCTTATAGGTATCGTATATAATCTGTATATTGTAAATGTTGTAGCTGAATTGAATGAATTATGAAACACATATTCTACAAGCAATACCGCAGCTATGAGGGGCGACAGGGCGGCCTGCCCTGGGTGTCACGGGGTCACGGGCAACACCACGACCAAAAAAATTAAAAACTTACAAAAACTTCATGAAATGAAATAACTGCTCAAGTTATGAACCGGTACAGTCGACCACACATAACACTTACCCCGAATTTTGAGCCGATCTTAGCATAAGGGGCGTAGGTAGAATTGACTGTCTGCACGGTACAAAGAATACAAGGTATTCTCTATACGAACCACTTTCCACCATTATTGGAAGAAATATCGTGTAATGTATAGGAAAGCACGGTATACAGAGAATATAATACTCTCTCTCCTCCCTCTGTCTTTTCTATACGTAATGTATGTACATTAGTGGATGAAATTACGTAACAGCACATGTGTCAAAATTTAATGAGAATAACTTGTATTCTCTCTACCGTGACTGTCAGTATTGACTTCGTCTGTTAATTTTACTGACTATAAAAGCGCTGTGTTCGGTCAACTAACCTAGTCAGTTCATTTTATAAATGTCGTCAAATGATGCATATATTCCTCTTCTATATGCATTTCTTATTATTTGTTCATTATTCAAACTCCTTTTCGTCATTTTTCTATAAAAATAAATAAAGATTGCAGTGCTTATTAATAGTCCGCCATCTTGAATTAATGGTACCAAAAATTGGTTTTTTCAAAATAATGCCTCAACCTACGACAAAAATGTAAAAATATAAATTTGAAGAAGACTAAATTCTACATTTTTTGTAAGTCTGATGTGTAACGAGTTACAGCGGCAGAAACGTGAACAATCTTCCAAAAAAATATATACATATAGTAATACTTATACAGGTTGTTTCATCCATGGTGGTCCATAGGACAGGAGATGATAGTAGTCATCTAGTCAAACAAAAAATTGTCTGGCAAAGGGAGAGCGGCATCTCAACCGTTTGGGAGTTACAGGGTGATTAAGAAAATTCGATAGTCTTTCACAAAATACCCTGTATTTTAAAAAGTACAAAGCTCATTGTATGCAGAACTTCATGACCCTTCCAACGACTGCTCGACCAGCCCCGTATTTTGTGAAAGAGTACCGAATTTTACTGAATGCCTCTAACATCGGAATGTCGCAAGACAGCTCGTAACCAAATGACGCGTGTAACCCAATAACTCACTAATGAGGGAGCCGGTACGGGCATTGGGCTGGAGTACTCACTTGGAAGACACATCACTGTCTTCCACGCTGAAAACTTCGCCATCACAATAGCAGAGCGAAGATAGCCCTTAATATGGAGATCAAGAAAAAGAACATTGCTATCCTTTCGGATAGTCAGGCAGCCTTGATGGCTTTGAATGGCCCTCGGATAACTTCTAGGGGGGGGGGGAGGACAGATCGTCCGTAGATAAGCTGTGTATCCACAACAAGGTGTCTATTCAGTGGGTTCCTGGTCACATGGGGAATGAAAGAGCTGTCCTTCTAGCCGGTTATCGGGTCTCTTATCAAAGCAAATGGTCGTATGAAACAACAGAGACGGGCGAACCTGAACACTATACCTGTTATGTTATGGTATGTGGAACAATTTATGATCAGCTTACCTCAAGGAATCGCGTGGTATACCGGAAGGTATCTTGATCTGAATCACCCTGTATATATATATATATATGCCAAGACAATTTAATTTAAGTTAATTCAGCTTTATTTATTATCCTTAGCACTTCTAATTTATCTATACTTGTTTTAAATTTTTTTGTATTTTTATTAACAGGAAAAAAATAGTGATCAACTGTGCGATCATGTTTTAAATTAGCTTTTACAAATGTAATAATTAGAGAAAAAATTCTAAACTTTTAATACTGAATTTGAATATCTTTTCCTGAAACTTTTCTTATGATCTTTGTAGAGGACATAGTAAAATTCAAGTAGTTTAAGGATTGCTATTATTAAGAATAGTGTTATTGTCTGAATATTTTCTATCTTTACTGTGTCTTCAATAATGATGTTGTTGACAATTTCCACATTATTGTCCGAATTTTTTGACTGCATTTTTTCCATTTTAACTTCTTTTACTTTTTGTAGCAGTTAAGTTTCTTGTCCTTGGTGATTGGTATTATGCGAAAGATTTCTTCTAGCTATAATTAACCGCCTTTCCTCCTCTGAATCTTTTTATTTTACTTTGGTTGGTCTTCTTATTGTGGTCTTATATCAAAATAGGCTACGGACCTGCTCCTGGGTTAATTTTTATTTCTTTATTTAACGTTGGTCTTTCTACTATAGTCTTCCAAGGAAATTTTTGCGTATGGCCATATTGGCTGGCTCACAAGTCACGGTCGCTATGTTTTGAATCATCTTCCTCACACAAAAGACGATGATTCTAATTTGAATACATCATTAATAAATGAGTAGAGGAATATTAAATGAAAGAACCGTTACTTTGCTCTAGACTAGGCTGAAAGTGCCCCCATTGCATCTGAGAGCTGGAGAGTCTTCTGTAATTATTAAGTAAGCTATAGGGCAGGCTGTATGCCGCTTTATTGCGTATGCTTCTTCTCAGCTGAAAATCAGGCTATATGATGCT
This sequence comes from Dioctria rufipes, assembly GCA_963924295.1. NCBI lineage: Eukaryota > Metazoa > Arthropoda > Insecta > Diptera > Asilidae > Dioctria > Dioctria rufipes. The sequence goes on along the minus strand of OZ002740.1, from coordinate 329,380,759 downwards.
TTAAGATCTTTTAGGCTTAAGAGCCAATTTAGAGTTTTGATGAGGCTAAATGCCGTTTTATTATCATTTAGGCTTAAGAGCCGATTTAATGAGAGATATACACTTGGGTATGTGTAACAATTCTGATTTTATTTAGTCAATATCAGTCTTTTTATATAAATTTAATTGCATTGCTTGAAGGTAAAATCATTCCATAAACAAGAATCAATAATTTCAAAAGAAATTGCTAAGTCAGCAATTTCACTGCTTTCTTGCTCATAGAATGACCTTTCACAATATTGATCATACTTGTTTATTTTGACACACATTTCTATTATTCGAAAAACAATTCCGTCACTTGAGTTGCTAGCTTTCTTCGTTTATTAATTTTGTATAAAATTGATGATTCGTATTTTCTTTTTAATTGCTTTCATGTGTAGGTAGTATTAAAATTGCTTTTTTATTTTTTTATTTCACAATTATGTTCATGCATCATATTGCATGTTTACATGATAATATGATATTTACACATAATGTGTGTACCTTTACATATATGTGCGTACAAGTTTTATCTACTATGCGATATGCTTTTAAGATGTGTAAATTACACGCTCTTTTAAAGGCAATTCAGCCCGCTTTCGTTAGATTAGAGTATATTGGCAGCACTGCGCACTCAAAACAAACATCGTAGGTAGCTCTATGGCTCGGGGAATTCTTCAAAATCTTCGTACCTACTTGCTTTCCGTCGTTTTTCTTTCTTTTCTTATTAAAATCATACCTTACGCTATCTAATTGAATTTGTTATTTTACTTAATGTAGAATTTAACAGTTTTCATGGGGTGACACTATCTACATTCGCACCGGGTGCTAGCTACGCCATTGTCTATAAGTATTATAAGACGTCTATTAAAGCAATTATTTTTAGCAAGAGTTCTACTGGCACGTTTATTCTTAAAAAATGAAACTTTGAATAATTACTACATGTGAAAACGAATAGTACCTAATATTTGTAACCTTTGAAAATTCTACTTTCCTCTTTAGTGTTGCAGAAATGAAGGAACAACACCGTTTCGCCCTTCAATGCCAAGTTTAGTCAAGTATAAAAGTGTTGTACGCAAGGACTTCTTCGGAGACTTACCAGGAGTTGTGGGAGTGTAGGTGAACTTTGCAGTCATAGAAATAAAATTTTAATAAAATTAATTTTCTATAGACATGGCGAACAATGGCGACAATTTCGCTCAAAAGTACAAAAACCTATTCTTCAAATATCAACAATTCGTCGATATTTAGGTCCACTTGAGGAGGTCACAGTTGACTTTCTACAACGATGCGAAGAACTTTTAGATGGAAATTCTGAGCTCCCAGACGACTTCGATAATGAAATTCATAAATGGTCCTTGGAATGTGAGTATACATATATGACGAGTTCAATTTGTAGTATTGTTATAAATTTATTTGATTCATTATACTATCTACGTGTAATTTAAAATTTTATAAAGGCATTGGACGAGTAGCTCTTGATACAAGACTGGGCTGTTTGGAACCAAATCTTACGGCAGATTCTGAACCACAGCAAATAATAAATGCAGCTAAATACGCTCTTAGAAATGTCGCAACATTAGAATTAAAAGCCCCGTACTGGAGATACTTTCCAACGCCACTCTGGACAAAATATGTGAATAATATGAACTTTTTTGTTGAGTAAGTAATTTTTCATTAATGATGATTTTTTTTCTTAAAAATTATCTTTTTAAACAAATCGAACTCTGCAATTGCAATTGAAATTTATTTTCCATCTTTTACATGTATGTAACTATCAGTACATTTACATGAATACTTGAAGTAGAGATCAAGTAATTAAAATATCATGTAAACTCGCTTTGACTTAAAGTATACTTCGTCAAGTAAATCACAAAAATTTGTGTTCAATTTACTTGCGAGTTATGAAAATGGTAAAGAGGAACAAAAAGAAGATTATTGTTGACAATTCAAGCGGTGATTTTTGGTAAAACTCAAGAAAATTTCAAGTCAGGTAATTGGAATTAATTCAACCAAAAACCCTACTACTCACGTATTCATGTAAACGTACTGCATGAGTACCTACGTATATGTTACATTTGTTTTTGTTGATAATGAATAAATATAGGAGAAACTGGAACACAAAATTTTTTTAGGACAGAAACTAAATTTTTTTAAATAACTTTTATCTACTCACACACCCATGACCTCTGTCTGTAAGGGCGACGTTCATGACGAAAGATTTTCAAGGTAGTAAACGTGGATGGATTTACATGGGGTTTTTGATTTAAAATGAGTGAATGGTGAGCTTTCAGATGGGGTAAAAAAATTTACGTTTTAGGAGGTTTTGGGGTAGAAGGTGATAACTAACACCTTGGGGTTGTCGAATTTGGGCCATGTGTGATATCAAATTAAAGCTCTTGCTGAGTGCTATTAAATGGCATTTCGCCTTTCTACTGTAAGAAACTTTATAACAGATTTTTCTCACCCAAATATCGTTAAAATGCCTGTTGGTGCAGTCGGGCTCATTATTCTTTTAAATGCTTTAGCATAATGTTTTACATATTTCATGGAAACATTTCAATTTTCTATGTTTAAATGTTATATGAGTTTTGATGTGAAATGAATTTTTCCTTATTTTTCATGTAAACTTTTTTTGACATAGAAGTACATATTTACATTAAAGTGCGATAATCGAAACTACTTACCACAGAGAAAAGATCATTATCCCACAACGGTCGTAAGAGAACGTAAATTCGAATTAATATGCACATGTCAGATAGATCATGTACCGATATATGAGTTGGTAGCGAAAATATAATTACTAGAAAGTAGAAAATGAAATATATTAAAAAACTTTTAAAATAAATTGCACTAAAAAGTGAAACATATTTTTTTTTCTTTCTGAATGATATACACAAGAAAAGTTCCATTGCAAAATAAGAAATGCCAGAACTAAGATTGTATCTTAAAATTGAATGTATTAATAATATTTTAAAATTATATTATCTCGTTTGACTTTAAATGTTTGAACTGTTTGCAATGAAATATACTTGCGGACTGAGAAAGAAAAAATTTTCTTTACTTTTTAGTGTAATTTATTTATTTTAAAGGTTTTTTTAATATATTTTATTTCTAAATACATAATTCCGACAGAAAATTTAATTTTTCATTCCAGCAATCAAGAGGAGTTCATCAAAGTCATATTTTCTCTAATTACCTACCACTTGCCACTCAATTATCCCAAGACGCCTAACCATAACTACTCATATCCTTAGTTCACTTTAATAGGCATGTACGAATGGCCAAGGCCTATTAGAATTACAGCGGGAATAAGCACCGAACTTGAAGAATACAAAAATTATTTTTGCCATCAATCGTACATGCTTTTTTAAAACATGCTATTTCTTTATATATATTACTAAGCCAAGCTTAGGGGACACCCTATGATGCAAAGCACAGCATGGCAGGAAAGAAATATGGAAGGATTAGGGGACATGAAGAGAGTAGCGGACGTACTGATGGATTTCGCCCTCCAACTTTCTCAGGTTGTATGCAGGTGGAAAGACAGAAAATGTTCCACATTCGCACAGTTCGAGATAAAAAGGCATCATGGAATTTTACTGTACGGCCGAAAGTAATTTGAACGGTAAAAGGATGTGCACGGTTTGCAGTGCGAGTATTTCGTGCAAGAGATCAGATTAGATATTTCATCATAACATTGACCATGCATGTAGCGATAAAGGAGCGAAAAGCATCCAACATTGCGGCGGTGCACGGGCGATTCGATATGACAAGTTATTGCCAAATCACCAATGAGCATGAAGGCTCTCTTCTGAATGATATCTAATGAAGCTAAGGCTGTACAACCAGCCCCGGCCCATAAATGGGGGATGTATTTTATTTTAGGTCTGATATGGGAGTTGAAGAGGAGCGCTAGATTTGACGAGCTAACATATTCCTTACAACTTTTCAGAACTCCAAGACATTTCGATTCTTCTTTGGCAAAAGAGCGGATCTGGTCTGTTCAGCTTAACTTATTGGAAATATTAATGCCAAAAATGCATAGTGACGATGAATTGGAAATTAATGCTCCATCAAAACAAATGGGAGTGGTTAGGTGATGATCTTGTTTTAATGAGATGAGACAGCTTTTAGTCTTAGATGCATTAAATTCGACGAGATGTGTTTTGCCCCAAATGAGGATATTGTCAAGATCGTTATTTAATGATCTACTTATGCAATCTCGTTTAACATATGCAGCATCCTCCTGGAGTCCGGAAGAGTGTCAAAGAAGTAAGCGAAATCAAGGGTACTTTCATCAGTGCAACTATGGATGGGATTGAAAGTAAGAGAAAGCAGATCATTAATGAAAATTAAGAAGAGAGACGGAGAGATAACAGCGCTCTTGGGCACACCGGCATTTATAGGATAAGGCTCAGATGTAACGCCATCTAATACAACACGTATTAGGCGACTAGATAAGATAAGATGAGGGGAGAGACCAAGTACTTTAAGTTTCACTAAAAGGGCAGGATGCCAGACTCTATCAAATACCTTTGAAATATCTAGAGCAACGATTTCGGACTCAGCCCAGAAGCCATATTAGCGATAGTTGATGTGTTGATTGATTTCTAGATACTTCATTAATTTGGAGTTAATGATAGATTGAAAGACCCTTGAAAGAATCGCAGTGATTTCACTTGGTCAATAATTTGAGGGATCGCTACCCTCTCCTTTCTTGGGAATTTGCTAAACGTGAGCTAGTTTCCAAGCAGTTGGAAATTTTCCTGTCGTATAAGGCAAGTAGAATCGTTTGCGCAGAGATTTAGCCAAGAATGAGGAGCAGCTTTTAATTAACAAGAGTGAGAATTCCCCAGGACCTACGGATTTGGAGACGTCGATGTCCTTAAGCACTTTGAACACATCTTTTGTGCGGATATGTATTGGCTCTTGTATACATCCACACGTGAGATGCAAAACAGGTGTCTTTGAAGTGGGTGGAAAACGACAATTTGAAGCGAATCTATTTAGAAGCCAAAATATTAACGTTATCCATGGAGTCAACAACTACTTCACCATTATTAAGTAGTAAAGGTATAGAGGAACTGGTGAAATTGTTCCTGGTGGTTTTGACCAGGAACCAGAAACCTTTGCTCCCTTTGTGGCTGGCTAAGGTTCTTTGTTTATTACTCTGGTCAAAAAGAAATTTTTCTCTCTGGATAATACACTTACAGGTATTCCACGCAGCCTTGTAGACTTGTTTTAGTTCCGGATGCAATTTATAGGCGCGAAAAGCACACTCCTTCGCTTAGCTTGGTCGCAATTATCCAAGAGCGATTTTACTGTTGGTGAGATCCGCTATAAAAATACGGACTTGCAGACCTTACAACCATGTCGCGTGCTAATCGATTTCTCGCAAGCCCCGTTTTTGTTCGAACAGTTCGTACAACGTGATAAAATTGTGAAACTAATTTTATTTTTTACATTTTCATCCTTAATTCCAACGTGAAGAAGCTTGTGTCTCTTTGCTATCTGATGACAACAAATTAAGCACTATCTTTTGCGGTGAAAAACCAATTGGACATGGTGTGTCTGTATATTGATTTGAATTATGCTCTGAATGAAAATAACTATTTTACCTGCGTTATATTTCAGGATCATGCAAAATACATATATAGTGTCTCAGATGTAGTTTGATGCATCGCAGCTATAGCTATCTTTTCAAATTGCGTCAAAATTTGCAATCGGTGTCGCAGCAAGAAATTTTCAATATTTCGTTTTCGAGTCTCCTTTCACGATTCAAATTTCCAGAGCCATGCAAATTCGTGATTGATTTTGAAGTTGCTATTTTTTACTAACATTCGATTTAATATTAACGTATTTTGATTACTTTCCGCTTGTATAAATAAAAATATGAATTTAGATTTACTGTATGTATTGCTACTATGTATTTGTAAGAAGTTCCGAATTGCTGATGAAAATAATGGAAAATAATTCATATTTATTAAAACATGAAACGCAACTCGAACGTCAATGTATGTTCGGAAATTCACTTTTCCACAAGCTCAATCTTTTCCAAAATTAACAAGTAAAAAAGCTAGAGTTCTTATGATATCCTAGATGAATTTCCTTTTGAAATTTCGTATTGTCACCCTTCTGTGCAAGTTTGATTTTTGAAGTGGTTTTTCGCATATATTTCTAGAACGGTTTGTCGGACAGAAAAAATGATTATAACCAGTTTTATAGGATTTCGTATTCCGAAGAAGTTTTTAGTACAATAAAAATATCTTGGACTGATCGTTGTCATAGTATACGTAAAAAACCTAAATTTGTATATGGCAACACTAAGAAGTTGCCCGATTTAATCCATTTTTGAAATTTTATTTGTTAGTACAATGAAAACACCATGTACCAAATTTAAGCTCTCTACGTCGACGCGTTCTCAGGCAGTGTCCAAACATGTACATAGTGGAAAACGAAATTTTTGTATGGCAACCTCATGAAGGATTTGCCCGATTTGTCTCATTTTCGTACTTAATTTTACTTTTTTTAAAGTCCGTGTACAAAATTTCAGCTCTCTAACCATACACGTTCTCGAATTATCGTGCGCAGTCGGACGGACATGCAAAAATCAAAATAACTTTTAATATTATGCGTGGGTGTCCAATCCATTTTGCTCTACCACCATCTAGAGGGTATAAAAACAAGAAAACTTTATTTCGATTGGAAAAAGTTAAGTAGGTATTCTCCTTTATATTGGGTTACTAGTTACTACACCCTGAAGTGGTTTGCTTCAATGTTTTAGTTGAAATTTTTTTTTCTCTCGACCAGTATACTATTATTTACCAACCGGCCGACGACCCTTTTTGTCGTAAAACCCCTATATTATAACCTTGTACATTAATACAGTATGCTTCCTTCAGGGTTTGCATGAAATATATAAAGGGTGCAACGGACCGAATGAAAGCAAAAGGACGTAACCAAAATGGAGAGCCGTCTCTATTAGAAAAAGTCATAATAAGCGAGAACAATGAAAAAATTGCCACCATTATGGCCTTAGATTTAATGTTAGTTGGAATTGATACGGTAAGTTCATACTCCTAAAATTATTCAAATCTCACGCATCCTATTCTAGATATCTATGGCTGTATGCTCAATATTATACCAATTAGCAACACGACCGGAACAGCAAAAGAAAGTGCACGATGAATTGGTTCGAATCCTACCCGATCCAAGCACACCTCTGACAATTAATCTTCTTGATCAAATGCACTTTCTTAAGGCATTCATCAAGGAAGTATTTAGAGTCTACAGTACAGTAATAGGTAATGGAAGAACCCTTCAGAAAGACACAGTTATCTGTGGGTATCAAGTTCCCAGAGGGGTAAAATATTCTCAGCAATTTTAAACTTTGGTACTTATTACCTCCATCCATTCAGGTTCAATTAGTTTTTCCTACAGTAGTAACCGGAAATATGGAGGAATATGTCAGTGATGCTAAAACATTTAAACCAGAGCGTTGGCTCAAAGGAAGCCAAGGGGGTTTTATAGGAAAACTTCATCCATTTGCATCTATGCCATATGGTCATGGTGCACGAATGTGTTTAGGAAGACGTTTTGCTGACCTTGAGATGCAAATCTTACTCGCTAAGGTATGAAAAGTTAAATTTTCATTTTTTAAGTTGCAATTTTCAATTTAGAATATTTTTTCAGCTTTTAAGAAATTATAAACTTGAATATCATCATCAACCTCTTCAGTACGCGGTGACATTCATGTATGCTCCAGATGGTCCACTAAAGTTCAAAATGACAAAAATATAGAATAATTACTTGTACATATATATGTATATACATCTTTATGGATATTTCCAATAAATTTATTTAATCTGTCGTTTTTTTTTTCTTTCTTTTTATTATATTTTATTGAATACATATATTATTGCGAGCATGGCTTTGTTCGTTATTCAAAACAGAATATTTCAGATATAATTCACAAGTTGTTTTACTTCGCTCTACTATTTACTTTTATAAAGTTCACAAACAATTACCAATCAACTCTACTTTAATTATTTCATGTACTATATTTCAAACTACCGCAATCCAATTAGAGCATTTTCGCCTGTTTTATACTTTCACATCACTGTTTGCCTAACGCTAAGACAAGACTCACTCCTGACGGTGATAAGTGCTCTATTTATACTCTACAAATTTTCCAGAACGAACCTTCCCGAAGAATCCATTACAGAAATATCTATTCTCCGAACTATATGTTGTTTACTGTCCGCATCTTATTACTCATCATACGCGAACTTTCCATTTCCCGTAAATGTCTCTTGCCCCTTTTAGTTGCACGTAACAATATGAAGCTTCTCCCATGCAAAATCAGAGCTCAGTCATAAACAAAATTTCTGTAAGAAATTCTATTATTATATAAATTATAGCTGTAATGAATATGTATTACTCAATAGTTACGCATTTATTTTCAAGCAGGGCGTTCAGGCTTTAAAAGCAAATACCAAGCAAAGCCCATATTTTTCTGTTATTGCTGTGCTATATTATTGAAAAATTCCACTCTTAAATGCTCTAGGATTACCCATAATACTCTTTAAAAGAGTACATATACTCTTTTTTCCTCTTTCTTGAATTGTTATTCCTTATTGACATTGAATAATATATAGATAAATACAAGTAAATAATTTAAACGGTATTCTTTTGTACTCTTTTTCTTTGGCAATATGTTCTCTTTTCTGGCGGAAGTGTCTGGTATCCCTAATTGTGGCAAAGATTGCACAACCCGCAAATCATTTATGGTACACAGAAGATGCTGTCAGTTAATAAAATCCATCGGAAGAAAAATATTCCCCAAACTATTTGCCCATTTTGTTCATTAAGCTTGGATCCTGATACATTACAAGAAATAATACGACGACGGAAAGCTGGCAGGCAGGAGAAGCGAGCTATAAAGCTTATTGGATCTGTATTCATGAAGCACTCTAAAGATGTTCATCATCTAAATTGGCCTTATCAATGCAAAATATGTAGTTTCTGGTCTTGCAGTTGCTATGACTTGAAAAAGCACAGCACAGAAATCCAAATGAAATCACATGATTGTAAATTTTGCGGAAGATTGTTTTCGAAACCTTATTTGCTTAAAATACATATTACGATCCATGTTGCTGTTCCAAAAATATTTAAATGCAATTTATGTTCCAAAGAATTACAGTTGCCGCGCTTAAGACACGCTGGCGAAAAACTCTATCATTGCGCCGTTTGTCAGAAAGGCCTCACACGATTTCAAAACAACTATAAGCGGTATGTGCAGGATAAAAATATATTAGGAAAATTAATTGACTGCAAAATTTGCCATGAAAAATTTCTTACTCCATATCTGCTAAAGCAACATATGATGATCGACAATATGTATAGAAAAGATTCATTTCAAACAACTGAACTCTTAAAGCTCTCTCCCAAAGATGAGATATTGCGGACGTATCAATGCAACATTATTATTATTTGAAGAGGCATTTTTACACACATGAGCCCATAAAATTATACAAATGCGACATTTGTCCTAAGGACATTACTAAAAAAACTTGGCAAACCGATTAGCTGAGTATTTGCAGATTTGATTCTTCATATATTCAGATTGGGTTTATTTAAGAAAAGAGGATTAATCATTTCGAAAGAATTTCCGAGCACTATTTTTCACGTAAATAGTTACTCTTGCTTTGCTTGCGAATCTTTAATGATTCATTTCGACAGTCAAAACGTTCGTAAGTTATCTGATTTACACTATACACATTTGTATACACTACTGGAGCAATTTGAAGTCCTTCCAACACAAATTATAGGAGCTGTAATGAAACAAGAAACAATTTCATTTTAAACAGGTCAGATAACCGAAATTATCTATCGTATAGAGAAATGAAGCTCTAACAAATTGCAGTCCAATATGTTTTGTTTTTCTTTGATGTTAAAAAAAAAAAAAAGAATCTCAATGAGACTTCCAAAGTTGATGATTTCAGAATTAATTAAAGGGGAGTACCGGCGCATCATTTATCTAATCGGTAGAATCGAAGGAAAATTAGAGATTACAGTGATAGCCACGATAAATATATTTTTTCTGTATGGTTCTTTATTACAAGTTTGCTGAGATGGTCTAGAAAAAGTAATACGAACTGTGTTTTGATGATCTGCTTTTTTACGATATTTGCCCATTAAAAGCAATCTGTTCAGAACCCGGGGTCTGTCCAAATTGTGTACACTTTAATTATTTATTTTCTCACAGCCATTTTGGTCGTGAATTTTAAAGAGATACCTGTGAGTTTTTGTCAAGCGGTATTTTCCAAATTATTTGTTATGTTATTTATTTTACATTTCTCTATGCCATAGTCGCCTTAATACTAGTGAATTCATGTAACTCATTTCTTATAACTAAACTTAACTTCTACAAAAAGTCTATTTTCTCACTCAAACAACATTCAGCACAGAAAATTTTCATTCAGCACTGAAGTGTGCACAGATACTTACGGAATCGCTTGAAATTCAAAAGTGTACTCTTTCCTTCACAGTGAGTTTTTTTAAATCGTGTACACTGGCAAATTCTTCACAGTTGCGGAATGTGGCCTCTGATGTGTGCTAATTTTCATAACACATGTTCAGTTCACGCACTGAAAATTTGCACTTCCCATTAAGCACGAAGCACGAGCACTTTGCTACAGTTGTACCCAGAGGTGTCATCACAATTATTTGCTACGCAGTACTTCCTTATATCATTTCCGAGTTTAATTGAGTGTATGTTTAATTAAAGGGATGAAAAGTTGGGGACTAACTTTCAACTTCTAACAATACAACTCAGTTGCGAAGACGAAAAGAGTTTCAACAACTATTGCGAATGAATAAAGAATGTTTTTATGAAATAAAACAACTAAAAACATATTAGCAAGAAAGATACAATTATGAGAAGAGCTACTCCAGTCGCAAAGAAATTGGTAGCTACTCTTAGATTTCTTGCAACGGGAGAATTGTTCCGCAGTTAAAATTTTCAAACAAGACTATCATCTTCATATCTAGAAGAAGCCTTGATTGATGTTTTCGAAGCTATTTACTAAAATATACCAAGTACCTACATATTTTACGGTACGTAATTTGTATGAACAATTATGCGTGTATTTGGTTCGCATAATAATTATACTTTTCTAATGGACGTACAACGGTCAAACTAAAATCGTATTTTTTGTTTAAAATCAAGAAAATTTTATTCATATTACTTTCACATTATATATATGACATTATGCAAAAAAACGTCGTATCCTGGAATTATTGGTGGCGATACTAGCATGTGTAGGTCACACGAACCAACTGAATCAATTGACAGGCTATTTGAAGCCAAACTCTCTTTCTTCCCTGTCATTTTGTATCGCATCGCATACTACAGTTAACAAGTCCATTTTCAGTTTACGAAGTATGTGATCCAGCTTGATATTTTTAATTTCTGCGCTGAGATATTTGCAGAACAGATCTTCTGTTCCGTCAGGCTGTCGTTCCGCAAAATTTTGTGCGAAGTTTAATGCAGAAGCTGCTCTTTCTTCCAATTCACGTACCTTTCGTTTCTGAAAGTATTACATCAATGAGTATACGTTTTAATATTTATAGAATAAATAGTCTATAATTTCATATAGATATCCATATAAAATGTAGTAAAATGATCCTCGGCCTGAAGTTAACTGGGCTAAATAACCACTTGTACGGAACTATACCTTGTTTTTTTATATTTGTAGTTTACAAATAAAATACATAAAATGTCTCTGTTGCCAGATACACCCTCGGAGTGGTAAGCAATTGCACAAAATTTTGAAATAAAATTGCAGTTTCCACATTGTCCCAGAGCTTGGATGGAAAACATAATGCATTTACAGCAGCAAAAAAGGAAGTTGCCAAGTACAAAGTGCAAATTTTGTTGGCTGTGAAAAAAATTTTGAAATTTTGATACTAGTTAGAAAATATTATAAATCGGTGTGAAATTAGGAAAAGTAGAGTATACCTGGTTTGATCAACTATTATCTATACCAAAGCGAAGTGTTAATAGTTTTATTTTTTGAAATCTTATCTTCGATTGAAGGGAGTACATATCTTATTACTTCTGGAAATTGAACTGAATACTGATGCCAGATTTTTCCTGTTTACTAATTAATTTAACCTTTTTTGCAGCGGAAGCATAGTTATGGGTCATTTATTATTTAGTATCTGAACTGAATTTTATGTTATTTAACCCAAGTTTTTTTAGCGGGAAGACTTTGACAGTAGGAAAAATAAATGAAAATATAAGTGAAAAACAGAGTTACCAGATCAACATGGATAGAAGTACCAAAAGTTTGAATGACAAAATTTTTAACAAGAGTTATGCCTCATTTTCATTTGACTAATTTTCCTGTTAATTTTGTAGTTCTAAATACTAATTTGAAAAGGTGGGTTATAAAATAAATATTTTTAAATATTGTCGTTTTAAAAAGATGAATAAGTATATATTTTCGCCGCACGTGTTCCTATGTGTTAATTTTAAATGAAGTTTGGCTGTGTAAAATATTTGGCTTTGTAAGTGCGGTATTCTTGTGGTTTAAGTGAACAAAATTTGAGATGTGCGAGAGAGAAAAGATTATAGGAACTGTTGCAAGAATTGGAAAAAGATGAAGATATTTTTCAATAGTCAAATGAGGATCAAGCATTAAATTGCGAAAGTCGACGTGCAAGGTGGTTCCATATCGGATGGCTCAATATTACAACAATATGGATGTGCTGCGTACAAGTTGGACTTCAAGAAGTGGGTCAAAAAAAAAAGCGTAATGATCGTGGTAGGATACAGCAGGAAACATTGGAAATGACGAAGAATACTAACGAAGTTGTTCGGGAAATGGAAAGGAAAATAAACATCATTGAGGAAATAAATTGAAAGGTAGACACTCTGCAAACGACAACCGTAAAACAACACAATCAGTACAAGCAATCTTATGCAAAAAAGCTTAAAATACCAAATGGAAAAGAATCAAATGAAAGGATACAAAAGAATAGAATCGCTGAATCTTGCTCCTATAACATAATTATTAAGCCAAAGTCGCAACAGTCACACGATGTAACAGGGAGACAACTTAAAGACGCGATCGATATAGTGAAAATAAAGGCACCAATCAAAAAGATACAAAACATCAGCAATGGTGGAATACTTATAAAGACTTCTAACTCCGAAGCCCAGGAAAAACTTTTACGAGAGGCAGAGAAAAGGATGAGTAGGGAAATTTATGAAGTATCAACACCAAAAAAAAAGGCACCCAACTATTCGCATATCCAAAACAGGGATTACAAGGAGGAGGAACTGAAAGTTGGCGTTGAACGACTTCATCAATCATGAGGATGAATTTAGAATTGTCCACAGAAGAAAATATCAGACAAAAGGAGAAAAATGATGGACAATCATTGTTGAAGTTCTGGGAAAAACCTTCAACAAGATTGTTAATAGATACATTCATTTGCGATATAAGGCGCATTTTATAAATGAAGATATAAACATTATAAGATGTTTTAATTGCCAGATGTATGGCCAACATTGACACAAAGTATGCTACCAGAATTTCGGAACATAGTTTCTCAATAATTGATCACGTGGTAGTTACTCTTAATGTGGAAAGATACGACTTTGGACTGGAGCTTAAGGGCTGGCCTCAACTGAACCACCGCATCACGATATCCACATTTAGAAAGGCTTTAGTGAGGTGATAAAAAATGTCCAGCAAGAAAACAGTAAGAATAAATACTGAAAATTAAGAACAGAGGTAAGATCTGCTGTTAATGATTCCGATAGTCTAAACTTTGATAATCTTATCGAAATAATACAAAAAGCAACTGATATCAAAATCGTCAGAATTCGAGAAAATAACTGGAACACATTAGAGATAATAAGGAAAATAAAAAAAAAGGAATAAATTATATAAGAAAATAAAAGGGGGTTCAAATAATTCACAACTAATACAAAACTATAAAAGGATTAAAAATGAATCACCTGGAATATAAGAAGAGCAAAAATGAGTTATGTGGAACAAAAAATTCAAAAAGCGAAAAGTGGCTCAAAAAACATGGAAAGCAATCAATGAGACATTAAGAATTCGGCAGTATAGAAGAATTAAAAATTGAGGATAACAACAAATTGTCAACTATATGAACAAACAGTTTGTGAATGTGGGGCCCTCACTAGTAAAAAAATTGGAGGACAATGCTGATGTTGAAAGGGTACTATCTCAGTTTGGAGAGGACACAGCACCAGGATTAGACGAAATAAGAGTAAAAGACGTAAAGAATATCAAAGATATAATTACTGAACCTTTAACGAGAATAATAAATAATTATATCGAAAAGGCGGAGTTTCCAGCCTGTTTGAAATCTACATGCATAGTGCCAGTCTTCAAAGAAGGAGATAGAAGAGACCCAAACAACTACCGTCCTATAGCGCTCCTCAATGTGTTCAGTAAAATATATGAGATTCTACTTCATAATCAGCTTACAGCATTTATTCAAAGTAATAGTGAATTTGATAAAAAGCAATATGCATTCCAAAAGCAAAGTAGCTCGACGGCTATTATGTCTGATGTAATGGAGTTCATTAATAAAGAACTCGATGCAGGTAATTATGTTATTGGAGTATTTGTTGACTTGAAAAAGGCATTTGATACTGTAGATCATACCGTATTAATAGAAATATTAGCCGAATTGGGAATTAGAGGCAAAGCAAACCAGTTACTAAGTAATTATCTGCAAGCAAGACAGTGTTGTACGAAAGTGGGAAACAGCTATAGTGAGAATGAAGCAATGAGTACTGGAGTCCCGCAAGGATCAATTCTAAGTCCGCTCATCTACTCTCTGTACATCCAATATTTAATGGAGGCTGGATTGTCCGCGAAATATTACATATATGCTGACGATACCCTGCTCCTGTACTGTGGGAAGGATGGCGATGACTTACAGAGGGTAATAAATGAGGACTTAATACGATACACAAGATGGCTATATGGAAATAAACTTGCAATAAATACATCGAAGACAAGCTTCATGGTTTTCCAACAGAAAGGCAAGCAAAATCTGGATATTGGACTGCAAGTGGAACTAGAACCCATTAAAGAAGTCGACTCAATAAAATATCTGGGAATGATAATGGACGATAAACTGACTTGGAAACAACATATGTGAGGAAAAAAGTTGCACCACTTATAGGAATCATGATAAGAAGAGTTCTTTAATCATCAGACGAAAATCTTAATCTATCTTAATTTATACTACCAGTAATTACTTACAATATAATTAACTGGTCACAATGTATGAATCGACAAATTTTCTGAGCTTAAAACAACTAATTTACGTGGGAAAAGCTAAAATGATAAATAAGATAAGAAATAAGAGGATAAAGTCGAACATAAACCTAATAGAGCATGGTGAAGCACATAACTACGTCACACGATTACGGCAACATCTGCGTCAGACAGAAAACTAAAGAGTCTAAAACCCACAGCTGTATCCATTTACAATGAATTACCAAAGGAAATACAAAATACAGAGCAAGTGCTCAAGTTCAAGAAATTAATAAAGAATTTTGCACATGAGAATGTTGCAATAGTATGATGTGTAAACTGATTACTAAAAGAAAAAGACTAAAAGAAAAAGAATTATTGAAGAGGATAAGTACTCCTCACTAATACCTTGGCTGTCTGTGAAGATACCGAAATAGTTCTTATAAGAAAAATGAATAGTCAGACTAGAGAGATGGAGAGAGTGGTGGAAAGGAGGATAGCTCTGTATTTTCATATAATTCCTTTTTAATTATAATTTACTACAACTAAAAGGGATTTAACAGCATCGTTTTATTAGCTTTGGCAGACGCAAATTGCAAGTTGATAAGTATTTGTGTTCACATCGGCTGCAATGGTTAAGAAACGATATTGATATTCTAAGTCGTTCAGACTTAATAAATGTCGTAAGAAACGATGGAAATATTTTTCTTGTAGACGAAGTTGTGGGAAACAATACATTGCTCCCTTTTGTAATAATAATTATAATAATAATTGCTGCTGACGCGGTTCCTCTTCAAAGTCATACATATAATAAAGCCTTTTTTTCCAGCGTACGAGCAAGTTATGCCAGACAAACGATAGAGCGAACATTTAACTTACTTTGTAACTGATTCTGAATTCTGTAGACAACAATTAATTTAGATGCTACTAAAACAAAGGTTATTGTACAGAGTTGCTGTGTTCTTTACAATTTTCAATAGAGTAAAATCCTTATAGCTAGAGCTGCGAGCATGCTACACTTTTCGTGGATGAGTGACATTAATGCTCACTCGTGAACGCCTCTCGAAAAGCTCTTTGTAATATAACACCCGCGAGCCTGAGCCAAAAAATTCTCCCGCTCGCAAGCCTGTGCAAAAAATATTACTTACAACGCTCTAGCTCGCGAGTCCGAGCCGTTAAAACGGTCGGGCTCGGGAGCAAGCCATTATACCGCTCCGGCTCTTCATCATGATATTACTATATACAAACTTTGGGATTTTTCACTGTGTTTACTGAAATTTTACCGAAAATAATCCAATGCACGGCGTGACATGAACAAGGAAGAATGTAATCAAAACAAGAAAATTACTTATGCTTCATTCGTGCGAAAATAGTTAGCAAAGCTCACAGCGATATAACAGACCGTGCTCGTAAGAGTGGTTAAATAAGTTTTTTCTGGCTTCCGCTCCTAAGGATATGCCGGTACACAGCTCTTGCTTGGAAGTGAAAGCCACTTGGAATAACTAGCCACAACAGGAGCCGCTCACGAGTGAGCACTTTCGCACATTGAATTTCAAAGATTCAACACGAGCAGCATACCAATACTATAATATAATAATACTACTATAATTTTAAGCACGAGCATTTTGCCACACTTGTGCCCAGACGTTCCATCATAATTTTGCTCTGCAGTAGTTCTTTATATGATAAATAATAATTGTATCAAAATTTACAGCACTTAATGAGAATTAAATTATTATATTATCACATAAATCGTAGGTAAAGAATTGCACAGCAGACAATTTCAAAATGGCCGAAATTATTTGCTTGCTGCAGTATTAATGCTGTGCTGCCCGTGCTGCAGTTTAGAAAAGTGTTGTGCAGCCTGCTAGCAGCGTATAGGCTCTAGCATAAAGAGAGACATGATACACAAAAGATACGAAATACACTAGATAATAAGCCTTAAACATGTCCAAGCAAACGTCAGGAAGAATAAGGGATGCTTTTGCTGAACATTTCATTAAAGAGGGTAAGGAAATGTGCGAAGATAATATAACCAAATGAACTCACCTTTGGCGGGACAACAGCATTTTCCGAGCTAAGATCGTCTTCATCTGAAGAATATTCAACGCTTGGACTTTTCACTGTACTCTAAAAAAAAGTGTTAGCTTAAGTTTAAGAAAACAATCAACTTTTTTACTGAATTTAAATTTGAAGTCCTGCTGCTGTCTCCATCCGATGATGCATCCAAGAATCTCAGGTACTCGTAGCACCATAACTTTGGATTATAATCTTCACCATCCTTTTTGGAACATGCTAAAGCCCTTTTTTCTCGAGAATACTGCCCACGCAGAACCCTCATTTTACTCTTGACATCTCGTATATTTACATCCTTCCTAATTTTGCTTAAACTGTCGCAAATTGCTTGATAACTTTTTCCTCTTTTGATTTTGTTGATGTAGTCCGGGTGTTGAGTGTCATACAGCCAACTATAATTTTCCCACAGTGTTATTAATAAACTCGTTTGCGGTCTCGTCCAGGGATTAATAGTATTCATAATAATTACACAAATTTAGATAACTTAATGAGAATTAAATTAATTATCGCACTGTTAGGTCTGTTCACGTACTTCTTAAGTGAATTCGTTCTTGTTCTTGGGCTGTTTTGGGTTAAAATGGGGAAGCGTCAAATTTCGAAAATGCATTAAAACTTTGTGTTCTTCTTCTTCTTTTCTCCAAATGGCGGAAAACACAGCTATTTGTCAACATAAAAAAATGAATAGATGTCACCCGGTCAGCCTAAGGCTGGGCCCACAGTAGAGAGAATAGAAATTAACATCTGTACGAGCCACGTCCCACTATTTAAAATTATCCTCACGATACGGAGAATACAAGAAATTCTCATTAAATTTTGTCACTTGTTCTGTGACGTATTACGCCAACTAATGTATGTATAAAAAAGACAGAAAGAGGAGAGAGATTATTGTATTCTCTATCTCTATACCGTGCTTTTCTCTTTGTGAAGGGCACCAAAGGAGATGACATCTAATGAAAACAGCGTAGCAACTTTCGTTCTTCTTCTTGTTTTTGTTGAGGTGCCAGAGACGACGTTGAAAACTGTTGATGCATTAAATATCACAACAAATTACGGCGCGAAAAATTCAAACACATTTCTTAGAAACTCCGCACCTTCCGCACCATCCACTGACATGTATATAAATGGACTGACTGATCTCCTGTTTCACGTAGCACCAGTTTTGATTTCAGAAAGTATGCTCTCAGTGACGATATATTTTTATTTGTAGGATTGTCAGGATTATCCTACAATAATTAAAGTCCACACCTTTTGACTTTTAAACAATATATTTATTTAACTTCTAAAGTTTCACACAAGACTCAACATAAAGTATGGTTAGACTTATCTTTTCCATGTCTTAAATCTTAATAATAGTTCTTACAAGTCTTCTTCTTTATTATATATATATTGTGTTTAACACTCGCAGCCAACTGACTACTATTGTCATTTCTGAAATACTAAAGCTCAGTTATAGTTGGCAATAATGCCTTACAGCTTCGGCCATCCTGCATTGGATTCGACCTCGAACCATGGTCAATTGACAATTGTTTGACCATTCACAAAGGTGAAATTTAACATCGCCAATCACAACAATGTTTTACAATCAAACTTCACATAAGGCACAATGAAGCAGTGTAGCTATTGTTACATAATCATAAATCTTAAGTTTTACATAAACGATTTTACATAAGCAAACATAAATGGTCATAAGTTATCATAAGGTATAAATTCGTTTTAGTAATGATCAACATAAAGGCTAAGCTTGCATTAATAATTGGCAGTTGTCTCAACTTACATGTTTACATAAACTTTTTCATAAATGCTGATAAATATAAGTAATGATAATCAGTTTGATTATTCTCATAAGTGATAGTTGACATAGTTTGTGTATATCTGTAGTAAATTTACTCAAATGGAAGTGATATATGTAGTTATCTTAATCATAATAATTGAACATAAAAATTGGGGTAATCAGTAACTTTCAAGACTTAGAATATTCTAATGAGTATGTGTACTTAAATGATTGTTAAATTAATACTGTTATTCAATTCAGTTTAGGATATTGTTTTATAATGGAACACTGGTGTACTTCTCTTTTTTTTTTTTTTAATATAGATAACGTTTCATACGTGACACATCAAAAACTCCTTCGAAAGGTTTTTGAGTAATTTGAAATCCGTCTACATCTCTAATCAAATATCTATCATTATTTAAAACTTTAATAACAACATAAGGGCCTCTATATTTAGGAATTAATTTTTTATTGACCAAAGGTGTTGTATCTACATTGGTGACCATAACTAAATCACTTGGTTTGTATAAAATAGGTGGTTTTCGTTTTTGATTAAAATGCTCTTCATTATATTGTTGCATTTGTTTTATATTAGCTGACGCTCTCTGTCTTGCATCTCCTAAATCTTCATAATCTTTTTCGTAAATAAAGTTATCTAAATATTCCCGGATATTATCGTTAACCTCACCACGTTGGTCTACTCCAAAAAGCAGCCTACAGGGTGTCTGTTTAGTACTTTTGTTCGTTGAATTATTTAAAGCGAACTCAACCTTATCCAATACATCATCCCAGCGGACATTTCTGTCATGGTCGACTAATTTAGACATCATCGGGCCGATGATCCTATTTACCCTTTCAACTTGTCCATTGGCTTTTGGACAACCACTAGCCACTAACACATGTTGTATGTTTTGACACTTCATGTAATCAGAAAATTTACCAGAGGTGAAACAAGTACCTCTGTCACTTATCAACTTAACTGGTCGACTATAATGTATGAAGTAATGCTTAAGACATTTAATCGTTTCCTCTGTTGTTGTGGATTTAGTAGCATAAAGTTTCACAAATTTACTAAAACCATCAATCATAACTAAAACAAACTTTCGCTTCAATTTTGTCTGTTCTAAAGGTCCATAGTAGTCTATGTGGATACATTCAAATGGTTTGTCACCCTTTGGGATAGAATGTAGAAAGCCCTCAGACTTTCCAGCAGGTACATTATACGCAATGCATTTCGGACAGGTCTGAATATAATCTCTGACCTTCCGTGTTATCTGCGGAAACCAATATGTATGTTTAATGATATTAATGGTTTTTTCAATTCCTAGATGACCATAATTGTCATGACAGACCTTTAAAATTTGTTGTTCCATTTTTTCCGGAACATAAAATCGAATTTTATTTTTATCTATCTTTCTGTAGATAAGACCGTTTCTGAGTTCGAAACTTTTATCATCTTCATTTTCTAGTTTTTCACGTAAACCTTTAAGATTCGAATCAGTACTTTGACATATCGCTAAATTCTGTTCAAATGTATTTTCCTCTAATACAAGAATTGGATGTGATCTACTCAAAGCATCTACATGCTGCATTTTTTTTCCTTCACGATGTTCAATATTGTAATCATATTCTTGCATTTCTAAAACCCAACGACTAATACGAGGATTGATTATTTGTTTTTTCAGGGTTAATGTGAGTGCATTACAATCAGTTACAATTTTAAAATTTTTACCTAAAAGGTAAATTCTAAACCTTCGTAAAGCGTAAATTATTGCAAGCGTTTCAAGCTCATACGAATGATACTTGCTCGCCTGATCTGTTGTTCTCTTTGAGAAGAAGAAGATCGGGTGTAACTTGTCGTCCTTTTTTTTCTGAAGTAATATGGCACCAAATCCAACTGAACTACCATCACAATGTAATTCAATGGCATCCATTGGTGAAAATATGGACAATACAGGTCTTTCTAATAAAGTACTTTTCAATTTTTCAAAGGCTAATAATTGCTCACTTTCAAACTTAAATTCGACATTTTTTCTGAGCATGTCTTGTAAAGGTTTTGCTAAGTGTACGAAACCTAAAATAAACTTCCTAAAGTATGAACACATTCCTAAAAAGCGTTGCAGCTCACGTAGATTTTTAGGGGGTGGATAGTCTGTAATAGCTTTTATATTGTTTGAACCTGGTCTAATTCCCTCATAATCTACAGTATAACCTAGAAAGTTTATACTAGTTTGAAAAAACTTACATTTCTCCATATTCATTTCTAGTTTGTTTTCTGCTAAAGTTTTGAATACCGTACGCAAGATTCCCATGTGCTCCTCAATTGAGCTACTAGCTATCATAATATCATCTATATAGATGATCACCTTGTTTGTAGTAATTAAATCCTTAAAAATCTGTTCTACATATCTCTGGAATACACTGGGTGCGTTTTTTAGTCCAAATGGCATTTTTAAATATTCAAACTGCCCTAACGGCGTTATGAAGCTGGTATATTGTGTTGATTCAGCTGACATATAAACATGATGAAAACCTGACTTCAGATCAATGAGTGAAAAATATTTTTTATCCGCAAGTCTGTCGATAAGGTCCTCAATTACCGGAAGGGGGTAATTATCCCTTAAAGTGTTTTGATTCAGTTTCCTGAAATCTATACATAATCTATACTCTGAACTATTTCTTTTTTTTACAAGTACTATTGGAGAACAAAACGGAGAATTACTTGGGCAAATAACCCTTTTTTCCATAAGGTTATTTAGAATTTTCCCTAATTCCTCTCTCTCCGCGTAAGATAATCGACGAGGTTTCGATGTGACGTAATCCGGTTTCTCTAATATTATTTTCATTTCACACTTAATTTTTGGTTGGTCTTGATTTTTACTAATCTTTTCATAAGTTAAAATCTCATTTGTTATTTCATTTTTTAAGTTATAGTTATTTTTTAATCCAAAATTTATATCAATATTTTCCTCAGTTTCATCGACATTAATATTTAGAATTTCATTTTCTACTTCATTTTCGTGATCAACAGTAAATTTTACTTGATATTTTTTTAAAATATCTCTACCTATAATTACATCAGTATTCATTGTATTGTTATCAACAACTAAAAACTTACTATTTTTAACTTTATTAAAAATGTTTGTCCAGAGGTGGACTTTTCCTAATACTTTAAGTTGCGATTTATTAATTCCAGAAAATGTAAATTTTTCCCTATACTGATCATACTCATTAATAAATTTTTGTTTTATTACTGACACTGTACTACCCGTGTCCAAAATAGCTTCTAAGTCTGTTTCTACAAATTCACCAAAATTATTTTTTATAAAAATTCCTACCTTACGAATGTATTCTGTTGATTCACTTTCAATAGTGTTCACTGTTGCTGATGATGTCGGTACAACCTTATTCTCAGTATGATTCCTGAATGGACAGTTGGGAAGAATGTGTTCCTGGCTGCCACACCCATAACATGTACCAGGCTTACGTTTTGATTTTCTACATTCACTTAACACGTGTCCCTTTTGGTTACAGTTATAGCATCTTTTTTCCTTTTCGATGTTACTTTTCCTAATTGTATTTGTAAGAGATGGACGATTTTTTGAAATTGACGCAAATGAAGACAGTAAATCCCCTTTATTCGTGTATCTCTGGATCCTTGCCTGATCCTCCAATCTTTTATCTTTAAATCCGTCTATGATAGATTCAATTATTTCTTCCTCTAGAAGATTTAATTGATTAGCAAAACAAATTTTGTCATGGAAATATTCCGTAAATGGTTCATCATATTTCCAACTCCTATCCTCAAACTGTTTCCGTAATTGATATCTATTTTGTTTGATATCGTACATGTTAACTAGTTCGTTCAATAACGTATCTAGATCTGATGATATGTGAGCCGGTTTGCTGTGAAACCATTTTGCAGCTTTATGCTTTAGCTTGCTCACCACAATTAATTTTATTTCAGATTCATTAATTTTATATATTTTAATTACCTCCCTTATTTGTTCTATAAACAGCCGAACATTTTCTGTCGTTTCCCCTCCAAAATCACTTATGAGGTCCGCTATATATTTTCTGTCATAATTTATATTGGTAGTAATTTCTTCTCTTTTAGCAGGAAGAATTATTTTTGACGTAATTTCATCTTCATACTCAGACATAATCTCATTATCATTAAAGGTGTTATTTTTTGTTTTGTTTTCCATAACCTTTTGTAACCTTCCATATAAGGTTTGTTTTGTTCCACTCGATTTTTGTTTATGATATTTTAGCTTTTCCTTCAGCTCACCTGTTGTATACGATGTAATAGGGAACAAGGCGTTCTCCATATTTACAACGATGAAATCACAAAATATTTCAGTAATCCTTAAGTTTGGATATAATCCCACTTCTGATTTTATTGTAGGATTGTCAGGATTATCCTACAATAATTAAAGTCCACACCTTTTGACTTTTAAACAATATATTTATTTAACTTCTAAAGTTTCACACAAGACTCAACATAAAGTATGGTTAGACTTATCTTTTCCATGTCTTAAATCTTAATAATAGTTCTTACAAGTCTTCTTCTTTATTATATATATATTGTGTTTAACACTCGCAGCCAACTGACTACTATTGTCATTTCTGAAATACTAAAGCTCAGTTATAGTTGGCAATAATGCCTTACATATTATTTGCGAATTTACTTATATATGGATGTCAGTGGGATTTACCGAATTTAATACAAAAGTATTTTTAAAGCATTTTCCTCAACACGGCTTGTTGTATTTAAAGGTTTGTTTTATGAAAACCCCGGGTAAACCCTGGGCTACACCGAGCTAGACTATCTTGTTTTTTGAAAAACCTGGGCTACCCCGTGCTTACACTAAAAATTTCTCGGGGTAATGGATTGACAGTTGTCACTTGCAATTTGTTTTTGATTGGGACATATAAATTACTTCTTGAGCGGAAATAAGCAATAATTAGAAGAAAAGAAATAGAAAAATAGCTAGAGCACATTTTATTTGTATTCACCCATTTTATAAATAACTTTTTACAATTAATTATTTTCAGGAGAACTGTCAGACAAATGTCATTACATTTAGATTTACCCGGTGTTTTAAAAACTTGTTCGACCAGTGCACAAAACCCCGGGTAAAGTTGGGGAAAATTTACACGGTGTTTTCATCGAACAAACCTTAAATCTTCAAGTATTAGCCATTTCATATAAAAAGTAAATTATCCATTTGTAACTACTTCTCTGCGCCGAACACACTTCACGGCTCTTTGTTTACAAAAAAGTGACAGTCAAACACCCTGCCAAAATCAAGATGGTGAAAATTTTTGGCTACGCTGCCATCACTGACATATATATAAATGGACTGCTTGATTCCTGTTTCATGTGGCACCAATTTTGATTTCAGAAAGTATGCTCTCACTGTCAATGATACCAACTGTCGTAAACTTACGTTATATTTAAATTATTTGGGAATTGACGTATATACATGTCAGTGGGATTTACCGAGTTTACCACAAAAGTATTTGGGACTATTTGTATCGTTAAATTTTAGTTATGAGTCGAAAGAAGTGTTTTTTACAAGGATTTTTACAAACAATTTCTCGTTCCTAATCATTACAGTTCAGTGGGAAAGTATGCTCTCACGGAAAGAGACAGGAATATGAAAGTGGTGCCATTTGCTTTCATGCATTTTGGATTCAACAAGCAGTCCATTTATATACATGTCAGTGGCTGCCATACATATACTTTACTATGGGATGTCGCCTCCTTTAGTTCCCTCCTCAAATGCTTTTCTATACATTACACAACATTCCGTAGGCGTACACTTTTTTCAGGTGAAAGGGGGGGAGGAAAAATTCCGAAATGCAGCACATGCAGCATACTAATATTACTGCAACAAAATAATGTCGACCATTTTGAAATTGTGCTGTGAATTTGTGATCCCGTTATTATTTATATCAGTAACAGTAACTCGTTTGAACACACCCACAATTAACCTCGGTATTCATATAAGTAACTACACCGCAGCAAAATTATTGTGATGACAATTGTGGACACAAGTTCACAAATTTGCGCGTGCTGCGTAACAGCTACGT
The DNA here is from genome assembly GCA_963924295.1 of Dioctria rufipes. NCBI lineage: Eukaryota > Metazoa > Arthropoda > Insecta > Diptera > Asilidae > Dioctria > Dioctria rufipes. Next base: position 329,355,481 of record OZ002740.1, on the reverse strand, counting down.
GCGCGACTGCCCTAAGATCCGCGCTAAGCTAAATTTTATATGATAATTTAGCGCGCTAAGAGCTATTGGCGAAAACTTATCCTGAATCTTAGCGATAGCAGTGTCTACACATGCCATCGCTATCACCATAATTTTGGCTTGAACTGTCAAATATTATTTAGGCAGGCAATTCATGGCGTAGATTTTAATTTGAAGAAAAGGCATCAAAAAGAGTAAAGCTGTGTAAGTTAAATACAAAATGAAAGTGAAATCATGAGAGCAAAATGTGGGTTAATCCGTTTTTAATGAAACGAGATAAATTTGAAATAGTTGAGAATATTTTAAACGATTAAGGGCCGGTTTCTCAGTTCGAGTTTAAACTCGGTTTGTAGTTTAAACCAAAATGAGTTTCACAGTGTTCGATCGTTTTTAATATGGCAGCACTTGGTATGGTCGTAGCGTAGTGTATATAGCAATATGCTACACTGAGCTAAATACACGTCTAAGCGACCCATAGGTGGGTGAGGTGAGGGGTGAGGTGGGCGCGAACTGCTTCTGTATGTGTCGAAAGGGGAGGTCGAAAAAATAAAAGAACAAGTAAAAAAGCTAGAATTGGTCTAAGACCAATTCTTATGATACCCTAGATGAATGCCCGTATTAAATTTCGTATGGTCACCGATCTATTCAAGTATTGATTTTGAAGTTGTTTTTCGCATATATTTCTAGAACAGTTTGTCGCACAGAAAAAATGGTAATAACCAATTTTATAGGATTTCGTATTCTGCAGAAGTTCTTAGTACAATAAAAATGTCTTGGACTGATCGTTTTCAAAGTATACGTAAAAAACCGAAATTTTTATATGGCAACACCAAGAAGGAGTTGCCCGATTTAGTACATTTTTGACATTTCATTTGCTAATGTAGTAAAAACATCATGTACGAAATTTCAGCTCTACGTCGATGCGTTCTCAGGCAGTGTCCAAATATATAGCGGAAAACGAAATTTTTATATGGCAACCCCACGAAGGAGCTGCCCGATTTGTCTCATTTTCGAACTTAATTTTACTTTTTTTTTTTAAAGTTCGTGTACAAAATTTCAGCTCTTTAAGTATACGCGTTCTCGAGTTATCGTGCGCACAGAAGGACGGACGGACGGACATGCAAAAATCGAAATAACTTTTAATATGATGAATGGGTGTCCAATCCATTTTACTCTACCATCATTATTTCGAGGTGTTACAAACGGAATGACAAACTTAGTATACCCCTATGATTTCATCTAGGGTATAAAAAGGAGAAGAAGAGGTTAGGCATTTTGTCATGAGTGAGCTCCGGATTCGATTAATTATTTTTATACTTCCGAGTGGTTTCATTTACCATAAGTATTCCTTTCATATGAGTTAAATAAAATTTGATCGAGCACAGTGTCATTACGGATAAAATATCGGGGATCGACTGAATATATTCAGAGTTATCTCATCAGTGATGTCAGCATCTGCAAGTGCTTTTTTCAGCGTGCAATATGGCTGTTGCGGGCGCTGCATATTAGCGCATCCGCACTATTATTCATATTCGTCAAAAATTGGAAAGTAAAGATTAAAAGAGTGGGCCGCGCGAAGTCAAACGGATACCGCTGGAAGGCATTCGGACGGCAACATCTAGCTGGCGCTCCGCTGAAGGTTAAAGAAGGCTCTCAGATTAATAACTGGGAACACAGCATCCGGACGTATTGCGGTAGAGACTTTCGTTAGCATTACAATTGTTCACAGGTGTTCCTCCATATTTCAAAGAAGGCCCCTACAAATGTCTGCAGCTTTTTACCGCAAAGCACTGGTTTGAAGATCTTTCATTATAAATATTATTTAAGCATTTCCAGAAAAAGTTATGGAATTTCACAAGTGATTGTGTACGCCACATACATATATGTTCACAATAATAGCTGATGACATTTTTTAGTCACAGTTTGAAGGTTCATAAGGAAAGAGATCTTAGTAATACCTATGATAAGGTCATGAATTTCTTAGGCCATAGATTTAGTTCATAGATAAAAATGTATATGCAAACACATACTTACCGCGATAAGATCATGGATCTTTTTGACCATAGATTTAGAGCATAAATATGTAAACGCATATATACAGTGATGGCTAATGACATTTTGCAGGTCACAGTTCGATGATATTCTTTTCGTAACGACATAAAAATGTCGTATTAATTAAAAAAAAAGGTTAGTGAATTTCTTAGGTCCAGGGTTATGGCAGAGATAGATACACACACACATATGTATATATATATATATACTCCCCACCATAGTTGAGCACTTTATTTTGAATATAGGTTGAAGTATATCTTACATATAATATAGTTAAGTAATTTTTAAATCACATAAAATATTTAATTAATTCATAAAATTTGTGGTGGATTTAGAATATACTTTCCCGCTCGTATTACAGCAACAAGAACATATGCTCTAAATTTTACGAATTCAGAAAGCTATAGACTGGCGGTTGATTGGATTTTATTTGGTGTGCGTGTAAGTTCGTCCTTAGTGGCATTAGAATTTTTTGTTTGACAATAAATTCAATAGTCTTTTTATCTCCGTCACCTAATGAGTGATTTAGGGGATCTTATTTGATTCATTCATTCAGGTAATTACCGTCTGCTGGAGCGCTTCAACATGTCAGGGATTATTGAGAGTAAGTACCTCTAGTGTTAACATACACCAAGTAATTTTTCCTTTAAATTTTGTGCCAGAATTTCACTATAATAGTAACGCATGTTCAATTTGAATTCGAATTTTAGATGACAATTTATAGGTAGTTTGACAATAAGTCCTTAAATGCTCGTTCTTCCGGTAACGAGATGTTGTACTCGGGAGAGTAGGGGAGATGTAGGTAATGAGGATCACTTAAGCGGGATTTAAAATAAAACCAAATCTATTAATCAACTATTTATTGCTTTGCTCTTATAATAAACTTTACTTATTTATCTATCAATTGAGATCAACTTTAATCACTTTGGCTTATTAATTTCGGAGCAATAAAGATTAAAAAAAAAGTCAGGTTCGATCACCATTGTCAACATCGGTTGGCAATGGTGATCAGCATGTGCACAATGGTGATCAACACATATCGCACACATAATTACGAGCAGAGTCCCACCCAGTATAGTCAGCATGGGCCCAAAGCCCACAAGAAGTGCACCGATACCATATTTTGCCGTCTCGTCCGAATTCGCCACATACAAGACACCAGTTACCTGCGCCTTCTGCATCGTCGTCTTCGTCATCCTGACATAACTCGGCTGTGTTTACGTCTGACGTCGAAGTATCATTCGATTCCTGCAGAATTTTCTTCTTAACCTTCTCAAGACTGACCTTCTGTGGCTTGCTTTTCTTTCACAGCTTTTCACAGCTTTAGCCTTACTCTTTGTTTTCTTTTTCGACCAGGGCGTCTTTGATCGGTGTTGAAGTCAAAATCTTTGCATGCTGTTTTTTTCTTCCTTGCCTTGTCTTGAGAACAAGTGCTTTCTTAGGCATCTGGATGAAATTTTGGATTCTTGGCAGGTTCCCAGATGGTGATGGTATTTCGAATTGAGGTGATGATGCAGTCGCTGGTTCAGGAATTGTGGGACAAAATGTGGATGTACTTAGAATAGGATTATCTTGTTCTAGTTCAACAGTAGCTGTTGGTACTGAGATGGAGTCAACAGCTCCAGCAGCAGTAGATTCTGAAATAGAGTCAGCGGGATCTTGCACTACAATGGGCTCTGATTGTAGGATTTCAGCTGCCATAAAATCTTCATCTGAAAAGACATTGGGATTTATGGGAAATATGCCCGTTGCTTTAAATCCCGCTTCGCCCTTGCTCATGGAGGCAACACTTGAGAATGCTTTTTTGACCAAGCAAGCCACATCATAAGGTGTTATTCTTTCTGAAAGTTGACACTTCATGAAAAAGTCGCATTCTCTTCTATATGCAGCTTTAAATGGTCCAAAAAAGGACACATCCAATGGTTGCATGTAGTGAGAAGTATGAGGTGGTAGGGAAAGCATATGGATATAGTTTTTCTTACAATGCTCATGGACAACCAGAGAAATGTGGCTCGCATGATTATCCAATATTAATAGAACTGGTTCTTCTACAGAAGGTTTGGCATGCTGGGTGAAGTGCTTGAGCCATTCAAGGAAAAGTTCTTCATTAATCCATCCATTGTCTGAGCATTTAAAAATAGCTCCTGTTGGGCCATCCTTTTCAAGGGTAGGGGTCATCCTCTTTCTGGGGAAAATAAACATTGGGGGAATGTATCCACCTGCAGCACTCATGGTGCAGAGCAGAGTGATATTCTTTCCCCTTTCCCAGCTTATTATAGATCCTACCCTCTTCTGTCCCTTAGCAGCTAATACTTTACCAGGAACTTGGACGGTAGAAATACCGGTTTCATCGCAGTTGTAGACGTTTTTTGGCAGAATTTTGTATTTTTCCATTAGTTCTTCTAGCAGCTTGTAGAATCGCTGAACTTCAGTTTTATTAAAAGCTGTAACCCTGTTGATGCTAGTAGCTTCGTGCTTCCGCACAGAAATATTATTCCTGGTAATAAATCCATTAAACTAAACTCGACCAGTCAATCTTGAAGACGTGTTAAAATTGTGTTTCAGCTTTAGGGCTTCCGCGAATTCGAATGCCGCTCTTTTTATTTGGCTTGGAGTACACCCGTAGAAAACATTGGCCATTTTCTTGATTATGTCCGCCAATTCCTTTTCCATCTCAGGCGTAAGACAGTGTTACGGCCGAGACGAGGTTCCTTAGTTGTTTTTATTGTGTACCTCTTCTGAAGACTAGAAAATGGCATGTTCATGGTCTTCGCTGCTTTCCTCATTGAATAATTCTGTTCGTCAATGAGCTTTACAGCCTTTTCAAGCTGGTCCATAGACCAAAAATACATTATGTCATCCAAGTTAGGTAATGTGGGCAATGGGGGTCACTATGTAGGTAATTGGAGTCACCTGACTCCGATTACCTACATGGGCGAAAAGGAGAAAAAAACAATCCTGACGAGAAAGTTGAAGATATTATAACAATCTGCGTTTTAAATCGCAATCAAAAATGTTACGATTATTACATATCAGAAGAACAGAAATAAAGATTTATTAATTTAAGCCTTACCTTCGAATTTATCTACTCGAAAAATTAGATCAAAATGGCGCGAAATCTTCACACATCTGTGTCTCTCCAGCGCGTTCCGCGAACTGACTGAGACACCGTCCGTGCATGGGAATAACGCAAAGCTAGCGTGTAGGCATGTTGGCATCACTTGCTTGCGTTCGGTTTTTGATATTTTGTGGTGATCACCATTGCCAACTGACTCCGATTGCCTACATCTCCCCTAAATTTTGAAATATTAGCATTGGTCATAACTGATTGTTAGTAAATTCTAGTGTTGAAATTATCTCCAGGATAACCACTTACACCCTTGAGAATCATAGACTCAATAGAGCTTGTATATTAGAGATATTATAAAGAAAGAATTTGTCACTATTCTAAGAAATTCGAACAATATATAATTAATCAATAAATAAGATTTTGTCTTTATAACGTAATGCAGTCTTAGAAATTTTTCCTTCTCCTCTCATTTTCCTGGAGCCCTCTCGCATGAAGGTCGCCTAGGTCCGCTATTCTCTCTCTTTTCAGGTCTAACAGGGACAGTGTTTCCAATTTAGCTACTTCGTGGCTAAATCTAGCTACCAAGAAGGTAATTTAGCTACGAAGATTTTCTTTTTGCTACCGGTAGCAATTTAGCTACCGTGGGCTCCTTTAGCTACCGAACGGTGGCTAAAATTTTCATTTATTTTGACCATAAATTTTTTACCAAATTGTGAAAGAAAATTGTATGCTACCTATACCCGAAATCTAAGCTGCTAAAAAGTTTACTACTGGCACTAATTGTATTTGCACTGCTGTAAATTGTAATTGTATTTACTTTTTTTGCTTGTTGCATTGCTACAGAAATGCAGGCAAGAAACTGTAAAGCTGTAAAATATATAGATACAGTGGATACTGGAAACAATTTATTTAAAGAATTGTGTCAGTTTGTTATAAAATCGTTGCCGTTACCTCATTCCAATGCTGATATAGGAAAATATTTAGCTTCATGAATATTGTTAAAAACAAATTCGGAACGAAATGAAATTAAAAACTTTAGGTTCAATCCTTGCGATTTGATTTTGGTTACAAAAGTATGGTAAATGCTGTGATGAGTATGAAATTCCTGCTCTTGTTGTTAAAAAAATTGGCACTTTAGAGACTTAAGTAGTGAGTACATATGTAGATGTTACAGAACTGTTGAAAGATCTTATCCAATGAATTACTTATTTGGATTTGACTTCTTTGGATTTAACCCCTGTCTGTTATTTTAAACTCTTTTAATTTGATTGCCATAAATATAGGACTTTACAAGAAATAAATATTTTGGTTAATATAATATTATTTTTTTAATTGAACGATTATTAATTGATAACACGTTGGTGGGTTTATTAATTTTCCTTCTCTTCCCCCTGAACGTGTTGACATACATATAGATGTGCATACACTGTTGTTTGTGGTTCATTTTTTAAATCAATTCGAAAAATTAATTTTATGTCGATTTCGATGGGACCATTTCAGTGTTGCCCTTTTTCGGGCAGCGGAGAACTGGGAGCACTGAAGACCATGAACATTTATTTCTGTCATATTCCTTGTATTTGTGGGCAGCGATGTCAAACGTAATAAATGTTCTTTATTGATATATAGAAACAAAGTTCTTCTTAACTTTATGCTAATTACCCAAATAAAATGTCTTAATTCATTTAACTCCAAAATTTCACAAATAATCGCGAGAGTACATTTTGACAGAGCAGATCACAATTCAACTTGAATATGTATTCGTAACACCGACAAAATATTCAGTGCAAAGTAGGGGAAGTCAGTGCAAACCTCGTGTTGCACTTCTGCTATAAAAATTGTCCCATCGAACATTTTAAGTGTTGCACAGCTGGAAAATGTGCAATACTGGTGATGCAATGAAGTCCCATCGAAAGCGACATAAGTAAAACTTAAGCTACCATTTAGCTACGAAAAAAATATGAGTTTAGCTACCAAGGAGCTGGGAAGTAGCTAAATTTGGCTACAAGGGTAAAATCATAGTTGGAAACACTGAACAGGGATACTGTTCAATATCGCCCGAAGTATCACAGGGTGGTTGGGGCAACGGCGATGGAAGGTCGAACATCTGCGCCATCCCACTGGATGTAGGTAAGTGATGTAAGGGTCCCTTCAGGACCGAATGTGTTGCGGCGGTTTTTGGTAAGTAAGCACGATTTTTTTTTGTGTATGGCTGGTGGCAGCGGCAGGCTTTTTGTGGAATCTCCCCACACTCTTCGCCAATAGCCGAGGCGAGCTAGCGTGCCGCCATGCATTCAACGCTGTCCGCCGAGTGATCTGTCAGCTCATGCTGACAGTCTGGACCGTGGCGTGAAAATGTACACACCAATGTGCTGGGGAAATGACAACGCTTCGGTCGCCTGAATTCCATGGTGGTAAAAATGTGACATTCTGCGTGCGGCTGAACCGTAACCCCGGAATATACAAGCCATGAACAAAGTCGAAAAAAAGAGCAGCGGGCCAGTCAGGCGACATCCACAGCCTTCTTGCCTTGTCTTACTGCAGGAGTTTTTCATATAAAAGTTGCTTGTATTTTGTTCAAACGCTATAATTTAGATAAATTTTTTCTAAATGCTATTTTTTTTAACTATTAGAAAGAAAACATATTTGGCTGCAATTTTTTTTAACTTCATTTTGCTGTGGGAGCGACAGTTTGTTTAAGATGAAATTTTAGTTTTTCCTCCATTACGAGAATACAAACAGCAGTGGGAGTGAGCTCTTACTGCATGCTGTACCCGGCACGTTAAGGCCTTTTAATGTGTCGGTGCCTTCGGCACCCATGGCGTGTACAAAATCAGTGCGCTCTCGAGTGAGGACGCAGACAGACTGACAGACGGACATACAAAAATCAAAAATATGTTTTAACATTTTGCGTGAGTGTCCGATCCATTTTTTCTACCATCAATACAATACAATACATTTATTAGGCGCTATATGTATTTCGTACAATTAGGTGGAAGAAAAGAACCTTAAAATAAAAATGAAAATAAGATAAAAATAAAAAATTGATATAATAATAAATAAATAAAACAAAAAGCCCAGAGATCGAAAAGAAAAACAGAATTTAAAAATACAGAGCCCAAAGAAAAGAACGAAAAGTAAAAAAGAAAACTACAACAAATTCAAAATTAAAAAGAAGACAAAAAATAACGAAAAGTAAATAATAAATAAATAGGTAAATAAAATTAAAAATTAAAGATTAATTAAGAAAATGTAACTAGAATTTGAAGGTCTACGAAATACAAATTGAGATAATCTTTGATTAGTTTGGCCCCATGCGCTGAATCAAATTTGGAAAAGAGTTCCATGTTTGGGAAACTTGGACGTAGTAAGAGCGCTCACTGTACCTAGATGTATATACATCTCGGGACGAAAAGCTGAGTGTAAGAACTGTAGGCTTTCGGAGAGATATGCAGGGGATTTAGTATAAATTAAGCTATGAAGGAAGATAAGCCTACGACGAGTCAAATAGGCCTCTATATAGAGCTTCCGAGTAGGGACGTAGCAAGAGCAGATATGTACACGAGCGCTTCGAGGAAGTCTAAATATAACGATTGACGTAGTTAGAGGCTACACTAACTCTTCTTTGACAAATTGAGTCTAGTCTGCTAAAAATAAGGCTCCCATAGTTAAAATGGGGGACAATAAGAATCATTACCAATTTCCTGCGAAATTCACAGACGACAGCTGGAGAAAATTAATAGTTGATGAAGACTACCATAAATTTTTCCCATAAAAGCGCTGATGTAGTCGTTACAACTAAATTTAGAATTAAGTTGAATTTCCCAAATTCTTAACTGACTCTGTATAATCAATCGTACAATTATTCAACCATACTGATGGCAAATCAGATATTGGAAGAACGCTTCTATGTACCGCTAGACACCGAGACTTGTTTGGATTAATTGCAAGCATGCAAGTGCACAAAAGCGCTATTCACAACAGAAGGGAGGACATTAATATAGAGTTAAAATTAGAGATTACTCTTTAAGATTTTTTTCAACCCACTACGGGCGTTCGATTCGTTTCGAATGAATCTGGTTTTTCAATTTTTTTTTTTTTCTATTTTTCTCAATTTTTTGTTTTTTTTTCATTTCTTTTCTTTGTTCTATTTTTTCATTTGTTTTTCAAGTCACTCATTTTCGCTATTTGGGACGTGTTGATGAGTCAAAACCAAGACTTGAAACTTGTCACCCAAAATCAAATGGGTTGTGTGATGAAATAACAAATAAAAAACAATATTTTTTAGCTTTTGCTATATACCGGAGAATAAAAAAAATGCCTTCTTGAACAAATATTAATATAGAGGAAGAAGAGAATAGGTCTTACGATCGAACTCTCAGGAACACCAGCGAAAAGAGACAATGAAACGTGGAAATTAACCTAACGGCTGATGAGGAGAAGTCATATTTTGTGCCAAGTCTGCAGATCAACTTGTGGTGCTCACCTTGTGGATATCCGATGTGATCTTTAAGAGTTCAGATTCACAACTGTAACCTGGGCGAAATCCTGATTGCCAGACTAAGGGCCTAACGAAAATGCTCATAAACTTGCATATGCAAGCCTGGAAAATATCGCGAATGCTTCCTTATGCATCACTAACATTTGTATAGTATTTACACAAACTGTAAAATTTTCATATGCAAGGTATGATCATGAGCGTACAGACAGAAGTTGAAGAAAGGAATTAAAACTTGACGAACGGCTCCTTATTCCTATTGTGGTTAGCCTTAACAATGTATTCTATATGCCATCACATATCTACTCCATGATTTGTATGTGCATAATTTTTTCAAGTATTTTAGCAAGGAAATTGAGAACACTAATGGGTCGGAAATCACTGCGTAGGAAGAGACGAGATTTCTTTGGAATCGGAACAACTATTGCTTGCTTCCATTGAGAGGGAAATTGTGAAGTGGTAAGACTCAAATTATAATATGAGCTAAGGGACATGACGAACTTGGGTTGCAAAGCATCAGGTCCAATAGAATTATACTTAATGGAATACAAAATGGAAAGAACCTCGGGGCCATCTTTACAATGAAAGGGGAAACCTTCATGAGGGAAGTGTTCGTGAAAGTTGTAAGCAGGCGTAGTTGTGGCCACGAAACTAGAAGGAAAATAATATTTCTATAAGTTACAAACGGAATGATAAACTTAGTATCATCTAGGGTATAAAATAAAAGAAAATTAAAAATATTAAAAAAAAATTAAAATACACCGTACAGGTACAGTAAACACAAAAATTAAATTTTAAATTAATTGTTTTCCAAAAAAACCTTGACAGTATAGAAAACCCCATGCGGACGCTCCCCGGGCGCCCTCCAAACTAGGACAAATCCGTTGAAAACCGGACGGATGTCCGCCCTAGGTAAGGCCGCATTCTAATAAACATAAAATAAATTAAAAAAAAGCCGTCATAAAGCTACTTACAAATTTTTTCATGCCACTGCAGAGATTAAATTGTCGAATACACCGACTAATTGGACCATTAAAGCAGTAAGTTTTTCTGTAAATAGATTTATATAGAGTGGAGAGGAACCACAAATTCCTAGCAGGAATTTAAAAGTGAATGTGCTCGAGCAGGGAAGGAGAAACAATTCTGTAATACAGCAGATCTTTTATAAACATAACATTACATATTGAACATAACATTCCGTCTAGTAGACAACTTTTGTAAATCAATCGATTGATATCTTACATTACAAGGAGGTAAATCGGCACTCCAGTTCCAGTTTTTGCAATTTCGGAAAGGACACGTACCATCCTAATTCCACGTTTCCATTCATCCATCTTTGAAGACTCATGCTTTGTCCAGATTGTTCGCCTTTGCTATCCACTTCCTAATAGTATTCGACGTCAACGAATAGCCTCTGTCAACGAATATAAAAAGATCCTTTGTAATTTTCCACTTTGATTACTACATCGGTAAAAAAATCTTGTCCAGCATCGGATCGATACAGGAGATTCCAAGCCCATTCGACAGACACCACGAGGATTGCCATTAGCCAAATAACCAGAAGTTGCAGATATGAAGAACTCCATGAAGAAACAAGGCATAATAGAGGAATCTAACAGCCCTTGGACATCGCCGGTTGTTCTGCTCAGGAAAAAGGATGGCAGCACCTAACGGTGAATGATTCCGAATGCAAATAGTCATGCCAGCATCAAACGTCAAAGATATTCTAGAAGAAATGCACGGTGGAAACTCTGGAGGACATTTAGGAGTGAGCAAAACAATTTCCAAAATACGAGAAAGGTTTTATTGGCTACATATGCGAGAAGATCCGGAGGGGTGGTGCCGCAGATGCACTTTCTGTGCTGCATACAAAGGGACGCAACACAGAAGCAGAGGAGAAATGCATAAGTATAATGTCGGAGCCCCATTTGAAAGGATAGCTCTAGACATCGCTGGATCTTTTCCAGAAACGGATGGCGGTAACCGTTATATATTACTTGCCATTGACTATTTCAGTAAATGGCCTAAAGCTTATGCAATCCCTAATCAAGAAGCAACCACAGTTGCGGAACAAATAATAATGAATTGGGTCAGTAGGTTTGGTGTGCCTCACGAACTTCATTCGGAACAAGGACGTAACTTCGAATCGCGGACTTTCCAGGAGATGGGTAAAATGTTGGGAATAAGAAAAAGCGGAGGAAAGCGTAAAATTGTTCATTTGGACCGCTTGTGTCAATGCTACGAGTATCAGGACCGTGGACCACCTATTGTTCGGGACGAACAATCTTAAGAATGGGACAGAGTTACGTGCAGCCGAAAGAGACAACTAGTGACATCTATTGGAAATGGAGAGTTAACAACTTCAGGTTGGGAGAATCGATGATGGAATCTTCGGAAAGGTTCAGGAATAGAATAGTCAAGAAGATTCTGGAATAGAATATTCTAAAAGAATCTGGAGAGTTTCTAGGGTATAAATATAAAAACGATGAAATTCGATTGAGATAATTGAAAGTACTATATTAGCAATAATTAAAGTTGAGTTGATTAATTGATGATTTGTGAATTTTATACGATTAGAGTGAAATAAAGAGCTTGTATATTTAATATTGTATTTTAAATAACAAACCAAAGGCCACGCTGGCAACAATATATAAAATAAGATTAATTTAAGTACAAGTCAGAAGTAGGATGTAAGTACTAATTGAAACTAGAAATGCCATAAAGGAGAGTATTAACTTTAATAATGTATATGTGACAGATGAAAGAATTATTGCAAATGCATTTTATAAATATTTTGTTACTAGTATTAAGGAGATTTATTTATCCATAGATAATGTTCCTTCTGTGAATTTAGTACAAGAAAAAGACTTTCAATTTAAATTTAAATCGATGAATGAATTTTTGAGCGTCTCTTAAATCGTTCATTAAGTGCTGTAATTTTTTTCTTATACTTGGAACGAGTCTCGTGTCACGCCAATTGATCTTCTTGGATCTAAAAAAAGCATTTGAAACTATATATAGAAATATATTAATACGGAAGTTGAAAAATTATGACATTCGAAATACAGAATTGAAGTGGTTTGAATAATATTTGGAAGATTTGGTATTTGGTGAATAATGTCTTATCCGATTGTATAATGACATCGCTTGGTGTTTCACAAGGATCTATTCTCGGGCCTCTTATATTTATTATATTTATTAATGACATATCCAAAGTGTTAAGAAATTCAAAAATTGTTCTTTCTGCATTATGTGACAAGGAAAGATATAGAATAATGTGAGCCATTTAATTGAAATTTAATTTAATTTGTGTTTTAGTACTTCCGTTAGAGAAGGTTGGGCCCCTCTTGAATCAAAATTAAAGTTATATATGCGGTATTATAATATAAGATAGCACAAATTCAATTTTAATTAAATTTTAAGTGTGCTCTAATCCTCTCTTACAGGAGTGCTAAAACAAAAATTAAATTAAACTCCATTAAATGGCTTGCTGAATACGTCTCTAAGTGTATTGTAACTTTGACTTTTACACATGTAATTCAAATTCAAAGTTTATTTATTTTATACCCCGGCATAAGCGCCACGTCACTGACGTTGGGTAAAGCGATTCGGATGTTATGACATAAATTGTGCATAGTTCAGAGTTTACATTCAAGGTTTAGGCGCTCGAATTTAGTCAGATTTAGTTTTAGTTAGAGTCTACCCTAAGCTAGTACAAGATATACTGATAAGGATAACTTAGGTAAAAAATAGCTATCAATCTGCCAGCTGCAGATTATCATTAAGTAATTAGCAGTAAATAATAAATCATTAAGCAATTAGTAGTGAGACTATTAACCATAGTGTACAGTGCCAATAATACTTAGATTGTAAGTACCGCTAATAAATTGTACAAATCATATAAAATTAATACAAATTTCCAATCATACAGTTCAAAAATGTATATTCACATTTAAGGCACATAATCAGTTAGCAAGAGCTCCGTTTTAGATTACAATTCATTAAAGCCGTGGAGTCAGGTACTGAATATTGCAAATCTATTATTAGTAATTAACTATTCTAATTGCGACTTTTTACCAGCTAACGCCGGATCTTAAAAACTATCCATTCTCCAAATATGGTTACTGGTTTGCAGCTCGCTGCTAGCACTTGCGTGCACTTATGAAATATCTACGAGCTAAATATAGCCCATAACTAGGTACGACTAATGACATATATATTTATTATCATATATCAAAGAAATGTTGATTACGATCAATGACCACTAGTATCAGCATCAGTGCCCACAACAAACTTACTATAGTGCAATATTTTATCTTATATTTATCTATATATACCATATTTATGCTAAATTTTTTGGTTGAGTGTTAAGCAGCGAATTATTATGAATTTATTAATTTTTATATTTAGAATTAAGTCAGGTGATATGCGAGTTATTTAAATAAATTAATGAATTATATTGGAAACTTACAACCTTACTGGTTAAGAAATGCTAGTGTTTTTAGCTACCACTACATAGAGATAGTTCATCACAGATAGTGTATAAGGGCTTTCATATATTTAATAAGTTACCATTATATAGTATGTAAATCTTGAGAATAATTTTAGGATACTTAAGAAAAAGATACTTGAATTTGTTAGAATTACCTATTAGGATTAAAATACGTAGGTACAAGGAAAGGAAAAAAACGAAAAAAAAGAGAGCTAGGCTTAGGGTAAAATTATATGGCTTTTATAATGAATAGTAAAAAAAAATTACTTACTTACTACTTACTTACCTGCGCAAGTAAGAATCCTGGGAAATTTTAACGAAAGCCCTCACGGGCAGAGCCCAGCAGAAGACATCCTTTTTGTACCGTCTCTTTTACGTGACTTGATTTCTTATTTGCTTATTTGCTCAATGTTGTTTTCTGTGTTGATTGTTTAATGCCTAACCTACTACATATGTATGTTCTGCAATCTATCAATGTCCCAATTTCCTCTGAAAACCGGGAAAATTATGAAGAATTACGACGAGTTCGAGGTGGGGCATATATACTTTCATGAAGATACGATAGAGTAGGTACATGAGTGAAGTGTTTTTTGTTCAGGCAAATACGATGCCCTACAAGAACCCATCTATGATGAAACAAATCAAATTAAAAGCAAATGAATTCGGTCTTTCTTGTGGCGACTGAGATCGCACGGTAATCACACTATCTTCGTCCTATTCTCTTTAAAATAGTTATGCTTCGAGAAAATGACAATAATATCTGATATAATCACACCCAAGGTGAATTTTGTAAGGCTATTTGATGTGGTTTTGAGGGATGGTAAACAATGGCGTATATGGGTCTACCCCTACCGTAGTCCAAGCGGAGGTATTGGCCATAGAAGAATGGCCAATACTTGCATAAAAAGAGTCATAATGGCTCAACCATTAATATTTTCTCGGCGGCCATTAAGCCGCTCTTCAGACCTTAAAGTCCTTCACTATCAAGTCAAGGACAGTCTGGAAATAAATTCATCAAGGAGAAACAAAGCTATCCTCATGTGGATACCTGAATGTGACAGCCATAAAGGCAATAAAATTGCTGACAAAAGAAGAACAGAAACTCCCTGTGGCAGACGAGAGTCATTTTGTGGCACTTCAGAGATACCCTATATACCTGAAAGAACAAACAAAAGTTCCTTTATTGGGGAAGGCTACAAAGACCTAATCGAAACCTTGGAGCACCTGCTCTGCAACTGCGAAGAATTAGCCAGGCGGACATTACTCCACCTCGAACATGCTTTTCGTCTACAAACTACGTATGGAATCTAAGTCTCAGAAAGGTTCTAGACTTTATTAACAGTCTAAACCTATAAAAAAGAAGGTAATTTGAACGGGACTCACTCACAATAGATATAGATCTTTCAGGTCGCAGTTAATGCAAGGCCAACACCTGCACACCGCTCCACAAATCTAATCAAATCTAATCTTACTTAATCCTATTCTCTCTTCTTACATAGATCTCTGGTGCTGTTTAGAATATTCGTTTATAGTCTAGCAGAGAAGAGGTGAGACTTGGATGATATAAAGCTATTTTATTACATATGTGTGCGTGTACTCAGTTGATGTGTGCGTAGATTCACTTTGAAAATTACAACGGCAATCAAGATAACTACATGTATAGTATAATGGTTCTAAGAAGACACACTCAATGGATGGTGGTGAAATGTACTAAAATAATGCCCCTGAAGTTGATAATTTTCTAGCTCTAGTTGGCTAGAATAGGTATATAGAAAACAGGAATGGTGATCAAGATTTCACGAAATAAATTTTTGTTGTGTTGGTGGTCCATGTTTTTGTGGTTGAGAGATCAGTACAAGTTTACCAAAATCATAAATCCGGAGAGGAGTAAAAAGTAACTTTTAAAGTACTTTTAATTAATTCTTTTGTGAATTTCATTTAAAAAGAAAGTTCTCACTCACTCACTCACTCACTCACTCTAGTCCCGAACAGACACGAGTATCCCAGCAATTTATAACAAATTGAAAGTTTTCGGCAGCAGAAAAAATATTTGAACGCTGTCACTATTCTTCCCTTTAAACCCCTTTAAAACTTAGAATATATTAGCTATATAAGAAAAAGTAACGATTAAGAACTTAAAGAAAAGCTTTAAAGTCCTAAAACTTAAAGTTATCTTCAAGTATGTATAATACGGATTGAAGCTATTTAGATAACTATCTGCCCGCATACCTATATAAATAAGAAAGGATCAAAGAAGAATACAAATAAAGCATTTACAAATTTTTGCAAAATTACCCCAAACCAGTCACAATAACTCGCATTCATTGCATTTGTTCAACGTTGCACGACCCTGGATCGATATTATATTTTTGATTAATTTTGGTGAAAATGAACCTATAATGAGCAGCAAATAACAAATCTAAATACACACCGAAGATAACTGACCATAGCAAACTGGACTGGTCGTTGTTTTTAGTTTTCATAGTTCTAGATGCAAGCAACTAAGAGATGTTATCAGTTTGGCTAAATTTTTGGAGTAGCTCAAGTCAATAAAAACATCGATTTGTTTTCAAAGAAATATACCGTTAATTGGTACAAGATTAATAGCTTTTATCGCATTCTGTTGGGAGATACAACCGAATCCAGTCTGAAGTTTTTAATTAGTAGATAATTTTTTGTTTAAAATATTATTGCAACAACTTAGCAGTATGTCGAAAGAAATCCATAATTTTAATGTTCCTTACATATTGAACGGTGAATTTTATGAAATTATCGCCCTGGATGGTGAAAATGTAACAGTGAGGTGTTGTAATTGTAAAACACGAAATATATACAAAGGAAGTATCAGATCTACGGGAAATTTTCACATGCACATAAAGGTAAAAAGTTTACTTATTTTTAATAAATTACTATTGATTTATGCTTATTACAGAGAAAGCATCCTCTTTTACTTCCGCGAGTGCAAGAAATTAAATTGAGTTCCCTTTTAACCCGTAAGATGTTTCGAATATCACAGAAAAATAATGATGCCAAGCCAACGAAGAACAACAGCAATAATGTAGCTGAAAGTATGTAAATGAAATTTAATGAAAATTAGAATCTTTTCTGAGTTTTTATTGCTTTAGGTGTTCTTTCCAACGAAGACTTTGCTTCAGTATTTAAAATAGACGAAAACCAAAAGTCCACATCAAAATCTAATTCCCAAAGTATTCCTTGGGATAAAATAACATGTCGACTTGAAAAATCTTTAAAAGGAATTGAAGAACAATTGCAAATAAAAAATGACATTGAAAGACATAAACTCATTCTGGAGCTTGCTAAATTCCAATACCTTAATCCTCACTTTAATTTTGGTCCTTCATTGAGAGATGAAACACATTAAATTACTAGTATGTAGTATAAACAATAAATAATTTCGTGTTTTTCCCTGAATTGCATTTTTTTATTATTTTCTTTCCCAGTTTTGGTGTCACCAAAGGTTACCAATGAAGTTTTTGGGGTGCATTGCGCAGCCATAAGCAAAAGATAACTGTTGCATATGGTAGTCCAGTTCTTCATACACACGCATCGGTCTTGTTTTTTTTTTTTTTAACATTTTTTGCATATTGAACCTATAGATGTATCCCCAATACATTTTATCTCTCTTGTATACAGGGTGTTTGAGAACAAGGTGCCTTCCAGTAACCACGCGATTCCTTGGAAAAACAAATCGTTCCACAAACTTCCTCCCCCCACCTGGTCCCCCTTGAGGAATTACAGCTATTAAATATGCTAGTTTTTCACAAGACACCTTGTAACTTCCTTGTTATACAACCAATGAAGGTAATTTTTAGCTCAAATGATCATTTAAGTTTCCAACGAATGCCGAACCATTACTCCACCCCTTTCATGGCTCTAGCTATAGGATGTCAAAGTAAAAAAATTGGAAAAACATTCCTAGTCTTTTTAAATTTTAACGATTTTTGAGCCTAAATGCTTGATAGCCGTTACATTTTCTTGCAAGTTTTGGAAATCTCAGAATGTTACTTTTCATTTGATCCTACACATATCATTCAAATTAAAAACAAAAATAGGATTTTATTCATTTTTTTTTAATTTGACGTTGTTTCTTTAACTAGCGACCTGAAGGGTGTGGAGTGATGGTTCAACATTCGTTCGAAGGGTTAGGCGGTTTACTATTATCTGAGCTAAAAATCACCTTCATAGGTTTTATAACAAGCAGGGACCGTAATTATTATTATCAAAACGGAAAAAATCATGAGTAATAATTATTTTTAATCTTTATTATTTTAATCTTAAATTATAATATTATGATTATTATTTAAATCAAAACTAATTATTAATTGTTAATTTTATTTTTTATAGTGGAAGATAATAATAATATTCTGTTTTTTTTTAATTTTTTTGTTTTTGTTTTTTTTTTTTTTCTAAATCAAAAATTATTTTTTATAATAAAAGGGGGGTATGTGGAACAATTTGTTTTATCAACTCACTATCGCATGGTATACGGAAAGGCGCCTTGATCTGAAACACCCTGTATATGCGTTTTATGAAAACACTGTTGTATTAAAATGAATTTCTCAAGTTTAAGCCAATTTCTGATTTCCATTTTAAATTAAACCAATAGTAGTCCAAATTTAGAGCAGAAAAACATACTTATAATTAATTTTGTATTTTTATTATTCAGCCTCTTACTATGAGACTGTCTGACAAGAAATGTTCATCAGAATATGTAGAATCTATTCTAGGAGCCTTGGTTACATTGTGTTCAGGACACTACAAATCAGTGGTTCAGGACACATTTCTATTTATTTCGACATTTCTGAGCATTGGGCCGGCGCCGGCGTACACTTTGTCGAATACTTGCAGATGAGTGACAGTCGGGGGGAGGAAAATTGTATATGAAAAACTCCTGCAGTAAGACAAGGTAAGAAGATTGTGGATGTCGCCTGCTGACCGGTCAGCTGCTCTGTTTTTTCGACTTTGTTCATGGCTTGTATATATTCCGAGGGTTACGGCTTAGGCCTTGATTTCTAGCAGCGGTGGGCCCCTTTATATATGCGCGGTCAGCAGTAGTCCAGTGTGCAAAAGACTTGCCGGCGCTAACTTCATCTATTCTCCCACTGCTGGTCGACTAACTTCTTCGATCAGCATCTGGGTGGGTGGTACGCAGGCGCAGTGGTATTGAGTGTATGATAATCTGTCATACCCTGTCCGCGTGATCGGCTCTGATGTTGCTGATGTATATCTGTGGGGAAACTGATCATTAGTCTGAGTTATATTTGATAATGTATGCTTTGGCATGTTTTATTTCTCTGCTTGTGAGAAATAAATCTAGATGATGGAATTTTGGATCGGTTTTATATTATTGTAGGTATGTAGGAAAAATGGGATGTTAGTGTATGCGATAGGCATGTGACATCGCTACAACCCCTTATAAAACAACCCATCACTTTCAATCACCAAAGATTGGAAAAATTTGTTTCTTGGGCGCGTCAGTTTTCTGACAGAAATTTCGCAATTTTTAAAATAGCCGATAAATTTCCTTTCAGTAGTATTGGTATGCTGCTCGTGCTGCAGATTGAAATTTCGGCTTTTTCCTCCTCCCGAATGACTTACACCTGTAAAAACTGCAGTGTGTACGCCTAGGATTTAAGCTAAAATTATACGTTGAATTGTAACCAATTTTGATTAAATGGAATTCATTGGAATTGACATTAGAATTCACATAAATATATTGCTTATATACGTCAATCTTCTTCAAGCTAATATGTTTGGGCCTTCCCACACGAGGAGTTTTTAAGGAAGGAACTTCCTCTCCTTGTGCTAAGACGTGCCAGCACAATAATGTTGCTCCGCGTGGTTCCTTATATGTTTATTTAACAGAGCCAAGCTCTCCGGTACCTGGGGAGAATATAAAAAGGCTCTAACGGAATATAACATAGAATTAAGAAGATCTAAAAGAAGAACCTGGCGGACCTTCTGCGATGGCATAGATCAACTGCCCGCAGCTACCAGGCTCCATAATGTACTTTCGAAGGATCACACGAATGGTATATGCTCACTTCAAAAAGAAGATGGGAACTATACCGAGAGTTGTGAGGAAACAGTCAGGCTCTTATTAGAAACTCACTTCCCCGACTCTACCAGTCCCGCTCAAGGAATAGTAGCTCCAGACCCAATTGAGGTGGGCAATTACAGGGTCTTTAACAGGGGTAAGAGCCTTGCGGGAAGAATCTTCACTCCTAACAAGGTTAGATGGGCCGTTGGTACGTTTAAACCCTTTAAATCTGCTGGAGGGGACGGCATCTTTCCTGCCTTACTACAGCAAGGGGTTGAAGAAATACTTCTTCCACTACAAAACATCTTTCGAGCCAGTTATTCTCTGGGGTATATTCCCCAATGCTGGAGAGACGTCAGGGTGGTATTTATACCCAAAGCAGGAAAAAGAGCTGGGGTCTGAAGCCAAAAATGATGTACTGGATGTACACCACGGTTGTTAGACCCATGGTCACCTATGCGGCCCTCGCATGGTGGCCAAAAACTAATGAAAAGAAGGCTGAGGCTCTGCTTCAAAAAACACAACGGCTTGCCTGTCTAGGAATAACTGGTGCCATGAGGACCTGTCCTACAGCAGCCATGGAAGCCTTACTAAACCTTCCACCCCTACATCTGCAGGTGAAAAAGGAAGCAATCTCCAGTGCTATAAGACTGCAAAAGGAGAAACAGTTAAAACCAGGGAATCTGGTTGGTCATTTAAGTATCTTAAAACAGATACGCTTTGAGCAAATGACGACAATATCTGATATAATCACACCCAAGGTGGATTTTGTAGGACCATTCGATGTGGTTTTGGGAAACCGACAGCAATGGCGTTCCACTAAACCGTCCTTTCATCAAGGATCGATGGTGTGGTATATAGACGGTTCAAAAACGAACAGTGGAGTCGGACTGGGCGTATACGGCCCCAGATGCCATATATCAAAGGCCCTGGGCTCTACCCCTACCGTATTCCAGGCCGAGGTATTGGCCATAGAAGAATGCGCCAATACCTGCATTAATATTCTCTCGGACAGTCAAGCTGCCCTCAAGGCCTTAAAGTCCTACACCATCAAGTCAGGGATAGTCTGGGAGTGTCTACAAACCCTAAAAGATTTATTAAGAGGAAACAAAGTTATCCTAATGTGGGTACCTGGACATGAGGGCCATAAAGGCAACGAAATTGCTGATGGCCTAGCCAAAAGAGGAGCGGAAACTCCCTTTGTCGGACCGGAGCCATTTTGTGGCACCTCAAAATGTTACCTCAAAGCTGCCCTAAATAACTGGGAGAACAAACAAAAATCCCTATACTGGGAAAGGCTACAAGGACTTCGTCAGGCAAAAAAGTTTATCGACACCTCTGGAGGAAAAACAAAAGAACTATTACTCCTCAAGAAAACAGAGCTCAAAATAATTACAGAACTCTTCTCAGGCCATTGCCCCTTGAGGTATCACCTTAACAAGATGGGCTTGGCTGAGACTTCATCCTGCCGCTTTTGCCAGGATGCTCATGAAACCTCGGAGCATCTGCTCTGCAACTGCGAAGCATTGACCAGGCGGAGATTACTCCATCTCGAACATGCTTTTCCTACACCTAACTACGTACGGAACCTCAATCCCAGAAGGATCCTAGACTTTATTAACAGTCTGAACCTAGAAAGGGAATAAATTCAACGGGGACTCACAATAGATCTTTTAGGTCGCGGTGATTGCGAGGCTGTGCCTACACACCCCTCTACGAATCTAATCTAATCTATATGTTTACCGAAATTAATTGTGTGCGTGTTCAATTGAGTCACAGTTTTTTATATAAACAATAACTGTATCATAAACTGACAACACGTAATGATTATTATAATATTATATTATCACCTAAAATCTCAGATAAACATCTGTACAGTTGTCCGGTCAGAAATTACAGAAATTTTACAATTTCAAAATGGCCGGAGCTAATTTGCTTGCAGGAGTATTAGTATGCTGCCCGTACTCCCGATTGAAACTTGGTAGCACAGAGTTTTTCCTACCCCAGAATACTCCTTACCCGGAAAATCTTCCTAAAAACTTCAGCGTGTGGACTATGGCTATGACATCAAATCTACAGAGGAGCACATTTTTCAGTAATATTAAAAATTAATTTTTATGTTAATTAAAACGAGTTTAAATTCTAAATAATTTTTATTTAATGCAAAACTATTTTATAGTATCTTTAGTATTTCTAATAGACGAATAATAATTAATTATGAATCGGTGTACAATTGTACAAAATAAAGAGCTTTCACAGCCTGTTCAAAATTTGTACCATTTTTGAAGTAAGAACGCTCAGTCCAGTGATGAAAACTATTGATTCAAAGTTATTTGTGGCGCGTAAAGAATGCGTGGCGCTTATTGTATCTAGGTTTTTATACACCAAATCCCGCTGTCAGATGATTTCCTGAGTTGTCTCGCCACAACCGTCGTGCAATAACCAGAAAGCTAAAAACATTATATGGTAGGTATGACTCAAGCTATATTGAAGATAAGTTATTCCCATTAAAATTTTGGCACATTACAACTGATAGCCTGTGACGTAATTCTGTGACTAATGTACATACATATTTATAGGAAAGACAGAGAGAGGAGAGAGAGTTTGTGTTCTCTGTACCGTACTTTCCTAAACATTTTCACAATATTTCGTCACTAATGGCGGACCGTGGTTCATAAGGGAGTACGATAGGCAATCGTGAGCGTTCTGGCATCACACGATTGTATTTTACAGGACTTTTATATTAATTAATTTTTTATTTTAGATTTATATTAATTTCGGCAAACATGAACAAAGTATTAACACTTTAACGTTTAATTTTTTTAAGCCGTTACCAAATAATGAAAAATATTTTTAAAAATTTATACAAATAAGTTTTTACAGAGCAAGCTTCCATCTATTGATAAAAATTATAAACTTTTATTTTCATTTCGTTACTAGCTTCATTTCAATAGGTTGACAATTGCGCGCCATTTGTTTGTCAAAGTGCAATGAAAGTTCAAAATGTTTCTCCACTGCTAAACTTTGAACCGATTTCTTTATAATTTAAAACAAGTATATTTACACCATGAATAATCTTTTATCCTTTTTTGAAAAGCAACAAGGAATATGTAAGTTATTTAGATAGATTTCATATCAAATGATATGAGTTTTCTTTAACGAATTTTGCTTCAACGTTGAGAATGTAACAAATTTAAAAATCAGATTTTTAGAAACAAATAAAATTTATAAATCAAAAGAAATTTCGTTTATATTTTTGCTTTTATGGAATATAAACAGCATTTTCAAGTTCTGGGTAGAGTTGTGAAAGTATTGAATGGTTGAAAAATTTTTACTGATTCATTAAATTCACGTAGTAATATTTCTTTTATAAATTAGAGAAAAGCGAAATTCAATTGCACTTATAAAAAAAAAAAAACAAAACAAAACCAAGTAACGAACAGTTTTAAATTTTAATTTAATATTCAACAGGTGATCGTCAAAAAGTTTTTTTAGTATTTTTAATTTTCATTCTACTTCTAGCGAATGATTTAACTTATGACTTCGCATTATCTAGATTATGTGTACCCAAGCAGGATAGCTGGAAAGGTATTACTCCATCAACGTTTGGTTCAGACTATAACCCTGAACCTCCAATTTTCTCGGCAAAATTTGCTAATTGTGCAAACTACAAGCACATTTTAGCCATAGCTAATGAGGACGGCAAAGTAGATTTCTCAAAAATGCATTACTGTAGAATTCACATCTAGTTCCCTCTTCTTTAAAGATTGCCCTTCAGGATGCAACTAAAAGTAATTCCGAGCCAGAAGAAAAAGCTTTGGACGGCCAACAATGTCATTATAATGCTGTTTTCGACCTTGAATGGGCTCCGGGTCAAATGAAACTTGTATCAGCTTCAGGTAAAACTTGTAAAAAATTTTGTTGATCGAATGAATATTGCTCAACTTAATTATTATTATTAGGCGATCATACGGCAAGATTATGGGATCTTACAGAATCAAAAATCGAGTTCAATAGAGTCTTTAGTGGACATACAAGATCTGTTAAAACTGCAGCATTTCGTAAAACAGATGCAGCCGTATTTGCAACTGGTGGTCGGGATGGAGCAATTTTAATATGGGATACCAGAGCTTCACGTAATGCTGAATTAACACCAAGGGCAGACAATTGTATATACAGTGGACATGTTGCCGGTCCAGGAACCCCAGTCTCACAAAAAAAGAAAAATAAAACTCCGAAGTATGGAACCACGTACACATCAAGCAGTATTACTGGCTTAGTTTTTCAGGTAGGGAAAAAATGTTCTTTTAATGTTATATCTTTCGGATTTTGCGGCGATGTTTCGAGTAAAAATTCAAGCGAAAGCTTGACAAAAGATTTCCATTTCTGTTTACCTAGCAGGTTCTGGGAATTGAAGGTTTCCGTGAATTGTGCTTAACGGTGGCTAATGTAATACTATAAGAGTATCATCCAAGATTACAAACGGTCTTTAAGGTGCATTATCTAAGAATCCAAAAAAGCTACAAGTTAGTCAGATATTCAAAGAAATAATTACTAAATTTTTCTAAATCAAACTGATAACGCGGGTTTTATATGAGCGCAAGCTCCGATTTGTTTTTAGTTCGTTTTTGAATACTCACATGTCGTGAAATTAATTTAAATTAGTCATCACACTTCTTATCTGGAGGGAAACAATATTTTTCCCTAATGTGAGCGCAGATCTAAGTGGTGGAGTGGTAGCAATCGATCATTGAGTCACAGTGTTGTTTACGTTTATGGTCACACCAGCTAAGGAAGTTGACTGGTTACTACGAAAAATGGGCTCTACAGTCAGCAATACCTCGGCTTTTTAAAAAAAATTTTTTTTACTTGATTCGGTGAAGTGGATGTAAGGCATAATGATAATAAATTTATTTAGCTTCTAGTCATTAATAAAATAAATCTTTACAAGTGTACTTCATAATCTTACTTTTAGTTTGTTTTGTTATTTAAAGTCACTGATACTCCTCCCTAATAAATTTAATTAATTCTGTTTTATAAGCCCTGAAATTATTTTTATACTTAATTTCCACTAGTAATTCATTTAATAGTTTTGGCCTCTCATACATTAATATATTCTGTTCTTTTCTCTGTCTGAATATATTCAGTCTAAGCTTTTGAATTTCTTAAGTTATAAGGTTGAACTTCACTTACATATGAAATGTTGTTGCTCAAATACTTGGGTAACAGAACATTTTTAAATGTGTAACCAAATATTAGTTATTCATTATTATTCTCTGATTCACACTCAACCACATCAACATATGCAGCATGTCCTTGGCTCTTGTCCATCTATTGCAACTCATAATAATTCGCATAGCTTTGTTCTATAATTGTTGCAACCAATCTAACATTTCTTTACTTCCTAAAATAAATCACTGATAAACAAAACTCGAAATGTTATTTTATAATTGAATTATAAATAGTTCTTGCACTTTTAATAGATAGCCTTTTTCTCACTCTTGATAGAAAAGTATATTTCTAAGATTTTTTTACTTACGTAATCTATATGCTCCTAAATTTTGGAGGGCGACAACAATTTTTATGAGCGTAGACGCTAGACAAGCAATAAGCAATTGTTTGTTTTTTTTAGAAATTTACACAAAGTGTTTCGGTAAAATTTTTATTCATTTTGGTGGCCGATTAGACTTATTTTCAGATACAGTACGTGCATCGTTGTTAGATTTTATATTCCTGGCCTGGCCAATGCATAAAAATTCGAAGGAAGAAATTTCCAGCAAATTTCTAAGAAAAACTTTTGGCCTTCTCTTCATCGGATCAAGGCAACTGTGATTTTGTATGGAGCGAGGCATTAGTGGCTTACCCTTTGTGCACGTCATCAAGTGCCAAGTCGAGGCATCGTCGAGGCATCGTTAATTTTTATATTCTAGAAAAGCGTTGCATATTTTTGTTCTACGTGTCCAGGCTTTGTACGTTATTAATTTGTCTATGGTATAAATCTTCTGAAGGTCTGATTTTGACGAGAAACTAAAACACTTTACTACTAGTAAGAACTCTTTGTTCAAAAACCTGGTCAAACGGATATTTTTCTTTCCAGATAATGGACCTTTAGGTAATAATAATAATAATTTATTATTACTAAACGTACCTTTCACAAAAATAATACAATTATTTATACTACCTTTTAACAGTTTCTATGACTTACAAAGTTTTACAAATACATTTACGTTTCTTTCTTCACTACTGACAAATAATTATACAATTGAAACCCCTTATATAATAATGAATTTCGTGTATCTGATCTATTGTAGTTTAGTAATCTTATATTTAGATCTGCATTCCTTAGATTATATGGCTGCGCATTCGTCACTAGTGTTCTTTTCTCTCCTAAATATGGCTGCAGATCCCCGTTCTTGATCCTAAATATAAATTTCAACACATTAAGATCAATTCTCTGTGTCACATTCATAAACTTCAGAGTTGAGACATCCACCTAATTGATGTGTATCTACTACATTGCAAGGTTATCCTCATTGCCCTATTTTGATGTTTCTGTAGTTCGTCGAGCAGTATTCGAAATGAGGTTTTATAGTGACATTGTAGATTTTTATTGCACTCGCTAGTGAAACTGATTTTCTAAAATAAGATGTCTTTTCCAATCTTTTTACATACATACATAATCGACGTGTTTATTGAAATTTAGTTTATTGTCCAACATTATACCTAAATATTTGATGTCATTAACTACTTCAATTAGCTCATTCTTAAATGTGATCGACACATTTACTTTGCTGTTTAATATCATACATTTCGATTTCCTAGTATTTAATTTCAACCGATTGCTATCCGTCCATGCTGTACCTTCGTTCAGATCGCTTTCTGTTTTTCTTTTGATATCATCCCAGTACAAAATATCAGTGTATCAGCAAACAGCATGAGCTTTGAGTGAAGTATCGCTTCCTAAGTCGTTTATATAAAGCAAGAATAATATTGTTCCTAGGACTGATCCCTGTGGAATCCCCATTTCAGTTTCAATCGGTGTTGAGCGAACTTCGTTGACCTTTGTTCTCTGCGTTCTTTTCCTAAGATAATGCACGAACCAAATCAATTCACACCCTTTAATTCCGTACTTGTCCAATTTCTCAATCAGAATTTTTCTGGCAATCGTTTCATAGGGTCGCTTCAAGTCTAGAAAAACAGCTACAATTGATTTCTTTTGGTCTATCTCTTCCTTCCAGTAGTTGATAATAAAATCAATTGTCGTCTTACATGAATGCTTTTTTGGAACTTTTCCGGGATTATTATATTATTCCTTTCCAAATATTTTTCAGCTGAATTTGTACAGTTTTCTCTAATATCTTCTCGAAGACCTTTAACATGTTTATTGGACGAAACTTCTCACACTTCTTGACAGAGACTACAACTTAATTTGTTTAGTTTTTTAGTGGCAAGCGGATATTAGTGTGAAATTTACATATATTTATGTTTTTATATTTATAATTTACGTATTATAATAAATTTCGACAGCCGATTATAAATGTAAACAAACATAAATGTTGCGGTTAAGGTGAAAATCGCACCAAACTAAGAGCATTGCTGCGATAAATTATGTAATCGCACGAAACGTAGAAAGAGAAAGCATGTTCAGCGACAACAAAATCAGAGCTCTGTCGCATGCGATAAATCGCGCTCGTGAACAAGCCCTTAGCTTTGTAAATATTTCTGACACTTCTGTAGTTTTCCCAAGCACTTTCATCGTTTCATAATTTGACTTTCATGTACATATAGTTTAATTTTATACTTGTTCATATTTACTAGTTCTTCCGTGTGCCATTCATTCTCTGCTCTTGGAGTAAACTTTTTCCTTGTATACGATTTTTCTATGGCTTTATCTAATCTGGCGTCGAATTGCTTTGTTACCTCATTGAGGTTCGCTTTTCCCAAAATATTCTGTATCTTAATATCATTAATATATATTTCCTTATCCTGCCTTAGTATCTCTATGTCCTGCTCGGTTATTTCTTCTTACATTTGATCAATATCTCCAGTGTCTCATGATCAGATACATTCATATAAATTTTTACTTTCGCCTCATCTTTTTCATATTTTTGTAACCACCCAGTCAATCAACGTTGCTCAACTATTTGTTTGCATCCATTACCTTGAATAATATTTTCAATTTGTCGCTTATATGTACTATTGTCTTTCCAATTTATGTTAAAGTCGCGTAAGATTATCATTTCTCCATTCTGTTCATTTAATTCCTCCATTAACTCATTAAATACTTCACAAAATTGACT
Source organism: Dioctria rufipes (assembly GCA_963924295.1). NCBI lineage: Eukaryota > Metazoa > Arthropoda > Insecta > Diptera > Asilidae > Dioctria > Dioctria rufipes. Next base: position 329,326,993 of record OZ002740.1, on the reverse strand, counting down.
GTTTGTGGAGCTCGCTGACCTATATATGACGGTAATTAGGAACTGATTATCCTGCCGTAATTATAACCACCATGCGTCTGTCCCCATCGCTCTTTTACTGACTATTTCGTACTGCCATCCGTTACGCAAATATATTGCAACTCTTTCTGTATGCTTTGATATTGATTCGCACCTTACAATGCTAAAACCATTTATCATAATTTCAGCATCTCCTATATCCTCAACAGTATGTGTTTCACTTAACAAAATAAGATCGTAGATATTCCTACTTAGCAATGGATCCAATTCATCCTAACTTTTCGTTCGCCTTCGCCACTTGAAGCAATTTTTTACATATGTTCCATCATAAATATGACATCTGTTCCATCCTATATTCAATTTACCTGCTTTCAGTGCTTCATATTATGACTAATCTTGCATTACTATATTCTACCTTCTACCCTTTCTTTGTCCAAATTTTTAAGCATTTGGCATCATTGTCTGCGCTGATGCACTCTTTTTATTTCTTCATTATATCAATTAACTTCTCCTTATTTATTTGAGTGCCAAATCCAGGAATTAAAATTCTTGGTTTTCTTACCTTGGGGATCAGAATTTCATATAAATCACCTAGCTGTTTCTCCACCGCATTTTTTATCCTCTGTTGTTCATCATTGCTCGCACTTTCAATGGCTACTGTACCATGCTGCTTCGTTTTAATACCAATAAATTTTAGATTTGATGGATCTACCTTATTTTTTTGTCATCCATAGTCTTGCTCCCATCTTGCTTCTTTTTAGGTTTCACTATTACTGGAGGTGCGCTCTTGGACACTAGTGGAGATGCATTCCTTACTACATCCGAGAATAATCCTATAGATTTGTTTCAGCTACGTAGGTGGGTTACTCATGAGCCAGTCATTCAAAATTAGTAACAGACTGCGTTGTGTTCATAGAGAATGTAAAGAGCAGCACACTCTCAAATTACTTTCTGTGGAGCTGAGTTGCGCCTGTGAGTGCCGCTGCCGGCTACCGAGCCGAGTGCCTAGTGCCGAGCATGAGTATAGTGGCAAAGATATGTGTTCTGTCACAGAACTTCTGTGTTGTGTTGTGTTGTGCATGGTGTCGCGTCGGTTTTTTTTTTATTTTATGGCCCACACTCCAGACTTTTTCTGTGCTATGTGTTACTATGTTGAGAGTGTCACATAGTGTAGCTTGTATCATGAGTTGAAGAGCTGGAGCTGTGGTGTGAATGGGATAGAACGTGTTTGTGTTGTGGGGATAATATGATATGATACTGAGAACATTTCAAGGTGAAGCGAAACAAGAGTAGGCCTATACTATATATTACATAAAATTAAATTTTATGGTATTACTGCTCGTCCAGTTTGGTGATGCTAAATATTATAGCAATGGCATATGTTTTGTGTTGACTCAGCAAAAATTGTCAACTGCTCATGACTAGCGGGGACGCAGTTGGCCTCTTTAACACTAATAGGTTGGGTAAATACATAAATAACATTTAAATAAAACAGTAAGTTATGTTATCTCAGATCCTTCCTAATATGTATCGTTAAATAATTGTAATTAAGCCATGCACGACGTTCTTCGAAGAAAAACAAACTGATCAGATAATAATCCTGAGAAACATATTGAGAGTTATACAATCAGTATTTTGTAATGCCAGAGAAGTGTACTTAAAAGTAACGAAGTGCAACAGTACAGAGGTCTGAAGTGCCAAAGAGGGAACCAACCAAGATTAATTTAATTTAATATTGCTTTATTCATAACCTTAAGCCTATCACAATAAAGTTTTGGCCCACGGCGTCAAGGCAATCCGAGCTCTGCCAGATATTTATTTAGGTGACTTTAATTCTAGTTGAGAATCTACTACATATTTTCTATGATCTACAATTCTAATTTTAACGGTTAGTTCTAGTTGTGTATCACTATTAGCAATCCTAATGATGAGTTCGGGTTATATACTGTAAATACAATTGGCAATTCTAGTGGTAATTCTTGCTGCTTAATTCTTAGCACAGTTCTATCCAAATATACAATTCATGATTCTATTGCTGGGCTTATTTTTAATTATACTTGTAATTTCAAACACAATTCTTATTTAGATACAATACGTAGCCTTTGGAATTCCTTGACTTTGTATTCAGGTTTTTCGTTGTACGTTATAGTCTATTCGTTAGTCCGTTTGTCCTTAAGTAGTGTTTGAGTGCAGGGAGAAGTACGTTCGTGTCTTCTCTGTCCTCTTTCGTGTAGTTGTCTGAGTAGTTCCCCGCACTCGTAGAAGATTTGCTGGGCTGTGAGCGGCGCATTGACGCAGAAGTTGCACGTTGGACACGGCTGCCTTCTGAAAAGGTAATCTTTGGTAGCCAGGAAATGACCCAGTCTGATTTTAGCCAATTCAACCATGGTTCAACTCGGAAGATCTAGCATGCTCGGACGATTTATGCTCTTGTGGCTCGCCAGGAAACTGTTGGAATTGCTGCATGCTTGTTGCCTGCAGGATTCGCGGAGCTGTTTTGTATGCGAGATCGCTACTTTGAGTGCTGGAGGAAAGATAGTGGGCTCCTCGCTCGTAGCTGTGCGTTTAGCCAGGTAGTCTGCTTTTTCATTTCCCGGTATGCCTACATGGCCAGGGTACCAGGCGATCCAAATTCTACCATTTTGTAACGTGGCTCTGACGTTGGCCTCCTGGGGGTTTTTGTTGTTTAAGTTTTGTATGGCTTTGATCGCCGACAGGTTATCGGAGAAGATCGTCGTGGTGTCCTCTTGGTTGGCTGCCCACCTGGCTGCCTCCCAGATTGTTGTTAGTTCGGCCGTATAGACGTTACACCAGTCAAGGAGTTTGCGACAGATTTGAACCTGTCCTTGGCGGTTGGTGGACATGTAATCTACAATCAGATCGTGGAGGGGGGCTTGCGTGTTGTGCAAGTTTTTGAAGAAGACACGGGCCGCAAGTTGGTGTCTTCTAGCTAGGAGGGTGGGAAAGCCGGCGTCGACGAGAAAGCTCTCAATAGGGGTAGTGCGTAGTGCGCCAATAGCCGTTCTGGTGGAAACGTTGATGGCCTTCTGTAACTTACTGAGGTTAAGCTTGGTAGAGAACCCGTGTATGGTGATCGCGTAATCGATAGAAACAAAACTATTTCAAAGTCATTGTTATTATAAGTCGTATGTTAAGATGCTTATCATCTTGTTTGTGTGTCGCTTAATAAGAATATTTTAGTTAAAGAGACGCGCTTATAACAATCCTAAAAGTTAAGAAAATCAAACATAATACATAATTAAAAATTGGCACAAAGTTCTTTATTTTTTATTCTAGAGCTTCAAAATTTTATTAATGGATGACAGATTATTTTGTTTAAATAAACCCGATAAAGCCAACGATAAAAATGTTTCCAACACCTCTACCATTTTACAATTATCATAGAAACTATTGTTTCCGAAATGTTCGAGGTGCTGTTCTACTTTTTGTGTATTGTTTTAATTTTTACTCGAAACATGCGCGATAAGACCCAAAAAAAGAGCAAACTGCGAAAGCATTAAGAACTAAATTCTAATAAATTCTCATTTTCAGGACGATATGACTTTAGTATCATGCGGATCAGGAGATGGAGTGATCAAAGTGTGGGATTTACGTCGTAATTATTCATGCTATAAAAAAGAACCACTACCAAAATTTAGTTTACCATATATTGGCACCTCGACATTAAAGGGATTCACTAATTTGCTTGTCGACGAAGCTGGTGTTAAATTATACGCTAATTGTATGGACAATACGATATACTGTTATAATCTTTCGTCTTATTCCACTAAACCAATGGAAAGATATGTTGGCTACAGAAACGGCACGTTCTACATTAAATCATGCCTAAGTCCAGATGGAAATTATCTTATTAGTGGGAGTAGTGATGAAAAAGCATATATTTGGAATGTTAAGAATTCTCAACCGCTTGTAGCTCTGTCGGGACATACTGTAGAAGTTACCTGTGTTGCATGGAGTGCTGCAGGTTGTATGCCAATTGTTACATGCAGTGATGATGCTCAACACAGAATCTGGCGAATTGGACCAGAAAATATAGATTCTGGCGAAAAAGTTAATTATCGAGGCCATGCAGAATACTGTAAAGGTTACCAGCAGAATTACTTATTAAAAAATCAGATGAAAATGCTAGAGCACACACCTCGTTCATTGCGTAGAATAATAGAACAAAACGAGAAAACACCCAGTTCAGTGGAGAAAGTATCAATGAAGAGAACATTTGCTGAAATGAGTCGAGGAGATAACAGCTATGGGGGCAGTGATCAAAAGCGACCGAATTTGGAAACTCGTGGACGTCGACTGTTTAGCCCATCGACATCATTCAAAGTACGATGCATTATGGAAAGAGATAATAAATCTGTAGGAACTGTTCAAGATGAGACTGATAGTCAAATAAGTCCTGTAATTAATCATCCTGAAGATAGCAATCAGGAAAATTCCATTAACGTTCAGCAAATTTGTAATACATCCTGTAGTACAAGTAACGGCAAGGTAGTATCACCACTATCGGAGAGGGTAGATTTCAATTTAAATTCCACGCTACAATCATCTCTAAAGCCATCGACATCATCTTCCTCGCCGGTGATATTTTCCCCGACATCAAATCTACCAAATTATGTTATTGATGGCGAGGCTCCACATCTTCATCTTATGTCACCAAAGAGGAAATTTAAAGACAAAATGGATTGGTTAACGAAAATTCGCAAACAGAAATTAATGTCAACCCGAGGAAATATTAGTGACAAATTAAGTGGTACACAAAACTTAGATAATAGTGATTTATTATTAAACCACGAAACCTGTCTATCACCGCGATTACAAAGTCTAAAAAATTCAGAAAGTAGTCCAAAATCAGGTGGATCACCAAAACGCCGTATTTCACATTCAGGCCAACATACAGATGGCCCAAGTCAACCAAAAATATCTTCACCGTGTAGACGAAACAGTGAAACTTCTATATTAAAATTTTTCACAATAACGACGCAATCTCCAACGCAAACTAATCATCAACATCATGAGATGTCGACATCAAAACTAAGTACAGCGACAGCGTCAAGTAGTAAGTAAATAAGATAGTTTAGGTAGGTAGTGTGCACAAAGGCAGATTCAATCAATGCTAAATACTTGTACCTTACTTGTACAAATGGAGATGTTTATACAATTTTATTGGGGAGGTGGTTGCCCCTTTTAACTAACTGGAATGTAAGTGTAGCGTGTGTTTTGTTATAAGTCGTTTAAAATTATTGAATTTTTTATAGATGACGCTTACCATTGTTTTGTTTTATTATTAAGTGAATAGAAATTTAGAACATATAATGAAACTGCCTTTTAAAAATTAAATTAAAAGCATTTCAAGTTGTGCACGGCATTTCTTCTTGCTACTTAAGAGATACCAAATTCACACAAATATATTGTATTTATATTTAATAAATTCGCAAAGAACTCGTATGATGATGTTAAGTACAGTTTATGCTTGATAGCGGGTTTAGCTGGACTGTAAAGTTATAAATAGTGAACTGTGATATGTCCGAATGGACCTTGACTTGATTGGTAATAATATAGTTGATGATATTGAGGGGTAGGTAGCTGGATTATACTATACGCGAATATAATTACAGTTGCTACAATGATTGTGTGTATGTAACATCTTTCTCTCTGTCAAAGAAATTAGTATGATTGAAAACGTTCCATTTGCCGCTTTGTCCTTTCCAAACGGAATATTTCAGGGATGAGAACCGCAGGATTGATCATGTTACTTTGAGTGTATTCTTTACCGTTATCTTCCATCATTCGCCTGTTTTTTTGTTTCTACAACCGTTGATGATGCCCTATGACTTTCAGTGGTGCCGTTTATCGGTTTACTATCTGCCAGATTGATTGTCTGTAGTTCAGAACTTTGGGAGGTCGGAAGATTTTTTACAATTTATCTCGTTCATCTTTCCGTAATAGAGCAAAACTAAACCTGTAAGGGCCTTATGAACAATGATATCTAAATGCTACAGATTGCTGACACTTTTTGTGGATTGAGATAAATCTTGTGTTGTTGTAATTACTCACGGCATACTTCACATTTGCACGAATTGCAGTTAAACAACTATCACTCTAGGACCGCAAACTGTACACATTTACTTATTTGTTTGTAATAAATAACTTACGCTGTTAGACCCATTATGTATAAAAACAGTGTTACTTGTGTAAAAAAAGGGAGTAGCAGTAAGCAAAAAATAAAAATATACTAAGATTAACTTAATTAGGTAATTATTAAAATTTTAACTATGCTGACGAAATGCATGCCGGTCAAAATCCATCCCCTGATGTAAAAAAAGATTATTCGCGATAAAAGAACTTTTACAGAAATAGGGTGCCGCGAAGAAGAGTATTTAGCCTAACTAAGAGCGAGAGCAACGCGACCTGTTAAGACTGCCAGTTGAGAAACATGTAGAAAATCAAGAAGGCACAGTTTAAAAATGGCATTGAACTAAGCGAGGAGTGAGCAAATTTCAATCCGTTTTAAATGGGGATAATACAAACAAAGAAGGAATTTTTCAGAACATTAGATGCATGGCGAGGGATAACGATTAAGCAGAAAACGTGGGGCCCTGACAAACTCTAATCTGGAAAATAAATATTGTGGTGTATGAGAGCGAATTAATTTAAACAAAAAGATAAGATTTAGGAATATAAAATACCTTTCGAAGGTGGTATTATGAAAATCCACTGCATAACCATGCAAATTATGCACCTATCCTGAAAGACCGCACACATAGTATCTGGTATTTCAACTAAAGGAAGGGCGTAGTGTGTCAATGTTACCTGCGGAAGTTAGTATATATATCCGCACCATAGATGAAGTAGGGAAATAAAGCATAGGCCAGTTTCTTCCTTATGGCATATACATATTAATTCTGTACAGTTTGGGAAGATTGATATGAGGCGATAAGGAGATAGGCGATAGGAGAATGAAGCAAAGTAGGACACTCACAAAAAGTTATGGTAACCCCATTAAGGAAGATAGGATCAAGGAGGTGCTTAATTTTATGACCAAAAAAATGCACTTGAGACTTTAGCTGAATTTATTGTCAATGACTCAGAAAAAGACAGGAAAGGTCAGCATTAATATCTGTAACACATTAGCCCATAGTTGACAGCGGTGCAGAAAAAAGTACTTGCAAATCATGCGCAGAAATATGGACGACAGGGAACCTAACTCCAGTTGAGACATCATTTAAAAAAAATAAAAATAAGGGAGGGACCAGAATAGATCCCTTCGGAACACCCTTGCAACGGTCCGCAAGATCTGATTTACAATTCCATAAAATGACAAAACTGGCATCGCAAGCTCAAATTTAAAAAAATTAATTTACAGGCTGACCGGGAAAAGCGGAAGATGCTCTTCAAAGAACAGGGCAGAAATATATTCAAAGTTTTTCGATTAGCATTCAGTTATTCCAGCGAATTTTATGGTTTTGACATGAACATGTGTTAACAAAAATTTGCAGTGCTGAGCTAAGTATAGAGACTCCAAGGCATGTAGAGAGTGGATAAGGCCCTGAGTATGAGGTTACTTGAGACAGTAGCTTTGCTTGTGAAAACTTGTCTTACAAGTTGTAAATTGTCTCAATGAAAACCATGGTTGGGACATTTTGTAGATTTAGACGAGTATCCTGGCTGATAATACTCATACTGTTATACCTTTCACCCTTTCAGTTGCAGATACCGGCTGGCATGAAACTGCCACTCAATTAGTTGATTGTGTTTCCTTTAAAATAGAGGGATGTGATAAATTTCTATCGTCTCGTATTTTCTTATCTTCCTTCCTTGTACATCGTTTCGCTTACAGGAAGTTGTTCAGAGTCAAGAATAAATTGTAATATGTTGGGGAGAGATTCGGAGCGATGGATTGTGTTCATAGAATAGGCCATTTTTTATAATTAATCGCGGCTATCTTTTCAATAATTTATTATTTTTAATGCTCTACAGTAGCTCTTTTTTTCAAAACGCTCCAGTGGATAGCATGGCTTTCCTAAATAAAGCAGAGAGATAGGTATAAGTTTGTTGTGCAACTGATTTTTCGCGATTATTGAAGTGCTTTTCTTGAGAAACCAAGTAAAAAATTAATAATTTCTTGCGAAAAATCAAAGGAAAAGAAATTTTCGACCTTTAGGTAAAAGTTTAATTGGAAATATTCGCTGTACCCTCAACGATTACCAATATGACTTCCGAACTGGATACTCATCTGGGGCTCCCAGGGCTCTGCGTCTAATTTTTATTAATCATCTGCTTTCCCTTACTTTCAATTCCATCCATAGCTTTGCCGATGAAAGTACTCTTGATTTTGCTTACTCCTTTGATACTCTTGCGGACTTCAAAGAGAATGCCACATGTGTCAAGCGAGATTGCATGACTAGATCATTGAATAACGATTTTGACAATATCCTCGTCTGGGGCAAAGCGAATTCAATGCATCTAAGGCCCAGGGTTGTTTCATCTCTTTAAAACAAGATCATTGGTATTAATATTTCCAGTAAATTAAGCTGGACTGACCACATCTCTGTTGCCAAAGAAGAATCGAAATGTCTTGGATTTCTGATAAGGTGTAAGAAATATTTTAGTCTGTCAAATCTAGTGCTCCTCTTAAAGTCATATATCATACTTAGAATGGAATAGAGTACTCATATTTGGGTCGGGTCTACCAGCCATAGCTTCATTGGATATTGTCCAAAAGAAAGCCTTGAAGCTCATTGGTGATTTGGCAATAACTTGTCACATCGACACACATCCTTTCATCCTTCAAAATACTTTCGGCCGTACAGTAAAATGTCTTCTTATCCAGATCAGTACGAATGTGAAATAGTCTATCATCATGTTTTTCTTCGGACTTACTACAATCTGCAAAGTTTTAAGGGTGACATACATCAGCACATCCTCCACTTTCCTCATGACCCCTAATGCTTTACTAATCTTCTTGCCATGCTGTGCCTTGCATCATATGGTATCTCCTGAGCTTTTGCATCATAGGGTATCTCCTGAGCTTGGCTTAATAATATAAAAAAAAAATCAATGCAAAACTAAGCCTTCCTCCATTCAAGATACTTTACATTTGCTCTCTTTTTCATTCATTTCTCATATTTGTACCTACTTTGGGCAACTAAAATATGTAAGCAAAAACTATAAGGAAGTAGTACTTTAGTACTTCAAAACATGTCCACTCTCCACTAACATTCGTATAAAACAGCCAGCTCACTTAAGTCGACTTGTAAAACTAAAAAAAAAAGCATTATACACAAGTAAAAAAATTTATTTAACTTTTTCACTATCAGTCTTAGACTTAAAAATCGCTCGTCCAACTCCAATTAACAAAACAATATGGCAACAGTGCAATAACGCACTAGATTCATTCGTGCTTGGATAAGTGTTCCAACAAAACTCTATTAAACCCATTAGAAGAAACCTTAATGCTAAGCTGTAGTCTGTTGACCAAATTAAATACGGCAGAGAGTGAAAATACCAGACGTAGAACTGGTAATGAAGACTTCTAGCACACGCGACTCCCACAAAGTTGCACAAGAATAACGGCAGAAGAGCTAATTGCACCGATTTATCAAAATAAATTGAATATTTTTCTGGTAGTTTGTTCTGTTCTTCTTTTTCTTCATCCTCTTTGCTTAAATTATCCTGCATAGGTTTTGTCGCAACGCCACTTGATTTTTGTAGTGATTTTTCAAATGAGTTCAAAAATTGTTCTTGTTCTTTGGTTAGTTTTTCCGGTTCCCCGTTTTCTTGTACCTTTTTCTTCGGTCTTTTAGTTTGTTTTATTCGAATATTTTCTCGATCGATTTGAGGTTGAAGTTGCTTCTCTAACTGCCGTAAACGGCAATAACTTTGTAAAAATCTAAAACACGGTGGGAAGAACAATGCCAACAGTCCTAAATGCAGCACTAAAAGGTTCATGTGAAAGGCTTTACTTTCAAATATCGTTCTGCTCAAAAATCTGTAGTTAACAGTCCATTTGTGCTCAAACACTCGACCTAAATCAAACGAACCTTTAATATATTGCAGAGGATATGTAAAAAGGAATGGACTTCCCAAGGCTAACTGAAGAACTGCACAAATTGCTAGCTGCTTGAAAGTTTCATTGTATCCTAGATTTGTGATATATAACAAAAGCACAGCGGGTGCAAAGAGGAGGATGTTCATTTTAACTGCAACCCCTAGACTGAAGAAGATACTTCCGAGTGTCCATCGTTGATCGAGATACATGTTTAACGCTGCGTATAAGAATAGAATAGCGATTGGATCATTGAACAGTCGAAGGATGTATATCGAATGTATCCGATACGATGTGAATGCAGTTAGTACAAGCACGTATGGAGGCACTTTTCTACTTTTTGTGTATAATCTTAGTACAAGATACATTTGTAGAAGATAAATGATCACAAAGACATATTGAGCCAGCCGAATATTTTGCCCTCTGCTAGTGATGTAATAAAGTGCCGAGTATATGTATACGAAGCCAGCAGGATAGACTAGTGGACCGGTGTCGCCTGAAAAAATTAAAAGAATAAATAATTTGTTTGTTTTTTGTAACTATCATGCATAAAAGAAAAATATAAATAAAGCAAAATTCAATTCAACGGTTTTACGCTTTAACTGATGGAGTTATTGGATTTGAGTAGAATGCTATGCAATTGTACGGAAAATGTTAAAAGAAAACGGAGGTAAATATTACTCGTTCTTTTAGTCTGAATTTTTCGTTCTTCGGAGAGTACAGCACACATCTTTCCTGGGGAGCAGCACGTAACCTCGGTAGCTAACAGAGTTCAGTCCCAAGCCCAGCTACGAAGAATGCTAACTGCCGAATACTGCTATCTCATGAGCTCCCCAAAAAGATCTTACCAAAATTTGTCAAACACCTTGCTCACTTACAGTTTTGAGAATTCCACAGCTGAAAAGTATCATCGAAACTTTAAAATATAAACGGAACGATTGTAATTATTAGGGGTGTTAGAAAAGCGGTAAACAGCAGGATGCTATTCATGACTTGGCCGAAAAATAACGCCTCTGATCTATATTGCATGTTTGATTGTGATATTTGGTGGAGCAAAATTAATGATCTACCCTTGGCACCCCAAAGTCAAGACAAAATCTAATGTAGATTCGGGCAAACTTTGTTATTATTTATATATTCTTTTTCTACACTAGCCTCTCTGGGCTCATATTCTTCTTCAGTAGATAATCAATCTTCTACAACTGTTATTCAGTTCAGGCCCTCCCTCTCTGTTCAACATAATATTGTGAGAATGTTGTTCTCCAAGTTAAATGTAATGCTCTTGGATGTGACGCAGTTCCAATTAACTTTTTTTTAGCTTTACAATAAATTGGCAATTGCTTTTTTCTTTCTCATTCTGGAATCTAGGGCTTATCACCATGGATTTATAGATTGCCGTAGAGGGCAACTGGAGACCTATTACACATTTTCCTTACATTTTTACTGCGTTTGAATCTCTCGTAGCTGAACTAAATAATTGAACAAATTAGTACTAATGATTCCAGCAGTGTTATCCATATTCCTTTGGACTAAAAGGAAGGCCTTCGAATCAGTTCCATATGACCTACTAGTTCATAGAATTTGGAAATAATTTAGACTTTCTTTATTGACCTATGCTCTAGTTTCCAGGTACTTGAAGGATAGGTCTTCTAAGTTTGTTAAGAAGGCAGCGGTTCTTTTTTACCTAATGATGTTACGAAGGCTTTTAAGAGTACTCATTTTCATATCTATGCTTATGATAAGTGTTATAGCAGATAATATAAATCTGGATATACCCAGCGAAAACAGCACGTACCTGTCTTACTTCTTCAGAGTCACACAGATCACACTAGCAATCTTGGATGATTCCGAGATTTAGTTGCTATCCTCAGGTTTACGAACTTATTTCGGCCTTCGTTCCCGCCTTGCTGTACAAATATATTTCTCTCCCCGAATCTATTCGCGACATACTGATTATCCCACATTTCTCTTATGCTGATATTGCCATGTAGAAAGTATTTTCTCTGTGTGTCACAATGAAATTCTTTTCCCAATTGTAAATCTGTTGGATCATACAAGGAGCAGATCCTTATTTATTTAAATAATTGATCAAGACAAATCAGGATAGATGATCTTACTTGTTGTGGATATAATTAAATGACGATTACTAGGTATTTCTGTTGATTATCTCGTAAATTTCAATATTTTGCTTATTTAAGTAAATTAGTCTTCCTTAGGCCAATGTGACACGAGCCGCAAAATAACCGCGCGTCCAAATGTCTGCTCATGACGTTGTTATCACACGAGCGTAAATTTATTCCCTGAACGGAAAATTATGTTGCTCTTTTCTATTAGTTATTTAACTTGGTCAAAATGAATGTTCGGGATAATGTCTTATTTTTATGTTGCAACAATTTCAACTATTTTCGCTATCTTTTGATTTTTTTTCCCAACGAGTTGGTGTATGGCGTATGTTCACTATCGACATCAATTTAATTAATAAAATATACCTACATCATATAAAAAATACTGCGCTTCTAATTTCATATGAAGCGGGATGTACATAATCTAATGGTAATAACAAAAGGAACAGCATTAAACTTAGCCCTAACCTAACACTATTTAACACAGCATAAAAGAATTGCACAGAGCATGACTAAAATAGTGAATTTAGGAAAAGTTCATTACACATCCTGTTAGACCGTGAACCATGCAGCAGAATGCTTATGATCTAGTATTCAAATGACTAAGAACTTGCTCCTCAAATAAATCCTTAAATACCGACTCTCTGATCGCATTAGAAAGAGAAATGCAGAAGCACGCACCCTGAGAGAAGACACTTTCGCTCCCGAACTGAGTCCGCATTTTATTTTTAATAATAATACTTATTAGCGCTATGCGTACTTTTCACAAAAAACAATACATTATTTATAGTACCTTTAACCCATTTTTATGACATAGCTGGAATATATTCTATACAAAGTTCAGGAAAGAATGATCCTAGACCTATTCTTGTATTCCAATTAAATCTTTCGCAAATATATTCTGGTAGTACACCATGTCTAGTCTGAAAGAGTTAAGAGTATACTATACTCGACGAATTTGGAGCGAGCTAGGAAGAAATTCGGCAGCAAGTGAGGAGACACTTGTTTGTCTATGCAACCTATATATAAGCCGGAGAGAGCCATAGCGGCGTAAGTCAGTAATTTTCAAGACGAAATTCTTACTTTTTAACCAACACCCTGCTACCCTGCTAGCCACCATTGTGTAGTAAGTCAAAAGTTAGCTACTGATGGCGTGTCATTATCATTGTCAACAAAAGATGAACATGCTTTTTATGGAACGAAGTGCGAAACATCAATTTCCTCTAAACAATGGAAGCTGACGTACATGCCACTCCGATTCTCACCGGCTCATATGTACTTAACACAGGTTTAAGCGCTCAGCTTTGAGCATTGGTTTGTCAGGGATAGAGAATAGAAAATTCGTTATTTTGTACCCCGACCACTTAGCCACGTCCTAGGACGTTGGGTATTACGATGTTACAAAGGTTTACATTGAACGATTCTTAATTATACTCAAAACAAATGGTATAATTAAACGATAGCATATAGAATAAGATTTTAGTTGTTTGAAAAGATACATCCGTATATGAAAGAAACATCTGTATATAAGAGGCGTGGTGAATCAATGCCGGTACTAGTTTAGCTCGAATGACTTCAAAAAGAAACACAGAAACTGCGTAGACAGCAAAGGCTTTTTTATTTTATTACTTAGTAAGTAATAAGGACTTAACTTAGGTGTAGTCTAGTTATTTAATGGTTTTTGGTCACTCAAAGTTAATATATGCTTCAGCGGCAGATTAGAGCGTGTCTTGTACTGTGAACGTCTCGTGAAATACATAACTTCATAAGGTACAAACTACCCGTTTATGGAATTTTTGTTTCTCCTATAATCTGCTCTTTATTAGACAAAAATATAAAATTCATTGCCTACACAAAAATATTAAAATTTCGTTTCCGACTGTTATCCTTATTTAAATTCCAGCCGGTTTGACACTTGTTATTTATAACCACCCAATTTACAGGGCTGAGATTATTTTTAACTTTGTATTAAGTACCTTTTAGTAGCGCATAATTAGTTGTCCCATTTAAAAATCCTTCACATTCTTGCATATATGCATTCCAATCAATCTCTGTATATGGGACCCTTTGTATGACAACACAATTCAAAATCAGCTCTGCTAGAATAATTAACACCGACACAACTGGCAACCGACACGGATCAAAAATCAAAGACTTAAAAAAATCATAATTGATATATTTTTGATATGTACGAGTGAAAAGATCTTTCTTTGGACTTTTTAATTGGGTACTTCGAGATTTCGGTGCCATAACGAAAACGAATGCTGAGTGGGAATAAAAACACTGCTGCGGGAGCCATGCAAATGTCAGATCCACATGTGAAACGTCAAGCGTTAATTAGTTGTTGTTACGAGAAGAAAATTAATGCCTAATATTGTCAATACCCAATTAATTTTTAACGGCGACTTTTTAAAATATTTAAAATTAAACAAATAACAAAGGCACAAAATAAACAAATACTCGTATGTACTAGGGGAAAACATGAACAAATGTTGGATATGTATAAGAATCAGTTTACGCAGAATTTTATTAGGCATACAAGGAACTAAGGAACTAATAGACGAATGATACTCATTTTACGAAAATGCTCATCATTTAGAAAACATGTATTCAACTTAACTAAGAATTTACAATTGACTTGCATACTTGCAGTATAGTGCACTTTTCTGTTCGATTTACAGATGCAAAATGCATGAAAATCGAGTTTAATTAATTTTTTTGTTAAGAGATGGCACACAAATAGTTAGAGGGAGTACAATAAGAATCTGAACTGGCCCAGTTTAGACGCGTCAGTATGCTGACTGGCCGTAACCACTGACATATAATAAGAATGGACTGAGCGTTCTGCTTCAAAAATGGCACAAATATTGAACAGGCTGTGAAAACCCTTTATTTCGTATAATTGCACACCGATTCATAATTTATTATTATATGTCGATTGGAAACACTAAAGATGTTATAAAATAGTATTGCATTAAATTAAAATTTTTTAGGGAGTTAAACTTGTTTTAATTAATCCAAAAATTAATATTTAATAAAAAAAGTGCTCCTCTGCGGATTTGTTGTCAAATTTGATTGAGCTTGTAAGAGATAGACGTATATAAACAATATATTTGTCTGAATTCTTATGTCAATTCCAATGCATTCCAATTAATACAGCCGTACTGTTTCCAAAATTGGTTACAGTTCAGTATACATTTTGAGCTTGAAAGAGGCAAATAAATTTTAGCCAAAATTTGTGCCATTTTTGACTATAGGAATTAGATAGGATGGCTCAGTCGTAACCCCCAGAATATAATACAAGCCATGCAGTCGCCGAAGGCTACTGCTACTGCATGGCTCTTACTAGAGCTCACTCTCACGCATTTTGTATACTCGTCATGGAGGAAAAACTAAAATTTCACGTTAAACAGGTCCTGAAGCCCAGAACTGTCGCTCCCACAGCAAAATGAAGTTAAAGCAATTGCAGCCAAATATGTTTTCTTTCTAATAGTTAAAAAAAAAATAGCATGTAGAACAAATTTATTGCAATTATAGCGGGGGTTACGCCTTACTGCATGCTGTACCCGGCACGTTAAGGCCTTTTAATGTGTCGGTGCCTCCGGCGACTTCATGGCTTGTATTATATTCCGGGGGTTACGGCTGATGATATGGAATGTAGCTGCCTACAGATTCGGACTCCGGCTGCACATACACACATGCAACTATCACTGAGGTGAGAAGTATTGAGTTTTAAATAGTAAGGTTACTTTGTAATCAAAACTATTTTATTATTTTGTTAAGTAAGGTATATAGGAAGTGTAGCCTTTGGGAAGATAAGGAATCAAGCTTTAAATTACTAGAAGACTATTTTCCTGTATGGATAGTAGTTTAGGCTCTGTGGCATACATAAAGCTAATGTTTAGCACTTTTCCATAAGTATCAATATAGAACATTTTAGAAAACGGACTCCGAACGCACACATATAGATATTTTTGAAGCAAGAACACTCAGTCCATTCTTATTATATGTCAGGAGTTTTATACGGTGCTATGCCTGTTTTTACTAGATGTGACACAACCTCAGTTCTTTTTCATAAAGGGAAAACTGCAACTCTGAAGCTCTTCGCGAAACGTCAAGACCCAAGGTATATAGAAGACAAGGTATTCCCATTACGAACCACATTTCGCCATTTGTGTCCGAACGTATAGGAAAGTACAGTACAGAGAACACAATACAATCTCTCATCTCTCTGTCTTTTCAATAGAAATGTATATACGTTATAGGACGAAACACGTCACAGTTCTAGTACAAAATTTTTAATGAGAATACCTTGTCTTCTATATACCTTGGTCAAGACCTACGTGCTGTAAATCAAATTTTCAACCAGAGTAATGCTTCTGAAGAATCAATTTCTTCGGATGGAATTTGAATCTTTCTAGCTATGTATGGCCCTCCAGTTAAACAAGCTGATTTGAACGCGTACGGTTATCTTTGCTTTAGGAAATATATTGGCAGAAACAAGTCGGTAAGTTTGAGTTTATTACCCCCAACAGCTGACGCAGCTACTGAGCACTTGTATCGTGTTTACTATCAGGTGCAGTATTGGTTAGGAAATCAGCTAAACCGGCAAGATTAGGGATGTGTACTCAAAAAGGCATATGGGAGCCAATAAAAACATCGCAACCGCAGTTTGCGGCAATTGTCGTGAGACATCTTGCCTGAATGTGCCCCAATCGAAGACTCGATAGAAAAAGGAAATGATATCGACGACCCAGAAACCGATTCTATTGACTCCGAGCAATCTTGGAATTTCTCAGCAGTCCCGTTTGAAAATCAAGAACAATTCAAGAAAGAAGAAGAGTATCTTTTTAATTATATATTCTTAAATATTAACGAAAAAAAAGACCTGACCTGACAAGCTTAATATTTTTACGGTAGTCTTTACATCTTTATAATGTTAGAATAAGAAAATCAAAAACAAGAACGTTAATGTTGCATATTTGAATATACTATTACAATTAAATATCAATACGAAATTTATATTGGAGTTTCAATGCCAGATTATGGGAAAACTATTAATTTATCAATAAACTTTGTTTCACCTTTGTTTCCTGCTCTTTTTCATATATACATAGTATATACTTTATAGTCGTAAAACCGACAGGAACGAAGATATTCGCAAAAAACTGAAAAAAAAAGATAATTTTTTTCCCGTTTTTGAGCTCTTACAAGTTATGGGGACAATCGAATTCCGGGGACTTTTCACACTTTATTTGGAGAGTTGAAATGTAAGTGTATACCATTTCTTAGCTTGGTTGGACTTTTTCCGAAGTGAAATTCTTTACTTTTTCCTTTACTATAAAAGAAAAAAGAAAAAGCTACAAATATTCATAAAAAGTCAATAACGATATTGAACAAAAAAAAAACTAGAATTTTTAAGTACCTATGTAGTACAAGAACAAAAAAAAAACATTTTCGTGGAGTAAATCTCAACTTACTCTCATTTTTACTTTTTGTATTGTACGCCCAGGGCCTACTTAGTTAAATCGCAGAAATTGGTACATTTCCGGCACGTAATGATGTGAACGTGTATCTTGCGTAAACTGCGGATTATTCACGCGTCAAAAATGCACTTGAAGTATTAAAAATCAGCCATCTGTAATGATTCTACTATATGAAACTATAAATAAATTTAGTGCAACAAATTCGTCACTAGTGCTGTGCCCAGTGTTGCATGCTAAAAAGTACCTATTAATACACTTTTTTTGTATGCAACAGAAACAGTGCGAGCCAATCTCGTTAAGTGAATGCAAGATAATATGACAAATTAATTGGCATCATGCACAAAAAGTAATGAGCATGAGAAGTTGCCGATTTGATATTGACTAGAAAAAGTTGCGAATCAATAAATGGATTTGAACCAGGAAAAAATTTAAATGCATAATATGAAAAATGCACAGTAAGGGGCATTTCATCTTTGAAGCTATTTAATTATTATTATTTTTTTGTTATCATTTAGTTCCGTTTAGTTTTATAGCTTTTATTTATCTATAGTTGAAATTTCATTGCAATAACGTTCCATCAAATTTAGTGCTCCTTCGACCGGGGGAAAATTCGCACCCCATAGTGCGAATTTCCCTTGCACGCCTAGTAAAAGTGAAATTCGCACCCGAGCGAATTTCACCATGTAGGGGGGAAATTCGCACCGTCATTTTTTTAAACTAAAAATGCACATACAGTATAAAAAAGTCGAAAAAATGATCGTGCGAATTTGCCCCGTGTAGGGGAAATTCGCACCCGAGCGAATTTCGCCCATTATAGGGGGAAATTCGCACCGACGTAATTTTTTTTTTCAGAAATTACAAATTTATAAAATTTATAACATAGCGTAAAGGGATATTACAAAATATGATTTTAGAGATCCGACAGGAATTCTATACCTTAAAGAATGCTCACATAAACAAAATATTATCTTGTAAGCAACTATACATTCAGTTCAAGCAGTTCAACTTATAATCGAGAAGATTAACCTGTGTGCGAACTTTACAAGAACAAGTTACAGTTCACCCTGTTTAAAGTAGAAAGCTATTACCCGAATTGCCAAAAATCCCATGTATAAGATTCGCATCCTGTTTAAAGTAAAAGGTAATCGCTCAAATTTGCAAAAATTGCACCTGTGAATTTCGCACCCTGTTTTAAATGCAAAGCCATAACTCACACCATAATAATTGCTCTTGTAAAGTTCGCACACAGGTTAATCTTCTCGATTATAAGTTGAACTGCTTGAACTGAATGTATAGTTGCTTACAAGATAATATTTTGTTTATGTGAGCATTCTTTAAGGTATAGAATTCCTGTCGGATCTCTAAAATCATATTTTGTAATATCCCTTTACGCTATGTTATAAATTTTATAAATTTGTAATTTCTGAAAAAAATTTACGTCGGTGCGAATTTCCCCCTATAAGGAGCGAAATTCGTTCGGGTGTGAATTTCCCCTACATGCCTCCGTCTCTAGTGCCATCTTTACGCATGGTTCCACTGGGTCTGGGTACAGGGCTCCACAATCCATTGCCCCCTAACCTCTGCGATCAGTGCTGCCAGATGACAACATACAAAAATCGGAAAATGTTGGAGAGAAAATCGTGAATTGGGTAGGAAAATCGGTGAAAGATTTAAATCACATAATTACTTGTTCAAAATATAATTTATAGAAATCCAATAAAATACAAATTTAAAAAAACTTTAGGATGTATCCAGAACTATAAAATATACCGCTGATGAACTCCGTGGCGGAAGCAAAAACGTTTCGGAATAATCAAATAGCTGCCTACACGGCCCCCAATTTTACTTGAAAGCTAGATTTGATCGATTTTTCGCGACAGATTATATATCAATGTATGTATCTTACCTATAATGGGTCGAGCTACGAAGGTGCCTAGTATAAAATGCACCCGCGATGGTGTACCACCCGCTTCCACGACGTTTATCAATTAGTATAGTATATATTTATATATACAATATGGAGATTTGCTGAGCACCACTAAAACACAAATATCGCGATTATAACAACTCTCGCTTTATCAATAATTTTGCTTCATATATTTCTGACTTCCGTTACCTTTTGCTTATGACAGACATGAGGTATCGATATCTAGATATTCGGAATATCCCGTTTATACACCATGTGTGTCATCAAATACTCCTAATATATCCAGAAAAACTAGTGGGTATAGACTCGATATTTAGATATCAATATCCTCAAAAATTATTGGGTATACCCTGATCATCGGCACTTCTTACTTTGCGCAGCGCCATCTTGTTGCTGATAATAATATGATAATGTGTCGAATTAAGCAAAAATGTGTCTGTGCTTACCCAAAAATGCGAATAAGAATAAGAAGAACTCCGCAGAGTTAATAAATTATTCCATTACAATTTTGTTATTTTTAAACAAACCGTCGACTCCACTTTTCTTTCGTTTCACACAAATTTGTGAATTGAGACATCACATCCGCTGATACATTTTACACCTCAACCAGGATCTTATTCAAAGATAACGAATTTTTTTCTTTTTTCGTTCCAATTCTTGAATTTGTCGTATATTTACAATTAATTGTGGCCATTTAGCTTGCGTTAAAGCTCATATATTTATCACTTCCATTTCATAATTTGTTACGCTTAAAGATCTGTGAACTGAAATGAAATGTCAAGTACGTTTTGTCACATCAGTCCCCTTTTATGTCTGTCAGGGGTGCTTTGATATTCGGAATATCTAGATATGAATATCTAGATATCGATACCCCATGTCTGTCATAAGCATTTCTGTCCATGAATTAAAATCCTTCCTACCCAGTTATCTCTATCAAAATTATTTTATTATTTTTATTTTAATCTGATGTGTTGTTTTGTGATGCAGAGTAGTTTTAGATACTATTTGCGGTTAAATGTCTAGCTTATACCAAATACTTTTTCATACCCCAAATGATATACTAAATTTGTGAATCCATTTGTAACACCTCGAAATAATTATGGTAGAGCAAAATGGGTTGGACACCCACGCATAATATTAAAAGTTATTTTGATTTTTACATGTTCGTCGTCACGATAACTCGAAAACGCGTTCAGTTAAGGAGCTGAAATTTTATACACAGGCTTTTTAAAAAAAAAGTAATTATGAGTTTCAAAATGAGACAAACAAATCGGGTAACTTCATCGTAGGGTTACCATACAAAAATTTCGTATTTTACTATATATTTGGACACTGCCTGACATCGTGCCACGTACAGAGTTAAAATTTTGTACACAGAATTAAAAAAATGCAAATTTTGGTTCTTCGTAGGGTTGCCATACAAAAATGTTTTTTTTTCACTACATATTTGAACACTGCCTGAGAACGCGTGTAGACGGCTGAAATTTTGTACACAGTGTTTTCATAGTAATTGTAAATAAAGCTTCAAAAATGGAGTAAATAGAGTAACCCCTTCTTGGTATTGCCATATAAAAATTTGGGTTTTTTACGTATACTGTAAATATCATTAGTTCTAGATGTTGTTATTGTACTGAAAAGATCTTCAGAACATGAAATTGATTTTAATAACTTTTACTGTCCGACGAACCGTTCTAAAAATACGTATATGCGAAAAACCACTTCAAAACTCAAACTTGCACAGATGGGTGATCATACGAAATTACATATGGGCACTCATCTAGGGTATCATTAGAATTAGTCTCAGACCAATTTTAGCTGTTTTATTTGTTTCCTATGTGTTTAGTGTTAGGCTGTATGGCTGGCCGCTAAACTGGTATCGTTGGACCTTACATCCATACATACAGCACGTTCTTGAATATTGATTTGATTATAGGAGACTTTTCGTACTTTTACGATGCTGATTCATTAAATTAAGACTAAACACCTATAATTATCTTTGGGAGCTTTCGTTTTAGTAGTATTGCTAATACTATTCCTTGAAAATTTTTAAATTATTAATTTTTATTTAGTTTTCTACATGTATAAATATATTGGTAAATGTTAATAAAGAGATAGTAACACAAGGATTATCATTTTTTTTTTTCAAATAAATTAAATATCCCTTATCTTATGGATTGTATGTTTTCATTAACAAAATTATCTTAAGAGGTCTGCAAAAAATTAAAGTAAAAAATATTTGATTATGAGTATTATTTCTTTTCATTATCAGTTTATTAAAAGAAATCCTTTAACTTGCATTGAGAAAAAGTTTTTGAATTTATATTATTATTATTAAATAAATAGTAGACATTTTGTAAATATTTTTCTCTCTTATTATCAATTTAATTGCGGCCATTGCGATAGTAAATTAAGTAAATAATCGTAAATTGCGCTTGTTCGAGACAGAATATCATTCGAATTAAATGGTATGTATACATGTGATACATACATGTATGTATATAAATGATAAGGAAGCAGAATAATTTGAATCTGTATAGAAAAATTTTAATCAACAAGAAAAATTGAGAAAAGTATTGTACAAATAAACAAGTTGTAGCTTCCATTGGTTTGATAAAAGATAAGAAACTAATCCATGAGTCAACAGATATATCATTTGGTTTGATAACATACTCGTAACAACTATCTGTACGAAAGACACTTTCTATTTTATTTTATTTCTCAAATAGGTTTTACTATATTCATTCTTTTTGATTATTATTTGTATGTTTGCTAATTTCAATGGAAATTTACATATTTTGAATTTTAACTACTTTGAAATTATAAAAGGAAGTTTAGTGATGTTCTGGTAATATTTTTGATAATTTTCATGAAATAATTTTCTAACTCATCTTAAGCATATAAACTATATGACATACATATTATACTTACTCATCATCACTAGCTATATATGACCTGGGCTGGAGGTCAGGGGCGGATGCAGGATTCTCCTGAGAGGGGGCGTAACTATGGTTTAAAAACGCTATAGCCTGGAAATATGTCAAAGTTTCAAGACACTCGCCACCATTCGCAAATATAAAATACATTAATGGTTTCTGCCTCTCATCTTGTCACTGCGACCTATAAGATCTATTGTGACATTACCCCTGGATGACCTAGGGCGCCCATTCAAACTTAAGGTCTTTGATGAAGCTCATAATATTCTTTAGGGCCATTTTTTCGACATCCTCTGGCAGTGGAAATGCCTTACCTAGATGTCTTAGCACAGAGCTTCACAGTCACATAGGACATGTTCAGCGGATTAGTCCTCTTCCATACAGAATCTACAGGTCTAATCATTGACCTTACCCATCTTCTTAAGATGGTATCTAAGTGAGCAGTGCCCAGTAAGTAGGCCCGTTATGAGCCTTAGTTCTTTCCTGCTGAGTGTGAGGAATTCCTTTGTCCTCTGTTACGAATACTTTATAAACTTCTTCGCTTGTCTCAGCCCAGCTACCACTCTTAACGAAGAAAGTTGCTCAACGTTCAACTTTGGCAACTCTAGAAAGTCAAACGAGGTGTTAAATTATTTATTTTATTTTGGTTTGTGAATGGTGGAAGTGTAAAGCTTCCGAATCATCCATTTCGGTTAATAAAATATCTTTGCAAAATACAGGAATTAAAGCGCTACGTACTTTGCGTCTATTTACAATAGCAGTAATAGAACAGATGCAATACAGACCTTGTAAGTATATAAATAAAAAAAAAAGTTAAGAAAGTTTGACTAATAAGCCAAGCTCAGAAGATACGCTATAATGCAAAGCACAGCATGATAGGAAGGACATAGGGAAAAGATCGAAAGGCGTCCAACACTGCGGCAACGCTCTATTGAGTCGATCTGACTAGTTATTGCCAAATCGCTAATGAGCTTGAAGGCTCTAAAAGTTAAAACTGTCCGACTAGCCCCGGCTCAGATATGGGAATTTTATTCCATTTTAGGTTTGATGTAGGACTTATAGAGGAGCGCGAGATTCGATGTCATGAAATATTACTTATACATTTTCTGAAATTAAAGACATTTTGATGCTTCTTTGGCAACAGAGAAGATGTGATCTGTCCAGCTTAATTTACAGGAAATATTAATGCCAAGAATGCAAAAAGACGGTGTACCGTAAGTCAGTGCTCCATCAAAATAAATGGGAGTATTAAAGATATGATTTTGTTTTAAAGACATGAGACAGCTTGAGACTTAGATGCCATGAATTCGATTCGCTTTAGCTTAAGCGATGATATTATCAAGATCATTAATCAATGATCTAATCATGCAAATTCGTGGCATTCCTTTTGGAGTCCGTAAGAGTGTTAAAGCAGTAAGCGAAATCAAGGGTACTGTGATAGGCAAAACTATGTATAGGCTTAAAAGTAAGGAAAATCTAAAAAAAATTAAGAAAAGGGGTAGAGAGATAATAGAGCCCTGGGAACATATGCATGAGATTGTGGTGAAATGCTATCTGGTACAACCGGTATTAGGCAATCAGATAAAAAGCTTTGAAACTATAATAGCAGAAGATGGAGAGACCAGGTGCTTTAAATTTAACTAAAAGTGCTGCCTGCCAGGCTCTACCAAAGACCATTGAAATATCTAGGGTAACGATTTTGGACCACCACAATTGTGAAGACTAGGGCCCCAACGTTCCGTAAAAAAAGCCAGACGAGTATCCAGTCCGGAAGCAATATCGGCGATCATTGATGAGTAGTTTGGTTTCTCGATACTTCATTATTTTGGAGTTAATAAAAGATTCACAAACCTTTGAAAGAATCGAAGTAATTGCAGTTGGTCGATAATTAGAGGGATCGCTACCCTCTTCTTTCTTGGGAATAAGTTGAACGTGAGCTAGTTTCCAACCAGTTGGAAGTTTTCTTGTCGAATAAGACAAGTAGAATAGTTTTCGCAGAGGCTTAGCCAAGGATGAGGAACAGCTTTTAATTGGCAGTGGTAATACCCCATTAAGACCCACGGCTTTAGAGACGCTTATCCCCTTAAGGACCGTGAGCACACCTCTCTTACGGGGAGATGCAACATAGATGTCTGTGAAGTGAATAGAAAACGAGATTTTGAAGCGAATCTACCAATCAGAATATTAGATTTATCCGGGGAGTGAACAATCCCTTCACCATTGTTATATAGTTAAGGTATAGAGGAATTGGTGAAGTTGTTCCTGATGGTTTTGACCAGGGACTAGGTCCTTTGCTATTGCTTGATTCCAAGATTCTTAATCTGACATTTCTGTTAAAAAGAAATTTTTCTCTCCGGATAATGAACTTGGAGGTGTTCTGTAGAGTTTTGTCGACTTGTTTTAATTCTGGATATGAATGCACTTAATACACGTGAAAAGCAGACTCGTTCGTTTTAATTACTTGGTTGAACTTATCGTTAAACCAAGAGCGACTTTGCTGTTGTTGATATCTGCTGTAAGAATAAGGAATGTATTCATGTATGCTAAGACTTAAAATATCACTAAGCTCTAATGTGCATTCATCAACATCGCTCGAAGCAACACAGACCGACCAATCAATTTCTCTAAGATACTGATTGAAAATTTCCCAATCAGCATTTACATTTTCTTTTTATTTAACGTGTGAGCTAAGTATTCTAGTATAACAATTGCAATTTACGAAAAAAAAAAACAATATTCCAAAATAAATCGTTTGCTTTGAATGTAATAACTCGTAGTGTATACAATGGTTTGTTTGCAGTTGTGTAGTTTCACTGAATTTCCCCAAGTAAGAGTTGTAACTGTTTTACATCGAAGACTCATCAATTGTCAGCTGTTTTCAATTGAAACAAACCTTCCATGGCTTTTACCCGAATAAGCTCTGTCCTGCTTCAAACACCCCGAGAAAGGCCACGCTCATGTACATACATGAATTTTTCAGATATGAGAAATTCCTGTTTCCTCAATGGGATTCAACAGCCATGACTTAAAGGGCTGAGCCGCTAGCCATAAGGGCTGCGCTCTTATCAAATTGAACGCTTCCAAAAAATTTTAATATTTTTAACAAAAAGGGCATTGGAATAGATTTTGTCCCCCGCGCCCCCTAGCTGGATCTGATATTGCTGGAGGTAAAAATTTCAAAGGAAAACTTAAACAACGATTTATTTTTTCGTTCGAAAGCTGAGATGCAATCGCAAGAAATCACTTGAACTAATAATGCTTCAAAAAATGCAGTGAAATTCTTTCTTTTTATTAGCAAAACAAAGGTGCTTACGTATGAAGTCTTTATACTCATTCTGACCATCTTATGATACGATTGCACATTTGTCATGATAGTTTTCACTCAACGCGTTCAACCATAATAGGTGAAAACTCTTTAGTTCAGATTTTCAAGTAGAAATCTTTATCCGCAAAAATCCTACAATTAGCACAAGTCTAGATCTACAGGAGAAAATATGTCCTCACGTTAATTTGAGAACGCGTTTACTTAAAGATAGCTGAAATTTTGCACACGGCCTTTTTAAAAAAGTTGTAGACTTAAGTTTGAAAATAGGATAGTAGAATTGCCACACAAAAAAATTAGTCAATGCAGTATTTTCGACAATAGTAATTGCACTTACAAAAGTGGACTAAATTGGGAAATCCGTTCGTGATATTGCTATATAAAAATTGAGGTTTTAAAGACACTTTTACATCAAAAATAAGAACCGAAGAAATGTAAACCGAAAAATTAAATTTATTCCACTTTAAAACAAGATTTTTGCTTCAATGATTAATAATATCATGGGAAATAGGATAAACTAATGCGGAGTGGTGTTTTATCCAACACAGGCCCGGCTACTTTGTACGAAATATTTCAGCTGTCAACTCAACTCACAAGCAACTTAACGCTAACTAAATTCTAATACTGAAGCAAGACTTACGGTTTCAATATTGCAGTTTGCACTAAACTGCAAGTGTGTCTCTATATACTGAGAAACAACTCTGTTTACACTCGGTATACACTAAGTATGTAGAACATTGGAACTCAATATTGAAATTGCGGAAAATTTCGCGGTATAGAGAGTTTATTGCAATCTGACCCTAGTTATAAACCATACTAATTTATTACACGAGCCTTTTGAAACCGAATTTTATACTGCAATGTTGGCTGCAGTTTTTTCTGACATTTAATATTTGACACTTGTCAAGTTGAAGTGTCCATTTCGTTCTTATTTTCCATATAGACAAGCAATTTCACAATATTTGCTCGCATTTTGTACGTGACTAAATGACTAATCAAATGATAAATCAAGTGTAAATTCTCTAATTAATTCTCAGTATCGTAAACCGCAAGTGTGTCTCTGATATTCTTTTATTGCAATATGACATAATTGCAATTTCAATATTTCAATTTGAAACTGCAAGTCTGTCTCCGGTATAACTCAACTCTGGCTCATAGAAACATAGTATGTAATTCTCGATGGATACGATTACTTCTAGAGGCTTTTATTATACAAAAAAGATCTTCAGAATATAAAATTCATATAAAAGCCATACGAAATTACATAATCCATCTAGGGTACCGTAAGGCGGTGGTCACACTGATGAAGTATGAAGTATGCAGTATGTAGCACGCAGTATACAGTACTTGCTGCATTGCGACTGAAATTGCGTGGTGCAATACATTTTATTTTAAAACGATGAAAAGCGGTCACATTGACGAAGTAGCAGTAAAAATTGCGCAGTACAAATCGCATGCAGTTGTCGGTGCTTGTTGCATGCAGTATTTACTAGTGCAGTATGTGCTGAGAAGTTGAAGCGATAAGTAACTTAAACAGAAAAGACTTTCGATCTTCTTGCTTTTAGATTACTGCTTAAAAAAGAAAAAGAAAAAGAAACAAGAATACAAATTATTTCGTCATTTTACGTTTTTTTTTTTTGGAAAATAGCTGAAGATATTGCTTTCAATATAAAATTTGTGTAAGCGGTGAAAAAAATGCTTGCTTGTGGGATTACATAAAAAATGACTATAGTAAAAGTATAATAAATGAGAATTGCTTATGGCGTCTTATAAGCATCAAAATGTTATGGCTTCTTCCTCCGACTGCTGGCGCTGCACTCAATATCTACTGCGTCAATTTGAACAACATCACAACCTAAAGTAAATAGTGCATACTGCGTGTTGCATAGTGCACTTTATACTTTATCAGTGTGACCGCCGGCTAAGTATTAGTCTTAGATCAATTCTAGTTTTCTCCTTGTTGTTCATTTAGTTCATTTTCAAAGGGAGTAAGATGAAATCATACGGGAAGCCTATACATATGTAGTTCTATTACAGTGTGTCCCTTAAGTGGTGTGGAACCGGAAGGCTATGGATAGGTCATACTTCGACGAGCAAAACATGTATGGGTGGGGAGATGGAATTCTGACGGTTTCCGAGATAACAGGACTTAAAGATATTTAGGTATGTTTTTATAGATCACCCTGTAACCTGAATGCAAAATTAGTGTTGATGACGTGTTTTTAAATAAAAATAAAATCTAATTTAATTTTTTGCTCTTCTAAGTATGACCTATCCATAGCCTTCGCATTTCACATCACTTACGGGACAGCTTGTATAAGGCTTGCGTTTTTTCCATTTACCGATGTAATTCCAGGGGGCCAGCTCAATACTTTCCAAATCAAAATCGGTGCGTTGCAAGAACAATATTTCTACAAGTTCTAGATTTACATTCATATTTGAAATATCTTTCAAGTAATTTTCTCACCGCTTTCGTACTTAGAAAATATAAAATTTCAATGTGATATATCGCCATAATTTGGTGGGATATACAGGGTGGGTCAAAAGTCACGCCTGCGTATAAAAATTGAATAAATTTTTTGTTTATTATTATTTTTTATTTTCATTTTTTTTAAAATATAATATCACCTTTACATGATTTAAATTTTAATTATGAAAAATAACGTCAGATAGTTGACTACCATTTTCATCAATACACAATTGGGCTCTTAAATGGGCGTTTTGTATAACAGCACGCAAAGTATCAGGCTCTATTGCCTTGATATCAGCTTCAATTTTGTGCTTTAGCTGCTTTATAGTTTGAGGTTTGTTCACATGCACTCGTTCTTTGAGATAACCCATAGGAAATAATCAGGTGCACTTAAATCTGATGAACGTGCTGGCCAATTGAATCCTGAATTTCTTGACATAATTCGGTCATCAAAAATTTCACTTAGAAGAGTAATTATGTCAAGGGCCGTGTGTGCTGTTGCTTCATCTTGCTGGAGCCAATTGTTCGCTGCTACAGGGCATACAAAATTATTAATCATAGTACGATACCTGTCCCCATTCATCGTCTCGCTACATTAGCAATTTCATTCTTAAAGAAGTAGGGCCCTATAACACTTTCTGATGTCACTCGACACCATACTGTACACTTGAGCAAGTGCAATTTGCACTGGTGAACAACTCTGGGGTTTACAGTACCCCAAAATAGAATATTTTGCTTATTCACATATCCATTGGGCCATCCCACACGAGTATTCTAGATGCAGACAGATATCTCTTTGCGTCTTTCCACCTCTTCCCAAAAAACCGGTTTGCATACTGCATCAAGAATACTCATGTAGGATGGCCCATTAAGATGAAAATTTGGTTCATCACTCATAATTGAATTGTTAAGAAACTCGTTATTTTCTGCGCACAACTCCTGGAAGCGTGTTGTCCAAATTAGTCGTTACTGGGTAGTCAACTAGTAAAAGTTGTTGAGCCAATTGGACTTTGTATGGATGCATGTATAAATGCTGAGATAAAATAGGCCGAATGATTTTCCAGACATGCCCAATTGCCCAGAACATCTTCGCGTTTATGTTTCTGGATATTCTTCAACACTGTCCCGTACACGATCAATGTTCACCTGGTTCTGCATTATTCTCGGTCTTCCTGATCATGACAAGTCTGACACTGAACCTTTTTGTCGGAACGGTGCAATTAAACGATTATTTGCGGTTTGGCTAGGTGCATTTCTGGTGTTGAAATAATTTCTATAGGCTCATTGCGTCAGTAAAATTGAATGCTCATTGGAAAATTCTACCACTTTGGTAATTTGGCATAATGGTGTAATAAGGTTCGATGAACAAAATCTGAAAATAAAAATTAACAAGTAAAACAACTAGAATTGGTCTAAGACCAATTCTTATGATACCCTAGAGATGAATGACCGTATTAAATTTCGTATGGTCACCGATCTATGCAAGTTTAATTTTTGAAGTTGTTTTTCGCATATATTTCTAGAAAGGTTTGTCGGATAGAAAAAATGATTATAACCAATTTTATAGGATTTCATATTCTGAAGAAGTTTTTAGTACAATAAAAATGTCTTGGACTGATCGTTTTCACAGTATACGTAAAAAACCTAAATTTTTATATGGTAAGGCCAAGAAGGAGTTGCCCGATTTAGTCAATTTTTAAAATTTTTATTTGCTAGTACAATGAAAACACCATGTACCAAATTTCAGCTCTCTATATCGATGCGTTCTCAGATAGTGTCCAAATATATAGGGGCCGTTCAAGTATTACGTAAGCACTATGGGGGGGGTCTTTGTTTTGCTTATTTTGGATGACATGGCGGGGGGGGGGGGGTAGGGGAGTCTAGATGATGATTACGTCATCGGTAGTTATTTACTTTTTTAATTTACTTTTTTACACGAATGGCAACCCTCACATTGTCTATGGTTGAAAACGAAACGCATTTTCGGGGATTCCCGCAAATAATGCATACGTTTAGGCAATCGCTTTAGAACCGATTAGGGGAATTACCACGCGCTATTCACTTGTCTAAATTTACTCTGTCAGTGTATTGTTTCGTTTGGATACTATAGCGAGTAGACGTATTGTAAGAATAGCAAAGCAAGTTAACATTTGTGTTACCGTTGATTCCATTAGCCAAAACCAGTGGTAATTACGACGGTTGATGGAGGGCCAGATGAAAATCCGCGTTATCCAAAAGTCATAGGGTTTGCTATACAACACTTTAAGCGACATGATCTCGATGCATTGTTTTTAGCTACCAATGCTCCTGGAAGAAGTGCGTATAAAAGAGTAGAGCGCAGAATGGCTCCTCTTAGTCGGGAACTGGCTGGTTTAATATTGCCTCATGACCATTTTGGGTCTTATTTGGATGAACGTGGCGTTACAATTGATGAACATTTAGAAAGATCTAATTTCGAATTTGCAGGAAATGTATTAGCTGAAGTATGGAGTTCAATGGAAATTGATGGCTATAATGTTACTGCAAAATATGTTGGGGCTAGTGAACAAGATGTTCCTGATTTTCCAAACATTAAATGGTATTCAGAACATGTGCGTGAAAGCCAATACTTGCTTCAAATTGTAAAATGTAGAAATACAGAATGCTGTCGTCCAAGAAGTGGCTTATTCAGATTACTAGACAACAGGTTTCTTCCACCACCTGTAAAAGTAAAACAAACAGTTGATGACTTGGTTTTGGATGAAGGAGGGCAATTTCTTGATCTTCCAGTCAATTTAGCTCTACGCTTAAGTGCTTCACTCAAAGATTTCCTGCAAATGCCCTACGATTATTTTTGTCCGACGGTAAAATTAAGGCTATCAAGTCGAACATGCAAAACGTGTAGTCTTTATCATGCTTCCGTCAAGTCACTATATCGTCATATCGAGAAGATCCATAAAAAAGTAAACACGCACACTGATAGGAAAGTTAGACCTGTAAGAGTCGCTGCTCGTCGTGCTAATGAACTGATGTGCATTATTCAAAATTTAGAGCACCATGATGTTGAATGGCTCGATGAGAACCACGTAGACATTCCAAAATCGGATGAAATGAGCAGACTCACAACACTGAGCAGCAATCCAAGCAATCCAATGTCATCGAAAACTTAGAATTATTGATTCGGGTTTCATGGACTGAAGACTGTTAATTTGAATTTAATATGTGTACCAAAAATTTAAAATAAGTTTGTTATGCTCGTAAGATTATAATATTTTTGTCCCTTACTCTATGTTGAATACTGTATCAGTAAAATCTAATCTCTATCCTAAATCTATTTTCTTATTTTTAAAATTATAATTATAACATTATAATTATTACATAAAAAAAAAAAATACATTTATAATTGAAAAATGTTTACGTAAGCATGGGTGGAGGGGGTAAGAGCTTTGCTTACTTTTGCTGACAAGGGGAATGGGGGGGTAAATAATTGCAATAAATCTGCTTACGTAATATTTGAACGACCCCATAGTGGAAAACGAAAGTTTTGTATGGCAACCCCACGAAGGAGTTGCCCGATTTGTCTCATTTTCGAACTCAATTTTACTTTTTTTTTTAGAGTCCGTGTACAAAATTTCAGCTATCTAAGTATACGCGTTCTTGAGTTATCGTGCGTACAGACGGACGGACGGACGGACGAGGTGTTAGAAAGGGAATGACAGACTTAGTATACCCTATAGATTTCATCTAGGGTATAATAATAATTAACAAAAATGTTACTCAAATTTTACACGCAGGCGGGGCTTTTGGCCCACCCTTTATTATAATATGGTTCCACCAGCTATACAAAATCGTCTTCTTTCACTCTTGTAATAGTTGTGAATTTCGCTTTCTCGCTATAATTATCTCCAATTCTTTACATATGACAACAATGGAAATTCAAATTTACCACAATAAAGGAAATTTAAAATTAAATTAAATTTATATTTGAATTAAATTGACATTAACTAACAAAAAGCTTAATTTTATGCCCTCCTAACCTTCTCTTAAGTGATTACTAAAAACCATTTAACTCGTGATCACATAATTAAATGGCTTAGAAAATGTGTTCCAACATAAATAAGGAAAATCCTAAACTTAATTTCCAATTTAAATTTAATTTCCAATTAAGTTTATACACTTGCATAGTTTTTCACTCAGTTATCAGCGAGTGATTCATAAAGTACGGCGATAAGTTTAATAATTTTCGCAGTTTTTCTAGACGTAATCAAGTACATTTATAACTGGATAACTGACAGAGAGTTTACACCACATCACGTCTTGCTTGCTCAAAGTAGGTACCTAATTGCTTAGACAGAGCTTCGCCTACATTGTTTATGTATGTATGTATATAAATCTACACTTGATTCTCAAAGGCTACTCTACAACTTATCTGTAAAGATAACCGTAAACACCTACCTCCCCACTTCCATTTGCAATTCAACATTGTTTTTGAAACTGTGTGTAAGTATAGAATATATTTTGTTGTTGGAGACAATTTTTAAGTTATGCTATTTGTTTTTCTTTGTTTTTAATTAGATGATCACACTCATGTCAGTCAGATGCTCTCTTCTAAGCTTTTATTGTTTTTAAACTTTAATTGTTGCCTGCTTAGGTCGGATATGAATTCGTCGTTGTAAACAGTTTTCAGACTGATTGGGATTGCTTTTAAACGACCCCCCACCCAGGTCGGAAAGCTAGAGACCGGTTCGAAAAGCTTTAAGCGTCTTTTTCTTAATTAGTATTTGTGTAAGATTGCTTGCCTTCTGTACTATATCAACTCAGCAGTTGTTTGTGATATCGCAACGCTCTTGAGACTTTACTTGTCATTCGACCATACATACCAACATACATACATATGTGACAGCCTAATGCCTAACTGATAAACACTTTGTTTTCATGTTTTTCTCAATTCCCACATGGTAACTTGTATAGTATAAAGCTAGTGGACCATGTTGCACAAAACGGTTTATAGTTCGGTATACGGTGGCCGGGGGTACTAAGGAGACCGGCACGATTTTAAGTTAACTCAATTCGATGACTTCGACGACTTTCCCAGTGGTTGTTCTTTAGTTGACTCTCTAGCTAGCTAGGCTAGTCCGCTAGTTTTAGTCTGTTGGGTCGGTGGTGCTGTGGACGTACGTTGAAATCTTCTTTGTTCAAAATATAATTTGTAAAAAATTTTCGATAATTTTGTGTTTGTTACGTTTTTTGTTTTTTAAAAGTAGCTAAACGTAAAAGTCGCACAATTCTTATAGTTTTGCTTTCATCGTGAATGTATTAAGAAGTAACTTAATGGAGGCGTTTTTATTACTGTGGAAAAAACACAAAGTTTTTGTTTTTAATGTGGTTTAGGTAGGATATAATATTTCGGGTTGTTTTAAACGCCAGACAGTGATAATTTGTGATTGAATTATTAGAGAAAAATTTTTATTATTATTGTGGATCTGTTTTAACAGTTTTTCTAAAAAAAAAAAAGAAAAAAATAATAAGAAAAGGAAAATTTAGTGTTTACCATTTTAATAGTAGTGTTAAAGTGGTACGATAAACAAATAGTGTAAAAGAAAGGCGACATATCGAACGGTATGTATTAATAACTGTAGTATGATTTTGTATTTATGTTTATAATTTTTCTTTTATTAACTTTAAGTGAAATTTTTTATTCAATCAATAATAATAATAATAATATTTATTTAACCATGAATAGTACGCAAGAATTACATCTTATATAGTACAAAGTATTAATTCGGTTGACAAATTAAGGAAAATACTTAATATTTAATAATAATAATTCATTATTAGTTAACTGAATTTAAATCAATTTAACCTAATTTATAAATGTATAAGAAAAGGGTATGAAACAAAAAGTAAAAAGAAATATATTTTTACAAAAAGTAAAAAGAAATATATTTTTCTCAGAAACAAGAAGCAAAAAAAAAAGAAGAGAAAAAAAAAAAAGGAAAATTAATTAATTAGTGATTAAATGCATTTTTAAAAACCTTCTGAAAGCTGCCCCCACTCTAATCCTCCTGACGCTGCAAGGCAAAGTATTCCAAATACGTGGGATTTGAACGAAGAAAGAACTCTCAAGTATTGTTTTATTATAGCGCAATGACAGTAATTTATTATGTCTAGTTGATTGGAGAAATCGTATTCGACAGTACAGATATTCGGGCTCCTTTGTTTGCATTAGCTCATAAAGAAAAATAACTGCCCTCCACTTTAAGTACAGATCAATTGGACATCCCAATAAGTTCAATTTGTATGAACTCACGTGATCAAAACGACGCAGTCCATAAATAAACCTAATGCAGTCATTTAATGCAACCTCAATTCGTCTTGCACGAAGTGAGTCAAGTTTGGGGAAAAGTATACTTCCATAAGTGAAATACGGTAATAGAAGAGCTTTGACTAATTTAGAACGAAGGTTAGGTGATAATATACTAGCGGACAGCCACAGTCTATGGAGCCCAGAGTATACCTTTCCCATTAAATCTTTGACATAACCGCAACACTTCATTTGCCTGTCTAAACGAACTCCCAGATTCTTGACTTGACTCATGAAAGGCAAGATGGTCCCATTTAGCGTTATAGGAGAGATATCCGCGAGATCAAAATTATTTTTGCTAAATAGTATACACTGAGATTTTAGCGGATTTAATATCAGGTCATTGTTATACGACCATTTTACAATTCGATCAATGTCGCAATTCATGCGCTCAACACAATCTTCTATAAGTCCGATAGGCCTGTTGCAGTAAAGTTGAACGTCATCCGCATACAGTTGAATTTCAGCATCCTGCAGAACATCAGGAAGATCATTAATATACATACAGAATAAGAGAGGTTCAAGGACTGAACCCTGTGGAACGCCTCGGCGTTTCAACTAATTTCTCTTTTTATTTGTTTGTATTCTAAACAAGAGTCTTCAAACAAAATATCTTAATCTAAAATGTTTCACTATACCTACTATTAAGTATGCACTTATATTTATTTATTTATTTATTATTTACTATGAAAATTAAAAACATAGTAAACAGAAAGTTTTCCAATGAGATACTACCTTACCTACAATTAAAAGAGTTAATAAAGAAGAAGTTAAAGAATATTAAAAAGCGAAAAGTTAAAATAATATTAAGATTTAACTACAAAAAATAAATTATAACTAAAGAAATAAAATTAAAAGCAAAATGAGAAAAGCTCTAAACTATATATGTATATATGTAATAGAAAGAAAATATAAAGAAAAAGTACAAAAAATAATTAAACTAAATCTAAAATTTAAAGAGTATGCATGAAAATTACATGATTAAACTTAAAACTAGATAGAAGATAAGAAAAACAAATAAAGAAATTAATATTTAAATTCAACGAAGAAGCGGAAGCCAATAATACTGTTAATGAGTTAGGAAAAGGTCAAAGAAGAAAAGAGTAGTAGATAGAAAGAAATGAAGAAAATTGTTAATAATCAATCTCACGAACGATTAATATTTTGTAGGTTAGAGGACTATAGTGTTGAAGATGTCTATATTGATAAATCTTGTATTGTACGATTTAGTAATTCTGTAGATAGTTTGAAGATGGTTTAGAATCTCAAATTGCGCGGAGGTATGTTTAAATCAATACAAGACACTAACTTGAAAATTTAAAATGTTATAAAGAAATATACTATCCAACTAGATTCCGCAGTGTCATTGAGTTGTGTTTTGCTAATCTTTCATGATACTCTTGATTGGTATTCTTCAATCTGAGTAATAAAACTCTGATGAATATATGCTAGATAGCCTCAATTTGTGCACTAAAACAGGAATAAAAAGTATTCCAAACTTGACTACTCGAGAATACTCCTTATACCAAAGAATAAAAGAGACAGATACAAGAGATTACTGGCATAAATAATTGATTGATTGAATCAAAGTCGAGGTTGAGGACCCCAATCGGGTCTTTGGAACGTAGGCCATAGCTACGTTAATGTTTACTCTCCAGACTTATGAGCAATTTTTCATAGATTCCAATCGGACGTGCTTTCAAATTGAAGTATTAGCCGCCAGCATTCACTGTCGGCTTCATGGAGTTCGTTCAGGAGGTGTGAGCCAAAGAATCTGTAATATTTTCCTGAGAAAGTCGGACAATGACAAAAAAATGTGTCACCATTTCGGACTCCTCTCCGCATTCACTGCATTTTGGAACGTAAACAAGCCCCCCCCCCTACATCCTGCGTAGGTGATCCCTGAGAAAAGAGCGTCCAGTGAGAATTGACACCAGAGCTTGGCTTGTTCAGTCCCAGCAGCGTTTTCGTTTGTTTTGGGTTAGGTTTGCCCCACAGTTCCTTTGTGGTTCTACCTGGAGGGTCATCTAACCAAAGACAACTGTGTTGGTAGTCGGACCAAGCTGAGGTATTACAGACAAGGTGTTTGGGTGCTATCCCAGTTGTGGAAGAGATTGCACCAAGACGAGCAAGTTCGTCCGCCTTCTCATTCTTAAATGATTTACAAGTGCGAAACATAAAGGCTAATAAGCAAAATGATCTGGAAGTAATAAAATTAATGTGAGAAATAAAATCTTTTATCCCATTGACACGGGAGAGAGTAGTGGTGAATCGTAGTCAAAGAATATGCAGATAAAATGAAATAAATTTACATTAGCCTACGTTGATTTCAATATAGTTTTCATGACACCAATTTTTCTAGTCGTAGTAGCTATATCCTTTTGAAGATGGACACAATCCGTCATGATATTAATTTTCCTAAAAATCTTGCCATCACCAACGTATAATAAGCAATTAGACTTATAATAAGAAGGCATGTCGTTGATGTACACATATGAGAAAAATTAATGGTCCAAATATTGTACCTTGGGGCACTCCAGAAATTTGTTTAAATGAGAAGAATTGATGCCCATTAAATACAATGATATTATCCCTGTTGGTTAATTAAGAGATAAACCAAGATATGGTATCTGTTTGAAAGCTCATTAGTTCCATCTTTAAAAGACAGCGTTTGTGATTAATATTGTCAAATGTTTTGACAAAGTCAGTGTGGATAGAATTTATTTGAGAGCGGACGCGTATTCATCTGTGAATAGAGATAAATTGGTGATCGTAGATCATCCTGGTAAAAATCCATGCTGATCTTCAAGTGCAAAAGAGTTAGAAATAGAAATGGGTCTATAGGCAATAATATGTTTAGGGTCAGGAAATTTATAAATAGGCATAACGAAACATCTTTTAAAAAGAATATTTGGAATCTTAGCAGGTCATGGATTTTTATCACTTATGTAGTGTTGGTCAAAACAAAGTGAACTGAAAGCAAATAAGACTCAAATCTTTTGATATATATGTATTACAAATGGTTAATACAAATAATAATTACTTCAGTTCAGTGCACTTGTTTCATCTTAATTTAAATTTTCGTAAAATATCAAATCTATAAAAAAACAAAAATAAAAAATAATTCCAACTGAATGTTTCTCTAGGTTATTTTTAATGACCTCATTACATTTCTTCGACATACAAGCAATAAGTTTATAAATTTTTGTTTTGAAGAAATCAGATACTTACTACTACTACACTTGTGACAGCTTCGTATATGTAGGTGATCAGCATTTATGAATTTTTCATGCCTCTAACCTTCTCTTTTGTAATATTCCAGAGATTCTCTATTGGATTTAAGTATGGTAATTGGGGTAGCCATTGTATTTCATCAATATTTTCTTCATATCAAAAGAATTGGATTTATTGCTTTCTGTTCCGTTTGTTTTGACTAACACTGTATATATTATAATATGGTCCTCTTATAATATTCATGTCCATATCAGTTTTAATAAAAACTAGAAGAATATCATTATAGGTATTCTTAATGCAATTCACGATTAATGTAGCCAGGCGAACTTTCCTTTTCTTGTCCAAATAAATTTGTTTTTCTTCATACAGGGCTTATAAAAATAGTTTCTTTAATCTCCAAAAGGGTAATAGTTGATGTTATGTTTTGGTCTGAGTTTTATCCACCATCTTTTAGCTGTAATTAAAATTTTCGCAAAATTTGTATTTTACTATTTATCTACAAGATTTAAAAAAAAAAAAAAAAAAAAACTATGCACTAAAGCACTCTGCTTTCGTATTGGCATAATATAGCACTAGAATGTGTATATTAAAAATAATCGAAAATATTTATGAAGTTGAATATTATACAGTTTCGCATTTAAATGAGTGCTATCCTTTTATGGACTGTACAAAATTAACTAATATTTAGACTACAGGCACAGAGGAATTTATGTCCACTTTTTCGAAAATTTGATTTTTGGGGTAATTAAAAAGCTTTTGCCGTCTACATTGTATAAATTCTATAGCACATAATTTAAGCTGCTCTTAAAATATATAAAAAATCCATTTCTCATATGGTGACTTCCAATTAAGACCTGCCAAGTTATCATTACCTTTTTCATATTTAGATGATAATTATACAACTAAAGAAGACTTTTTCTTTCGGGTAAATGCACAGCATTTGTATGCGTCTTGTCCCAGATACAAAGTTAAAAAAATTTACCTAAACTGAGTGGCAACACTTTGTGCCACAAAGCTTAGGTATTAGGGAAAGCTCTACCTTGGAAAATGTAAATTAGGTTTTTATACCTAAAATGGAGGTAGGTTTTTCTCTCTAAAATGTAAGGAAAATTCCCTAAAATGTAGTAACATTCTCTAAAACGAAGGGAATTTTCAAAATTTTCTTCGTTTTTTTCCCGTAAAATGAAGGCAATAGGTGATAATACGAGTACCACACCTTTAAAAAACAAGTATGAGCTGAAGAGCTATTTCCAAGTTCAAGTCCAGGTCCAGATCTTGCGCGATTAACGAAACTAATTTCCAACTATGATGATTTTAACAGTACCGATATACCGGGATATTTGTTTAACATTTTCCTACAGGCTTTAATTTTGACCTTGAATTCACTTATTTACTCTAACTGTCCGAAAAAGAGAAAAATCTATTAGTTATGCGATGTCTTTATTTTACAGCTTCTGTATAAAAATACAGGGTAATTCAGACCAAGATATCTTCCGGTATACAACGCGATACCTTGATACCCCCCCCCCCCCCCCGAAACCTTCCTTTAGGAGATGTGGCCAGTTGAAGATTTCGCCAATATTCGTAAGAATAAATGAGTATAACTTTTGAACCACCCTATAGATTTTGGTTATTGTTAGCTTATTAAATAGCCAAGAATAGTAGCTGTCGAAGAGTGTATTGCTCTGTATGTTTTAATTAAGCATCTTTAAATTATTAGTAAATATTTCCAAAACATTGATCTTTTTTACACACGAATTTCATAAGTACCGTTATTTATTTCAAAAACTTTTGTGTGTAAAAAAACTAAAATTTTGGAAATATTTGAGAATAATTTAAAGATGCTGGTTTAAAAAATACATAGTAATACACTTTCCGACAGCAACTATTCTTGGCTATTTAATAATCCAACAATAACCAAAATCTATAGTGTGGTTCAAAAGTTATACTCATTTATTCTCACGAATATTGGCGAAATATTCAACTGGCCACAACTCCTAAAGGAAGGTTTCTAAGGGGGGGTATGTGGAACAATATTTTGATCATCTTACCTCAAGGAATGGCGTGGTATACCGGAAGGTATGTTGTTCTGAATCACCCTGTATATATAGATATGGTGGCTTGGTCGGGCAACCCACGATAAGACCATTCACAGCTCTTCCGAAAAGATAAAGTTTAATTGAAGGAGATGCATACCTAGATATCATTGAGCTACACTGTCCCAATGAAAATATTCACAAATGGGTTTTATATCATATAGTTTTCAGGTGTTGAGCAGTGAAAAGGTGATCGGATGATCACCCAATCAGAAATTTCAGATTTTACGGGAAACTTTAAAATGGATGAGAGCCCAAGGGTTGATTTGGAGTTATCTCTCTGAATGCGTTCACATAAGGAGGCAAATCTTATTCCGGACTATTGCAGCGTATTTCAAGCCAAACTTCTTCAAAGTTTAAAGCACATACATATTTTCAAATGAGGTAGATACGCTACGAATTGCCAGAGATACAAATGAAACCCGTTTACCTGAAAAAGTTGCGAATCACCCTGTACCTGGTAAACCGTTAAGTATGCCTCCTCCTTCTGTACAATTTCTTATTTCTAACTTGTTTTATTTATGACTACAAATTACAAATCACCTTGTATATGAGCTTCTTAAAGAGGCCTTATAGAAGTGCTGAGTTAATTAGCACTGGTATTTGTGGTATTTACTGTTGGTCCTTTTCACGGTTTCCTATATACAATAAAATACAATAGAATACAATGCCTATATTGCTGGATATATGTTCACAAGTTCAAGGATCTTATAACTAGTACAATATTCAAATGATGCCATATTAAATTTGCAATTAAAATATAACTAATAAGAAAATAAGAATTAGTCAATTTAGATTCAAACGAGTGATTTTAAGATAACGAGTTAAACAGGTTAATTAATGCGAGTCCGAAATAGTTGTTTATCTTTAGTGAAGTACATGGTGAAACCAAAGAATTTTGAGATTGGGTTAATATGGCATTCCCACTAGTCCGAAATTACGTAATTTCGGTGAAATCGTCGAAATCAGCTCAAAATTATGCAATTTCCCATACATTTTTCAGCTCATTTCAATGTAATTTCTGCAAATTTACCATCGAAATTACGTTCTTTGTGACGAACGCATCCCAAATTTCTGGAACATTGACATTTTATTCATTTCAAAATTGCCGACCGTGGTTCATAGCTATGGTGACTGGTTCATAGCTATGACTACTGCTCTTGTTTTGGTTTAAAAATAAGGCAAATAGCAGTGAACTGTCGACGAAATTACGAAAAACATAGTGAAAACAGGGTCTCGTAATTTCGAAATTTTTGTTCGAATTTACGTAATTTGAGACCTATAGTGAAAACATACTATAACAATCAATTTTTTTTATTTGTTGGTCTTTAAAAACATCTTTTCTAGTGTGTTCTTTTGCTGAAGTTATTTTATCTGTTCAATCATCTATATCCTTTTTAGCTTCCTTATGTGGCTGACCTCCTATCATTTATTGGTTTGATTTGATTCGTTTTCTGCTTTCAAATTCGTGTTCACATTTTCTTTTTCGAAGTGGGAGTGTAGGTGCTGCTTTCAGTGACTCTTTTTTCAGAACTGGTTGGTTTCATAAGTCATATAAAATAAGATGAATTCCCTAAATATATGGGATTTATCATATTTAACGCAAAATAATTGCAGAAACTGTGAAATGAAAAAAAAATTGTTAAATTTGTCACCATTAATAAATAAGCACTGAATTTGTTCAAAAAGTTTTATAATCGGGGAAGTTTTCAAGGTCAATTTTGTGGGAAAAATATCTTTTAATTTTCATGAATCTAATCTAGTCTAATCCATAGTAGAATGATTCCTGCACGCCAGGGTTGGTGGCAAGAATTTTTAATAGAGGGGGTTTTGGAAAAATTGGTTAAGAATAAAAATATTAATTTTTGTTTGGCAGAACATTTACTGATAAGTTTACATTTTCATACTTTTACATGATCATATTTAAAAAATTCATTAAATTATGTAATCTATAGAATTACAAAATGTTTAACATTTGACATATAAATAAATAAATATTTTATGAGAACGAAGCTTGGGAACGATGAAAATATCTCAACTTCATCTAAACGACTAATAGTGTAAATATGGTTGCTTATCCAGTTCTATAATTTTTGTAGTACTTGCAGAGTACCCGAATGCACTGGGTACGATTGTATGTAAAAACTACAACACACTTCGGAATCTGACAGTTAATTTTTAAGAGTCGAAAGTAATGTAAGTTAAAATCGTAAGGAGGGGGGTAGAAGGTTGTCGGCACAGAAATGAAAGCTAGGCGGTAAATGCGATATGGGGGTTGTTAAAATGTATAAGTATCTTTTATTGCATCTTATTGAACGGTTAGCACTAGCAAAATACAGCATGGAAGAACTTCTGATCCAGGATATTCGTACCTACTTGATACCAGTATAAGGTCTTTACTGCGATGTCTATGTTAATTATGTACTATGAATAGGAAGTTCGAGGCTACTAGAGTAATGAGCAAACCGGATTAACTGTTCAGATATTTGATAAAACAGTATTTTGCCTCCTAATGTAAGGCCCTAATTACATGATAGGCTTGGAAACCTATATAAAAGCCGTTTATACACAAATTTTAAAAAGTCAATAAAAACTGTAAATATTGTAAGAGTTATTAAAAAGAAGATATTTTGGTTCAAATACTGAGAAGAAATTGCCGACGAAACAATATAACATTGGATCACAATTATTAAAATACGTCTCTGGCTGATAAATTCTCTGAGTGTGAATTAAATTGTCTGCTAGGATATAAAGTTGAAAAAGCATCCGTGTATTTTAAATGCAGATAAAGCCCTTTTAATTTAAACACGAGTCGTTGAATAGTCTAAGGAAGTTCCATGTTCCCTCTGTGTAACTTGGAGAAGCAATAAAATATAAGTTGTATACCATTTTCTTGCCGTTTGCCCGATATTATCAGAATTTCGAAGATTATCATTTAAAGTCAGTTATCTCACATTGAAAGAAATCATGGAAATTTTGAACGGAAAAGATTGAGAAAGTCTTAAGTCTTAAGTCTTTCCCTATGAATATTTAGGGAAGCCAAGTCGTTAAGTCGATTTTCGGTCATTAACTTACGAAGATAATTTTTAAACTTTTATAAATTTTTAAAAATTTAATTAATTTAATCAACATTTTTGGCCAATTTTAATGTGTGTACTAGTTCAATCCCTACCTTTTGCAATTGCCTAATTATAATGACAATATAATTGAAGTTTCTTGCCATCATTACTTGCCAGCAAACCTATTAATAAAATACATTTACCACTTCTCTTCCCCGAGGCGATGCAGACCCGAAACTCCGTAAACAGAATTTTCGATTTGGGGACGGCGAATTGCCTATCATTTATTATTTAAAATAATATTATAAAAATTATAAACTATTTTACATTATTGAAATTGTGGCATGGAATTGAGTTAAAGTATTTTTCCTCTTTTATCTTGGGCTAATATCTAGGTAAGTTTGAGCTCTAAGGGGGGGGGGGTTAACACCCAAAACCCCTCCCTTGAAACCGGCAAGGGGGGGGGGGGTTAACACCCAAAACCCCTCCCTTGAAACCGGCCCTGTTGCACGCAATACTCGCGCTGCAAACTCATCTTTCAACCCTTCAAATTACTTTCGGCCGTACAGTCAAATTCCGTGATGCTTTTTTATCCCGAACAGTGCGAATGTGGTACAGCTTACCATCTTCTGTTTTTGCTACGGCATACAATCTGCGGAAGTTAAGAGCGATATACATCGGCACCTCCGCCACTCTACTCATATCCTCTAATCCTTTCCCTATCTCCTTCCTGCCATGCTGTGCTTTGTATCATAGGATATCCCCTGAGCTTGGCTTAATAATATAAAAAAAAGAATAATTCTCCAGTATCATGAAAATTGTATATATGCCCAAGTTTTGGTTTTAATAAGTAATTTCCCAATGTTTTAAAAGAAAATCAAATGCTGAGGTTACTTATCTCATCGCTAAATCAAAACTTAACATGGTCGTATTTGTCTTCCTCCTCTCATAAGGAAAATAAATGAAAACAAGTAAAAAAATTAAAATTGGTGTAAGACCCTAGATGAAATCTAAAGGGTATAGTAAGTTTTCTATTCCGTTTATAACACCTAGAAATAATGATGGTAGCGCAAAATGGATTGAACACCCACACAATATATTAAAAGCCATTTTGATTTTTGCGTGATCGTCTGTCTGTCCGTTTGTCCGTCTGTCTTCACGATATCTCGAGAACGCGTATACTTAGAGAGCTAAAATTTGCACATGGGCTTGAGAAAAAAAAAATGGAAGAAATCTGGTAACTCCTTCGTAGGGATGCCATACAAAAATTTCGT
The DNA here is from genome assembly GCA_963924295.1 of Dioctria rufipes. NCBI lineage: Eukaryota > Metazoa > Arthropoda > Insecta > Diptera > Asilidae > Dioctria > Dioctria rufipes. The sequence continues at coordinate 329,282,642 of OZ002740.1, read as the reverse complement.
TTTTCACTACATATTTGGACTAGAACTGAAAGTATCCGGATAATTTACTGTCCGGATTATCTGAGATAATTAGGATCCAATTCCTCAAATCCGGGTATTCGGATCCCAACTATCTGGATTGAGATCGCAACTATCTGGATCCCGATCCAGACTAAACAAAAAAGTTCAAAATTTCCTCCAGATTGCATTGTTTCATTTTGAAAATATGAATTTCATGATATTTTCATTTTCTCAATCAAACAATGCAATATTGAAACTTTTTTGCTTAGTCTGGATCTGGATCCGGATAGTTCGAATCTGGATCCAGATCTCAGGAATCGGATAGTTCGTTCCGGTACAAATCCGGATTCAATTTTCAGCTCTAATTTGGTTACTACCTGAGAACGCGTTAACGTAGAGAGGTGAAATTTTGTGCACAGTGTTCTCATAAAAATAGTAAACATAATTACGAAAATGGACTAAATCGGGCAACCCCTTTTTTGTGTTGCCATATAAAAATTATTTAGGATTTTTATGTATACTGTGAAAACGATTAGTCCTAGACATTTTTAATGTAGCAAAACTTCTTCAGAATATGAAATCCTATAAACCTATAAACCAAATCTTTTTTTCTCTCCGACGAACCGTTCAAGGAATATATGCGAAAAGCCACTTCAAATATCAAAATTGTACAGATGGGTGCTCATATGAAATTTTATAAAGACATTTATCGTTCATAAAAATTGGTCTTAGACCATTTCTAGCTTTTTTACTTGTTTTATACAAATTACTGTGCAATAAAGATGTCATCTGACTAATTCCATGCTCTTCTTACCGGGTTTCTTGTAAGTTTTTGGTACTAAAACAGAACCCGATATGAACAAAAACGTTTTTTGGAAATTGCCACCAAACAATTGCTGGGTATAGAACATATCGTATATTTTTTTCGGTATAGGTATTCTAGGAGCATAACAACCACATAGGATCTCGCCATCATAGTTTTCGACACAGATTGTTCATGCTGGCAATGAAAGCAAAAAATCTCGATCGCCTTTGCCTTAGTACCTACCACAGAAATATGAATTTGAAAAAAACAAAATTTTTCTATGGTAACACTACGAAGTAGGTGTCAAATTTTGACAAATTAAAAGAATAATTGTATCAAAAAGATATGACGAAAATTTTAGTTATCTAAATTTAAGTCTTTTTAAATTATCGTGAAAGATTGATATGCAAAAGTGCATCTCTAGCGAGTGTCTAATCAATGATGATATCTGTTCGCTATAAATTTAATAATACTTCTGTAAGTATGTACTCCATGTGATTATATATGTAGGGTATAAAAATAGTTCAGTTCAGCCACTACAAAAACCACTTCCAATTGTCTAAACACAATCAGTAATGCGGTAAAATAGCCACAATAACATAATACAGTAGTTATAGTATCTTTCTATAATGTTGGCCAATCATTAAAAATTTAATGCAGCGCTGTGCAATGCAATTTAAGTACCGAAACTACATGCAGTTTTCAGATGTAATGAATTTTCACCGAAGACTATTTTTTTCTCTCTGTTCAGAGTCATTTATTCAATTAAATTCGTCCAGTATCGCGCTTTCTTCTTGAGGAGGCCATAAAACGAGAGTTGAATTTGAGAGACTGACTGTTGCTATGCGCAGACAGATCAGGTGAAGGTGTACTTTGTGGAGGGCATCGGCATATAAGTATACGCAATGTAGTGTGAGAGAAGTAATAAAACGCAATCGTATTGTATACATATTATACATGAAAGGGAATTGAACTCTGGAATGTAGTTTGTTTTTTCTTCTTATTTACATAATAATTATTATTATTTGGGGGCTTATATACTGTATGTAAACCCTATGAAAATTATTATGTTTAATTTTTTTTATTGAACTTAAATTAAAGTGATCTCTGACTAAAATTTTTTTCCATTTTTTATTTTTTTATTTTTGAGTCCCAAAGAGAACATACATATATAATAGATACATGTGAGGCTATTGACAATCGGTTGACCAGATGCACAAATGCTATTTTATTCCTTTTCCATTGCAAAATAAAAATGGCACCTCCAAAGATTATCGATCCGGGCTTATTCATAAAATATGAAGACAAAAATCTCCAATTTCTCTTATCTTCCATTTTATCTCATGTTGTTTGACTCCTCTGGATATCGCCTATCACTTCCCGCATTAGTGAAGAATTGATACATATTACCATAGATGGCACAAGAACTAGATGTCGTATGCAATACCAGAGCAGAGTATGCAAATTTTATATGGACGTGTCGTTCATTCCGGAATTAACTACAGTATTTGAAATGATTGAGTACGTTTAGACCGCAGCTATTTAGAACTAGTTTTACGTAATTCGTCTTACGTAGGACTAATCCGGCTGCCGTTTAGTCCATTCGTATTAAAGCTTTGACAGTTGTCAAATTTGTCAGATCTGCCTACTTTTTCACGAGAAAAATGAGAAATAATATTTTAATTTTGTACAACAGAGAATAGAGCATAAGAAAAAAATTAAATTTTCCAAATTTCTAATTTTTTTACCATCCATTACGGACGGAATATTTTCTTCAATAAGTCAAAAGTCTATAAAAGAATTTGTCCCTCCCTTTCCTTCTTAATTCCACTCATTTTCATTAAAACAAAATAACAATTCTCTCTATGAATGAATATAACGCATTCAAGTTTGTAAACAATTCCTTATCTGAGGTTTATGTCTACGTTTAATACTAATTTTGTAGGTCAATACTGCATCAAATACCGGATTAAAGTAGGACTAGTTTTTCATAATGCGGCCTGTTTATACCACTTCATATTAGTTCTACGTAATTTGACTTACGTAAAACTAGTTCGAAATGGTACGGTCTAAACTGGGTCGGATACGTCGAGTAATTCATATTTTCTCGTATCTGCCATCTTGAGGTGGTCGATCAAATTTATACAAAACAGCCGTTAAAGGAAAATTTGCTTTCGGCACGCTCTAAAACTTGTTATGGTCCATATTCCAAAATGCACTACCCAATTCACAATCTGTATACTCTCGTATACCATGCGACATCTAATTCTTATGTTATCTATGATATTAGCCTATATCACTGGGAGACGTGGAAGGTTACTCATTCCATAACATATCGTTTGCACACATTTGTAAAGAGGTGCTGGATCGCTGTTTTGGAGAAGCTGACTCGGTTCAGGTTAGGATGAACAACCAAATAAAAAGAAAAACGTAGAATTAAATAGACCAAACGTTTTGGGGTAAAAAGATGAAGAAGCAAGTCTTATGAAGCCAGAAGCTGTCGAGTTGGAAGAAGTCATAACACTTAAGCGGGAAACACAATGGGACGGCCATCAGCGTTCATCAGTTCAGATTTCATTCTATTCTATTATCAGATATAGGAATAAATTGAAATTTGAGCTGATGAACTCTGATGACCGTAGCATTATGTTTCCAGCTTTAGAATGGAGCGATATTACAACAAGCAGCAATATGTAGCTGGGAGATTTTCGAGAAAATCAAAAATTGTCACCCCAAAGCTGAGTTCGTTTGAGAGCTATTTTTCCATGTTTTCTATTTGTTCCAACTAGGGATGGATAATTGGGACATTTTAATGGAACAGTTTCAAGCTGTTCCAAGTATCAAAAATACCTGTTCCAAAGTATCAGTTACAATTCCCAATTTTGGTATAAGTAATAAAAGATGATTGTTTTTAGATTAGGGTCCACAAAAGACGTGTTAAAAAAATTACAATAACTCTGTATATTATGATTTTATTCCAATACGGAAACTGAACTGAAAATGTACGGATACCTACATAAAAAAGTAAAATATAAATTATAGAAACATGCCTGTAAATAAAACATATTTTCTTCCAAAAATTTTCCAAGAATTTCAAGATTATTTAAATTCATTTAAAAGGAATTTTAATACCTGCTTCTATACAGATACACGACTGGGTCAATTGCAGTTAAAAAATATGTTATACCTACATAAGTAGAATTTAATGCAGCCTAAACTGTATTGTATATATTGTGTCATATATACATACAACATATGTTGTCACTGTTGCATGATAGCTCTGTTTTGGCTTCCTATATTTTTACGATACACTGCAGTCACTAGTCAAGCTACCCTATCCTTTGATATCGAACTCTTAATTTCCTCCCTGCAAACATTGCGATTCAAAATCGAATCGAATTCAAAGTAAATCAATTCGACTAGGTTAAGCTAACCCGGGGGTTACACCTGCAAGTACAGCTTGCATGCTACTTGCACTGCCATCCTTCTTGCACGTGTAATCCAACTGCCATGCAACTTTCAGCGAACTTGCACTTCGCTCAATTAAATCTCAACTTAGAATGCCAGCGTAGAACAATTGACTTGCCCGTATCATAACTTCGTATATAGCACACATATCGAAAAAATTTCGAGCTACCAGCGATGCATCTATCTCGAATTCTCGGAAATTTTGGCATGCTTGAAAATGTCGTTTATGGTAAAAAAATCGAAGAGATTTCGAGCTACAAGCGATTCATCTATTTCGAATTCTCGGAAATTAGGGCATGCTGCTAAGACTTCGTTTAAGTTAAAAAAAAAAAAAAAATGGAGAGATTTCGAGTAACGAACATTTCCTCTATTTCGTATTCATTTCGCTACGGCGGAATTTCCTCCAATTGTTTACAAGGGTTGCATAAAGTTAAAAGCGTGGCTGTGTGAATGTATAGGGAGGCTCAGTCAGAGATTTATTTGGAATTGGGAAATATGAGACTTGGTACTGGTACTGTCACAGCTTTTCTGAAAAAGTTGGAACAGGTACAGATTGGGACAGGGCTGTACCTGTTCCAAAGTAGCAGGTTGTTCCAATTTTACCCAGCTCTAGTTCCAACAGGGATTGAAGGAGTGCCATAAGTAAGTACTTTGTTGGCAATTCTTTACTAGTAATAATTTCATGTATCGGATTCCAGGATATGTAAATACACATGAGAAAGGACTCTCCGACCAACTATACCTAACGTTCGTACTACTTATACTTGAAAAGATATCTGCTTCGTAGTCATATACATCACAAAAATTTTATAATTGGTTCATAGATGAAATAAGTGATATTCCAAGTTAGCACAATGGGCCTCTTCGCCTCCATATTTGGGATCTTTGTTGTGCTTGATTTAAAAAAAAAAATATATAACCTTTAAACTATCAGTTCTCTCTGGATAGGAAATAGAACCATTCCGATCTTCAGGAATTTTCTCCACTATTTATACAATGCGTTTCGGGGCCTGACATTTTATTTAATTAGTTCCATGGGAATTCTATCGGCTCCAGCAAATCTTATTATTCTCTTCACAGATGATTATTAATTCGTCAAAATTGGGACTACTACTGTTGGTCTAATGGGTTATGTATTTCTTTGAAGCTTGACATCACAATTGAGGCATTGTTGAAATGTTCCAAGAATTTTTGGAGGACGTCGCTATCGCTTATGGTCAGATTTGTGCTTTCATTTTGTATAATGATTCGTCGGGAGTTCTTTCTTCAAGTTGCCTTAATTGATAATTACGTAAACTTTATCTTTCGGTAGATATGTTTCAAATCATCTAAAATGTAAGGGTTGTATATTGTACTTTTTTCGTCATTTAAATCCAATTCTAATTTTTATTGCAACAATAATTTATATTTGATTTAGCTTGCAGCTAAATTTTATTCAATATTTGGCTTTCTGCGATAGATAGTTCGTTATGCTTTTACATTAGCTTCGTCTTGAACAGATGTCCGTTCAGATGAAGAGGATTTTCATTTGTATCCTGAAAATGGCACAAAATGAGGAATTTTATTAGATTAACATTTGACTATTTTTTTGTTTTTCTCAATTTTATTAATACTTTGTATAAAATAGTTCCGTGTTTTTTTTCTACTTGAGAGATTTATAGTATATAGGTAATCTCAAGATTCGAGTATCAAGGACAGTTGCCCATAGTCCAAGTAATCCACCGAAATTTGAATCTATGACCTTTTGAGGTTTTTTTTTTGTTTTGAATAATGAACCCATTTGTCTAATGGGCCTTCCCTTACCGAGCTATGTGTTCTAAGTTGAGCGTTAATTGCTGACTTTCTTGTATTTTTGGTTTAAAATCAGAATAGTTATACAAAGAATAGATTTTTAATCATAAACTTAAATAAAAGAGCAAACTAATATCGAAATATAATTTTAAAATCGTCTCCTTAAATGGAGGTCTTCTCCACTTTAACCTAACACATACATATTAATTGCTATCACCCATCCTAACTGAGTCCAATCGTAGTACGTTCTTAGAGCTCTCTTTCGCCATAATTCTTTACACCAAAAACCCACCAAATTTGATAAATTTCAAATAATTTCGAAAATTATGTCACTATTTTCGAAATCGAATTTTGAAGTATTCGACGAAGGAATCATTTGATTTCTTCACTTTTCACACACATTTATGTAAGATTACAAGTTGGAAGAAGGAATTAGCGTCTTGAGTTTTGATTACTTTACGATTATTTTACGATATTTCTATCTGAGATCTTATAAAGGTGACATGAAATAAATACCCACAGGAAACCTTAAAATTTCCAAAGATTCGGGTCAGTTGGAATCGTGGTAAACATAAGTACCTACCTAAACCTATGTATGTATGTATAAAAAACTTTTTTTTTTAAACGAAACCCACCTATTCCTGTGCATATGCACATACATAGGTAGAATGTTGATAGATTTTATTTTCGAACAATTCACTACTGACTTGTTATTGACACGAAAAACAAAGTTATTTTTTATTTATATCAGTTCGTCTTTATCAGATTTTTTATATGGAACTTTTTCTTGCATATGACGCTGCCGCTTTAACTGCTGATATAAATTCCTTATCAGAAAAAAAAAGACATTTGCATTTTATATCTTAATCCTCTGCTAATTCCGAAACTTTTAGATTAATAACAAGGCCAATAGCTGTTAATAATAAAAAATAATAAAAGCAGATAACTAATGTAAAAGTAAATTAAGTTTCGTTCAGAATTAAACTTTTTTTGGGGCAAATTGGTCTTAATAATTTTTCAGAGGAGTTTTATGGTATCATAGTATACATAGACTAGGTCTGAAAATATGATTTTTTTTATGTTTAGTTATATAAATATATGCTATTATTTTTTTTATGTGATTTTGGGTGAGGATCTAAGCAACATAAGGTCCTATCTGCTGACTGAAGTAAGCAGTTTACCCCATGGCATATTCGGCAAGCCGGTATTTTCAATAGCCAAAGTTAGAGATCTTGTGAAGGTGTTCGAGGCGAATCTGGCCTTCTAGCGCGACACTAAAAACAAAAAAAAAACAATTATCATGCCATGTGAAAAGGTTGGGATGAAGAAAAGTATTGGGACAGAAAGCGGCAGAAATAAGGGTAAATAGTACCTACCTATTGAGTAAAACAGAAATGGTTTTCTGTTTGAAAAATTTCTTTATGAATTTAATTACATAAAATTTAAATTTAAAGATTTAATTTCATTAAAACAAGAATACCGACAACAATGGCTAATTCCACTAATTTAAAAGTGTGTAAAACTTATGGTTAGCATAAGAAAAGCCCAGACTCTGTTTATCTGTAGAGCTTTCGAGTTCCAGTATAGTTTTTTTTTTTTTTTTATAAATTTAAGAATAATTGCAACAATTGAAATATAAAAAAAATAAATTAAATATAAAAATTCTTTTTTTTTTATTTGAATAGACTCCATAAAAATAAATGACAAAAGGTTTTAAAATTGGTAAGAAAAGACAATAACTAATCTAACAGTGACAAACATAACAGAGTTAATAGGGACAAAAAAAAAACAGATTAGACTCTAAGAATTAAAAGAACAAAATGAAGTTAACTCAAAGTTCTCAAAAGAGATTGTATGTATATAACGGATACAAAAATTTTTAAATATATATAAAAGATAAAAAACAAAAAAATTCCTATACGACAATTGCGTAAGTGGCAGTTCCAAGAAGTTCCGAAATTCCAAAATAATTGAATAAAAAATATTCTAATAATAGAACGAAATTTCAAAATAAAATTTTGAAATTTAGCACCGAGACTGATTGAGATACAATACAGAGAAAGAGTTGCTCGATTTAGTTTAGCTTTGAAATTGTATCCTATTTTTATGGAAGCGCTCGGTACAAAATTGCTGCTTTTTACGTTGACGTGCTCTCAGGCAGTATCAAAATATATACTGAAAAACCAAAGTTTTGTATGGCAGCTATAAGAAAGGGATGCTCGCTTTGGACTATTTGTGAACTTTTTTTAGCAATTTTCATGAAAACGCCGTGTACAAAATTTGAGGTCTCCACGTCGACGCGTTCTCAGGCAGTGTCCAAGTATATAGTGAACACCCAAAATTTTGTATGGCAACACCAATTTAGTCCATTTTTGGAATTTTACTTACTATTGCTATGAAAATACCACTTACACAAATTTCAGCTCTCTGCGTCAACGCGTTCTCAGGCAGTGCCCAATTATATAGTGAAAAAACGAAATTTTTATATGGCAATCCCATGAAGGAGTGCCTAATTTAGCACATTTTCAAAATTAAATTTACTTTTTATAAAAAAAAACCGTGTGCAAAAATTTCAACACTCTAAGTGAACGTGTTCTCGAGTTATCGTCCGGACGGACAGACGTTAGACAGACAGAGCGACAGACAAGCAGACAAACGGACAGACGGGCTTAGTAAGGATTCAGACTTAGTAAGGATTCAAGTCATGGCAATTTGATTATTATACTCCAGATTAAATCCATAGGATATATTAAGTTTGTCACTCCGGCTGTAACGCATAGAAATAATGCTGGTCGGTCAAAATGGATTGGACAGCCACGCATAATATTAAGTTATTTTGATTTTTGCATGCCCGTTTGTCCTCACGATAACTCGAGAACGCGTATATGTAGAGAGTTGAAATTATGCACACGGGCTTTTAAAAGAAAAGTAAATTTATATTCGAAAATGAGACAAATCGGGTAACTTCTTTGTGGGATTGCCATACAAAAATCTCGTTTTTCACTATATATTTGGACACAGCCTGAGAGCGCGTCAACTTAGAGAAGCGAAATTTTGTACGCGGCGTTTCATGAAAATAGTAAATATAATTTCAAGAATGGGCTAAATCGCGCAACCCTTTCTTGGCGGTGTCATATAAAAATTTACGTTTTTCACGTATACCATGAAAACTATCAGTTTTAACCGTTTTATCGTACTGAAAAGTTCTTCAGAATATGAAATCTTATGAAAAATGTCATATAATTATTTTTACTGTTAGACGAACCGTTCTAAAAATATATGCGAAAGTCCACTTCAACAATTAAATTTGTATAGAGAGTTGACCATACAAAATCACATACAAGCATCATCTAGTGTGTCATAAGAATTTGTCTTAGACCAAATCTAGCTTTTTTATTTGTTTTCTTTATGCTTTCAAAATCTTTTCCACTTCTATGCAGAGTTTACGACGCTTGGCTAAGCTTTGTGGCTAAAGTCTTCTTAAAAAGTGGCTAGAAGTAGCTAAATTTCAAAAATGTGTGGCTAAAAAGTGGCTAAAAAAAAGGATTTAATATAGAACCAATTGAAAAGCATAAAAAACAAAAATAAAATATCGTATGGTAGGGGTTGCAAAATGCGTCCCCTTTGGAGATAAGTTAAGTTAAATTAGTTTTGGGTACTTTTTTCTTTTCGCGCGACACCCTGTATAATTCACATCCGAATTAAAATATTACATATTTTTAAAAATATATCTAAAAAATAAAATATCTACAAAAAAAGAAAAGTTAATTACAATATTTCACTGCAAAGGGCGGGGAAGACAAAACCACTAAGGAAAATTGATATTAGCTGGAAAAAATTCCGATATATGTAGGCCTAAAGCATCTCTTATGATGCTTATTTCATACATTTTTGCTATACACAGTAAGAATGGAGCTATTTCCTCAGAACAAGAATCAAATAAAGACGTAGTTTCTACTGCATGCCAGGTTAATGCTGATGTGTTTGGCTTCTTTCCCCATATTGTGTAGTAAAAAAATTATACAGTCTTATGACATCAGTGACTCCTTAATCCAGAGAAAGGTAGATATGTGGAAAATTGTTCAAAATTCTGTAGGTAATCAGCTTTGAAAAGTAGCTAAAAAAGTGGCTATGTATTACCTAAATAAAGTAAAAAAATGTTGCTAATTGCCTTTAAATGTATCTAAATCTAGCAACAAAGTTGCTAAATTGGTCAAACTGTTTCTATGTACCCTACAAACACAAATAAGTAAATATACAGATGACGAACGCATATCAGAAAAATTAAAACCTTATCAACATTTCTCGTAACCAAGTTATACCCTAGACACACAGCACGATCTAATGAATCATTAGTACTAACTATTCATTAAAATGCCGTGTGTCACACAGTATACGTCATTATGGCTCGAAAATCAGATGATAATGAAGTACACTAATGAAGTGTTTTCTTCCTTCATTATAGCTATAATGAGGAAAAATGTACTAGATTTAGCATATAATTTAAGTATGGAGCTCCGCTGTGCATCTGCTGATTTGAAAAATAAGAAGAAGAAATGCAAAGCACAAAGTAATTATGTCAAACTATTTTTTAATAAAATGTTTTTTTCATTTCTCAATCATTAAATAAAACAAAATAAAAATAAATAAAATTTAAAATTAATAAAAACAAAGTTTATTGCGTTAATTCGATCCATAATGCTTTTTTAATGTGATAAGTTTATCAAAGCCAGTTTGACAGACCAACTTAATTAAAGAAATGGCTGTGTGGCTGCAGTTTATAATGAATCATTATACACTAATGAGTCGTTAGTTATTTCCTCATTAAGAGTGCTGTGTGTCTACGGCATTAGTTAGCTAAGACAAAAATTGTAGCTAAGAAATGTTGTTATTAATAGAAAATGTTCCTAATGTTCAGGCATACACCAAGTTTTACCAGAGAAGTGAAATCCCTCGGTCCAATATTAAATCAAAGATGCATGACATGATGCAGGGAAGTCCTCAATTTTTTCTTAAAATTTATACGTATTTTTGGAGGCCGACAACAATTTTTATATATGTAATATGCAATAAGAATTTTGTTTTTATTTAGAATTTTACTGAAAATGTTTCGGCAAAATTTTTATTCACTTTGGTAGCCGGGCGATTGGAGTTATTTTCAGATACAATACTTTCATTTGTGCCTTATACCCTAGACACACAGCACGATCTAATGAATCATTAGTACTAACTAATCATTAAAATGCCGTGTGTCACACAGTATTCGTCATTATGGCTCATTATAGCTATAACGAGGAAAAATGTGCTAGATTTAGCATATAATTTTGTATGGAGCTCCGCTGTGCATCTGTTGATTTGAAAAATAAGAAGAAGAAAAGCAAAGCACAAAGTAATTATGTCAAAATCTTTTTTAAGAAAATGTTTTTTTCATTTCTCAATCGTTAAATGAAATAAAATAAAAATAAATAAAAATTAATAAAAACAAAGTTTATCGCGTTAATTCGATCCATATTGCTTTTTTAATGTGATAAGTTTATCAAAGCCAGTTTGACAGAACAACTTAATTAAAGAAATGGCTGTGTGTCTGCAGTTTATAATGAATCATTATAGACTAATGAGTCCTTAGTTATTTCTTCATTAAGAGCGCTGTGTGTCTAGGGCATTAGGCATTTATTTCTTCTGCCGTTATCAGCCTCGAATAATGTATAAAACTTCTAAGGAACAAATTTCCTGTAAATTTCTAAGAAAGAATTGAGGCCTTCCTACATCAGGTCGAGACATCATCGATTTTATATTCAAGCGAGATATTGTAAATTCTTTTAATTGTCTCGCAATATGTATCTGACTTCCGGTTTTTAATTTTCCTATTCGATTCGTTATCTGTATATTGATTTATTTGTGCTACAAATCAATACAAATCACAATCTCCTATGTTCTGCAGTGCACTGCAAGGAACTAAAAGAACACAGCTATTATAACCAACAGCAAGCAGACTTAAGTAACTTTGATAACATTTTGAAGTTGAATATCTGTAGCAGCTCAAAAAAGGTATACCCACAGAAAATATTGCGGCAGGGATATGCACAAGATTGTAATAGATTGAAAGAAAACATGCAACCGGATCCGATGCCTTTTTGACCTACTCTGTATACCATTCGTCCGTCATCGTGGTTGATTGTTTAAAAAATTAACTAGTTAAAAATGTATGTCGCAAAAACTGCGTGTGCTTCTATTTATTTATTATTAATGGACAATTCGAAATATCTTTCATACATCTGCAGACCAACCAACTAAGTATATATTTGTACATGTGCCAATATTTGTATAAATATTTTTAAGGTTTTCTAAATTCTTAAGATTTTCTAGTGAAATTCACGTAACCATTTTTTTTTTGCCGCATGCTAATTGAAAAACTGATACACGCTAATAATTTATCAATAAATTCTTTCAATAACAGTCCCTGTGTTTGCTTATAATTTACATTAACAAAGAATCATTGCCAAAATGATAAATCACCGCTTTCACACATTTCTAACCAGTCGATAACTTATCCTCGATTGAGGCGTTTTGTTAATTAGCACACAAATTTCGAATTAAGAGCATGCTAATTAAATTCCCTGTTGCAGAATTAATTTGGACTTTTTTTTTCGATTGAAATTTTATTTTCCTATGCAAAATATGTATTTGGACGACTTTTGTACTATCAAGGTGGTTGAAATGATTTATAGCTAGTTAGACAATAAGCTGTCGATTTAATTTTACATAAAAAAGCATTACTGTTCGTAATAAAAATAGAATTTTCGTAACTAAGTATATTCGATTGTGATTTTGTTGTTTACGGAGAATGTTCTAAAAATGTATTCAATTTATTTATGTATGTACATGGATCACTCACTTATAAAGTTAAATTTTTAATAATTAGTTAACATTTTTACTACTGTGAATATTTGATTCGGTTAGTAGAGAATGTTTACAAAATCCAGCCGGTTTGACCAAAGTGCGGTAATATAAAGTTTTTTGATATAACGTATAAATTTTGTTACTATGTATGTATGGATGTAGAGACTTTGTGACAACTTCGTACGTTATTTTGTATCTGTTACCTATCATCACAAATATCTATATGTATACAAGGTGTTTTGTATAAGCTCGTATTCATTAAAATGGATGATAGGTGGGAAGGGGTTCAACGAAATCAAAAATTATATTTAGGAGGGGGGCGGTTGCGAATATATTAAGAAATATGAAATTGACGAGTGCCGAATTTCCTTTATGCACTTACATATATGGTCCAATCTTCGAATTTCGTATATACATATAACGAACAGATAAATCGAAGACAGTATTAAAAAGCTTTTTTTGGATTCTCCGGCACAATATCATAAGCGAAAAAAAATTTATATTTGTCATTTCATCACAGAACTCATTATTTGATTTTGGGTGGCAAGTTTCAAGACTTGGCTTTGACTCATCAACAAGTCCCAAATAGCGAAATTGAGTGACTCGAAAAAACAAATGAAAAATGGAAAAATTGAAAGAAATGAAAAAATAAAAAATTGAGCAAAATAGAAAAAATAATTTTTTATATAAGGAAAAATTAAAAAAAATTAATGGCTGATTTACATTACTCGAACATGCGATTTTATTGAGAAAGTGAGTGAGAGGGTCTTATTACTTTGCACTGTTAGAAAAAAGGAAGAGGTGATCAATTATCAAAGCATTATTTCCCATTCTTTTATAGTGAAGTGTCACTTGTGGCATTTCATCAATTTATCAATTGCATAAATTAGTTGGACGTTTATGCTGAAGTTCAAAATCGGATAAAAAAAGGCACTATTTTCAAGAACAATACAGATACAGAATACAATAGAGAATACAAAATATTCCCTTTAAAATTTTGACATATTCCATATTTAAAAATTTAAAAAAACAAAAATAATAAAAACTTTATAAAAAACTTTTTAAGTTTTTTTTAAAAAATGTTTAAAAATTTTTAATAAACTTTGACAATTCCAGCTGATGTGCTGAGACTTTCTTAAAATATTTTTAAATTGTGTGCGTGTAAACAATTATATTCGTACCCGCTTGTAGTTATATGTATGAGTTTGCTGCCATAATAGCAAAATTTACTGCCATAAAATATACTTCTGGCTAGAACTTTTTATTTCTAATTATGGCAGGAAAAATTTGCCCTTCGTCGAGGAATTTGACATTTAACTCAGTAAAATTTTGCTGGATTATCTTTTATCCTTATCGTTCTAAAGTATACAGGGTATTCCCCACTAGGAGGTCAGTAGAGCGGGAGGTGATAGTACTCTGATAGATGAACAAAAAATTGTATGGCCAGGGGGGGCCATATCAACCGTTTAGGAGTTACAGGGTGATTAAAAAAAAAGCTAGTTTTTTTACAAAACACCCTGTATCTTAAAAACTACAGGGTGTATGGTCACAGTTAGGAGCTCAGAACTCTATGGCCTTTCGAACGACTGCTCAATTAGCCCCATAGCCCTCTCCCCTCAAAAATTATCGTTGTCTAAACTCAAAATTTCGGATTTTCTTACCTTTTTTTTTAATTTAACTTCAATTATTTTTGCAAAAAGGTCGTTAACAGCCTTTTTTTTATAAAAGGAAAAAGAAAAAATAAACGTTTCGTATTAGCAGAAACCTTATACTCTTCAGTGCGGCAGTACGGTTTCAGCCTGCTGTAGACGACTGAAAAATATCAAATCGATTTCATCTCATATAAGCTCAGAATAAATTCTCAGTGTGAATTATATGAATCAAACCCATGATACAAAGATTAACAAGGTATGGCCGGAAAATCTGTCAATTGATTGCTTGGCTTCTTTGGCGACAAATGTCAGAAATTTATTCGTCTCAATCTCAATCGTCCTTTCACAGTGAAAAAAAATTTCTATTTTTAAATTTCTTTGCTTTCCCACTAGCACATACTTACTTTTCCCGAAGTGATTAAAACGAAGAGACTAATATTTTGTTAAATATTTTAATATATTCAAAACTATTTCAGTCAATAACATACGAAAAACTCAAACCAAATTCGCTGGAAATGACAGTAGGCACCTCATGACGTAGCAACACAAAAAATTCCTGTCGAATCGGTCATACCTGTTATCTTTGTATCATGAATCAAACCCTCCTATATTTCACTAAAGGCGGAAGAAACAAGATTATTATGATTTATTACCGGGTAAAACAATTTTGTTTTTCAATTTCGCTATTTGGGACTTGTTGATGTGTAAAAAACCAACACTTGAAACTTACTACCCGAAATCAAATGAGTACTGTGATGTAATAACAAATATAAATTTTTTTTTTCGCTTTTGCTATTATGCCGGAGAATTCAAAAAAGCTTTCTTGAACAAGTATAAAGTTTACCCGGCAATAAATCATCTTAGCATAAATTTCACAGCCACACATATTGAGAGAGAGGTTAGGTTTGATTAAGAGTAGGAGCGACCAGGTTACTAGGACAATAAGGACATCGCGACAAGTGTTGATCTATTGTGTCCTCCCAAAAAGTGGTTAGGCAAAATCTAGTCTGTTTATGAGCTTGATTATTGCCCTTGTTATAAGATTGCAAACCTTATTTGAAGAGATAAGTCTTTCTCCACTGATTTGCAAACTCAAAGCCAAATGCTGTGTCCTCACATAATAATATTCGTCTGGGTTTCATTTTTCTTTTCCCACAATCGACACAATTCGCAGTCGGATTTGCATATTTTTTTCAAAAAATAACGGAAGGAGCCATGCCCAGTGACTGCGTTAGTAAACAGCCTTAGTGATTGTTTGCCGGTTTTAGCTAGATCATCTGTTTTTTTTTTCGTTACTGTCTACTTCTTCGTGTCCAGGAATCCAAGGTAAACGTGACTTTGTTGTGCCTAGACAGCAGATCGAGCTTCAAGTGGCAGCTTTAGACTAAGTTCGACTCAAAGTCTTGAGAGGACAGAGCCAAAAGCGCAACTTGACTGTCTGAACAAGATGAAGATGTTGGAGTTCTTGTAGCCCCAGTTTATACTTTCTAGAGTTCCAAACTTTATAGCATAGACTTTCGCCTGAAAAATAGAAGATGAGGCACCAAGCGAAATGGAGAGTTATATTTCTAGACCGACCACCCCTGCGCCTGTTGTGTTCATTCTTCATGGATCCCGCGATCCCGCAGTATACGAAACAAGAGCCTGTTGTGGCAACTGGACCCCTCTGTCTAGCATCTGCCCTCTCTCGTTAATGGTTACCTAGTAATCTCTTTCAAAAGAAATTATTTTACCATAACATCTGTAGAAGCTTCTAGGTTTTTAATGGTTTTATTTAAAGGAATAATCAGCATACGAAAAAGTATTAGTCTGATAGATTAAGAAGTATAGTATGACGATTGAGAAAGCATATGGAGAGTTCCATAAATCTTTGCATTGGTAACGTGACTATTCCACATCAAGGTTTTGTTAAATATGTATAATATAGAGATTTTTAACACAGTCAGAGAAGGTATTGATTGAAATCAAAAAGTTTCAAAGGCATATTTTTATATAACAATTGAATTAATTTTGTTGGGGTTCTTGAATTAATTTAAGCCTGCCAAAAAGAATTTCTCAACACGATCAAGCAGCACCGGACTCATAGAGATATAAAGTTGTAGAATGTCAACATAGAGATGAAATGTAGAGTATATTTTCAAATTTGGCAGGTGTTTTATAAAAACCGAGAAAAGCAGCGGTCTAAACATGGATCCATGTACTACACCACAATCTAATAACAAGAACTCTGAGAATAAATTATTGTATTCGACCATTTGTATTTTGATATACAACTAGTTTACCACAGACAGTAAAAATTTGTAGAGTTATAATTATTACCCAACTTATTTCGATCCAATTATGAAGAAATCTGCTTGTACAAAATGTGTTTAAATAATTTAGACAGGAAAGATAAAATAGTTTATATTCTGGTACCGCTGTTTCTGTATAAGAAAAGCATTCAATATTGCTGATTATCAAATGAATATGCGGACTCAGGGAAAATTTATGGAATTGAATTTGAAAATACTCGACCATACGCTCCCGAACTTATACCTTCAGATTAGTGCCTATGTATTACAATTCCTTCAGAATTTGCTTAGTGGAAAAACATTTATATAAATGAGGATGTGGTGTCTGAGGCAATGGAGTAATATTTTGCATCAACGATGGTAGAGCTTTTTATTTCAGGAAAATAAATAAATAAGATGGTGAAGAGTAATAGAAAATAGTAATAGTAGTATTGATGAAAAATTTAATTTCCATTAAAATTCTCACATAACTTTCCGATCAACTTGATAAATAAAGGACGACTTTTTTGTATTTATCCTTAGACTCGGAATGATATTTATAGCTATTGTTTAATTTCGTTTTTGAATGATATAGCTACTTCCTCTTTAGTTTAGTACAGAAAAAGGTTGTATTATTTTGTTGTACAACATCCTAATAAAATTAATTGAATTGAATTGAATATCGATTAGGTGACCGCCAACATTTTCAAGAGAATTTTTAGTGGAAATGTTTTCAATTTATCAGAGAATATTTTCTTCCGCTTGATTTCGATAGACTTTTCGTTTCAAAAATAACCAAAGATAGAAATCTGGTTTAGGGTCATTCCACAGAAAATCGATAAATCGATTTTGATGAAATCTCCAAGGTAAGTTGGTTTTAATGTTAATAGTACTTTGCTCAAATAGTTTTTGTTTTTGTGCATTTTTGCCGAAGATACGGCATTTTGAAATTTTAAAAACGTGACAAATTTTACTTGGTAGGTACGTGTAATTTTAATAATTTCTATCTCAGAATGCGCACATCGCAATTCCATGAAATAAACGCTATTTATTTAAAGAAGTTTCTGAAAAAAAAAATAAGTCCAGGTTCTTTTCCTAAAAATTTGTTTTCAAGGATAATAGATATGTACGTTATCCTTGAATATCTAAAAAGGTCCAATCTCAATTTTTTTATGTATTTTTGTTAAATTTTAATCCGTAATGGGTTTTGAGGAGGTTGTAGAAAGGGGAAAATGGAACTCTTTGAAGTTTGGATGGAGCTGTTTTTTAAATATATGTAATTCAGAAAACTTTAATCAATTTTCGTTCAAAGTTTTCTGAACTACATATATTAAAAAAATTACTCCATCCAAAATCCAATGACTTTCATTTTCTACAGCTTTCTGAAAACCCATTAAGGATTAAAATAAAAAAATAAATAAATAAAAAAATAAAGACTGGGATTTTTGAGATATTTAAGGATAACGGACACATATCCATTATTCTGGAAATCAAATTTTCAGGAAAAGAACCTGAATTTATTTTTTTCATAAATAGCATTTGTTTCATGGAGTCCCGATATGTACATCCTGAGATATAAATTTTTGAAGTTACACTTACCAAGCGAAATTTGTCACATTTTACAAATTTCGAAATACCGTATCTCCGTTAAAAATAAAAAATATTTCAGCCAAGTACTATTAAATGTACAATTTCATAAAACTCGGAGTTTATTTTATTATTTTTTATTTATTTTTTATTTATTTATTTATTTTTATTTTTGGATTTTCTGTGGAATTACCCTGTAGCGTAATTAGACGATTGCAGTGATTGCACAAACTTGTGTCTTATTATACCCTAGATGAAATCTAAAGGGTGTACTGAGTTTGTCATTCTGTTTGTAACACCTCGAAATAATGATAGTAGAGCAAAATGGATTGGATACCCACGCATAATATTAAGAGTTATTTTGATTTTTGCATGTTCGTCCGTCTGTCCGTCCGTCTGTGCGCACGATAACTTGAGAACGCTAAGTATACGTGTTCGAGAGCTGAAACTTTGTACACAGACTTAAAAAAAAAATTGTAAAATTAAGTTCGAAAATGAGACAAATCGGGCAACTCTTTCGTGGGGTTGCCATACAAAAATTTCATTTTCCACTATATATTTGGGCACTGCCTGAGAACGTGTCGACGTAGAGAGCTGAAATTTGGTACATGGTGTTTTCATTATACTAGCAAATAAAATTTCAAAAATGGACTAAATTGAGGAACTCCTTCTTGGTGTTGCCATATAAAATTTAAGTTTTTTACGTATGCTGTGAAAACGATCAGTCCAAGACATTTTCGTTGTACTAAAAACTTCTTCAGAATACGAAATGCTATAAAATTGGTTATAATAATTTTTTCTGTTCGACAAACCGTTCTAGAAATAATATATGCGAAAAACAACTTCAAAAATCAAACTTGCATAGATCGGTGACCATACGAAATTTAATACGGGCATTAATTTTTATGTTCATAAACACCTTATGTCCATCAAAGTTATTTTATGTGGACGTATTGGTCATTCGCGAATCAATTAAAGATTGTTAACACCTCAATAAAGACTATTGTGGTTAATTACGGAGGCACCACATAGGCTATGATTAGTTTTTTTTTATCATTGCTTTACAGCATATTCATCGACGTTGATGATGACTTTCCTGTAGCTGATGGTTCATTTGAATTTTGTATTACAATATGTTGCATAAAAAGCTCTTTGTAAAATGCCTAATTCATTAGCACGATGACGAACAGAGGTGTTTGGCCATCTTGGAATGCTGTGCTGCTACGAATATGTTAAATACTCTCGAGCAAGCATCCGGTACAAGAGCAGCCAGATCTTGGTGTATATTTTAAAGTAACAAATTCATTAAAATTACGGACTATAAATATAAATGCTTTCTTGTGTTGTTGCTTTCAGTATAAATGCGGTTACAACCAAATTCTTCACGTAATTTTCTTATACATGTAAAGAACGATTCATAAAATAACTTTCAACAATTAATGCACGTTCTATATATATGTATATAATTGTGTAGCGCTTCATAACAAATCTCTCCCAGTGTTTACACTTTACAATTATTGTTATTAAGCAATCTATCACGTAAATTTAGGATACGATGTGTAGGGTAAGTAAAAACATTTTAATTAACGATTCCTACTGGTGATATTATTTGTTTAAAGCGATTATTTTTTATAAAAGTATTGTTTAAAAATTATTTCGGTCCGAATTTTAAAAATGGCTCTTTCACTATTTATCAATCACAAAAATTCATTCATTTACTTATTGCCGGCCGGATGGGAGAGTATAATATTTACAAATTAAAGTTTTTTTTGTTTTGTTTTTAATAACAAAAGTTTTAAAACAATCAGTTCATGGTGATCATGTGCGGTTCTGGTGTTGGTTATTTGACAAGGAGGGATCTTATTTTTATTTATTTTATTTTTTATTTATTTATTGATTTCTGGTCTGTATACACAAGATTATTATCTTTTATAAATGCATACTAAATAAAGAACTACGGCAAATCAAAAATAAATTCACAAGAAAAATTAAAATAAATGAAAACAAAATAATAAAAAAAATTTAAGTAAAAGTAAAGAATTTAAAATAAGAAACTATTTGAAAGAAAAAGAGAAAAAAAAACAGAATGTATAGATATGTGTATATGTAAATAAATAAGTGTTTGACGAAAACGGTGCTCCTCATCGCATTAGTCCACAACAGAAAAATGCTTCCGCAGTGCAAGTCTAAATTCATGCGTCCTGCCAAGTCCCCTGACATGATTGGGAAGGGTATTCCATAATCGAACTATTAAAACAAAAAAAGAACGCTGCCCCACAATGTATGAAGTTTTAGGTATAAGGAAGGTTTTATGCCTATATGAGTGCAAAAATTCAAAAAGTTCTATCAAATAAGAAGGAGATCTTTCATTAACTATTTTATGTAAACACACCAATGCCCTAATATTTAGATAAGTGCCCAATGAACAACCCAAGACAGTATCTTTGAACTTGGTAATATGATCATAACGTTTTAGGCCATATATAAACCGCACACAATCATTAAAAGCAGTATTAATCTTGCGGTAACACTCAGAATCCAAAACAGGGTAGACAGTACTACAATCATTGGGATTAACACTATCATCGTTCAGTGAAATAATCGTGGTTGTTTTTTTTTATTTGGTTCAGATACTTCAATATTGATAGTTTGTTGATATTTAGTAAAATGTCAAAATTTTTACATCTAAAATTGTACATATCCGAAGTCACACTCCACTTCCGAAAAATTCTCCTTTACGATTTAAGTTTCGTTGATAACCTGTAAAATCTGTAAAATTTATTCGATAGATCTTATTACCTCTATTGCAATGTTATTCATAGAGTTATTTACACTCTTTTTTACTTATTAAGCCATAACTTTAAAACGGATACGCTGAGGGGAGAAATTTATAGACCATTGGGTAGTTCCAACAATTATCTATTTAAAAAATTCTAAACTATCACCATAAGATGTAACGTTCAGAAGTTACAGGGTGATCTATAAGAACATATCCAAATATATACAAGTGCTGCTATCTCGCAAACAGGATTTCCCTCACCCCACCCATACCATTTTTTCCTTTTCTAAGCATGAGCTATCCATAGCTTTCGGGTGTAACATCATATACGGAACACCCTGTATATACAGGATGTTTCCAGAGCAGGAGATGATAGTACTCACAAAATCAAAAAATTGTAAGCAGGAGGGGGGGCATATCAACTGTTTTGGAGTTACAGGGTGATTAAAAAAATATCCTAGTTTTTTACAAAATACCCTGTATCTTAATGGTCTCTCTAACGACTGTTCAATCAGTCGCGTACTTCTCTCCTCTAAGGCGGCCTAAACTAAAATATAGGATTTTCTTACTTTTTTTTTTAATTTGACCTATTTTTTTTTTGTCGTAAAAACTGTAAACTGTAGACTTTTTTCTTTAATTTGACCTGTTACAATGTGCTAACTGTACCCGTTAAAGAGTAATAATCTCTTAATTTATTCTCAAAGCTTTTCTCAAACTATTCCCAAAACTAATTTGTTCTCTTAGTGAAAACACGTCATTTTAAAAAAATATGGTCTATGAGCTATAATAATTCTTCAACGGCACCATTTAGCGCAAAGGGTGTAATAGATCAAATTAAAGAGGGCAGTCTATATTTATAATTTTTTATAAAAAAGAGTTATGTTAAATACTTATTTGCAAAAAAAAAAAAATAGAGTTCATCAAAGTAAAAACAAGGTAAGAAAACCTGCAATTTTTAGTTTAGACCACAATAACTCCTGAGAGGAGAGAAGTACGAGTTTGATTGGTGATTGAGCAGTCGTTGGAAAGACCATGAAGCTCTGCATACAATGAGTGACCGTACACTCTATAGTTTTAAAGATACAGGGTTTAATATGAAAAACGAGAATATATTTTTAATCACCCCATAACTCCGTAACAGTTGATATGCCATACAATTTTTGGTTTGTCTCGGTGAGTACTATCATCTCTCCTGTTCTACGTAACACCTAGATGGAAAAACCGTGTATACGATATTTTGCATATTAATAATAAGCAACTTAATACCACAAATAGAGAGCCGCTTTTTAAATTTTGTTAACTCCTTCCACATCTTGCACGGAATACTTTCTCTATAAGGAGAGCTCTGGCATTTCCACACAAAATTTCCTTTGAGGTTGCTATTTGTTTTGCTACCTTGTTTCGAGACAGGAATACGATTTTTTTCGAAATCGTTATAATCATTCAAG
Source organism: Dioctria rufipes (assembly GCA_963924295.1). NCBI lineage: Eukaryota > Metazoa > Arthropoda > Insecta > Diptera > Asilidae > Dioctria > Dioctria rufipes. The sequence goes on along the minus strand of OZ002740.1, from coordinate 329,259,942 downwards.
TTTAATATTTTTCTTCTTTTTAAGTAGTATTTAATTAAATTGTTCATATTTCAGTACAAACCGCTTTTCACTTATTCCTTTTTTTAATGTATCGCGGAGTTTAATTTTGCTTGATGTAATATATTTCACACTGAATAAGAAATATACGCTACTCAAACTGTTTGCTAATTGTCAGTAACTTTCTACTAACGTTTCTTCTGGATTGTCTTGTATTCAGCAAAAAACCTTAGCCTTGTCGTCACTCTCCCAATAAATACTAGCAATAAAAAACACTAAATGATAAACTCTGTTTTCTAATTATCCAATTCGATGTTTATTTTCCAAATTCTCGCAACAGATTGAACATAGCTAGTTCCCAAGCTAACAATAGAGTATTCGAGCTAGTGACTGTTCATGTCGAGTTTGCTTGGGTTACATATTTATTTATTTAATATAGGTATGTACAGATAAATTTTGTTCTAAACTAACAATAAATTTCTGTAAATGCAAATTGAATACAAGACGACCAAAAAGAGAATTACATTATCAATCTACAACAATATGCAAAAAAAGTTTTGTGTATGCAGATCTTCTATTGATGATGCAAAATTTGTTGAATAGGTGCGTTTCAAGTAACTATCCTGGGTTTCGCACATCGGCCTGTAAAAAGTATGAACATCTTTTGTTGAAAAAGACAATGAAATACTGTCATTAATAGCTGTAACTGTAAATTTTGACTTGGAGGATGGATGGATTGAAGAGAGGTGAAACCCCCCCAGCGGAGGGGTACCCCAGAACGTAGGCCACAGTAGGCCCGTTGTTCACCCTCCGGACCTATGACTAATGATCACAGGTCCCAACCGGCTTCGTGCAGTTCATCCAGGAGGTATGAGCCAAGGAATCTATAGCGTTTACCGTAGAGAGCCGGAGAATGACAAAGAAAGTGAGTCACCGTTTCGGATTCCTTGCAGCATCCTCGACATGTCGGAATATCGACAAGTCCTAACCTATGTAGGTGACCTCTGAGAGAGCAGTGTCCCGTAAGAATAGACACCAGAATTCTCAGGGTGGGCTTGCTCAGTCTTAGAAGCTTTTTTCTGAAACTTGGGTTAGGTTTGCCCCACAGTTCCTTTGTTGTTCTACCCGAAGGGTCGTCTAACCAAAGGCAACTGTGTTGGCAATCGGTCCAAGTCGCAATTGTAGAGACAAGGTGTCCCGGTGCGAACCCAATTGTGGAGAATGGTGTCTCCGAAGCCGCACCATGACGCGCAAGCTCGCCCGCTTTTTCATTTCCGCCGATATCATTGTGACCAGGCACCCACATAGCGAGTACCCTGTTACACTTAGAGAGGGAGTTCAGAGTAGTCTTATACTCCAGTACTAAGTTGGGCGTTGTAAAGGGCTTTAACAAGGTCTTGACAGCCGCTTGGCTATCGGAGCAGATGGCAATCTCCTTATTCTCAGTATTTGAGCCAAGAAGGTCCCTTCCCGCTTCAAGAATGTCCTTGACCTCCGCCTGGAAAACCGTAACAATGCCTTCCAGGTGTATCGCAAGTTCCAAGTGCGGCTACTCACAGAAGACGCCCGCTCCGGTATTGTCTTCAGATTTGAAGCCGTCCGTATAAATTGTGATGTTTGTCAATGGGTGATTCATGAAGTGTGATGCCCATTCCTCCCTAGATGGGATTTTCGATTTAAAATTGCTTATCAGCATGGTCTCAAGGAGGTAATCGCTTTCCCTGTCGATATTAGTTGTGATGGACCGTACAAAAATGCACTCATGCGAAACCCTTGCTCCCGCATGGATCGAGTCCCGATTCAGATGTAGTCTCAGCGCTGCGATAGAGGCCCCCTTCTTGATATGTATCTGCATGAAATAATCTCAAGAGCCCGAGTGCTGGTAGACTTGAATGCGCCGCTTACACTAAGTAGGCACAATCTTTGGATCTTTTTCAATATTTTATGACGATTGGCATACTCCATTGCTTTCCACCACACCGCAGAGCCATAGGCCAACATGGGTCGGATGACGCTAGTGTATATCTGCAGGATCATCCGAGGTTTGAGTCCCCACTTTTCCCCATGACTGTGCGGCACTTTTCGAAAGCTCTAAGAGCTTTATTCGCTCTATCCTCAAGGTGTGGCTTCCAGCTCAATTTTTTATCCAGTGTTATGCCTAGATATGTCACCCTGACCTTAAGCTCTAACCGTGTAGAGTCGATTGAGGGCAGATTCAATCTTGGGATGTTCCTTTTTTTTTGGTAAAAAGGCATAGGTCGGTTTTCGAGGGATTAATGCACAGTCCGAAATCCATAGCCCAGTCTACGACTAGTCGGATCGCGTTATGCACCAGTCCACAGAGCCCCGATTCAAAACTTCCGGTGACTAAAATCACCAGGTCATCTGCGTAACATACCGTTTTGTACCCCATCTGGTTGAGGATTAACAAGAGATCGTCCATGAGGAGCACCCACAATAAGGGTGATAGGATACCACCTTGTGAGGTGCCCCTGTGGACTTTTGACTTACTTCATGATGGTGCTTAGCGGGTGATTGTTAAAAAGTTAGTTTTTGGTCTTGTAAATTATTGCATTGCGCCACTATGATTCTCATCTGCGCAATAATAGATACATATACAGTAACTGACTATTAATTTCTTAGAATTCAATCTACTAGTAGTAAGTAAATAAGTAAGTGAATTTATTTAGCATTTTTTGCTATTCATTACAAAAGCCATATAATTTTACTATAAGTCTAGATCTCTTTCCTCCTTTTCCTTACCTTGTACATTAGTTTACGTATTTAATAGGTAATTTTAACAAATTCAAGAATATTTTTCTTAAATATCCTAAAATTATTACTCTCAAGTTTTACGTCTAAAGGTAACTTATTAAATATTTGAAAAACCTTATATAAGCTAAACTATTCTGCGATGAATTATCATATTAGCATATCACCTGACTTAATTCTAAATATAACATTTAATAAATTCATAGTAATTCGTTGCTTTACACTCAACTAACACAAAGAATTTAACATAAATATGATAGATGTGCATGTATTGCACTTTAAGATGGATCTCATTGCCCTATTTTGAGGTTTCTGTAGTCTTACAAAAGTATTATTATCACACATAAAAATGACTGTCGAACAATATTCAAAGTGGGGCTTAATTAGTATGTTATATACAGTTTTATATTTTCTTCGAAATTTTCTTTGCTATGTAATCTATATGTCTTTTAAATTTCAGTTCCTTATCAACAATAATGGCTAAATATACTTAATTTCATCAAATTTGTTCAATTTGTCCATTAGCCATTCTTAAATCCAGATCAAAATTATACTTAAATATCATATATTTAGTTTTACACACATTAACTTTTAATTTATTTAATTTAAACCAATATTCTAGTCTCTTTAAATCTTTTTGTACTTTGCACTGATATTGTTCTTTATCTTTCCCTGTCACATAATATAAGTGCATCATCCGCAAAAAGAACAATTTTTGAATTCCTTAATACTTTGGCTATGTCGTTCATGTATATAATAAACAGAATAGGTCCAAGAATAGTTCCTTGTGGAACACCAAACGATGTCATTGTACAATTAGATAATACATTATTCACCGAAATCCTTTGTGTCCTATTTTCCAAATATGATTCAAATCACTTCAATTCTGTATTTCGAATGCCGTAATTTTTCAACTTCCGTATTAATATACTTTTATCTATGGTTTCAAATGCTCTTTTTAGATCTAAGAAGACTGCAATGTCCAGATTTTTTTCAGCTAACTTCTCTTTCCAGTTCACTATTACTTCGTTTAATGCAGTTTCACACGAGTGTCGTTTTCTAAACCCTAACTGATTCTTCATAAAAAAGATAATTTTTATCGAAATAGCTTTCAAGTTGTTTATGCACTATTTTTTGTAATACTTTTTCGCAAGTATGTAATGGATTTCTGAATCTATAATCTTCACAGTTATCAGACCCTCTAACCTTTTCGATTGGTGTGACACGAGACTCCTTCTAAATATTAGGAAAATATCCATTAGTTAATGAACGATTTATGAGACGCTCGAAAATTGGACTTACATAGTACTTCAAATGCGTCCAGTAGCATCTTTGCATTGTTTTTATAACTTCTCTAATTTTACACTGATTCACCGATTTCAATTCAAGAACAGGATTTTTGAGAATTGTTAGCATTTCTTCGAAAGCTTCATACTACATATTAGATATTATCATACTAAAAATTTCTATACATAAATATGTCATTCATCAAAATTTAAATATAAAATTATTTAAATAAACAAAAAATTAGTTGACATAAATTATTAAACAAGTCGTTAAATTAGTGAATAAGTATAAGTATATTTTTTATAGCCATCCATCCATCCATCCATTTACAATACACTGCCCAGCCAGTAAATATAGTAGTAAATCTGAATATGTAATTTATTATATATCTGACTGCACATGCGGAAGATACTTTTGTGTATCCAATAAATAAAGTTACAACGTGCTGCGCGTTATCATTAAAACCATTTTTTTTATAGCTCCTTTTTGGCAATTTGAATGTACAATAGGCCGCGATTACACTCATCATTTGTATATATTATGATAATTCCAGTTTGCTGAGGCTTAAGCTCTCCGGGCGTATACATACTTAGAAACTTTGTGGTGTAATCTAGATGCTAGACCACGCCGTCGCACGTGGAACAAAATTAGATAATTGACGGGTTGTTTACGCTTCTAATATACTGAAAACTTTCAAGCCCCAACAGTTGTTGTGGGTTTACATATGCAGGAAATTTGATACGCTTATGGAGTTAGTTGTGGTTATTCATCAATTGAAGAGTTTGTTCATCACTTTAAAGAATATTATTCAAACGAAACACGTTTAAGAAATATTGCCCATAATTACAATATTCATGCATGCGTCACGTTTTAAGTTGATCAATATAAAAAAAAAAAAAACAAAAAAAAACAAAAAACAGCAAACAGTTCTGGATATCTACTTACTTGTATATTGCTTTTTGTTTGTTGTTTTTCTCTTCATACAGTTTAGAACAAGTTTAGATAGATTGAATAAATCACATCTGTTTTAGATTTTAGTTATTCGACACGTTGCAATCGTACGATTTACAATGTATCTATAAATATTAAAGAATAAAAAAAAAAAACTAAATTTGTTTTATTGAATTAAGCGCGTGGAAAAATGTTTCATAGATAAGAACTACATAAAACGATAAGAGTGTGAAAAAAAAAATTTCCCTAAATTAATTCTAATCACAGGTGTAGCTTACAATGTGTAGTTAAACCTGTTTGACGTCATTTGCGATTACGAATATCATGATAAAACATGGTTTACATTGACTAATAGAATAGAAATGCTACCTGTCACGGCTTGGACCTAATATCTGTCTATCCATTCAAGTTAAGCTATTGAAACAGTTTTTGTATACGACTAAAGTAATAATGAGGTCTGCAAAGAATAATAAAGATTGAAAAAAATGATGAAAGATCAAATCATTATTATTGCCAAAATGTCTTGAATTTATATTTACAAATTCATGATGGGATTGGCTTACTGTCAAAACCATAGGCCCAGTATACAGCTGGTCTACTGTATAGCTTAGAACAAACTACTGAAAAGTGAATTTTAGAATTTTAATTACCTACAAAAACTTCAAAATTTCTCCCATAAGAGGGAACTATTCAGTATGACACGGAAGTAAATGGGCAAACAGTAGTTAGTTGCATAATAGTTGGGAGAAGTATTAGCTTTATGTAAGTACACTTCTCGGCAAAAGTACTGCAAATGTATTGTTCCATTACTGAACAACTGTTTGATTGTAAAGTGGAGTTCGTTCCATGGACAGTGTAACAAGCAAAATGGCTGTCTGTAATAATGTTTGTGACAGTTTGACTTTGACAGTTCTACCAAGCCAAATGGCATGGGAAGTGGAACAAATTGTTTTAGCTTTTTTTTTTCTTGCAGAAATAGTTTTGCTTGTCATTTTGTCCCTTTTCCTCTAGTACAAGTTTGTGCATGCTGTATGTTCTCTTTTTTCCACTTTAGACTTATAGAGGAACCTTTGTATTAAAAATTGACTAGTGGGTTAGTTAAAAATGTTGAAAGAGAAAATATAGTCACATTATAGAAGCATCCTACTCATGTGACAGTTTTGACAGAACTGTCCTACTGTATGAATATACTGTGCCAAAGTAGAGTTGTATGGCCTAGATTTTCTTAACAGTTTTTTTAAATATATAATACCTACAAGTTAAAAACTAGTTTACAATTTCGTAGATTTTAGTCGGCATAACCTACATAGTTGATAAAATATTTAGCTCTAAAAATGTTTAAGCTCGTTGCAGCCGTGGCAGGTTTTCAATCCTGGGAAATGGCAGCTGTTAGACTGAATGAAACTTAATTTTAGTAAATGAGCAACTTTATTATTAGAATTTCATATAATTTAAATAATTGAAATTATGTACGTTAACCTTTGGTGAGTAGAAATTTTCGTCTGTTGGTGTGGTAAAAAAAAATCCAGATCCGAGCTTAGATCTGTTTTACATATAGGAAACGTCGTGATATTTCTCAAACAGCTAGGCAGATGAATTTGAATGTAAACCTGAAAGGAAAAAGACTTGTTTTTCTTGTACCTTGGACAGTGGATTGAGCTACAGCCTGATGCAGAAAATCAATCATACCACTAATCCATTTGATCGAATGTTTTTCCAATATTTCTATTTCATCCTTATAGTCCGAATGTGTTCAAAATAGATGCGATAACAATTGCTTTCAAATCTTCCTTTGAGAAAAATTGCCTTTCAGCTAAACATTTGTTGAACCTTGGTAGAGATAATAGTCTGAGGAATCGAATCTGGAGAATAAGGTTGATATTAAATCTCCTATTAAGAAGTTTAGCCACCGCCAAGGTGCTTTTGTGAGATGGTGCATTGCGCTAGTTTTACAGAATATTTTTCTTTGCAGGGCATGTTGAGCCACTATAGGCACTTGATCCAGATGGCTTGAGTAGTATACTCTCGTTTGATTGTTTTACCATTCTCAAGATATATTTGTTCAAGAAAGAATTTATTTGGATTCTCCGGTATATAGCAAAAGCTAAAAAATGTTTTCAATTTGTTATTTCATCACACAACCCATTATATTTTTGGTGAAAAGTTTCAAGTCTTGGTTTTGACTCATCAACAGGTCCCAAATAGCGAAATTGAGTGACTTGAAAAACAAATGAAAAAATAGAATAAAGAAAAGAAATGAACAAATGAAAAAAATTTCAGAAATATAGAAGAAAAAAATTTTTTATTAAAAAAATTTAAAAAACCAGATTCATTCGAAAAGAATCGAAACTGTATACGCCCGCAGTGGGCTGAAAAAAGAAAAAAGAAAAAGGAAGAAGAAGAAGCGTTTCGTATTGGCAGGAAACCTTACACTCATCGGTACAGCTTGGTTTTCTGCCTGCTATAGACGCTTGAAACAGATCAAGTTGATCACCTCTCATATAAACTCAGAATAAATTCTGGGTGTAAATTATATTAGGCAAAAACTCCTATATTACACCAAGGAGGAAGAAATATAAGTGGAGATTACTCTTTAGGATTTTTTACCGGGGTAAATTAATTTTTGTTCAAGAAGGAAGTCACTCAATTTCGCTATTTGGGACCTGTTGATGAATCAAAATCAAGACTTGAAACTTGTCACCAAAAATCAAATGGGTTGTGTGATGAAATAACAAATAAAAAACAATTTTTTGCTTTTCCTATATACCGGAGAATACAAATAAATTCCTTCTTGAACAAATATAAGTTTACCCCGGTAAAAAATCCTAAAGAGTAATCTCTGATTTTATATTCTCAAGATAATCAATAAAGATAATTCCTTACCTTGGCTGATTTTAGAATAGAACAACTAGTTTCAGCTATCAGCTAGAACATACAACCTATTTTCATTTACCGTTACAAATTTACGCATAAAGTCCTGCTTGATTTTGCTAAACAGCTTCAAATATTTTTGCGAATTTTGCATGCGCATGGTCAATAAATATGATACCTATTTTGAATATAGCTTTTTCATACAAAAGATCATACAGATCATCATAGATCTTATGGATTAATTTTGGTATTTTACCAATTTTGGGCGATCATTACGAAGATCGACTTTAATGCTTGTACGACTATATTTAAATTCTATTGTCTTCTTTAGGTATTGTCGAAAATAACGATTACATACTGCTTTTTATTCCTACATACATAAAAATCACAGAATGAATTTCAGTTTTTTCCATTATTTGTTACAAAATCACGCGCGGCTTTTATTATCAAAATCAATTTGATCAAGATTGTGAGAAATGTTCGTACTTTTTATTTGATAGATGAAACGATAAAATACGATAACCTGAGTAGTTCTACTACTACATTATAGATGTCATTCCGAGAAATTTTCAAATGACTTGTGTACATACTTTATAACGATCACACTTAGAATCTCATTTGCTATATTCAAATGTATGTAGTTAGTTTGTAGAGTAGTTTTAGTGCTATAATTATAATTTAAAAATTGAATTTATTGAAATAAATTAGTGCTATAATTATAATTTAAAAATTGAATTTATTTAAATAAAGGATATTCACCGTGTTGAAATAATATATACAATCGGTGAAGTGGTGGTAACTTAAATATGTACATATATTCAATTTAAAAACAGAATAAATGGAAATATTATATTCAATAGTATTTATGATATTTTCGAACGTAAAACTATAATAATCGTAGTTACCGATCTTCGATTCTACTCACATATACACAGTACATGAAACCCCGAAACTGTTCCTACCTACACAAAGTTATAAAAAAGTAAAAGTAGTTGTCAATACAGAAAATTTATAGCAACATTTTTTTTTACTACTGAATTGAAGGAAATTTTCTCGGAGGCATAGCTAGAAGATTTTAAAATACACACTACTCAATCTAATTAATTAAAACGGAACATAAAATGCTAGCTAAAGTTGCCCGTTCTTAGAACAAAAAGCCATACTTGGATTCGAATACGTTACAGACAAACAGACAGACAGAGTCTGGGCTTTTCGTAAGTTTATTAAACACCTTCAAATGCTAAACACACTTTCTCCAAAAGTGGGCCAATTCCTGTGAAAAACACATTATTTACATACTGGGTTAAATGCTTATATAGTCCGCGCCACGAAAAATGAGCTATCCAGGTCATCAGAGGGAAATTTATAAGTTTGTACCATTGTGTATATTTCCAATGGTAAAAGTGCTTTCAAAGGGTAATGCCAGTAAAAAAAAATAAATTTTGATATTTTTGAATTAGTTTTGTATTTTCTTGTAATTTTAATAAATATTTATGACTTTATAATATTTTCTTTTCTGTCATTGTTGCAAAAAAAAAATTATTAAATTTCTGTCACAAAATTTCTAAAAGTAATTTGTAATTCTACTGAATTACCAGAATGAATATAAATTATTTTGATGCGGCAAGAGCTTCAAAATGGTCTCTGACTTGTGTCTCAAATAAAAGTGCGTAAATGAATGACAGTTCAAATATCCTAAATGGCTTGTGTCTAAACTAAACGTTTCGCCACCTTTCGATTTATTGCAAAAGTTTTAATTTTAAAACGAAATTTTTTATATGCTTCTAAAAGACCTAGAGAAATATTTTAAAGAGAAATCTTTATGATTTTCTTAAAAACAAATAAGAGGTTTTGACATAGAATAGAAGATAAAGTATAGTCAGGAAATTTTTGTAATTCAATTTATTTGTAAATAAACTCTCTAACTTAAGTAACACAAAGTAAAACATGTTTGGGGGATGAAATTTATCTGACGTTGTAGAAAATTAATAAAACTTAATTGAAATGGAAAAAATTTCAAAATTTTGCTCAGGCTAAATTGGTAAAGCAATAACAACAAACTGAAATTTCCCTGACCTTGATAGCTCATTTTTTGTGGCGAGGACTATGGAATATGAACAAAGTAACGGAATTTGCTCAAATAAATTTTATACAATAAAACAGATATGTGGAATGTCGTTTCTGGAAATACCGCCCGTGCAGTTTCATTAGACGCTACCATGTCAATTTTTTTACATTTTAGTTTTTTTTAATATGAAAATAAAATCTGAGAATATTGAAATTTGGTATAGGCAATCTTCTTATGATCTCACTTGTAGAAAAAAATTTAAAACTGGATTACTGTCATTTCGTCGAACGAAATTTCCAAATCAATTTTCAGGTTGGAAATTTGGGGCGAAAAATTTTAGCAAACCATGCAATCTTATTTGTTAATTGTTCCTAAACGACTTTGAATAATGACTTGTGATTTTTTTTAATGAAAGATTATAGATAATTTTAAGAATGCTTAAATGTTACGAATTATGGAAAAAAGATGGCATTGAATGTAATGTAATGACCGATAAGACGTAGTATACTATGGAAATCATCGTAGATTCTTATTTTTAAAGCAAACAAAGGTTGTAATTGATTTGCGTAATTTACCCCCCCTTAGTAAATTCGGTACTAAAAGTTTGATTTAAAAATATTCGAAAAATTTGTTGTTTTTATCTTTTCCCCTCCCCCCCCCCCCCCCGCAAACCATCGGGCTAACCCTTTAAATTTACACCTTAGTAATGCCTCATCTTAGCTATATTGTGGATAAAGAATTATTGAAACCCCAACAACATTTATAAAGAAATTTCGATTTTAGTGTATCTAGATAATTTGATGTGACCCGGCGAATAAAGCTCAATTTGGTTGTCTTTCACCACAAAAGAAACTCTATAAAACTTTTAAATATAAACGTTAAAGTATGTTTGTAGAATGAAGTCGCATCTACATTTTGTCCCCTAGTCAGATCATATCTAATTAGTTTTTAAATTTGATAATATGCCAAATGAATGAAGGGGGTGGGGTGTACATAACCCAAATCCCAAAAAAAAGCATTTTTCAACGGTAAAAATGTCCATATGAAATTTACAAGATCAAAAAAATAAGTCCTCCTTTCGATTACAATCTCATCCCTTTTAATTTGATACCCTACACGCCCCATTCTGGATAACCCCTACAGAGCGTGGTACTATCCCTCACCCCCTCAACAACGTTCCAAAACTTTTTTTTTTCACCAATCTTTTTTCTCTAGAACACCAAAAACACAATTAAAAAAACCATATTGGTCTACTCCCACTCCACGGAAAGTATAGGATATGTATATAGAAATGCACGAAAAATTTACCATCCACAGCGACATGTTGCTTCTATTTTTGGTCCGGCCCTACAAAGCGTTTCTACATTGGTCTATTCGCACCGAAAGAGTCAAGTTCGACAAGTCTCTGAGCACAATGATCACATTTCTGTGGCCGTAAATATGCGCATATAGGCCACAACGACCTTATTTTTCAGAGCGCATATAGTATGCGCCTATAGTACCTAAAGGGATAAAACAACGGAATAGGGATTTCTTGGATTGTTTTTTGATATGATTGTAGATATTGGATCATAAATGAATCCAAAAATAACAGCTAATATTAGATAATTTATTTTAGTAATGATGATAAAGATGCTTAGTTTATATGGGTCAGTATGACCCTGTTTAGATCGGTCAATATGAGGTGCGCTTTGACGGGCCTTAAAATGGCCTTCATGATTGCATTAGTTAACTTTCAGCCCTTGTTCCGTTAGGGCTTGTTTAGATAGCATCTACTAAGGCAGCACGTGTTTTTATTGACTATTATTATGAGTCAGGTGATCATTATATTTTCAACTATTGTAGTATGTACCTAAGTTGTCGATGTATTTGTTCCACCGGCTGTAAGGCAACAAGGATAGCAAGGGCAGCAAATTGACTAATATAATTATGAAGGTCATTTTGAGATACATCACGGCGCAGCTCATATTGACTCATCTAAATAGGGAAATAGGTAAAGATGCCTCATGTCTGCCACAAGCATTAGTTAGATTTTGTGTAAAAAAAAAACCTTAATTGTTACCTAAATCTTATTGATACATACTATGGCAGAGATTAATGCATCTCTCGTGCATCGTGGTTAAAGTTCTTAACATAATGCTAACCTATATATACATATATCCTTATAGTTAAATTATTATTATTTTTGGTCGACTAGGAATTAAAACATTTTTTTTACTTATCGAATTTCTTATAAAAACCTCCATTCAGAATATATAAATAAACTCACAGCATCAATTAAAGTGCAAACAACTTTAATGGATAAAAACACTCTCATCCACAGGTCACGGAACATTAATAAAAAAATATTAATTTACGATAAACTAATTAAAAGCAAAATTATTATTATTTTTTTTTTTTGCATTTTGCATTTTGTAACATTGTTTCTAAGCAATTTAATGAACCTGGACGTAATTTATTTGCTGCAGAATTCTGGCACGCAATAACATCGTGCGTGTGAATCTAAACATGAATACAAAGTTGCCTGCACGATTTTTTAGAAGCGTCTGCTGAATCGAATCAATTAATTAATGCAGTAACGTCATTATACGAGTATAACAAAGTAGGTATATATCGTTTTAAATGAAAAAGAAAAAAGAAAAATCACAAAGAATCTCTTTTTGCACTTAAATCATGCTATCAATTGAGATAGGAAAATTTGAGAAACTTTAGTCATCGGATATAGTCGCACCTCATGTGAAGAAGAATGTTGAATTTTTTATTTTTTATGTACTATGATCCATGCATAATATATGTATATGTGATAGATACGGTGAATATTTTTGTTATGTTCAAGTGTTGCTACCGGTTGAATATTGCCAGTCGTCATTACTAAGATTGATTACCTGTCTTAAGTCAATTAGCGACAAGCACTGAAACTGTCGAACTTATATTTATGCGTGCTTTTTTACACTTGTTCTATTACTCATGCTTGATACTACATTACCAGGCCAGACACTGTGATTCCCTATCAGTGCTAAAGCTAATTCGTCGACAGCTAGCTAATTATGTTATTTCAACTGAAATGAAGGTTGAGAGTTTCGAAATAATTTTCCTGTATTAAGTAGTACTTACTATATGTATAAGGAAGCATAAAATTCAGGTAAATTTAATTTTTGTTATGTTTTACATCTGAGTCAATGCTTTTATAGATTTTCTATTAGCATGATTTTAAGATAGGTGATCCCAGATTCTTCGACCTATAATGCATTGCGGTCTTTACGTTTCTTATCATTCAGTTAATTTTCCATGTATTTTACATACAATTTTAACGGGGATTTTAATATTATAGGTACGTTGAAAATTGCTACAGTTATTCTATATTGTCAAACGAACATACCCAAAATATTTTAAATTGTAGATTAAAATGGAGGCGTCGCTTCATATTGTAAATGTAGATGTATATATAAATGACAAATGACTGGAACAAAAACAAGTTTCATATTGAGTAAACCTATCTTTCTATGAAACATTAACTCTGCTAGATTGAGTTATACTTATTATTGAAATAGTAATTCAAGGGTATCTATGGTTCTTTGTCACGATTACCCCAGTATTCGACTGAGAGATTTATCAGATTTTCAAGCTCCTCAGTCTGATGTTTTTGGTAAGGTGCTCCATAGAAATATCGAAAGCAATGAATAGGTGGGATGCAATATTTATTTATTTAGAACTTCATTAAGATTACTAAGTTTACAAAAAAAAAAATTTATGCATATGTAAACAGTGATAATGACCAAAAGTGTACAAACAATAATAATAAAATGAAAAGTAACTTTAACTAAGCTGATCTCTTAATTGACTGGTTATTAAAGAGACAAGATATTGATGTAATCGGCTTGTGAAAACCATAGTTCGTACTATGATGAGGAACGACGAAGAAGTCGTGATACCTCAAGGAACTCGCAGGATTAGATATATTGAAAGTATTTAAGAGCTCAGGAGAATTTGGCGCTCCCTGTATACACTGAAACGCAAAAACAACTCTGGAAGCTTTTCGCCTATTTTCAAGAGAATCCAATGGAAAAAGTTTAAGCCTATCAACATATGGAGATAGAATAATAGGGTTATGCTAATGAAGTCCACACAGAGCAAAACGAACGAATCTCCGCTGCACAGCCTCAATACGACTTATGTATACAGCATAAAAATGGGATCAGACCGGACTGGCATACTCCAAAATAGGTCTAACGAATGTGCAGTAAAGGACCCTCGTTATGAATGGATCATTACGCTCCTTTGACCATCTCTTTACAAACCCCAAAGTAGCGTTAGCCCTGGCAACGATTGTATTAATATGATCCTCGAAGGAAAGACGTGTATTAAGGAAGACACCCAAGTCCTTGGTTTTGTCAAGTCTAGATAATAAGCATCCATCTAAAGTATAACTGAAGTTCAATGGCCTCCTTTTACGAGAAAAGGACATAGCAGTATATTTGTTGATGTTGAGAGGAAGACAGTTACTAGCACAACATTTATGAAAGGTGTCTAAATCCAAATTTAGAATTCCACACTCGTTTTCATTAGAAACAGTGCGGAAGATTTTGGCATCGTCAGCATAGCAAAGGATTCTTGAATTAGTCAAAATCAGAGATACGTCATTAATGAAAATAATAAAAAGGAGTGGTCCGAGATGGCTGCCTTGAGGAATGCCAGAAATGTATTACGTCAGAAAGAGCTTCGCGAAATATAACTTGCTGCGTACGATCCGATAAATAAAAATGAAGCCAATTGACAAAGACAGAAGGAAAACCAAGAAGAGTCAGCTTATGAATCAATATTTTATGATTGATTCGGTCAATCAACTTACTTTCCGATCGGAACTCTAAAAGGCGACATCACGGTGGATCAATAAGGATACCTGCTCTGTAGCTGCGTAATCATGGCCTGTATACAACTGGAGAAAAACAATAAAGTAGAGCGTACATGAAACCAGCAGGGGTGATAACGGGTCATCGGGACATATGCAATTATGCTAGAAGATTGGTCTAAAGTCCAATGATTTCTGTCGCAGTTGTAAAGTTCAGCAAGAAATGCCCTGTTCTAGTGATCAAAAGAGGATAGTTACTTGGTAGCCATCATAGCCACTTCAAGGTACAGCGTTTATATGTATGTATCCTGAAGTATCAACTTAGCGAAACATCGTTCTGGGAATAGATGCCAAAAACACTTTTACGATAAAACAAAGTGGTCGACATAAACGAAAACTGTTTTGGGGGTCGACGAGGTCTAAAAATCGACCCTTATTAATTAATACAAGCTCTTATTTGAAACCTTCAAGATACTGTATAAGTTGTGTTACGTCTACCAACTTGTTATAAGAATGACTAATATTTTAGTAGGAAGTATCATTGTTGTACTTTTAAGAAACTCAACAAGTCTATAAGCGTGCGCATGTTCGTACAAGATGAAAAACTGGGCAAGTCAATAAGCGTGGACAAGTTCGTGCAACATAATTTGTTCGATCGTACAAGTCTTTCAGGCACGTTCTGACTTGCTCTGTATTTGACGCATATATGACCAAGTTCAAGTCCAAATATGCCCTTATTTTTTACTAAATAACAAGCTTGTACTTAGGTTGAATGTTCATTTGCGTTTTGAAATTCGTTGGAGCTTGAATGATAATATACTCATCTACTACTGCGTGATTCACAGACAGCATTTAGTATCAAAAAATCAGAGTCCTAGATTGCATCAGTCTTTACAATATGTTATAAATGCTGTTAACAAGATTCGAAGCAATTCTTTGAACTCTCGATTATTTGCTCAGCTATGTGAGGAAAACGACGAAGTCTTTACTCGGAAACTTCTGCACATTGAATTTCGCAGGCTATCAAGAGGCTCTTGTTTAACATGATTTTCAGCTCTTTTTGAATCTGTGTTGGAGTTTTTACATGAAAAAGATCCGAATTTGAAAGAAAAAAAACAGAAATTTATTACTTGACTGATATCTTTGGTATGTTGAACAAAGTTATATTGCAGCTGCAGGCGCAGGGTGACGATCTCAACTTGATTAAAACAAAATCAATAATATCGGCCTTTGTGGGTAAACTCATCCTTTATAAACAAAAAAATTTTAGCAGAAATATTCACAGTTTCCGCATTTATCAAAATTACTAGAAATGCTTCAAGACAATGTTATTTTATTATATGTCACTCACTTGGACGAATTACACAAGAATTTTACTAAGAGGTTTAATGATCTCTTAAATTTACAAATTCCTCAATAGATAATAAATCCGTACAATATCACATCCATGGAAAAATCCAATGTGATAATGCAAGAAGAGTTGATTACCATCAGCACAGACGAGGAGTTTAAGCAAAAGTTCAACCAAGGCTATCAGAAGTTCTGGTTGCAACGCAACATTGAAGCACATTGTGGAACATTGCTGAAAAATAAAAATACCTTATCGCTTTTCCATCATCATACCTAGTAGAAAAAGGCTTAAGTATGGTTACAAACATTTTGACAAAAAAAAAAAAGAAACATTTTGAAAATCTATGAACGCGGAGATTTAAGGCTGCAACTCACCAATATTGAACCGGATTTAGTTAGATTGGTAGAAAGACGCCAGGTTCATCCATCACACAGAATTTTATATTTTTTTTATCTTTACCTTGCGATTTTAATGTTTTTTTCAAAAAATAATTACCTACTTAATAATTTTTACGTAATTTGTATTAATAATTATTAATTACACTTGATATTTACTGATTTTTATGTCTATTTATTTTGTTAAATTTTGATGAGAAAATGATGTCAATTTTATTCACTTAACCAACCGCAAAGTTTTTAAATTGGTAAGCATTTTGTATCAATAGGAAAAAGACCTAGAAATAGGAATTTGAAAGTAATTTGGCTATGGGGCTCTGAGGTATGAGTTCATTTTGGGAAAGGGATCTCTTGCCCATAATAGTTTGGGAATCCCTAATCTAGAATATCGTAAGTATTGGTCTTAGATCAATTCTTGCTGTTTTACATGTTTTTTAATTCTTTTTCTATTTATATGCTGAACTTTATTTTTGCTTACTTTAATAAAAGAAATTTAGTTATAATATTTCATTGTTCGGTTTTCTGTGCAATTTCTCAGTTTTTTTTACGGTATTCTTTCAGTTTTTCTGAAAAGTTCAATTGGCAGGCTTGAAGTGAGATCATAATAGACGAAAATTTTAAATGTGTTAGACATATATTGCTTTGCAACTGTCTTCAATAGGCTTACGAGAACACTAAATAAGATACTAATTATCAGAGACGTAGACAGGCATTTTACATAATTTGTAAATTAATTATAATTTTTTGTTTCTAATTTTATATATAATATTTTTTTAGGACAATATTTTTATACGTTACTTCTTTTATTTTCAGTATCGATACCGTACATAATCAATTGAGAAGATTTCATGAATTTTCAACTATAGACAAAGCAAATGCATGAAAAGATACGAATGAACTCTGAAATTAAAAGATTTGTGACTATAAAAAGAAAGCAAAATCAAATCTTAGAGAAATCGGGTGGAAGGAAACCGGTTACAACAGAATCAGTATAGAAAAATATAGAAGAGAGGTAACAAGTCGTCGACAAAGTCGATCTTCTTAGCACAAGCTGCACCTGCGTAGTGCTTGAGATTTATCGAAAGCCATTCGCAAAAGCGCGCTTATATGTTTTCTATGGTTGAATACTATTCGGAAATGGGACAACTCGGTCAAGATGTGAGTAATTCAAGATTATTATTATTTTTTTTTATGTAATTTTCTTAATAAGAAATATACAATAATTCTTTGCCTATACATAAATAAGTTAACTTTCCGAAATATTCTACTTTTTATATAGAGTCATCTGGTGATTTTTTTTAAAATTATTAAATTTATAAAAAAAATATTTAAAGAGCTAAAAAGAAATACGATAACAAATACCGTAAACGTGCTTCCCATTCATGTTAATAGTATTAACAAAATCGTCTTTAAATTATAATTCGCCATAATCTACTCGATACGGTAACAGTTGCATTAATTTTCCATAAATTATTCCAATATTGGAGTTGGTTTGAATAATTTTCCGAAAATTTTTAACAAATTCAATGATCTTTATGCAAATGGCAAGCGCCTTGTTGCTCTTGATTTGAAAGTCTTTTGGTAATAAAAACTTTTTAGAGGTTTTTACGATAACGCGATGCATGCGCCTTTAACCTAATTTTGATTTTCCCATTTTTGGTGGAAAACAAAACACTTTGTGTGTGTGTGTGTTTTGATGTACATACGAATATTTGGTGAAATATAATGTAATTAAATTCAGCTCGTGTAATTTAACGATCATTCGTAACGCAACGACACGTACACTTTAAAACTTTGCGTGAAGTGAAAAAAATTGTTTATTTTTATAAATTTTTTTTTTTTGAATACCTGTTATTGAAACAACTTAGGTATAAGTTCTTTTATTGATTTTTATGTCATAAATAGTTGTAATTTAATACCTGAATTACTATACATAGAATGGTGGCAGCCTCAAGAATGTTGAAATTAAGATTCAGAAGTCCAGATTTGGGAAAACCCATATCGGGATTTTTTTCAGGTGAAATGGAGTTAATTTAGTACTTCAATAGAAGTAACTGATCCTGGTTTAATTACTGTAATGAATGAAAATTTGTTATCAATTGAAGGTAAGAGGACCACTTGTGTGCGTTGGAAGTTATTCTCTGGCTGAATGGTATCACTAGAGAGGTCAGCTTCGGATCTCTAGTGTATATATTTAGTTTTGTACATGAGAAATCGAGATAGCCTCATATAGAAATCTCAAGTAAATGAATATGGAGAAGATTCACAAGGAATTCCATATAGTCTCTTCACCTGACCAGTTCTTGAATTGTTTATATCCACTATGACCCTGTTTAGACAGGCTGTATGAGGTGCGCTTTCAGGAACCTAAAAATGCCCTTCATGATAACATTAGTCAACTAGCCAATAAAAAGCCGTGCTGCCTCAAGAGCTACCTGTGCTGTCTGAGAATTTTAAGTTGAACTTCATTCCTGCCCCGATTGCCCTTAACCATCGTCCTACCTATAAATTTCGGGCGGTGGCACACTAAATAACCCCCCCCCCCCTCATCCTACCTAAAAGTTTCATGCGACTGAAGCAGCATTCTGACCGATATAAACGGGGTCAAACAAGTTCTATGTTACTTGATAAGCCTGCAGTAGCCTTCCAGTGATGCTGCTGTAATCTGTTGCTTATTTGAAACAGCATGCGTGGTTCGGAGAAGCTTCTAGTTGTTACCATAGATTTTCTTTTGGGTTGAATGCCTTATAAATATCTTAGGTGAGGAAAGATTTGATAGTTTGGGCAGTATGAAAAAAAAAGCTATACAAATCGAAAGGAGACTAGGTAGGACGAAGGACGTAAGACACGATTCCTTGAAAAGTATTGGAAAGACTCTTTTTACAAACGTAAACTCTTTGAAACAGAAATTTATTTGAAAAAGAGGTCATTTCGTATCGGCAGGAACCGAATACTCATCAGTACAGCCTGGTTCCTACTTGCCATATACACCAAATTGAACAAGCTGACGTCATGAATGCATTTAAAATAATTTTTAAGTGTGATTTATATGTAAGTCGAAATACTATGTATTTACTTGAATGCCTAGCAAGATTAGTAGCCCTATGCGGGACTAGAATTTTATAGAGAACCACGCCGTACTGATGAGAATACGGTTCCTGCTGATATGAAACGCCCTCTTTTCCGCCATTAGGGGACAAAATGACGTGAAATGTATAGGAAAGCACGGTACAGAGAACAGAATACTTTCTTTCCCCTCTTTGTCTTTTGACAAAATTACGTCGCAGCATATGTGTTAAAATTAATGAGAATACTTTGTATTCTCTGTCGTTTGCTAAACGCACCCTTTACGCGCGAAAAATTTCAAATTTCAATTAAATTCGACCAAAACGCCGAACGATATCGTTAATATTGTGTTTTATAACATACATCGACGTGTTATTAGAATTAAATAATAGCGTTTTTTACGGCGTTATTTGTCGTGTCGCTCACGTTTTGTTTTAGCCTTTACGCGGAAATCGGTGGTACGAACTAATCACGTTAGTTGAAGACTGACTGTACATCGTATATGGCCAAATTGATTAAATTTTATTCTTCTGATTTCTATATCTTTCCTGACTTGACCTAACTATGTATATCGAAAACCTTTAAAGTAGTTTGTTTGAGACTGTGTTCTCCAGTGAATTTTAAAAATTCCGTAAAAAAAAATATTATTTAAAATCAAAATGTCATATATTTGGTGACCTTCTACATTCCGCTATCATATAGCAGTACTGTTTTCAGTTAGTAAAACAGTCAAGGAGGATGTTCGCTCGAAACATAAACAATGTTGGGTGGATCTTACAGCTTGCATGTGCATCAAACTCTTTTACTATGTATTTAGCCCAAAGTATCAGTACCAATATGTGAACCGCAAATCGTTTGCAGGTGAACAAAACTGTTTCTTGATGGACCAAATAGGAAGTTAGGAATGTCAGTCTTGCCTGGAAGGGAAATTTAAGACAACCGAACACTTTCTGTCCAGTATTTTTCCGGTGTAGGATGGATACTCTTGAGTCTGCCCCCACGCCCCCTACATATTTGTGCGTCAGCTGAAATGCTTACCACACCTAGACCTGAGCGATTTTGTTACTTTTATTAATCAGGACAGCACAATGCGCAGCATTGGCCTCCAAGCTTGGGAA
This sequence comes from Dioctria rufipes, assembly GCA_963924295.1. Classification (NCBI taxonomy): domain Eukaryota; kingdom Metazoa; phylum Arthropoda; class Insecta; order Diptera; family Asilidae; genus Dioctria; species Dioctria rufipes. The sequence goes on along the minus strand of OZ002740.1, from coordinate 329,239,217 downwards.
TTCTTCATTCCCCCTTTATTAAAAAACAAATATATATATATATTGAGCCTCTTTGTAAGAATTCTAGTGACGTTGAACTTTTCTTAATCCATTGAGGAATAGAAAAAGGGATATATCATAAACACTATAATAAAAGGAAGTATCAATTAATTTTCTTAAGCAATGGTTTTGAGAAAAATACACACTTCTTCATTTTCACAGAACAGATATAGTATTAAAAATCTGGGAATATGAGTCTGTCACTCAGTCAGTGAAGTCAAAAATCCTGAAAGATATGATCTCGGATAAATGAATTGCGTTTTATTTTCCCCAAAAAATTGATGAAATTAAATTTTATATACACTGTAAAAAATAATAGGAATATTCCCTAAATTGAAGACACGTTTTTTCCTAAAAATAAATGTAATTTTCTCTTATATAAAATGAAAATCAATTCAATTTCCCCAAATCATATTTGGCAACAGAAAACCTATAAAGTACGTAAAATTCCCGAACTGTTAAGCTCTCTTGGATATAAGGAAGAGAACATTCAATAAATTAGGTATTATGCTACATTTTTTATGGAAATATATTTTCGTTTATATAATTCACACATTGTTTTTTAAAACAAGTCATATATTGTTTTTCAATATTTTGTTTGAGCGCACCAACATAACTTCCGTACTACTTTGTAGTATGGGCCATAAGAAATGAGGTATTCATGCTCATTCTTATTTTTTTTTAAAGGGGGTGGTTTTTATCAGCTATTGTGAACTGTGGTAGCTATCACTTATTCCATACATTTTAGGACATATTCCCTAAACTTTAGGAAAAAAAAACAAAAACAAAATGTTTTAAATTCTCTACATTTTAGGAATATTCCCCAAATTTTAGGGGGGGAAACAAAAATTCCCTACATTTGAAGGAGAAAGATTTACCTACATTTTAGGAATGAAAACTTAATCTACGTTTTCCAAGGTGGAGCTTTCCCTAATCTTGTCGACAAACACAAATATCTAAACTTTGTGGCACAAAGTGTTGCCATACAGTAAAAAATTTGCACAAATTGTTGCCACAAAGCTTAGGTATTTTTCGATAAGATTAAGAATATTCCCTAAAGTGTAAAGCTGGAAACACAATGGGACGGTCATCAGAGCCCATGAGCTCAGATTTAATTCTATTCTATTATCAGATATAGGAATAGATTGCAATTTGAGCTGATGACCGTAGCATTGTGTTTCCCACTTAAGGAATATTCCCTAAAATGTAGGGACTATTCCCTACAGTTAAATGAAAATGTAGGGAAATATTCCTTACATTTTAGGGAATATACGCTAAAATGTAGGATATTTTTTCCTAAATTTTAGGGAGTAGTCCTAATATTTTTTACAGTGCATTCACTTTAGGGAATTTTTTTTTACTGTGTACATACTCTGGCATTTCTCTGCTATCTCTCGTCTTCCGGGGTCTTGTATTTTGTATGTAACACAATATAACTTTTCAGTCAAAATTACAACAGAAACAAAATTCAATTTCATTTTTCTTCAGTTAAGTTACGACAACGTTCCTTTCATCTTAACTGAACAAGAAATAACTTTCTCTTTCCGTTGTGTTGATGCAAGTGAGGTATCAAGGGCTATCCATGCGATACGATCAGATGCGGTGGGAGCAGATGAAGTTTCTCCTCGATTCATTAAAATTGTTCTGCCTTTCATTATTAGACATTTATTACATGTCTTTAATTCCTGCCTGACCTTCTCAACTTTTCCGCGCTTATGGAGGACTGCCACGGTGCTAGCACTTCCAAAAAAGATATCTCCGAAGGATATGAATGATCTGCGGCCGATTAGCATCTTGTGTTTTTTTTTCTAAAGTTTTAGAAAAGTTGATGGCCGCGCAGATACAGGAATACTTGGAGGATATGAGCTTTCTCTCTGAGTGGCAGTCAGGTTTCCGTTCTCACCATAGCTGTGAATCAGCTGTACTAAAAGTGACCAATGATCTACGATGTTCACTTGATAAGGATCACATTAGCGTTCTTGTGCTCTTGGATTTTTCTAAGGCATTCTACCGCTCTATTGCGGAGTTCCTCAGGGATCAGTACTTGGACCTCTTTTGTTCAGTATATTTATTAACGACCTACCGGAAGTTGTAAAGGATGCAAAAATTCATATGTATGCTGACGATGTTCAGATATACCTAGATAGGCCTATTGGGCTAATAGAGGACTGTTTTGCTCGCTTAAATAACGACCTCAAAAATATACACAAATGGTCAGTAAACAATGAGCTTAAGTTGAATCCATCCAAATCGCAATATATGATAGTTCACAATAATAGTCTTCATACTGATGAACTTCCAGCAGCTGAGCTCAACGGAACTAATCTTACATTAGTGAATAGAGTTAGAAACCTAGGCATTATTATCAACTTTTTTTTTATTGCTTATTTATTAGTATCTCTTTTATTTTTGTTTTTAGTATTTTATTATTCTTTTATAAGTTAATCTTTTTAATTTGCGTTTGTTTTTGAGCTTCTTAGTTCATTTACCACATAACAATGTACTAAAAAAAATTGTAATATCTTGTGTACGTCTTTGCATTAATAAATTCTATTCTGTTCTATCTATTTTTACTGTTTATATGCATTCGTCATTTCCTTGTGAATAGCTGAGTTAATATAATTTATGATTTCATATCTATATTAGGAAATTACAAAATACTACTTGGTTACATTGTATTTGTTTACTCTTAATTAATATCGAACAAATTAATTATGGTAACCAGAATGTGATTTTTAGTTATCATTGAAGTAGAATATAAAAAAATATATGGTTGTCCGTAATGAGCATGTCAATCATCAAAATCTTCAGAACAAACATATTTTCGTATACATTTTTTTAACATTGTTGCTCAAATAAGGAAAAACGTTCCAAAACTATTAAATATTTTATAATTAAATTGAAACAAACTGGTTATTTCTGCAATGTCATTTTCTGGATGAAATTTATAATGCCTTCTATATTTTTTTGGGCTTCAGTAAATAATTCTAATATAATTCTAATATCTTTGACCACCAGTCGATATAAATAATTAAATTAATTGTTTTAATTTCATTTATTTATTTCTTATATATCATCTCAACAAATTGAACACGCAAATGTCAAATAATGAAAACACCTACTGAATTCAATCCTAAAAATAAACGATTCGATCCAATAATAGTTTTGAACTCAATAAAAACAACAAAACCAAAAATAAATATGCACGTCGAAAAATATTTTAATTTCCTTGTTCCCGTTTAAAATTCGTTACTCTTCTAGAACATTCTAATGTCGACCAACCATCAAGTCAACATTTCACATTTCAACAAACCGTGAATATTTACAGCTTTTTTGAAAATAATGTTTAGGTTTAGTCGAGATGCTTTCAATTTAAAATTTAAAGAAGGACAAAGATATCGCTTGGCTAGAAAATGAAAGATTTGTTGTTGGTTTACTTTCATGATTCTCTGAAAATATCAAGAAAATATTTTATTATTTGAGTCTCATAGTCCCTCGAGTATGTACATCATCCAAAAGAAATGTGCCCCAATTCAATTCGTCACTCAAAGTAAATTCACTTTTTAAGAATATCTTAATTCACCGATAATGGGGAGTGAATTTATCGCTGATCTTAATTGAGTTTTAATTTATTATAATCGTAAAGTCGCTTATTATTTGTACGTTTATGCCTTACTCGTAGGTGCAAATCTCACTTCAAGGTAAACTTCTGCAATTTTATTTCATGAATTGCATCTATTTAGCATTCTTTACGAATTTTAAGTGCAATAACAAGACAATTTATGTGGTGATCGTGTAATGATTTTGTTTACTAGAAACTTGCACATTTTATTTATTCTATTTACAATTTTAGTATATCTTATCACCAACTTAGTTGTCTGTGAGAGGGGAAGGAGAAAATTTTAGATTTTCTCAAAATAATCGATAATAGGGGTTTTTCTTTTTTTTTGTTGATGAGAAGTGATCGAGGTATAAATTAATAAATTAATCTATGTATGAATCGCATTCACATGGTTATTTAATGCAAGCATGCTTATGAAAATAATATCTAAATTTCACATAAAAAATATCAACGTTAAGTAAATAACTAACAATTTTGAATTATCTAGATTTAACTTTAGTTGGTTTTCATTGAATATAATTGAATAGTTCCTAGATTAATATAGAATAATCTATCATGTCGAAAAAGATACAACTAGGAAGCGTTTGTATATATGTAGTTGGAAACGACAATTTTTAATACGATGGAACGAAATTGTCGTAATGTTCAGTGTGGTCGGTCAATGATAACAAATTCCTGGAAGAATGCCAATATTTTAGTTATACTGTCAAGAATAATTCACCAAGGTCACCATGTTTGACTGCCGCGCGATTAGTTTATTATGTTATTTATTCAAAGTGTTGGAGAAACTTTTGGCGAATCAGATTCTTTATTTTATAAACGATAGAGCTCTCTTGATCTGTTAGCAATCTGGATTTCGCCGGAGGGAGAGTTGTATAAATTGCCTTGTAGAAAGTAGTCGTTGAATTCTTCTTTTGCTATTGCTAATTTTCTACTGGGTAGGACACAACAAGTAAAACTGAATATTGTCCTATGTGCTTTAACCCTTTGAGCGGTATCGCCGTACATGTACGGCCAGCCTCTGGTGATCCAGATAGAGTATCGCCGTACATGTACGTCCAGCCATAGTCCAGCCCATTTTGGGTGGGTTTTTCTTTTTTTTTACATAATTCTAACAATGATGTTTGTAGGTATATTATTTCATATTTTTTTGTTTCCCTCTACCACGCCCCCCCCCCCCCCGCTGTGGGTAAGAAATTTCGTGATTTTACGATGAAACGTTATTTTCAAAAAATCATATCTCGGGAACGGAGTAACCGTTTTATTGATGATAAATGCCGAATGAAGCTTAATGCTTTATATTTTTCATAAAAAAAATATAGCAGCACCGAACGAAAATTTTTTTTTGTTAATAATGGTTTTTTTTTCAAAAAAATAGTATGATTTACTATTGAGGACCTAGAAGTCCTTTTTTTTACATTTTTATTTTGAAGTTAGAAGTCTTATCTATCTATGTATAAAAAATTGCGATGAAGTTTTTTTTTGAGAGAAAAAAAGATGGGTGAGCTGTACATTATTCCGAGAAAAATATTCATCTCTGCATTTGTGCGACCGTCGAAACCCTTCCTGAAATTATTACGATTCCGAAACTCGGAACACATATAACACATTTTCTTTTATTCTAATGAAATGCACATGCACAAATCAGAGTTGCGATTAGAGGTAATCCTACAGAGTTAGTGTCGATCTAAGGTGCAAAAAATCTAGTACATCAGTTAGAATATAAATAAGGGAAGTACTAAAAAAGTGCGTATAGGGAAAAAAGGCAAAAATAAAGAATGATGTCGTTTTAAAAATAAATCAAATAATACTGCGCCACCAGGGAGGGGGGTGTCAAAGTTTGTTCTGGTACGTTTTGGAAAATCTAGTACAGATTCAAATATGGTTTTTTCTGAGAAGAAGTTTGAACAGCCACACCCCTATGGTCCGATGTCAAATGGCTGAGTTATTATTAGAAAACCAAATATCCCTCTAATTTCCACCACTCCGCCCTCCCCCTACCCTATCCAGTGACCGGATTAATATTATCTTTAGCCTAGGATCGCAGCTCTCATGTAAGACATCAATGAACTGTCTGCGACTCTTTTTTTCAGGAGATATAACCAAAACATTTCAAACTTTACCCCCTTCCCCCGTCGGGAGAGAAATACCCAACGCAAAACCGACTTGACCAAAAGATGCGTGGCGTCGAGACGAACATGCACACCAAATTTTGAGAAAAACCGTCCCCCCCCCCCAAAAAAAAAGAAGACTCCGTTCAATTTGCGAAATCTTTCGAAAAATGCAAAAATAACTCACTCGGGACGTACATGCTAAAAAAATTAACTCACTACTCAAAGGGTTAATACACATAACATGTGGTATCGCTCAGGATTCTATTTTGTAACCGCTACTATTTAGTCTTTTTATTAACGATCTTTCGAGAGTAGTTCTTGATGTTTGCGTTCATCTACATATATGGCGATGACGTGCAAATATTAATTAGTAACCCTGTTAGGATTGCATCGCATTGAGAAAATTATATTCTACAACGTATTCGTACATGGTCTATCTCAAAAAGTGTTGATCTCAATGTTAAAAAGTCTAACTATATGATAACGCATAACGCCTGTAAACAATCCACCCAATATTTAGACAGCCTTTCATGGTCATATTTTTATGCAGCGATTCTATTCAGATGTCTAAGGCAGGAGCAATCTCGACCATAATTTCCTCTATATTGACCACAATTGAACCTTCAGATCGTGATACATTAGATGTGCTTGTGTTGCAACGCTGAAACTGACTTACGTCATATTGTAAACAGTATAAAATGAAAGTGTAAATTAGTTATGCACAAAACCGAGCTTGACTTTGATATCACTAACCTGTTTAATGATGACTCGGAATTAAATTTCCAAATGGCTGTCAAAAAATTAATTACAATAATATCTGACTGAAATTTGAGCAGAATCTGTTTGGAGAATGATAACTTGTAGTGGTAAAGGCATTTTGTTAATTGTGGCGCCATCTCATAGAAATAATAGAAGCTTTTTAAAATACCGAGTAATTCGAATTAATTTATTAAATAATCGAGATATCAGCATCCTTTTACAATTCTTTTTCTTTATCTGTTTCCGATAAGTTAATGGTTTGTATTGCCGGTCATTCCTTAGACGGGTATTGTATGTCTTCCGGTTTTGTATGCTCTATCTCTCCCTGCACTGCTACTAATTGTCGCTATTGCTTATTTTAATCTTCAATTTTTTGCTGGTTTTTAATTTCTATTTTGTTCCTTACTATAATTTTTTATTTTTGCTTTGCTTATTTCTTATGATTGTATTTTATTTTTTATTTTTTATTTGTTAGTTTAATATTAATATGAAATTAGTATTTGCTTGTGAAATTTACCAACTAAGTTTTGTAGTTATCATCAAAAGATCTTAGATACTTTTAACCATTAAATTATTTGAATTTGAATTATTGTAACCATGAAAGGCCCCTCCACCAGTTAAAATTAGTGGACAACTGTTAAGATGCTTTGAATAATAATATTCGGAGACTGCATTATTGACATATCCCAGGTGCTATAGATTTCCGATGAGAAATAGTTGTAATAAATAAAGTTAAGTAATCTTGTGACACCTGCATCATCCAAGCTAGTTAGACATGTATCCTTCAAAGGTGCTACACTTTTTTTGCATATCAACAGGTTTACATAAAGCCGTGTAGCTCATAGTCATGAACTTTACGATAGTTTGAAGCCATCTCTAGATTTCGATTCTGATGATTTTTATACATATATGTGCATGGAGAGGAGGAGGAGATATTTATTGGAAACCCCGGGTGAGATTAGCATCCCCTCCCCACCTAACTTTTTTATTTATAATTTTAATTGCCTTATCGAACTAAAGACGAATCCGAAGATCGTTTTTTTTTTATCCGTGAGAGAGACACGCAAGAAAGAGTCTCATATTAAAAAAAAATCAAATCTAATTTAGGAGCTACAAATAGTATTATTAAGTAACTTAGAGCCGAAAAAGAAAATCAATCACACCAATTTGTTTTTTGATGATGTTTTATTAAGTTATTTCGAAAGTTTCATGCTCTTTGATGCGTTATTATTTATTTTTGGGTTCATAGATTTCCAATAACTTTTATTTAGCGAAAAACGTCATTCCGTTGAATCTAAATTGAACACCCTACCAAATCCATCCGATACTAGCCAGAATAGTAGTAGTGCTCGAATATATCTTTCATTTGACATACCGCAAATGTTTCTAGTGCGCATCTACTATCTTGCTGCACTTCATAAAAGTTCAAAGTTTGATTTCCTCCTCACAAAAAAAAAAAAGTTCGGCTGGAGGCTCTGGGGAGGGGTGAAGATGCAAACCCTTGCTTTTGCAATCATAATTCACTATGAAAAATTTTTGAAATTAGAAAAATAATTTACCCCAGAATTTAGAAAATTCTAAACTAAGTACATCTACAAAATTTCATCTCTTTCCGTCAATATTTACGAAATCTAGACATTCTAAGAAAAACCACTTCCCACCTGCCGTCTCTTTCGAGAATATGTTTATCTAAAATTTTGATATTTTATAGCCCCGCGCATGCGATTTCAACAACACCTCAACCAGCCCGCTGGGTATTTAAATTGCCGGGTAATATGAAAAAGAAAATCTGAAATACCGTCAATTTCGAATTCAATTTCAAATATTTTCGAAAATTAAAAGATAGATCATAGAAAGATCTATAAACTATCAAAATTTCATTATCCTACTACATACTCGTATACGTCAATTATTCAAGATATAGTAAATATCGAAAATATCGAAAAAAAGGTGCGGCCTTGTTCGCCCCCCCCCCCTTCCCACACCACTCCCAATCACCACGGTATAGAAAATGCAAGATTCTCATTAAATTTTGCCACATGAAATGTGATATATTTTCATCCCACTAATGAGTAATGTATATATGTCGTAGACATTTGACGTAATTCAGCACTTCACGAAAAGTCTAGACACTTCATGAAAAGTAGGCAGATAGTGTAAAGGTTTTGACTTAGCCACTTTTTACATTATATGTGTCTAAGTCAAGACCGTTACACTATCTGCCTACTTTTCATGAAGTGTCTAGACTTTTCGTGAAGTGCTGAGTTACGTCAAATGTATACATTTGTATAGAAGGACAGAAAGAGGAGAAGAGTATTGTATTCGATGTATCTTAAGCTTTTCTATAGATTTCACGATATTTAGTACAAAAATGAAATGAAACTACAAATGCATTTAAAGCACAACAACAACAACAATTAGTGGTACTTTAAAAATTGAATAGATAGAATTGAAGTTATTACAACTGTACAACTTTAACCATCATAAAGCCTATTTTCGAATTCGAATTTCGAACTGAAAAATGTTTGGGCCGTACCTGCGTATGTTTTACAATCGAATTTGAAAATTTCTTAACTACTACTACACATGCAAAAATTAAATTACAACAACCACATAGTTAACCCAAACGTTTCCATTATACCATCGCAACCTTAAAATAACCCAAAATGTTCCCTTCAATCATTCGAACCTTGAAAGTACCTACTCATGAATTTCCTTTGAATATCTCGTATTAGATAAAGAAGTAAAAAATTTTAAATTTAAATGGCTTCACCGAAGATAGTGGAATGAGGACCTTCATATGCAATCGTTGCTAAGGTACTTTATGCATTAATACCATGATAAATGCTTACACCCTGTACTTTGCCATTTATCATTTTTCACAAATTATAAAATACATATTAGCTATACATATTATGTAGATGGCTCATGAGTTAGATATACTACCTAAGTACATAGCTGTTTGCTGATAAAACTGCGCAAATAAAATTATCTTAATTCAGTGTTTACTAATTTATCAGCTTAAGGTACTCGAATATGTATACTTTAAACTGTACAAATGTTTAGTTCAAGTGAGAGGTTAATTTCCTGTTTTCAATATTTATTAAAATAAAAGTGATGGCCTCTAATTATAGGCATTTATACTACCTATTGAGTCTCTCGAGACTATTATTAGCTCGAGTCTGGTTGGAGACAGTTTTCTAAAAAAAAAAATTATGTATTATTTATCATTATTAATGAAGAAAGATTACAGCGATAAAAGAATGTTGTTTTTTCAATTAATTTTGTTTTTTACTAAAATTATAAGTATGGAAGATTTCAGCTTATTCTGAAAATAAAAATATTCTCTAAATTAATAGATTGGTTCACAGTTTTTCCCAGTAAAATTCCGTTTCTTATGATAAAAATTTTCTCGGCATAAATAATGGCCAATAAATAAGAAAAACAAAAAAGCTCGACATTTTCTTGTGAAAGCGATTGTTGTATACTTTTAATTTAAATGATAAAAATCGAGAACAATTAAGCTCACGAGTTATGGTTTAAGTTTGTTGGAGAGACTGAACTCAAAACCATTGAGCTTTATTTTATAAGATTATGAGCAGGTAAATTTTATTTCGCTTAGGTCGACTTGTCCTTTCCTTCGAATTGAATTGTCGTTAGATGTCTCATGAGAAAGAAAGCGAACTCACTATTGTATCCTTATGGTTTATGAGACACAAAATACACTCACGGCCACACAAGCCACAGTAAAACCCTCGATAAATACTTCCCAAGCCATAAAACAGAGTCCCTCACTACCGCATGAGAGACCCACCTGAATCCTAACATTCTAAAATATTTTCAGTGTTCTTTTGTAAAACTGACAAAAGTTTGATTTGAATTGCTCCTCCCTAAACTACTATTCATACAGAAAAATTGTCTTCAGATTATCTTAAGGTTACTTTCTTATCTTCCCAACCTTAATCAAATTTTTATATCTTTCTTAGCTAAATTATTTAAAAAAATTTATTTTAACCAAATGATTCCCCAAACAAAAACTCTCAACTGAGTAATAGTTATTGCCTATGTGAATGTGCCGTGGTCCGATGAATTCCAATCAATCTGGCTACACGTAAACGTATTATATTCCGGGGGTTATGGCCTACAGATTTGGACTACGGCCGCACTTACACACATGCAACTATTAGTCAGATAAGTGATATTGAGCATAAAATTGTAAAGTTATTTTGTAATCAAAACTATTTTATTATTTTGTTAAGTAAAATAAGCAAGTATAGCCTTAGGGAAGGTGATGACTGATGAGCTAAGTTTAAATTTACTGAAAGCCTATTTTCCTATATGGATAGTAGTTTAAACTCTATAGAATATATAATTTCAAGGGTGCAAGTATTTTTTGAGGGTTTTGGCCGCAGGCCATTGGATGCAGGCGTTTGAATTAATGGAAATGTATTGCCAAAGGCAAAATTAAGATTGGAGCACAATGGGCCATCTCACACGAGTATTCCGGATGCAGTATGCAAACAGGTTTTCTGGGGAAGAGGTGAGAAGAAGCAAACAGATATCTCTTCAAAGTGTAAAGATATCCCTTTGCTTCTTCTCACCTCTTCGTTAGAAAACCGGTATGCATACTGCATCAAGAATAAAGAATACTCGTGTGCGATGGTCCATTGAATGCAACGCAGCGCGCAACAGAACAGAGAAAAATGTCAAAACATTTTTTTTATGCCTCTCAATAGAACTGTGCACAATTATTATAGATGAAGTCGTAGCCGTGCACAGTAAGAGTCAATTCACATGAGAGACTTTTAGCCGCTCGATTATGTGTCGCGATACCTTGCGACAGAAAGAAAAGAAGTTTGCGACATCAAGTTTCACACACGAGTATTCTTGATGCAATATGCATACCGGTTTTCTGGGAAAGAGATGAGAAGAAGCAAAGAGATATCTCTCCAAAGTGTAGAGATATCTCTTTGCTTCTTCTCACCTCTTCCTTAGAAAACCGGTATGCATACTGCATCAAGAATACCCGTATGGGATGGTCCTATGGCATTATAGGCTACCTTCTCCTATAGGTCTGACTACAATGTGTGGGATGTCCCAATAGTATTGGTCGTGTTCTTCAGGTGCTTTGAAGCTGACAACAAGAAAAGGCCATCCCACACGAGTATTCCTGATGCAATATGCAAACAGGTTTTCTTGGGAAGAGGTGAGAGTTGTAGAGATATCTCTTTGCTTCTTCTTACCTCTTCCCCAGAAAACCTGTTTGCATACTGGAATGCCCGTGTGAGTTGGCCCATTAGCAGTGTCCAAAACAATCTTGGAGCGAATTAGTGGAGAAAAGAAAATAAAGTGAATGCTGAAGTATCTATTACAAGGATTAGTATTGTGTTTTTTTCGGTATTGTAGCAAGCAGTTCAAAATATAAAGAAATAAAACCAGTGAAAGCCCAACTGGTTGAAATAACTAAGGACAGTGTAATGCCACTTTCTTCTCGCCGTTATGGGTAATAAAATTCAAAGATTCTTGCGACGCCACATTAGAGACAGCCTTGAAAAATAATTATACTGCATGAGAACCCTAGTCGTACTCGTAGCCGATTAGCAACCCTGTAGTAACCATAGGTTAGTAACAGCCCCTGTAGATATCCTTGCTTTGCATATACATAGGTAGAATGTGTTTGTTTATTGCACTTAATGAAAGTTAGGTAGATTTTCTTCTACATTAGTATCGGGATAAGAAGTATTCCCTTTTCTCGTTTCGTCGAATTGCTACCTGGTAATAACGAAAAGTAATTGTTTGGCTGTGGCAAGACGTCCAAGAATCGTTGAGATTAGATTATCGTTGAGCACGGCGGCGAGTTGATGCTAGCATTTGATCGCGAATTCAATAATTTCCAGTATTATAAAAATACCTTGTTTTTGGAGCTTTACCGTATTAAATATTGATTTTATTTAATATGCTATTTTTGCCGGATTGCTCCTATTTTAAAAAAGCAATTGATGTGACATTCGTAGATATGTATGTGATGAATAATAATGTTATTATAATTATTTTATTTTACCCTTGGCCATTTGGATAAAATGACATACCTTGGTTAAAGACAAATTGACATACCTTGCCCAAGAGCAAAATTACATACCTGTGTCATTTTACTCATGGATTCTAAAAATTACGATATTTTTAGACGTTATAAAATACAAGCATTTTCGTTTATTTTAATAAATAAACCAAATTTGCGTTTTATTTATTGGGTTTGAAAAAAAATGTCTTTGTTTTAATGTGTAATATTCTTACTTAAACTATTCTTAAATATAAAGGGTAAGATAAAATGTTAATGGTATGTCATTATAGGCCACCTTACCCTATAAATAAAGGAAGCGCAATAAGCCCGAAAAATTGTAGCATTTAACACTATGTGGTAGAATTAATTCTGTTAATGTTTTCCTTATGTTCATGGAAGTATAGTATAAATCTGAAATATTTTTGAAAGGGGGCTTGGAGCAATTATTTAAAATAAAACATGATTGTGAACTATCACGGAAACATTAAAGAATAAAAAAAAAATTGAGAATACAAAAGTGTAAACAAAGAAATATTTATTTTATTTACATTTATTTTATATTAGTTACCTCCATATTTTTGTTTTCCTATTCTTTTATTCACGTATTTCAAGAAAATAAACTTTCTAGCTTAATTTCCCGACTGCAATTTTTCTAAACAATGCCTTTCCATGAATATTTCGGCAATTATTGCAACAACACACTCACATTTATATAGTCCAAACCTTAACCACACCATTATCACGTCAAATGTTTTTAATGATAATTAATACAAATAACTGAAGAATTTTAAGTTTTTCATTAAAAAAACTCACAAAATTCAAAAACCTAAAAAAAAACGAATCTGACGTTTACATCTAATCGACATTAGGTCTGTCTGTTCATTCAAAAATTTTTACTCGGTGTAAAAACTTTTACACAAATTTATACTTTTGCGATCGTGAAAATCGAGTAAATTTACATTTTTAATAACTTTCTATCAACTTACAGACTCCTGACTCAGAAAGTTTGTGTCTGAGCGCCTGAGAGGGCCGTTAGTGACGAAGGAGTTTTAGGGTAGTAAACGTGAATGGATTTACATGGGGTATTGAGGTATTGGGGAGCTTTCCGATGGTATAAAAATTTCTTACGTGCTGTGGGGTTTTGGGGTGGAGGTGGTAACTATCACTCTTTTAGATTCTAGAGTCAAGTTTTGAGAGTCGAGTTTCGAGATTCGATTTTCGAGAGTCGAGTTTCGATAGTCGATTTTGGGGAGTCGAATTTGGAGAGTTGAGTTTTGAGAGTCGAGTTTCGAGAGTCGAACTATGAGAACCGATTTTCGAGAGTCGATTTTTCAGAGCCGAGATTCGAAATTCGAGAGTTGAGATTTGAGAGTAGTTTCGAGAGTCGAGGTTCGAGAGTCGAGTTTTGAGGGTCGAGTTTCGAGAGTCGAGCTATGAGAATCGATTTTCGAGAGTCGATTTTTCAGAGCCGAGGTTCGAGAGTCGAGATTTGAGAGTAGAGTTTCGACAGTATGACTAAAAAGCAGAAAGTAAAATATAATAAAAAATTTTTTAAAATAAATAACTTTTGTAAATAAAGTATACTAAGACGTAAAAAAAAAATTTCTTTCTCAGAGATATACACAAGAAAAGTTTCGTTGCAAATTAAGAAATGCTACAACTCAGATCAAATCTTAAAAGTTTGGACATAAGTTGCAGTTAGACAATTGTGATTATAGTTATGGATGCCCAAACTTTTAAGAGTTCTAGCATTTCTTATTTTGCAAATAAACTTTTCTTGTGTATACCACTGAGAAAAAAAAATTTTTTTTTTACTTTTTAGTGCATTTTATTTACAAAAGTTATTTATTTTATGTAAGTTTATATATGCTCAAGAGGATCGATATAAAATCAGATGACTGTCAAAAGTATATATTAAATTTGAAGTTAAGCCACTTGCTTTGATATCAAATGAAAAGTGATCACCTAAAAAGGTGTGAACATTGTTTTACTTAAACAAAATATTCTTCCAATTAATTACAAAATTGTTCCATTTTTTGGTTTCAGACAAAAGGTAGCTGTCAAGTTTTTCACACATGACAAGCTTAAGAAAAATATATTCTAGAAGTGTCTGGTAACTTTTCTTGAGTTATCCCATCTTCTGCATAAATGTTTTTACTTGATTTTTACACAAAGATTTTTGCTCTAAAGCTACCAGAGCAAGTTAACATAAGTTAAATTCTTCTTACCTTTCCGCACCTTTGCATTCGGAATTTTGTTTATCAATGCAAAAGTTGTTTACCTATGAGAAGTATTTCATTTTGGATTGTAATAATTCTGCAAAAAAAAATAATGGAAGAAAAAATTATTAATTACATGAAAATACATAAATTCATGCATAATAAGAAGCATGGATTCTTGTGGCCAGTGCGGCCGCGAATGTAGCTTACTTGACTTCAGCAGTCTGCCTGAGGCCGTGAATGTGCTATTTTGGGTTTCAAACTGAAACAAAGGAGACCTTGGGAATTTTTTTAATAATATATAAAGCTGATCGTTTTGAAATATTATCACCAATTTATTGTAAGTAACATTTGACCATTATAAAGGAATTGCTTCGTTACAAAATAATCACTTTAAGATTATTATTATTATTAATATTTTACGAATCGCATTATATAGTTTAATAGAAGCCTAGGGTTGATTTTAAATAATACAACAGAACATATTAGGTTTATTGTAGTGTTACGAGTGACTTTATTGTTCCTACGAATAGTCTAGAATTAGGTTTATATCTCCAGATATTTATATTACGACTGCCAGAGTAAAATTTTAGCAATGTCTATTGTGAGTCCCTGTTCTAAATTATTCCCTTTCTGGGTTAAGATTGGTAAAGAAAATCTAGAATCATTCCGGGATTTAGATTCTACATGTAGTTCGCTAGAGGAAAAGTAATCGTCGCCTGGCCAAGTTTCAGTCCATCTTACTCAGATGATACCACAACACAAAAAGCAGTGGCCTGAGAAGAGCTCTGTGATTGTTTTAATCTCTGTTTTCCTGAGAAATAAGAATTATTTTGTTTTTCCAACAGCAATAAACTTTTTTCACTGACGAGGTCCTTGCAGCCTTTTCCAATAAAGTTATTATGGTTTATTCTCTCAGTTATTCAGGCAGCTTTGCGGTAACATTTAGAAGTGCCACATAATGGCTTTGGACCGACAAATGGAGTTTCCACTCCTATTTTGGTTAGGTCGTTAGCAATTTCATTGTCTTTATGATCCTCATGTCTCGGTACTAATATGAGGATAACTTTGTTTCTCCTTGATATATTACCTGATAATATTTTCCCCGTATTCTGTCTTAGTACTACACATTAAAGCTCAAGCTGATCAGTTTCAATAGGAAATGGTATGTATTTTATAATGGTCTACAGGAGCTGAGAGTGAACTCATTTCTTGTGGGCTGCGATCATATTGACTAAACAGATACCTGGTGTTGTGGGTATTTTATTGCTTTTAAGCATGGAATGTGTTCACCTAAACGTGGAGTTTTCAACGTCCTTTTCGACAGCAACAAGTTTAATTATATCGAAGAAAGTGTGAACAAATTCTCTGCCAATATCTACAAATAAACATGTAGTCACCACGTTTGCTTGCAGAGCTGTTTCGTGAAATCTGAAACGGTAATTTCGTTAAAATTCAGCTACAATTGTGCAAGTCTAGGATTTTCTCCATAGACTTAAGGGAGCAAAGAAATGGATATGACGTCTCTACACTTCTACAGCATAGGGGATGTAAGCTAGAGCATTACTGGCTCGAATGATTTTTGACAGTGGAGAGATAATTTCTTCAGTATTCTGCTATAGTAGGGTTGAGGTAATATCATCCCATGGTTTACAGAATAGAGTTAAAAGCCAAATTATGATGATACAGCATCTGGCCAGACAGATCCTATTAAGAGCTCACTTTTCATTCAACCATCCTGAAAATTGGACATCTGCCTTCAGATGTACGTTTTATTTTTTATGTATTTCTTAAGTCTTTTAATTATCAGTACTAATCAGCTTAAATACCATATGAGAGTCACCATATTGTGTGAATGGAAATGTTTTTTTAATCATCAGTGATGAAGATTCGAATCGTGCATATAACAACTGAGCTAGTATCTTGTTCGATTTTAACTATTCATTCATAGAGAAATGTTCCTTGCTTCCATTGCACATTGTTAATATTAAAAATGAAAAGCATTGGACTAAGAATGGATTCTTGTGGAGCACGTTGCTTGAAATCTGTAATATAGTAAGAATGTCACTAAAACTCGAATTTCTCCATATATGAGTCTAGTTCAGTGGCGTCACTAGGGTGGTGCGGGGAGTGCGGACCGCACCGGGTGACACCATCACAAGGGGTGACACCAAATTTGGGCGGTTCGTAAAATTTTTTTTTTTCGAAAGCTTCAACTCCAGTGATTACATGTGAAGCATTATGGCACAAAAGTATGAAATCCAAAATAAAATTGAAGTCAAACAATATCTAAACCCTGCTCCTCGATTGCAAAGTTTTTAATATAACGCGACATAGCGTCGAAATAGTATGTTGTTACATTCCACTTATACGCGACAATATACGTCAATACGACAATACGTCATGACCCATGTGTGACGTATTGTGCGCTCCGTTTGTTTGACTAAGTTTGACTCATTCCTAAACAAATTTAGCACAGCAGAACATCGATTTTTTACCAGTACTAAGTGTCTGTCTGTATGTATGAGCAGCGCAATCATCTTGTGGAGCAGGCAATTGAGCACGAGCTTTTATAATCAGACCAATATGGAAGCAGACCCAGGTTCAAGAAGAGGATGACAGGTAACAAAACGGGAGATTCTGGACTAACTCTAAAAGAAGAAAACAAGAGAGGGATGCTTAAGTGTATTGATCGTTTCCATTCTAAACTCCAGATCAGATCAAGAGCCATCAAGGAAGTAGCAGCCATGTTTTTGAGGCTGTTCAAGCCAAGAATTTGATATCTGCCACTGAAGGAGAGTTACTGGTGTCCATTATAAAATTGACCACTTTCTATGATGAGTTATCAGAAGAAGAGCTTTTATTAGTAATACCAATGCTGAGAAGGCACCTGAAGGCAGCAGAGATTGATCTCGAAGAAGTCAAATACTGGTCAGTACTTGACATTTTTAAATTCATAGCTGAATGGGACTTCCTAGAATCCTCCCATATCTCTCAGTGATCCTACAATTATTTCTTACGATCTGTGTGTCTGTGGCTTCATGTGAGTGGAGTTTTTCAAAGCTAAAGTTTATAAAGAACTATTTGCGATCTACCATGGGACAGTCAAGGGTTTCTGATCTTGCAATATTATCAATTGAAAGTGATTTGGCGAAAGGAGTTGATTTCGATGAAGTAATTAACAAGTTTGCAGCTCTAAAGACTAGAAGAGCAAAGTTTTGATTTAGTCGAGATTTAATATGAGATAAAATCTGATGTTAAAATAACAATTAAAAAAGTAAGATATTGTCTATGTAGTTCTTAGTTCTTAACTTCTTACAATCTTTTACAAACCGATCTTGAATTAATTTTTTCTTCTATTGCCTTTGCAAATATAGGACCTATGTTTATAAACGTTACTAAGGACTCTGTATGTTTCCGTTATTTGGCACTGGCGGACTCGGAGGAGGTCTGTGGGGTGTCGTGAGGGGAGTGACATCATAAGCTACCGCACTGGGTGACACCAACCCTAGTGACGCCACTGGTCTAGTTGGATGAAAATCTTCTAAGAATTTGCACCAGCATAACAAGTTGAATATAATCAACAGTTTATGAGTGCGGCGGCGTTGAGCTTCACAACAAGTATCTTAGTAACCAATTTCACAAATTTTTCTGTAACAACTGTAATGAGAGATTAATTTTATTGAACGACATCTGGTTTTTTACTGGTCGCACTTCGCGTGGTTCTATATATAAAGATTGAGTTATGTTTTCCATATACATAAATCTAAAAAAAAAACAAATAAAAAACAAGATAAAAAAAATAGAAACGATAAAAACATTTGAACTAGATAAATCAAAATTCACTACTGCGCATCAGATAAAGCGCGTAAACACTTGGCTCAAATTTTCGGGAGTTTAGTTTTGTTTTTTTTTTTTGTTTTTTTACATGTTTATGCTTTGCTTATTGAAAATCTGAAGAATTTCAAGAATTTCTGCATGGAAAGCTTCAAAGTAATTTGATTTCACACCAATTTCTGGCTTAACGTTTTATTGGATATTTATTAGGAAAATATAGAATAAACAAAACGCTTGAAATCACCATAAAACAGTACACTTATCCCAGGCCGGAGCTTCTTCTCTATAACGATCCTCTCACTAAGTAAATTCCTTGAGAGCTTTTTGTTTCTAAATATGTATTTCATAAATTGCTAAGGCAAATGAAATTGTTTGTTCTTTTTTCTTTCTTTTTCAGTGTATGCTAAGCTCGACTAAGCCAAGAAATGAAAACAGAAAAATACGAATCAAATTGTTGAAAATTGTTTACGAAATTGTGGCAGCCAAGAGAGGAAGCCAATTGAGAAAATCCAGTAAAAAAAGTGTTTACAATCGTTTTGTTTTCGATTTGATACGAGGTGAGATATCACTCTTTTTCTGAGTGAGTGACACGCAGTTTAGTTAGTAAAGCAATTTCTCTGCATTGAAAATTAAGCGAGTGACCTTATTTTGAAGTGTTGCTCGTTGTTTTGAGACGAGAAAATAAATCGTTTCTTATCGGATGTGTTTTGATAAAAGTTATTTTGACTTTGAGACTCATTGTCCTTTAAAATTAGATTAAGCAATGAATGCAACCTCTTTTATGTGTTTTTTTGTTTTTTTTTTTTTCTTTGTATCTATGTTAGGTCATTATACTTGCTATTGAGTTTTAGCTAAGACTAGTCACTTGAATTAAATTAAAATATCATTAGTATTTTGTACAGAATGGAATTTCGATTATTTCCATCTTTGGTCATAAATCTAATGCTCAGAAAGTAACAACAATAATTGTAATATATTTACAACGTTATGTGATATTGATCTATTCGGGTGTAAAATTACTATATAAGTTCGGAAAAATTCACTACGGAGCTTGTTATAATCTGGCTTATATTACAGCATTACAAAATGTCATCATTGATAGTGCAGAAAATAAACATGATCATGGGGAAATTGCTCTCGCATATATACTACTCAGAAGGGGAATTTACTCCTTGTCATAAATAAACTTTTTAATAAAGCATAATTAAAATTTTAACATGCCTTACAAAATCTTGTCACATTAAGCCCTTTTCTCGACAACATAATAACTCTATAGTCTCTAAGTTCATAGACACGATGACCAAGTCTCTAAAATTTGAAGTGGTTATAGATGGCCACTAAGACTGGAAGAACAGTAGACCGCAATTTCCATGCGGATAGGTCATGTGTTAAGTAGTCCGCAATTTCCATGCGGATAGGTCATGTGGTAGACAGATATGTACATTGTATATAAGAATGAAGGCTAGGTCGGTATGGGAATCTATGGGTCGAGGTGTAAACTACCCGTGGCCCTGAGATCCTACCCAACTGTCTTTGAAGCAAAAATGCACGCCATAGAAACGTTCATTTGAATAAATTTACAAAGTGGCTAACGGAAACACATGTACATATGTAAACTAAGACATCCAAATCGCGACCCATTCAAATCAGATTTATTACTGTAGGTATGTCCAAGCCAAAGCTGTAAAATACTCAGTAGATAATGGATTTAATACCTGTTAATTACCAATACCAAAGTATTCAAGAATTGATAATCCCCCGTACTAATACCTGTATTGGAATTAAAATTTTACAGTTCCATTCCCGTAATTTCAAATAATACTTACTTTAAAATACCGGAAAGTAATTGAATTTGCGGTTCCATTACAAAAATACTTAGAAATATTCAAAACTATTTAAAAAAGTATTTGGGCATTACTTACAATATAATTCCTTTCAATTCTTTTCAAATACTTTCAATTAGTTTTAATTACTTCATAAACTTAAGTACTAAACATGATATTGTACTTAATTATGAAATGAACTAGATAATTTGTCTTTTTAATTTTATTGTAGAAATTTTTTTTCCTGTTTTCTAGGTGCAATAAAATTAAGTAGTCTAGACAAGTACATTTGCTTTCAAAAAAATCGTAGGCCAACAGGTTAAAAATACAAAGTCACACTGTAGAAAAATATTTATTATTTGCTATGTTTTCATATTTCAATTTGCAATTTCATAAAAAAAAAAAAACAGTAGTTAAACTTAGTTAAATGCATCTTATTTTAGTATAAATGGCACACCAACAAATAGTAAAATATCATGTTTATTACTGAACATTTCTCAGTAATTAAAAGCAATTGAAAGTATTTGAAAAGAATTAAAAAGAATTGTATAGTAATGCCTAAATACTTTTTAAATACTTTTGGATATTTCTAAGTATTTTTGTAATAGAATAGCAAATTCAATTACTTTCCAGTATTTTAAAGTATTATTTACAATTTCGGGAATGGAACTGTAACATTTTAATTAAAAATACAGGAGTATTAGTACTGGGAACTATAAATTCTTAAATACTTGGTATTGGTAATGGTAATGCTACAGCTCTAGTCCTAGCTATAGATCTAAAATATCTCTGGTCCTAGCTATAGATTTAATATTATCAAAGACAAATAAAATAACCCTTAGGTGGGGTACCAGGACATGGAGGGTACAGAGATAATCAGACTATTAACGGACTCGAACCCTTCTGTGGCCATATAAAGAGGCACCTAGCAGGAAAAATACTATCCAATATAGAAAAAGTTCACCAGATATAATTGGGAGTCTTTCTGGACTAAGCTACGTAAAGAAGTTCATTAACTTCCCATACAAACACTTTAAAAAAGTCATCTCAACTGTTGCAAGCACCAGATAAGGCTACACTAATTTGCCTAATGACTTACCATTGAAGGCCCACATACCGTCAAGTAAAATGTTTGAGCTTTTATGTCAAGTAACATTGACGGAGGTATAGCCCACCACAGTATTCAATGTTACTTGTCAAGTTCTAGTAGCCCTTCCACAGAATGCACAACGATACTTAATGAAAATCTGAATTTTTCTGATTTCTTTCAAATCATCAATGTTGCTTGAAGTTTTACTGGATCGTCGTTCACACGTTCAAGTATCAGAAAAATAAATCATTTTAAGTATGATGGATCGTGTGTAGGTCCTAAATGTCCACATTCTAAGTAGGCACATGCTTAAGCAAATGGAAAAAAATACGATAAACGATAACTGCCGATTCTGTATCGAAGAGGTAGAGTATGCAGGTTACGTACCTACTTTGTGAATGCGCAGGACTTGCTCGCCAAAGACTCCAATGTATAGGTAAAGGATTCATAAACCTCATTAGATGTAAGGAAAACTCACTATAATGAATTTGAACGGGGGACGAACATGGACTGGACTTAACACGGTAGGGACATATCACAAAAGATAGTCCTTAGAGGTCAGATCTTCGGCCTACACCCTCCAGTTACCAGAGAAGCTGCAAGACGATATGAACAAGTAGTGAAGAATCATTATAAGCAACTTAATAAAAAAAAACAAAAAATCTTCAATATTATGCAGAGACTGGCCACAACAATAAACAAGATTCGATAAATAGCACTAACAGCATCTCTGTTCAGATTTTTCTTTGACCATCGACTATTCAGCTCCAATGTCATGCCAAGTCAATGTATATGGCGGCATTGAACCAGGTGGCGCCTATAAAATTATGAAGTAACTGGTTTAGTTATTGTTCTATTTCAATCTTTCTATTTTTTTTTTATACATCTTAACTAAATTTTTAGAAACGTTCTGAAATTGTACACATTGGAAAATAATGTGAAAACATCTTCTGAAACTTAAATGACCCGGCAAAATTAGATGATAATACTACAAAATACTCGTATTTGTACAATATTCTAATTCCGGCGTCAAAACAAGATTCTGTATAGGCAAATTTGCATAGTCGGAGCAAACAACACCATAAACTTAATGTGACACTGCCAACAGTCTGATTCAGCCATCAATTTCGTATGCACACACGAACTTCATAGCTCTGAAAGCTTCTGAATATTCATGAATTTGGAAAGCTCGTGTTTTTTTCTTCCATGCTTTTTTTTTTGTTTTTTTTTCTTTTTTTAATTAATTACAAAACAAAAAGAGTTTGTTTTTGCATTTTACTCCTGACCGAAGCTGAAATTAGACACGTTAAAAATAACATCACGCCAGAGAGAAATTATTGTAAACAAACACCGAGAAGAACGTAGATTGGTGAACTATTTACTGGTGGAGCCGGTAATCATAGTCGGAAGCTCTGCTATCATGCTTTATGGAATGTTGTTTTTTTTTCTTCAATATTAGCGACTTATAAAGTTAATTTAGGTACTAACTGTGGCGAACGAGCAAGAATACTTCCTTATGGGGGATTAGGTCGTAATAATATGTTAATAATTCAAGTCATGGCTTGCTGACATGAAATGGTGATATTCGCATTATTATGAATTATTTATTTTTTATTGATTTTATTTTTAAATTTTGCTACATTTGCTACAAAGAAAAGAAAATTGGAATGAATTCTTTAATTGGAATTTCTTTTTTCCTTAGTTTTGTTAGAAATACTGTACCTTCTCATCATTCAGGTTTCATATAGTGAGTTTTTTTTTTATGTTTTTAAAGGCGGGCGGGCAATTCCATTGCTCATTGTGAGAATTGTGTCAAAATCATGGTATTAACTAAATACGTTGCACCAAAAAAATTGCGGATATCTCAGAAGTCAGCAGTCTCAGACAAAAAATCGATGAAAAATAATTTTGCGGGGCTTCTAAAAACTCAGTTGTAGTTGTAGTTTCATGGTGTTTTTGGTAAATAACGTAGAAAATTCTTCAGAAATATTACAGTAGAGATGCCCAAGAAACAATGTTTCCAATCTTTTGTGATTGTTTTATAAGGGGTTGGTTACTCGGTTATATGTATAAGAATTTGAGTGGTTATATAATACTATTATAATATTACCAATTGGTAACGTAGTTGTATAAGAGTTTTTAAGTTACTAACGGATATCATGTCAGTAAGTTTTATAATATTACCAATTGGTAGCGTAGTTGTATTAGAGTTTTTTAAAGTTACTAATGGATATCATGTCAGTAAGTTTTATAATATTACCAATTGGTAGCGTAGTTGTATTAGAGTTTTTTAAGGTTACTAACGGATATCATGACAGTGATGAAAATGTTTCAATCACCGGTCGATATAGCTTAGAATAACCATTAGTAGAAGTTATATAAGAAAGTTTTATAATTATTTTCATCATCACGTTATATAACTAGTAATTGGTAATTAGTTTTTATTGCAGTATCCGTGATTACCTTTACATAACCGCGCAACATTCAGTAGTGAAGGTGACTTTAATAAAAGTGAACTTAACATGTATCGCTGCAGTGTGTTTGCTTTCTGTAAGTTTTATATATAATCAATAAATATAAAATCTAGTAGTAGGTACCTACTTTCTACCGGAAAGTTTCAAAGAATTTGTTTAAAATGCTTAATTTTTTATACCAAATTCTACGCCAAATTCAATGCCTGCCATATCATCATCATCATCATCTACTTTCTCAGAAATTCTGGTACTGCCAAAATGTACCGCGAGAAAAAAAGTATTGGCACTGGTTCCAATGATTAGACAAAATTCTGAAAAAGAGTCACCTTTCGAAGAAGTTCGAAATAACGGTAAAAAGAAACGAGAGACGTACAGCTAATTGGTAAGTTAGTTATCTTCAGGAGTAGATTCTACATCGCGCAATAATTTATTGAGCAACCCAAAGTTTTTCCATTTGAGCCATGACGAGCCTCTTCAGTTTGCACGATTTTATATGACATTTTACTTTTTTCCGTAACTAAAATTATTCGCTACACTAAACACGAGTAACACAATATAAGGTCATTTTGATGAAGTGCTTTAGGTTACTCTAGAACAGAAAATAGCAGAAAACCTAGATCAAGATTTTCTGCTGTAACTTTTTCGAAGGAGTAACTTAGAGCATTGACAGTTCTGATAAATAATTCAAATAAATGTTTTTTTTTTTTTATTAAAATTTAAGTTTCTTGATATTAATCTTTCAGAAATTTCTTTAAAGTGTGTTTCATGAGCTTCCTGCTCCTTTCTGCTTTACTTTTAATTTGATAGTTGAACTACCCTGCTCTGCTCTGAGCTGTTCTGAACATTTTTCGACTTCATTAAACAAACCTGTAATCAAAAGGTACATAAGAACAATAATGAAAGCTTTTCATTACGATAAGATATATAGTATTACCAATAGTAACATATTATAACCAAAGTGTATATATACACATTTTCGAGGCATGGTAGTTTTTTTTAGTTTTTTTTTTTTTTTGTATTTCTACTTGAATTTTTCAAATAGTAATTTGTTCAATTAAGTAAAATTAGCCTTGTTTTCATCTCTGCATTGCAGATAAAAAAGAAAATGGCGGTTAATCCAATTTTTTTAATTCAAGATGTATGATATTATAAAGGTAACCGAAGCATTACTGCAATCACTGCTATGACCAAAATAAATGAATCGAGAATACCCTGGGTTTTGAAAGAAGTTATATTAAAGTAACCAGGATATTTTTTGTTACTCATTTTATAAAACCTTTATTTATATAACGTTACCTATAAATCAAGTCACGACAAGCTTTATATAATCCTCTATTTAACCTCAATAAATGGTTTATAGTGGTCGTCAAGAAGTTTCAAGTACTAATCTATACCTCCTCCCCACTAAAGAAAAAAAAATTTTATATAGTAGTAACCGTGATGTTTCTATTACCAATTTATATGGCTTGGATTATACTGGGTGTTTCCGCCTAACAAGTCAATAGAACAGAAGGTGATAGTACTCACCTATCCAAACAAAAAATTGTATGTAAGGGCGATGGGGGGGGGGTCATATCAACCCTTTAGGAGCTACAGAGTGATATTAAGAAAAAAAGCTAATTTTTCACAAAAAAAACCTGTATCTTAATATCTTAAAAAATACAAGGCGTATGGTCACAGTCAAGAGCTCATTGTATGCAGAAATTGTGTATCACAATCGATGTTTTTTTGTTTGTAACTCACCATGCATGTATGTATTCCAAAATATTTTTCTTCCTGTTTTTTTATAATTCTGCTTATAATGACTGTCCTAGATAGTAGTAATGCACGTTTTTGTAGCCTACTGTAGGTCATGATTTTATGAATCTTCCCCCCCCCCCCCCCTATAAGCAAATTAATAGAAACCATTAAATGACTCATTTACTTTGTGAAATAAATGCAGTAACTTGGTTTTCTGTCATATTATTGGAACTGTCTTCCAAGCGAGAAGAAGTGCACTGTGAAATTTTTGAATTTTGAAAGAATTTTGAAGAACAGTTGTTCATGGATTGCCAAACAGGCTAAAAGTAACCGATGGATTATAAAATGGACATTAGGTTGTTTTCATAAAATCCAGATAATAGAAAAAAAAACCAAAAGTGATAGAACGATGGTGCAAGGCACAAAATTTTAGCAAAAATTTAGTGAAGTTTATTGAGAAAAATATAACAGTGTTAGTGCAAAAAAATTTAACACTTCTAAATCAAATTAAAAAAAAAAAAAAAACAACATTCAAAATTACAAAATATAGATACACTCCGCGACACATGATTGACCTCAAACTCATTTTCTCGTGTATCCTTGGAACAAATTACTCCTGTAAAATTTTATTGCACTTGTTTAGAAGCACTGGAAATTCCTAATTTCCCTTCTATGACAGCCGGACAAAACTTTTCTTCTTTTCTCAGATCATGGTAGTAGAATGCGTATTCATCGGGTCCATCCAACGTAAAGCGCTTTTCATCAGAAAATATGATCTGTTTCCACTCGTTCCTCCACGTCATGTGATTCCGAGCAAATGCAAGTCTACTTTCCTTATGCCTCTTGGTCAGTACTGGCTTGTTTTTGAGACGAAGACGCTGTAGTCTGAGTGTTTCAATAATCAAATAATAGAAAAGATGGACAGTCAGGATTGAAATTTCAAAACGACCATGCAGCCATCCACACAACCAGGGTGGTTAATCAATGGTTCACGGAAGAAAACCTAAGGGTCCTGGAATGGCCATCAATATCTCCCGACATCAATATTAATATTAAAGTAAGTCTATGGGTCTGGCCGTCAATTTGATACCGTATCAACCTTAAAACAGCTATAATTTCAGCTTGGACTGAAATACCGATCGAAATCATACACAATTTGTATAACTCCTTACCAAAAAGAACATTTGAACTTATAAATAAAAGCGGTGGCAACACTCGTTATTAAATAAATCTTTAAAAACTTGAATTCGATTGTTCTTTACAATGAAGATAATTTCCCTACAAAACTCCTGAAACTTTTTTATTAAAAACAATCTTTTTTCTCTAAGGTCAATCAAGTATCGTACCGTTTGATACCAACTTTTCAAATAAAAAGCTGTTAATAATGTACACCGTACCAAATGCAGCCACTAATAGCACAGCGAAATTAGGAATTTCCAATGCTTCTAAACAAGTACAATAAAATTTAACAGGAGTAATTTGTTCCAAGGATATATGAGAAAATGAGGGTCAGGTCAATCATGTGTCGCGAAGTGTATGTATGTGTGCGAAAACATAAGAAAAAAAAGAATAACAAAACACTGCCATTACGTTCCAGAAAGTTTTACGATAAATTGTGTTACTTTAGCGAAAGCTGTATAGTAATGGACAATGAATCATACTTTAAATATGATATAAGTACGCTAGCTGGACCTCAACTTTTCAACCTTTCAACAAATTTCGGGCGCAAAGATCATGCTTGGCAGTCCTTTTTTTTTGCCTGTGTGTTTAGCGCAGTCGGTCCCTTTTCTTTGAGAACCAGCTCAAAGTTTTTCCAGCATACTGACAAGTTGTTAATAAGTCTACCTAAAATAGTGTATACTTATTTTAGGTAGACTTAAAAACTTGCCAGTATGCTGGAAACACTTAGGAGCTGATACCAAGAAAATAAAGTAAATTTTATAGAAAAGGCAATAAACCCTCCTAACGTAGTGTCGACATATTGAACGCTACTGAGCTTTGGTCAAAAATATCTTGAGAAAAATAGGTAAAAATGCTACAACTCTGCAAAAAAATTTAATTTATAGAAATCAGCTAGTAAAAGTTAAATTAAGTTAAGAATAAAGTTCGGTTGTTCTCTTCGCGAAAAGTTATTTATTTTTTTATAATATATTACTAATGAATAAACAAAACAAAAACGACAAAAATGTTTTTTGTATATTCGTATTGGTATAGTATGGTTTTGAAAACCGCGCGGTACTTTCTAGGACAGTCCTTATGCACTTTATTTAAGCTCCAACTTTAAATATTATCAATTGTTTTGTTTTGCTTACAAATGGGAATACTCCACGCTTGTTCTTTTCACTTGTTTTTTTTTTTTTTTTTTTTTTGAAGACTTAAATTTTCAACTTAAATTCCCACCAACCACCCAACAGTCACAGTAATAGGAAACAAGAAAAATCTACTTTCATCTGCTGTTTTTAACTTTTATCAGTAATTCAGGTATTACCGCCTTAATCACAGTCACAGATAATTTATCTGCTAAAAAGTGATATGCTAGAGTCAAGGAATTCGGTCAAGGAATTTTTCCACTTCTTTTCCTAAAGAAAAATTGCCATTTGGTCAAGAAATTTTTTACAATTTGGATTTGACAATTGTGTGAGATGTATGTCAAAATAAATTTAAAGAAATGAATAATTCCAGGGCAATATCATTGAAGGAGAACTGAGAAAAAAAATTCTAATCAAACAAAGAGCTTATTTCATCCATCTATTCTTTCATATTTAGGAAGAAATATAGATTGTGATAAATATGTGAGGGTTAGAATTAAGAACTATGTGAATTCACCTAACGGTGCAGTTCCGTGGAAAAGACGGGCTAGATTAATGATTTGTTTTAACTTTTTCATTATTTTCTTACTCCTTCACTTTTCTATAAAATATGGTATACAAATCATAGCAAACATCCTAAACAATGGTGGGGCAGGGGGTAGCTTCTGAAACAAATTGTCCATATATTGGCTAAAGGCTGAAATAGATTACACTTTAGTGCGCGGCGCGACATCGCGGAAAATTCAACGGTGAAATTGTTCCGCCGCGCTGAGACACAGATTGCAATAAGAGCGCAGCAGGGTAGATACAGCGCGTTGTGGTTAAAAAAATAAATACAGCTGCATTTAATATACTCATTAACCTATATCTCAAAAACTATTTCTGTACTCCAAAGACATCACTTGGTAACGGATACTGTTATACGCTCCGCACTAAAAAAAAAAACGGTTCCATGTTGGAATTTTGGCTTCACAAATTATCAAAACACCATATTCCATGTGCGCAAAAAATAAATACACAGATGAGTATTATAAAACCATTTAATTAAATATAGAATTCTTATACATTAATTTTGTTATCTCAGCTTAATATTTCGTTGCATGGTTTTTTTTTTTTTTTAATGTGACTACATCTTTTCGGCTAGACCCAACTAATTTTTGCATGTTGATACACAGCTTTTACCGACCGCCATAATTATTTTTTATTTGCTGATTTCTTGCTAGCAACAATGTCCTTAACTTCTGTCCACAAGTTTTCAATAGGATTTAGATCCGGGGATTGAGCTGACCCATTCAAAATCCTAATTTTTTTCGCATAGAACTATTCCTTTATTACCTTGGCTGTATGTTTTGGATCGCTGTCTTGCTGAAACTTGCAACGCAAAGGCATATTGTCATCAGAATGAGGCAGCATTATATCTTCAAGTATGTTAATTAAAGTTTCTTTGGTTATAATGCCCAAACTATAATGCTGCCTCCGCCATGCTTAACTGTTTTTTTTTCGTGTATGGCGAGGATCAAATGCTTTGTTGGGAGGACGTCTTACATACTGCAACCCATTCGAACCGAACAAATTAAATTTGCACTCGTCGCTCCAGAGGATATTTCGCCATTTTTTTATACCCTCATCGCCGGAACAATTTTGGTGTTCGATGGCGAAGCCTTTTCTCTGCTTGATGTTTCTATTACAAAGCAGTGGGACTTTCCTGGGCGATCTTGAAGGAAGCTTGTTTTCTACCAATCTTCTTCTTATGGTTCGTGTACTCACATTTACCTTAATTTCACTCAAAATCTCAGAAGACGACGCAAAAGGATCTTTCTTAGATTTAAAGACGATTTTGTGATCCGTTTTTTTTTTTTTGTAGTTTTACTTGGCCTCCTTCGATTTTCGGTTGATTTTTTCGGTTTAAGCGCATTTTGTACCCTACCTAAAGAGCATCCGACCATTGTAGCAATATTTCGATGGGATTTCCCATCAGTTTTTGGCTTCTGGATCAACTGTCGCATCTCAATTGAACAATGTTTACTGCGGCCCATGTTCTTCAAAAAGTGAATATTGTTGATTCATAAAATAATTATATTTTTTCTTATATATTTTACTCACTTCACTTCCAAATTATATAAAATCACGAAATTTATTACTTGATTGCCAATATTCTCAACTTCCATAAGCGTATTTATTTTTGTTTGCCAAAGGAATGTCGTTTACTTAACAAACGTCAAGAAAGACTACGAACAGTTGGCAGTTATTTTCAAAATGGAAGATGACTGCAAGCTCACCATGAAAGTGCGGTACTAGTCACCAGATAGCGTTACAGTCAGAATAATATTTCAGCCAAAAGCATAAAAATTTTTCTTTCAGAAAGGCTTGTATTTATTTTTTTGTCCATATATATATATTGGTACTACATCTTTTCATGAAAAGTTGCCAACCCCAAATATTTTGTTGGTACCACTGAAAGTGAGCAGCAAATTTAGGATTAGAAATGACTACGCGGCATAAAAACTTCGACGTGCTGTCGCGCCGCGTTCAATGAATGATGCACAATTAGGAACACATGTTCTCTAACATTTTACCGCGTTGTCGCGCCACGCACTAATGTGAAATCTGTTTTAGCTTTAACTCTAACTTAAACACCAATGGCGGATCATTTCTTGAGTTGGAACGAAGGTCTTGTGGAGATCTACAAGCTGTTCGATTGATTGTGCTAAGTTTATAACAGTGCTGTTTTCCATTTGAGAAGATTTTGTGGATGGACGACTATAGAAAAAAAAAGAGAAATATTGTCATAAAGGAAAAGTTACATACATACCAATAGCTTCGTTATTAGTTTCGAGCTCTAAAGGGTATTCCAATAAGAGGTGTTATTTTGATATTCAAAGAAAAATGCCATTTTTTGAGATCAATGATCGGATCTTTATTTCATTATAAAGAGGAAGGTATGCCGTTAATAATGGAAAATAACATCAGCCAAATGACCACCACGACCACGCCTACAGGACCATATCCTTTTCATGAAATTTTCCATAACCAAATCGCAAAGTGGCTGCCCTATGCCCTCGATAGCCTCACGTATTCCATCTTTGAGGTCTTGAATTGACGCTGGGCTGTTGGCGTAGACCTTCTCTTTCACGTGGCCCCAAAGGAAGAAGTAGCAAGGTGTTAAGTCGCAAGATCTCGGTGGCCAATTGTGATCACCTCTTCGAGAGATAACACGGTCCAGAAACTTTTCCCGTAAAAGATCAATGGTTTCGTTGCTTGTATGGCACGTAGCGCCGTCTTGTTGAAAGTAAACGTTGTCCAGATCAATAGCATCCAATGACCCCGCGGGACCATAAACCGCACCAAACAGTCACACGTTGAGGATAGAGAGGCTTTTCAACAATAACTCTTGGGTTTTCCGCCGAGCCCCAGATGCGACAATTTTGATTGTTGACGAAGCCATCGAGGTGGAAATGGGCCTCATCACTCAAGATGAGTTTGTGATGGAATTCCGGATCATTTTCATGCATTTCAAGGAACCAATCAGCAAAGACTCGACGTTGTTGATGATCGGCCGGCTTGAGTTCTTGTGTTAACTGAACTTTATAAGCCTTAAGACCCAAATCTTTATGCAAAATACGGTGTAATGACTAATGACGTTTGTGGAGTGCCGAATTCCAAAGAACGACGAGGAATGGACAAACCTGGGTTTTCTTCAACACTTTCGGCTACATCAGCAATATTCTCGGCTGTTCTTGGGAGCGACGTGCACGGGTTTTATTCTTCACATCACTAACTTATCCCGACAGCTCGAATTTTTCTACCAATTTCTGTATTGCGGTCCGACAAGGTGCTTCACGACGACCAAAAATGTTCGAGTTTTACAAACTGTCTCTGCCACATTTTCACTATTTTTATAGTGAATTTTAATAATTTCAATGCGTTGTTGAATCGTGTATCGTTCCATTTTCTACTTGTCAAATGTCAAAAAATGACAGCTCCAAAAGTGACATCTACCGAAATTGCGGGCTAACTAAAATAACACCTCTTATTGGAAAGCCCTTTATATCCTCTACACTTGGCATTGTTTCGAAATTGGAATTTGTAAAATAAATGTTCTATTCTGTCAACAATTTTTTTTTTGTTTTTTAATAACTTTATGATATGCCAAATCAGCACTCTAATTACGACACGAATCGTTCCTTCCTTCAATTTTTCTAAATACATATTCCGCAAATGTCATGTCAAAACTCCCGACAGAAATAAGTGTATCCGTATATTTATTTCTCAAAGATATATTGACATAAATGGATTTCTTAAATAAAGAATGACATCTATTTGTCAATCGAGAACTAGAATTTTCCTGTTCGAATCTCTTTTCTCTAGCATACTATTTGAAGAAATCGGTACTGGAAATATTTCCTTGAATATTCGTTGACTCTTTTTATACCCTAGATGAAATCATAGGGGTATACTAAGTTTGTCATTCCGTTTGTAACACCTCGAAATAATGATGGTAGAGCAAAATGGATTGGACACCCATTCATAATATTAAAAGTTATTTCGATTTTTGCATGTCCGTCCGTCCGTCCGTCCGTCCGTCTGTGCGCACGATAACTCGAGAACGCGTATACCTAGAGAGCTGAAATTTTGTACACAGACTTTAAAAAAACAAAGTAAAATTAAGTTCGAAAATGAGACAAATCGGGCAACTCTTTCGTGGGGTTGCCATATAAAAATTTCGTTTTCCGCTATATATTTGGACACTGCCTGAGAACGCGTCGACGTAGAGAGCTGAAATTTCGCACATGATGTTTTTACTACATTCGCAAATAAAATGTCAAAAATGGACTAAATCGGGCAACTCCTTCTTGGTGTTGCCATATAAAAATTTCAGTTTTTTACGTATACTTTGAAAACGATCAGTCCAAGACATTTTTATTGTACTAAGAACTTCTGCAGAATACGAAATCCTATAAAATTGGTTATTACCATTTTTTCTGTGCGACAAACTGTTCTAGAAATATATGCGAAAAACAACTTCAAAATCAATACTTGAATAGATCGGTGACCATACGAAATTTAATACGGGCATTCATCTAGGGTATCATAAGAATTGGTCTTAGACCAATTTTAGCTTTTTTACTTGTTTATATAGTTTTTGTATAGGAACAGGAATTCTTTACATCTGGCATACTACCCTTAAAGATTTTCATTTTTAATTAGCTTGGCAAACTAAAGAATTTCATGGGGTTTTGATTTTACCATTTTTAAAATCTTGAGATATCATTTGTCCGCTAGATTGTCTAAGAAATCGACTCACATTTG
This sequence comes from Dioctria rufipes, assembly GCA_963924295.1. Lineage (NCBI taxonomy): Eukaryota > Metazoa > Arthropoda > Insecta > Diptera > Asilidae > Dioctria > Dioctria rufipes. The sequence continues at coordinate 329,205,820 of OZ002740.1, read as the reverse complement.
GAATAAATCTAGATAGCCAATCAGGGAAAAACTTCTCTGTGATATTTAAAGTCGTATTATTAGTTTTTCACAACCCGTCGAAAAGTAGCACCGGTAAAACGTGTCCATGTGAAATAAGATTTCAATTTCTCGATTACGTAAAAAAAATAACAAGAGGAAAAGATTTTCCTTCCGTTGAATAATTTCTTTTAAAGCGGTTTAAAAACGGTCAAATCTGTTTGTTATTTATTATATAGGTTTCAAATATATTTTACATGCAGTAAATACTTACAATTAGCAGTTTTTCAATCAGTGAATGGAAATAGTGTAAAAGCAACATTTAAACATCAAATTAAAAAATTATGGGTTCTTAAAAAAAAACACACACACACACACACAGATAGCAATATTATCAATATTATCTGATGTCAAAAATTATCTCATTTAAACCTGTGCTTTGTATTATAATGAATACGGCCCTGTCAATAATACTTACAGTGGATCAGAGATTGTAAACAACTCATCTGCATCAAAACATCCACCGCGAGCTTATGTTCGGTGAACTAATCAGTATATACATAAGTATATTTACATACATATAGACATACATCGCAGACCGCATATTATAATGGTAGCGAAAAATAAGAACAACAAATAACAAAAGCAACAACATAAACAAATGTAAAGCTCTAAATTGGATCCAATTGAAATAAAATTGGCAACGAAAAAAGCTACAAAAACGTGATCGTGACTTTATGATACTGAGCTAAGCTGATTGTGAGTAATTCTCTATTATAGCCTGCCTACATACATACTATAATGGTTGGATGGAGAATAAGCTACTAGAGATCAACAGCCACAAAAATATTTGCCCTTCTAAGACCTATACTTGTACTCTTATCACTGCATTGCAGATGCTATTTTTAAGTTAAATAAATAAACAAATTTTCTCTTATCATTATTCAACCTCTGGAGCGTGTATTATAAACGGCTTTTCTACTTTTATTTTCTGGGTTAAAGTGCATGACAATATTCTCTGATTTCATTGGAAACGTCGTTAGCTTGCACTTTTGTTGTTATCTAACTATTGCATCGCTTAATATACACATTTAATGATTTATTCAGTAAACTAAGCTAGAAATATCATTTTCAATTTCTTATTAGCTACTTTGTCAGTGATAAGTGCATGTTTGCAAGTAGGGCCGGTTCAAGGTATTTATACGACCTAGCTGGGACTCAATAAGTGCGCCGAATTCTACGCTTCTTATCATTCTTCCGATTATAAGTATATATGTATGTATGTATCCAACTATTACTCCGGCGGGCGACCAAACATCATCGACAATTCAGGGACATATATCGTCGGCGATACTGTATAACCTGGAGACTACCGCGTAAGTTAAAGTCAAAGTAAAATTTTCAGCAGACACTAAACTTTTGGTTTTATTATATTTAATGACAAAATTTTTGCTACTGAACACTAGGATAGGACGAGAAATATCATATTTTTAGATTTTAGACATAAAATTGATAAAGCAAGTTTTACTCTTTATCTGCGTCCATTAACCATAAACTTCGAAATTGGATCTATGCTGTTACGCGATTATGATATTGTTACTCTCGCGGTTATGTAGTATACATATGTAAAATTAAAGTTTTTTATTGTACTTGCTTTATTTTATTAAGTTTTGATATAATTTTTATTAATTAATTTAATTTTATTAGTTTCTTATTATTAATATGTAGGGGAGCTCACCGGCGATAATATAATGCCTAAATGGGGTTAGATTAGGGGTTGAAAGGGGTGGTGTGGTTATATATGCATAATAGCTAAGCTATCATCTGACTTGATCGCGCAATTTCGTACTCTACAGGTTCACTCTGTGTGGGCGTGTGTGTGTGTGTGTGTGTGTGTGTGTGTGTGTGTGTGTGGGTGTGTGTGTGTGTGTGTGCGTGTGTTGAAGTGGGAGTGTGTGCGTACATACGTTCATATATTTGGAAGAGTGTAGCTCTCGGCACTGCCCAAATTTATAGAGAAAACGAAATTTTTGTATGGCAACTCTACGAAGGAGTTGCCCGATGTATCCCATTTTTGAACTTAAATTTACATTTTTTTTTATACACCAGTACAAAGTTTGAACACTCTACGTCGACGCGCTTTCAGGCAGTTTCCAAATATATAGTGAAAAACAACATCAAAAAGGGGTTAAAATTCTAATTTTTCTTTCCCTTAAAACATTGTCCTGACAATTACGAACACAATAAAAAAAATTAGCCAAATCATCGAGCAGTAAAATAAATAAAATTTTATTTACAATTTATTTGTGCGTGGGTTAAGCCTAAACTAAATTTTAGCGGGTCTCCAATATCTGGCCGCTCTTTTGCAGCTAAAATATGACAGCGGAGACTCAAAGAAAAGATATAGTAAAAAGAAGAATAAGTAGCATTTTGCAATTTTTTTTTTTTGATATACAACGCGCGGTCATAATATTTCTAAAAACAGGTAGTTAAAATTATTTGGAAATATTAAAAATATAAAATTAATATGCATAATGTATATAATAAAAAAAAAATAACAATGGTATTGAAAATACGGCCACGAGAAGAAATCCAATTCATCCGTACTTACAGCAAAGACGTACAAAAATATGTTAACTACAAAAATCTGGTCAATATATTTATCAAATCTCAGAACTTTATTTTTAGCGCGCTAAAGAACGGCCCGGGCAGATAAATTCAAGTTAAATATTTTCGAGACTTACTGGTGGTGCCATCTCTAATCAAAACTCAAGGGCAAATTTATCGCGTTGACCTTAGTACCAGGATAAATTTCGCCAATATATTTCAGCTTGCTAAATTTCATACAAAATTTAGCTTAGCGCGTACCTTAGTACTAGGCTTTACTGGTTAATGCTAGATGAAAGAAAAAACGGGGTTTAGTGGGCTAGTTAGAAATTAAGAAATACAAGAGGAAAAATCATCTGTCTCGTTAGCACAATTGTAAGAGCAGTCGCTCGTCAAGCGGAAGGTCCCGGTTTCAAACTCCAGATGAGGCGGTTGATTTTTCCTCTTATATTTATTTATGATTTGATTTAAAATCGTTAAAAATAAAAGTTCTTAAAATTCTTCTATTCTCCATCTTTTTCCAATTCTAACAAGTGTGGCTACTTACTTCTTTATTTTTCTTAAAAATTTACAATCCTGGTCTTGAATTGAATTCCGCAAAACGTTTTAACAAGTTCTTGCAAATTCGAGTTATACGTCATTCGTTTCTCGATAGAAATTGTAGCTAATCCATAAAGTCTCGGCCTGTAGTCATCGTTGATCGTTCATATACAGGGTGTTCCGTATGTGGTCTGGGGCCTTAAAGGCTATGGATAGGTTATGCCTAAACACGCAAAGAATTTTATGTGGGGGGGGGGGGGGTGTAACGTTTTCCGAGATGGTGGGACTTAAAATGCTTACACAACCAAAGAATATGGGCGGGGGGGATTGAAACGGTTTCCGAGATAGTGGGACTTAAAGATATTTCGGTATGTTTTATAAATCGCGCTGTAACTTCTGAACATTACAGAATAGTTTAGATGTTAGATAGATCACCGTTGGGCCTTTTCAATGGTCTATAAAATCAACAAAGTCGAAATTCGTAATTTTAACACATTTTTTTTTTATTTAACTACTATTTTTATTAAAAAACACGTCATCAACATCATATTGAATTTAAGAAGACCAAAAGCTTGACCTGAAAATCCCCTGTCACGCTCTGCACCCAAAATGTAACCCTCTCTGCATTTTTTTGCACATTTTCTTAAACATGTTTTAAATCATTATTGTAGTGTGTATCGCTTAGAAGTTACAGGGTATAGATCACCCTGAAATTTTTATACACAAATGTCTTTAAACCAGTTATCACGCTCGGAAATTGTTAGGATTCCCCCCCCCCCATACCATTTTTTGCTTTTCAAAGCATGCTTTCGGGTTCCAGACCACATACGGAACACCCTGTATATGGTTTGATGAGGTTAAGCTTTGAAAAACTTCTTTCGCCGGCAAAGTTAAAAAAAGAATTCTGAGAGCAAAGACAACATTCGACACAGAGTCTTCTAATGTAATTTATGGAGACAAATAAATTCAAGAGTGGGTTTGAATGAGCTTCCTGCCATGATTTTACCCGCGCACGAGTTATATTTGTTTTGCATTTGATATAAAAAAAAGAATAAAATAAAAAAATGGAAAACACAATCAATTGAATTTTAATCAAAATTTTTTTCTATTGAACGACACGAGTTAAAAACAAGAACTGAACTTTTATTCTTTTCGAAATAATTATTACCAGGTATCGTTGAGCTTTACCTGTAGACATTACCTAAACATTTTCTAGGTTGCGAAAGGAGTACAATTAGATTTTATGAACTCTGTGAACTTGAAATTTTGCTATTTAATGGTTTTTTACAGTGCTGAATAATTTACGTTTGACAAAAGGAATATATTTTTTTAAATCTATGAAGGAAAATAATTTGTATTAACAAAAATGAAATATTAACAAAATAAATTGATATATATGTGTATGTACATGCATGTATATCGATATACCGTTCTAGGTAAATGCATAGTTATGGTGGGCTTGTAACTCACGCTTCCAACTCATCTGCCAATTAAAATGCACTAACGTCAGCTTGTTCATTGTATTTCAAAGCTAATGCTAATTCCTTACAGTATGGCTTGGCATCAGAGCCACCTATGTCATATATCTTTCTTCAAGTGAGACGACAGATTAGAAAAGTGTCCAGAATTTCAAAGTACAATTTAACTTTAAATCTTAATAGTGAATCTCCTTTTGGCTCATCTCTTGATTCGTCCATTTTTTTCTCCTTCGTAATCGTTTCTCTGTTTCTAACAACCTGGGGTTTTCCGTTGTGTTTTGCTAGCTAAGCTAATATTTTCTCGAACCCCTCTTCTGTTGAGCATTCTTTTAAAAATTTTAGCACGCACACAATATTATTATATATATTATAAAAAGAAGTGTTGCTAGTACTGATCCTTGCGGTACTCCTAGCCGATTTACATTATTATTTGATATTTCACGATCCACTTTTGTTCTTTGTGTACGGCCATCCAAAAATCTCTGAAACCACTTCAACTCTTTTCCGCGAATCCCAATTGTTTCGAGTTTATTCTTTAAAATATGTCTATCGATGGTTTCGAAGGCTCTTTTTAATTCAAGAAACACAGCAACAATCACGTCTCCCTTATCAATTGCTTCTTTCCATTTCACGATCAACCCAGTTAAAGTAGATTCGCATGAATGGCCAGATCTAAATCCCGACTGATATTCTGATAAAATCTTATTTGATTCTAGGTATCGTGCAAACTGCATTTGTGTGGCTTTTTCTAAAACTTTCTCCTAAACACTGCCTGAGAACCCGTCGACGTAGAAAGCTGAATTTTTGGCAGTTCCTATGTTCCTCGAATATTTCAATTTAAGACAAATCCCGATATGTACTTTAAGTAATCAGGTTCAGATCAGAAATTTTTTAGTATTACTGTTGATAACTTTTTGGCTCCACTTATATACTTTCCTTTGCTTTACATCCGCTATTTATAATTAATTCAGCAGGAGTAGAAAATTGCCTTTTATTCAAATTTTTAAAAGAGCATTGCTGTCCGTCTTCATCTTCAGAATCTTCAAAAATTGACAGCAATTTTTCTAGATACTTACCGTTAGGATTTGGTGTACCGCAGGGCTCTATTCTTGACCCACTGCTTTTCAGTAAGTTCATTAATGATCTGGTGAGTACTGTTCGTGATGTTTGATTGCGTCTTTATGCCTTGAGAGACCTATTGGTTAATTAAATAGTGTGTAGAACGAATTAATTGTGATATAGTGCGTATCTCTGATTGGTTTGTGTAAAACTAGTCTGATTTTGAATCTTGAGAAGTTCCAATGCGTTGCATATTCTTGTAGCTCTCTTGATTTTGATGGTATACCCCAAGTTATGCTTGGCGACAGCGTTTACCCTTTGTGGATTCTGTGCGAAACCGTGAAGTTGTTTTAAATTCCAATATAAAGTATTGTGATTATAGTAAATGCCAGTTGCCTAAAATATACTCCAACCAGTAGTCCAGAAGAAATTCAGAAAAAGAAGGAATATTCACAGAGAATTTTGCATATAAAGAAGAAGCAAAATCCGAAAATTTCCTACTATGCGCCGAGTTTAGCTATTTTGATGATTTAAATGTTGCAAAAAAAAAATTTACCAAAATAGAAATAATATTCCTGTCGCGTCCGAATTTTCCAGTCGTATTGAGATGAGAGGAAGGTGTCCTTATTTATCTATCTGTCTTAGAAAAAGGATATGTCGAAGCTTTTCGAAAAATATTTCGACTAAACTGGAGCGAGGATGTGTCATTATACAAATGTAAATAAAAACAAAGTTAATTGCTCTGTAGAAGACGAAAGATAACTATTTTGAAGGGCATGCTTGTGATAACCCGGTTTTGTTATAGTCTCAATAGAAACGATTATGATAAAACGAAGAGAGTCATGTCAAGTAACTACATTTGTAAACAGTCTGACCGATTATTTGTTAAGGTCAATCAGTTTGCTCGTCTGGATGAAAGAGGGGTTGAGGAATTCATTCACTTGTCTCATGCCGAACAGCTTTACTATAAGAGGTCTAGTTGCCTATCTTCCAATTTTTAAAGTTTCCCTCTAAATTGGCTTTTTGGTAGGTGAAACGCAGGATAGGGACCAGTCTGTATGGACAGTTAGCTCCAGTTTTAGCCAGATAGTCTGTTTTTCCCATTTTTATCCAATAATTCTTATCCTGGAATCCAGAGCAAAGTTATTTTGTTCTTCCTAAACCATAGGTGGAGCTTTTTGTGGTAGCTCCATACTAATTTCGACTCGAAAGTCTTGAGAAGACAGATCCAGGAGCGCAGTTAAATCTTCTGAGACAATGTACATGTTTAAGTTCTTGCAGCTCTTGTTTAGGCATTCATGATCTCCAACCAATATAGCGTACACTTCCGCTTGAAAAATGGAATCTGAGGCACCAAACTGACTGTCGTCTTTTTAAATTTGAAATAAACGATTTCAGATGCCATAAATGGAGTATGAAAAAATATTCGTCTGAACTTTAGTATCCCATCAAAGAAAATGAAAATTTTGTTTTTTGTTTTTTTTTTTTTACATTTTCTGTCAATTCGTTTATGATGGATAAGATGAGTTTTGCTATGAAGCGTCTAATTTTAAATAAATTTTTTAATTAATTTCGTGATAATGCCTTCAAGGATTAAAATAAATTTTTCTTTCATTATAAATAACATCAAAGAAAGCAAATGTCATTCAACTTTGCGATATTGAAACTTTGAAACATATTTAAGTAATATACAAAAACAAGTGAATGCCTACTGGCATTTAAGTAGCAACTAAATCATAAACAGAAACAATGAAACAAGTTTTGCCCTCAGGGACAAAGATGCAAAAATAGTTGACCCAATTTTAGATCGGCACGGCGCGCCGGCAGCGCTCGTAAAACTAAACTTCAAGTACTCGCTATCAACTCTAGTGACCATAATAATTCCATTAGTTAACGATTGTCGTATTTTGTATTATTATTTTTTTTGTTTTTATTTTGTCATTGCTCTGTTATGTGCTTTGCATTAGACATTAATGCGTTTATTCTTTTTTGTTATATTGTTAGCTCTCCTCCGAATGCAACTTTGTATGTGGAAATTTATGGCTGTTTATCAGGCAATAGAAAAAAAAAATGCAGTCATTAACTATGGGCGTTGAAAAAACTGTTAAGCCTTCAGTAGACTTTATGACCTGAAGTGAAGCTTATAAAGTTATAACAATAATAAAACGGGAGAAACATTGTATGTGAAATATGCACAAAGCCAGAGGCGTGTTATTTTGCATAAAGTGCGGTTTAATTTACTATATGTAATATCAGATTATGTATACCCACACTACATGCATAGTTAGAAGGACATGTACATCGTTAAATGTCGCTATAAATCACAAGAGTTCTACTTTTCTTGAGGAGACAACATAAACATAGTCTTCGGGTATAGGGTAGATAGTATAATAGTGTCGTGAAAATTATTAGTGCAGAATGGTTAATGAATACGTGGTGGACTCATGATTTTTTTCTTCCTCGAAATCTATCTCTAAAGTCTAGACAGATGAATTAAAACATAAATTTAAGGAATAATAAAAATAAAAATTGAATCGTTTTTATACCCGATATAGCAGTCAAGTGTATTAGCAATTGTCACTTTACAAGACATTTTTTACTCCAGTCTCCTTTACCATTAGTAGAAGATGATACCTAGTAATTCCTATAAATGTCTTGATTCCAGTAATAGGTATAAACTATTATGGATTATATTTCACAATAGCTAATTTAATTTCGCAATAGCTAATTTGTTAAGTTCTTAAAAGAAAAAAGTATTGATACTATCTCTGAATGCATGTATTGGATATAACCCAGCTATATGGAAGAATCATAACCCTAGCCGAAACCCTCGGGAATACTTCACAGGCCATGAAACAGACTCCCTCACTACCACATGAGAGCTCCAACTGAATCCTAATATTCTGAAACATTGCAGTGTTCTTATAGAAAATTGAAAAAAGTTTTATTTGAATAGCTCTTACGTCTAAAACTACTATTCATACAGAAAAATGGTCTTCTGATAATCTTAGGCTTGTTTTCTTATTTTTCGAACCGAAATAAAATTTGTATACCTTTCCTAACAAAATTATTTAAATAATTTATCTGAACCAAATGACTACGATTCCTAAACAAAAACTCTCAGCTGAGCATTCATTGTATATGCCGGTCTGCTCTCGTGGCATGCCGTAGTTTGATGAAATCGAATGTAGCTGCCTACAGATTCGGAGTACTCCGACTGCACATACACACATGCAATTATCACTGTGCTGAGAGGTATTGATCGTTAAATGGTAAGGTTACTTTGTAATCAAAACTATTTTATTATTTTGTTAAGTAAGGTATGTAGTAAGTGTAACCTTTGGGTAGGTAAAGAGCCAAGGTTTAAATTACTACAAGAATATTTTCCTGTATGGATAGTAGTTTAGGCTCTATATCATATATAAAGGCAATGCTTGGGACTTTTCCATATGTATCAATATAAAACATTTTAAAGAACGGACTCCCAACGCACACATATAGACTTCTGTTTCACGGCTTGGGAAGTATTCTCGAAGGTTTTGCCCAAGGCAAAGTCGAAATCACGCAATAGTCATCGTTAAAAAAATTTCATTTTACATATTATACTTATTCAAAGACGAATAGCGCTTTTATCCTATCAGAATAGTTCTGTTCCATGTTTGTCATAATACGGTGTTACATTCTTGCTTTCACATTAATTTGACAAGATTACTATGATTTATTACCGGGTAAACTTTATACTTGTTCAAGAAATCTATATTTTGGATTATCCGGTATAACAGTATCACATAAGCCATATGATTTTGGGTGACAAGTTTCAAGTCTTGGTTTTGACTCATCAACAGGTCACAAATAACGAAATTGAGTGAATCGAAAAAACAAATTAACAAATAAATACAAAAGCTAGAATTGGTCTAAGACCAATATTGATGATTCCCTATCTGTGCAAGTTTGATTTTTGAAGTGGTTTTTCGCATATATTTCGAAAACGGCTAGTCAGACAGAAAAAATGATTATAACCAATTTCATAGAATATCATATTCTGAAGAACTTTGCAGTACAATAAAAATGTCTAGGACTGATCGTTTTCATAGTATATGTAAAAAACCTAAACTTTTATATACAACACCAAGAAGGCGTTGCCATATTTTGTCCATATTGCAAGCTTTATTTACTATTACTATGAAAACAACCGTGTAAAAAATTTCAGCTCTTGACGTTGACGCGTTCTCAGGTAGTGTCCAAATATAGTAAAAAACGAAATGTTTGTATGGCAATTCTACGAAGGAGTTACCCGATTTATCCCATTTTAATTTATTTAATTTAATTTGTAAAGAGCCGTATGCAAAATTTCAGATCTCCAGGTATACACGTTCTCGAGTTATCTTGCGAACGGATGGATGGCCGGACAGACGGACGAACGGACATGCACAAATCAAAATAATCTTGAATTTGATGAACGGGAATGAAACCCATTTTGTTCTATCATCATTATTTCTAGATGGTACAAACAGAATGACAAACTTAGTATACCCTATGATTTCATCTAGGATATAAAAATAACAAAATGAAAAAAATTAGTCAAAACCAAGACTTAAAACTTGGCACCCAAAATCAATTGGGTTGTATGATGGAATATTGCTGTTATGCAGGAGAATATAAAAAATAGCCTTTTTGAACAAGTACATTAAATTGAATTAAACAATTAATTGTTATTTGAAATTCGGAAATAATTATTAATATTTGAATGTGGCAGTACTACTATAATTTTGAGTCGAGTAACATGGTGGCACTGCTGTACAAGTAACATATACACACGGTACAAAACAAGGTATCCTACGTACGAACCACGTTCCACCATTTTATCTGGAAAAAAATTTGTGGTGACGTCATTAGACCTTTAATATACAGGATATTTCCGCCATCGTGGTCAATACATAGAGCAGAAGGGGATCGTACTAACCTAGTCAAAGAAAAAATTGTATGGCAGGGGGCCCCATATATCAACCGTTTCGGAGTTACATGGTGATTAAGGAAAAAAGTTAGTTTTTCACAAAATACCCTGTATCTTAAAAAGTACAGGGCATACGGTCACAGTTAAGCGCTCGCTCATTTTATGCAAAGCTTCATGACTTCAGGGTCTTTCCAAAGACTGCTCAGGAGTTATTGTGGTCTAAGCTAGAAATTTCGGATGTTCTTACCATTTTTTTTTAATTTGACCTCTATTTTTTTTTGCATACAGGTCATTAACATAACTTTTTTTTATAAAAACTGTAAACTGTAGGCTCTGTTCTTTAATTAGAGTTATTAGCTCCTGATCTATTCAGGACATACCGAAATTAGACGATTTTTTTTATAAAATTACGTGTTTTCAGTCACTAAAGGAACAAATTAGCTTTCAAAATAGATTTGAGAATATGTTAAGAGCTAATAACTCCTTAAAGGGTACAGTTAGCACATAGGGTATAATAGGTCAAATTAATGAGGAAAGTAAAATAGAAGTTATATTAATGACCTTTTTGTAAAAGAAAAAAGAAGGCAAGCAAAAAACTCCTGAGAGGAGAGGGATACGGGTATTTTGTAAAAAACTAACATTTTTCTTAATCACCCTGTAACTCCTAAACGGTTGATATGCATGCCTCACCTCCTGTCACTCTTCAACCTTATTTCGAAATATATTTTTGGTAGCAGTGGTTTAGGGTTTTGTGCTCCTATTTTTTTGTCATATATTTCGAGTCTCCATTTTATTAATTTTATTCAGATTCGAACTCCTCTTTTCAAAAGTTTTTTTTTCCTGTCTCAAAGTCAGAGTCTGAAATTGACACAGCCTCGTGTAAACCGCTATACTGGACTAGATTTCTGGGAATAAACTGTCAAATAAAGGTCAAATAAAGGTCAAAATAAAATGTAGATGTTTCACACTAAATTTGAGTTTGAATCGTTCTTATTGAAAGTTTTGAGAATTATGTAAAAAAAAATATATTGAGATAATTTAAAAAAAAAACTCGACTTTTGTACGGGAATGTACAGGGAAGTGACAGCAACTAGATAAATTTTTTTTTTATTCTTGGAAAAGAACATTTATGAGCTTTCGTTGGTTTTGCTACATTAGTTTTGTAAAAAGGTATTAACTGTGCCCCAAAATTGTAACTTTATTAATCACCTATCTGATTTAAGTTTAAGCAACCGCCCCCTTCTGCTAAAGAATTGCTATGTGGCGTTAAGGACACTATAATAGCTAAAATAACTTTCACACTTCCTACTAAACAATTTTTTTTACCGTTCTTGACATTAAGAGTATACCATAGATTTTTTAACACCTTCCAGCTGCGTATTTCCTTTAGATGTGATACTAAAGTCCTTGAGCTTAGAATCTATTATTGGAAGACTTGATAACATCTCATCAAAGGCAACTGATGTTCTAGCCAGAAATGGGAAAGTCGGCCTAAAGTTGGTACCAAGATAATGAATTTGAGATTATGAAATGATCATCAAAAAAATTTCTATCAGCTCTACAGCCTTTATTCCAGTCTTGGTAATCGTCCACCCTGATTTATGCCAGATCTAAATTGCTTTTTCTTCATTGTAATCAGAACTGGGCAAGTACCAAAGAAAAAGTACTTAAGTATTTACAAGTACAAGTACCGAAGGCCTGAGTACTTCAGCGTAAGTACAAGTATCGTATGTATGAAAAGTATTTGTATCTAAGTACTAAGTCTATAAAAAGTACTGAGTACTTTTTGAAGTACTTTTTAAAGTACTTTTTAGAATCTTTGTACGTTGGCAGTAATATAATGAAATTTATCGAGTTCAATTAATAGATATTAATAAATCAATACCTTTTGAAAACTATAGTATGTATAGTAACCAGTGGCTACTATTTATAGTTTTTTATAGTTTTCGGTGCTACAAGTAGAGTAAAACTTTCACCTCTCCTTGCTACACTCACAAAAACTATTAGAGGTCCGCCCAAGCACCCATTATCGCCTCCAATAATGCATAACAATTCTAGAGAAAAACTTTCCAGTAAATTTCTAAGAAAAAATTGAGGCCTTCCCTACATCAGGTCGAGGCTTCCTTGATTTTATATTGGAGCGTAGCATTGCTTGCTTACCCTTGGTTATGTCCATTGACGTATATAATATGGACTACTTACGTTTCTATTTCACGTGGGCACAATAGCTTGTGTCAAAAAGAGTTCTTACGTCGGTGTCAACATTGAAAAAATCATTGGCGGGAAGTTGAAAAACTGAGCTCGCAGCTCAGGAAGTGATTTTAATAAAACATTTAGAAATTCTTCTGCGTAACTAATGAGTATATTGTCTTTGGTAAAACAGTTCTTATCAGTAATAACCCTAAATGATCAATTTAAAATCATGTCTTTCGACGAATCCACTAATTTATTTGTTATTTTCAGCTCTCTCTCAGTTGGTACTTGGTACTTAGGCCGAAAAAGTTAGCAATATAGAAGTAAGCCCACTTTTTGCAATCCATATCATACATGTCAGTGGTTATGTCATCAAGTCGAGGCATCGTCAATTTTATATTCGAGCTAGACGTTACTGGTTTTTGTTCTACTTGCCCAGTCTTGTGTGTATGTTATTAGTTTGTCTAAGGCTCTGCCTTGACGCGTGAGTGCGGCACATTCTTTGACAGTTCTTGGCGTGCTTTAAAACTCAACAAAAAAGGAGTTGCGCTAGAGATTGTGTTTGCTTTTCTACGATGAGTTAGTACTTAATAGACTCAGAAATACCTAAGTAAAAATCTTTGTACTTAAGTACAAAACTAAGTCTTAAGTACGAGTAAATAGAAGCAAGTACTTATGTTCAAGTACTAATTAGGGACATTTCAAAAGTATTGAGTAATAAGTCTTAAGTAACGATAATGTACTTTAAGTAGTACTTAAGTATTTTTTTACTTAAGTATTGCCCAGCTCTGATTGTAATCCAAACAAACACAAAACAAAAACGATAGATTCGCCCCCAATTTAATGAAAATCCATTATTATCTCCTAAGTGACTCCTATAATGAGTTTACAATGAAGGAAAAATTATTCCATAAATACCTCCTAAATGTTCTCAAAGTCGAGATCTAGTTTTTTGCATAAAGAAGTTTTTTGTTCCATTAATAACAGTGTAAATATCCTCTAAATGAGTTATTTCAAAGTCTAAATTTAACTTAATCGTTAATCTAGCTTAATCGCTTTATCGCATCCGTAAGCAGTAGATTCGCCTCCATTTCATCCCAGTATTAATCTGTAATTTACCCAATTAAAGAGTTTTTTGCTCAGTTATTACCTCATAAATATCCTCTATAGGCCTAAATGTTCTTAAAGTCGAGATCTAGCTTAAACGCTTTATCGCATCCAGAAGATAGATTTTCCTTCCGTTTCATCAAAATGTAGTATTAACCCCTAATTACCCCCAAAATGAGTTTTTTACACCCTTGTTACCCCATAAATACCCGGTAGTTAAATGAGTTTCTCACAGTCGATACCTAACTGAATAGCTTTTTCGAACTTGAATACAGTAGATTCGCTATAAATTATCCCCATGTACATTTTATTACCCCATAAATACCCCTAAACATCCCTTAAATGTGTTTTCTCAAATGTGAGACCTAACTATAAAAAACTTTCTCACACTCGGAAATTCTTGTTCATACAAATTTCCCTGTATACCCCATATTACCCTGTAAATAAATTTTCCCAGCCTAATTTTTTTTCAATAATTTTGTAGTTATGTACGGCTAAATCGCTTTGATATTTTTGCTTTAAATGGTAGACAACTTACAGGAAGAGAGACATATTGATTTTCCTTCTGATTTCCTCCATCTAATTGGGTGTGAATTTCTGAACAAAAGAGATGTTTCCAATGACGCTAACAAATCAAGAACGTCCATTCTTCCTTGTGATATTCGTGAAAAAAATTTATTATAGTACGGATTTCTCCTTATTGCGAGGAAATTTGAACCCGTCATTTTTCTTCTTCTTTATATTTTGAACGAATTTTAAGGTTAAACAATTTTTCTGAGAATTTACCATCTAAGTATGGTGAAATTTGCCGGGTGTGAATTTTACTTTTATTAAGGCTCCTAGAGAAATTTTCACTGTGAGAGGCGAACATCCCCTAAGTCAGTATACAGTGGCTCCTATCAACAACAACAAGAAACATAATCAATAGAAAACTTTTTCTTCAGATTTCTCAGTTTATATTTAGTAGCGATATCTTTTTTGAACCAAACTATAAAAACACCGAAATTATGCAAATATTAAAAAATAAATATAAACTTCTTATAACCTTCAGTAATATTGAAAATATCTGAAGAGAAGAAACAACAGAAGATTCTCACTACAAACATAGAAAAGCTGATGAAATAATTATCGAAATTTCGTAAGCCTTTTTCGAATGAGGTTGTTAGTTATCATCAGATGTGTTGTTGCTTCCTGCAAGTCTATAAGTACAAAAGTAATAAAATCTCGGGTGTAATTTCGCATTGTTGTGCTTATGATAAAACGAAAAACCAGGCCAGATCGTATTATTTTATATAAGTTTTCTCTCAGAGCTTAATTATTACCGCAGCTGTGCTGATACTTTGATATGTATGTAGACAAATATGTACATGATTTTGCATTGAACGCACGCGTAATCATAACACTTATACAGGACAATGTCGCAGCAGACTCGTGTAATTCTCTCGAGTCTACTGAATTGATGCATTATCAGCGTTAAAAAAGTTTTTGTTTATCTTTTTCATAAAGTATGAGAAGCACGCTTATCACAAATGAACTAAATTTCCTTCAGACAAAGAGGATAAAGAGGGTCCGAATAGGGACGCAAATGTTCAATAGGCTTTTGAACTTTTTTGCTATTTCTAATCTAATTAGCACGTCGTCGTATGGCAAGACAGTCAATGAACTCTCGTTGATTTCATAATGCTTTTGCGTAGAGCGAAAATAATATTAGAGGCAAGTGATCTTTTTAATCAAAAGATTATCAATTTTATTAGAAAGTTTATTTGGAATTATTATACGATTGAAAATATGCTAATGTACTTATTTACTTAGCTTAGTTATCATAAAATGATAATGATGATTGTGCATATTTCTAAATTCTGGCGAAACTTTAGAAAAGTGAAATTGTCCGATTTTAACAAATATTTGAACAAAACTAGACAACTCTATACTGTCGCTAACGCCATCTAGTAGCTGGTAAAAGTACTTGTTTTTTTTTTTAATTATGTTTCATCTTTTTTTTTTTAATAATTGTGTAGGGGTCATTCCATAACAAATCGACCAAAAATCACAAAAAGTATGACATTACCATCAGCAGCATTTTTTTTGAAATTTTACACGCTTGGTGGTTTTGTGAAAACAAAAATATGAATTAAAAATTTTCGAAAAAATACTGTCCTGGGGCTGGATTCTGATAAAATTCAAATGACAAATGAGATTGACAAAATGACTTCGAATGAAGAACAATGTCACTATACCATAATTTGGAGTTCTGATTATATTGAGTGACATGACATGTGTCGTTAAATTATAGTAGTGACAATTTGACAATTGCAGAGTAATTGATCATGGATGTATATACATATCAATTTTTAGATAATGAAAATTTTAAGACTTCGACCGCTATTATCCAGCGATTCATTCAACAGCACAACGGAAGCTCTTTACTTTCATAAGCTATTTATAGGGAATTTATAAGCAGAATAGCATCATTCATGCAAAATTGGTGGATATACTTTATAGCATTCCCAGCCAAAAAACTTAACATTATTGCCCTCATTGAGTTTTTTGACATCAGGTAATCAATAACAAACTCTTAAGGCTTTATGCAAGGCAATTATTTAATATCTGCTATAGTCTCATCAACGGCCAGTTGTACAAGATTTTCTGTTAGCTATGTCACAGACTTCAGTTTCTAGATGCATAGAAGAAGTTTGTAGGGTTATTACAATGTAATCGCACATAATGTTAAAAAATCGCCAATTTCACTGTAAAATTTATAAAAGAATTATTTCTCAGAAAGAGTATTGTGTTATTCAGATCAGTTTATAATACTACAGTATCTTATTACTATAATTGTGTTGTCAGTAATTTTCATCGCATCTTTAACATATATTCACGGGTACGTTCCCTCCTCCCCGTCTCATATGTACTTCTATTTATATAATTATCTAATTCATTTTCTCTTCACTTGACATAATAAAATTAATCAAGCTGAAAACTTATAAATTTGTGTAATCAGTCCTAGTTATAGTTCAAAACTCACCATTGGATCTCCTACAGGGTCATAACCTACATAGAATACATTCTAGACGCAGTATAGCGGAAGAAAATCAAAGTTTGATGCTTATAAAAATCTACCAACCACTTGGTTAATGGTGATGAAATATGCAACTCTTCAACCAAAGTATAATCAATCATACACGGTTGTTTGCAACAATTGCTGGGGCACAAGAGGCCATTCGTTAACCCGCTTTACCATATCCAATTAGACTTTGACTGACTGTTTTCTTTGAAGTTTAGTCTTCTTGTAATAAGACGACTAAATATTTTCAGAAATGTACAAATATTTTTAGCAGCTACTTGTGCCTAAAAAAAAAAAAAAAATTCTAAAAACCTTGTATGCAATGAGTAAATGCACCTCTAAATAACATAGTAGTAATTGTATAATTAAGTATTGAAGTGATATGCAGATTCTAAAAATGTTTAATTGCAGCTATTTATAGTGAAACTGATAAGTCAACTTATACTGTCTGCACTAAAATCGAGGCAGACTTCTTTTTAAATGCCTGTCCTGGCTGCTGCTGCTGCCGCTACTGGTACCGCTGCTTCATGTAGATTAAAACAATTGCGTTTTACGTAAAGACTTGTTTTTAAAAACACCATTTAGTTAGTTACAGCAATAAAACAATGAACTAGCAACATTGAAATATTAGAAGGACTTCAATTGTAATATACATATATACATATGTATCTACATACAAATTTATATAAATTAAAATATTTATAGATCTCTAAATCAGTCCATATTTGATTTTTTTTTTCTTCTGTTTATAATGAGAGGTGATTTAATTTTATTTGTTCAGTAATAAAATTTTATTTTCTTGACACCAATTTATTTATTTACTGCAATTTAATTTAGAACGCTATACAAAGTAAGATATGCTGCACATGATTCATATAATAATAATATTGTGCCAGAGGAAGTAAACTAGAGAGAAAGAAACATAACAAAATGACCCCCGGAAAATTAAGCGAAATACAAGAGACATCATTTTTAAGGGGTTCCAAAAGTTGACCTGTGGTAGTAACATGGTGGCCAACTATCCCCTCCTATATGGATGGGGAGTTTTATGTATGTATGTGTTTGAGATTGGGCGCGTTCACTGCTACTTTGGTAGCGTAGTCGTTTCCGTAGTGTAGTTCTGTCACACCGACTACGATCGACTATCCTCCTGAGCGTAGTCGAATGTTGTCGACTATTTGGTACATTCAAGGCTTAAACACAATTGCGACGACAGAACGATAGAACGACAGAGCGATAGAACGACAGACGACAACGAAAAATTCATTGCGAAACAGGCAGTCGAAAAATTTGGAACACAATTGCAACGACAAGCGATGAGCGACGATTGTGAAAGAAGAAGTTATTGAAATTTATTTGTTAAATGTTTCAAGCGTTTTAAAAGGAGATTTTTATCAAGAATATTTTATATTATATTGAAAGAAATGCAATGAACCAAAGTGTGGAAAAAAACTGAAAATGCAGATATTAACTAAATTAAACGGTTTGAAATATCCATCCAACCCACGTCTTTTTTGTCCACTTGTCTTCCCTATCTTGTAAACTATAAATTATTTTATGGATTTCGCATTTCCTCTATCAATTTTTCCTCAAACCTCATTATTTTAAAATTTCCGCGGCGTGCTACCACCTAAAAAAGACAAAAGTGAATGCCACAACCATTTCATTCGATTAATTTTGTTGGTAGGACTGCAGCGACGACGGCAAAATTAGAAACTGATCAATCCGGACGATAATATCGTCGATCGCTTGGTGCATTCGCATAAGATGCTGTGTTTTTAGAAGTTTGACAGCGATATATCGTCGTCGTTTGTCGTCTGTCGTCGGAATTGTGTTTAAGCCTTTAGTCTTCCAGTGCTGCTGGTGCGAAAAACGTGTCTTTCAACCTCGTGTAAAAACGTCGTCGTCGTCGCTTAAATCGGTGCAGTCTTCAAAAGATAGTACACTAATTCTTGCAGCAAATCTTCTTCCTTCTGGGGTTTGCAATATTGGTACCTCTTCTTCATGTATATACCGGCTGCGCCAAAATGTTAGGGATTTATGGTAGGTTATTTCAACACACAAGATGGTTAACACTTTGTTTTACATATTTGTGTATCTATATAGTATATACACATTTCGATAACATTTTCTTCGTTTCTACTTCAAACTGTACTCTCTATCTTTCCCAATCCATCAATTGTCCCAAATGTTCGATTTTCGCGATATTGAGAAATTTCAGAATAAATATGCATATCTTGCAATTAATCAATAATTTACATTTATATATGTCACAATTCGCGAAGCTAAGGTTATTGCCCGTCAATTGGACTACCAATAAATGTAAATGACACCCAAACATGTAAAACTTGCAATTTAATTATACTTTGCGTGTTTATTTTGTGCAATAGTTAATATCTTTACAACCCCCCCCCCCCCTCCTTCCAAAAACCAATACGTTTTCCATCACCATTTCCCATAATAAAAATTTTATACATCTCCCTCGTACTACCAACCCCGAAAATATTTGCCATTTATTTCGAAACACCCTGTTTATTTTGTGTAATAGTTAATATCTTTACAACCCCCCCCCCCCTCCAAAAACCAATACGTTTTCCATCACCGTTTCCCATAACAATTTTATACATCTCCCTCGTACTACCAACCCGCTTGAACATGCTTAAAAATCCCGAAAAATCTGGAACAACTACCTGTGGTAAAAATAAATGAATAGTCGATGCTCTAGGTTCTAATATAGGCTAAGATGTACCTATAGATATACATATAAAGTTCAAATTTAGTTGAAAAACTTGTGTTCACTTCACTTGGTAAAAGGATTTTCTTTTTTTCGGATTTATTTCCTTTGGAATGCTCTTAAAACATCATCATTACTCATTTATTTTCAAACCATTTCGCGTTTTTGCTCACTATGCTGTATAAAAAATTTCAGCTGGCAAAGTCAACGGCACATATTTTTTATTTTTTATTATTCTTTTATTTATTACTTGTTTAACATTTTCTACTTATTCAAATAAATCACTCAAAAAGTTGTTTATTTTTGTTTTAAATATATTCTGACTCATTTAATAATTCCTTCAAACATGCGTATGACATCGATTGGTGAAGCACCTTACGAACGACTGTGAAAAACATTTCCTACTCTATAACCAGTCTCATTTGCAATATATTATTCTGGGTGTAAACCCGCAAATAAATTTGGTTAGAACGAGTAGTATATAGGAAGAGTTTGATGTGATGTGGTTTAAGCCTGAAATTAGTGATCAATCTATTAATATTCCGGGTTTTAGAATTCATCGTAATGATAGATGTGGGCGAAGAGGAGGAGGTGTTGCAATATTTATTAGGAATGGATTGAAAAGTAAGGTTTTGCTTAAGAGTGGAGATTGTAATACGGAAGCCGAATATATTTTTTGTGAAGTCAGATCTAGTCAACATAAATGTTTAACTGGCTCTGTTTACAAACCTCCTCATTGTTCTCTTGATAGATTAACACAAGACGTCATACATATAGTACCACAGTATAAACATGCCATTATTGATGGTGACTTCAATATAAACTTTCTGGCAAATTCCAGCTCTAGTGAAAACTTTTGTAATATTTTGACGTCTGTTGATTTATACCGCATTGATTTTGAGCCTACTCATTTCTCGCAGCATTCTTGCTCTCTGTTGGATGTATTTATTACGGCATGTACGTCTAACATTAAGTTTAAAAATCAGCTGTCAATTCTTGGCATATCAGACCATGATATGATCATGATTGTATATGATATCACGTTTGATAAAGATTGTTCAACTCACTCATTTTCGTTTTATGACTACAAATCTATTATGTTAGAGGACCTGCTCTCAGAAGCGGAGACAATGGATTAGGATATCGTACGTGACATTGCTGATGTAGACTCTCATATCCATATAATTAATGAATCTATTACCAATCTTCATGAAAAATTTGTTACCAATTTGCGTTAACGGCAGAGTCGAATGATATTGGTTGCTCTAATGTTGCTGAGCTGCCAACTGCAAATAGCATTGCTCCCTTTGACTTCATTAGGGTGAATCGTGAAGATGTAGGTCGCGCCTTACTAAGCATAAAATCAAATGCCGTGGGTTGCGATGGGATTGACCCTCGATTTGTCAGGATCCTTTTTATATTTATAATCTCACCGCTAACGCATATATTAATACTTGTTTTACAACTACGTACTTTCCTTGTAATTGGAAATACTCTAATGTCGTTCCCATATCTAAAGGTGATGGTACACCGTAAAAAATATCTATTGAAAATTCCGCTACCATAATAGGCAACAAATTGCCAACAATGGTAGCGGAAATTTACACAAGTTTATGCGCACTGCATAACCTTATATAAAGCAATTTCGCACTGTATGTAATTTTACACTGTTTACGCATTTTTCAATTTCCGACGTAAAATTCGATATGTAAATTTACATCATGCTGTGGAACTAAGTTACATAAGTTCAATGTAATTTTACATTATTTATGAATTCTTCAATTCCGTATGTAAAGTACACAATATGTAAATTTACCAATAGTTATGTAATTTATTTCAATTGCCAATGTAATGTTTCGTACAGAAATTAATAAATTACATACATAAACAAGTAAAAAGCTAAAATTGGTCTAAGACCAATTCTTATGACCATGGCACTAGATTAACAATCAACACGTAAAAGAAGTAATACTAGTTTCAATGCTAACAGCTACCTAAGAAATCATAATTTTAAAAAGCAATAAATATTTGTAGATATGCAGTAGGTATTTCCATTATTGAGTTTTTTTTTTACCGAAATTCAATTATAAAAATACTGCGTACCTAAAAATATTTTTTGATTTTTAAAACGGTTTTTAAGGTAACTGTAGGATCGAAATTAGTAACATTTCTTTATATGTTTTATGATTATTAATGTATCACCAACTCACTCCACAAAATCAAATTGTACACTGACCGGGGCAACCGCATTCTGATATAATTTCCCGATTTACAGTGACGAATCCTGATAAACGGATGAGCAGAGTACTAAAGGAAAGAATAGAGATAAATGCAAACGTCATTGCTTATGTTTTATTGAAATTTCTTTTTTAACTATGGGAAATTTAATGCAAATTACAATATTGTATGAAATTTTACGCTAATTTACAGTATGGCACAAAAGTTTTGTGTAAAATCACACTACTGTATGTAATTTTACACAAACTTACAGTACGATACAAAATGTTTATGTAATTAAATGTAAAATCACATAAAATATCTAAAAAATTACTTACTTTACTTATTTTTGCAATTAAAAGTAGGAAGTTTGCAGATTACGTAAAAAGTATTTAATTTCTTAACGATTATGTGTATATACATACATTTTAAGCGGTAGTGACTATTTTAACCATAGTAATTTTCCACAAAGTTAGTTCATGATTTTTTACGGTGTAGCATTGAATACAGACCAATAAGTATCTTACCGTTCTTCTCCAAGGTCACCGGAAAAATTTTATCCACACAAATTACTGATCATGTTCGAAGTAACAACTTATTGAATTGCTGTCAGTCAGGATTTAGAGGTAAGCATAGTTGCGTTACTGCTCTGCTCAAAGTTTCAGAGGATATTCGGCAGGCCATTGACAACGATTACATTACATTTGTCCTTTTATTGGATATCTCTAAGGCCTTTGATACTATTAATCATGATCGTTTATGTGTAAAGATCGTTAAATACTTTAACTTTTCACCCCAGGCATCTAGGTTAATTGCCAGTTATTTGAGGGACAGATTCCAATCTGTACATATTAATGGAAGTTATTCTAACTTTTTTCCTCTTTTGGCAGGGTTCAGATTTGAGCCCTCTATTATTTTCGTTGCACATAAATGTTGTACTTACGGTTATTAAAAACTGCAAGCCTCATTTATATGTGGACGACGTACAGCTTATATTTTCTATGCCTATTGGTTTATCCGAGGATGGAATTTGCTCTGTTAATGACGATCTTGATATACTTGCCAAATGGACTGCATCCAATGGACTCAAGTTAAATCCAAGTAAATCTAAGTGTTTAATTATAAGTAGACTAGGTACTGACTGTTCCGATTTTTCTCCAGTTCATATAAATGGTGTAGTGATTCCGCTTGTTACTTCAGCTAAGAATCTAGGTATCATATTTAATAATAGATTGACGTGGGGTGACCATATAAATTCTGTGGTTAGGAAAATTTATTATTGGCTTCGACGCCTTTGGGCTTTTAGCGACGTTACTCCGTTATTAACACGGTTAAAACTAGCACAAGCTTTACTTGCACCGATTTTATTATACGGTTGTGAAATTTATAATGGGCTCGATAGAGTCTCGGAGAGGAAGCTTCTGGTCTCTTTCAATTCCATCATTCGGTATATTTTTAGACTTCGGCGCTATGACCACGTTTCATCTATTTGGCTGCTCTCTTCAGCGGTATCTCAAATTCAGGACAGTAGTCTTACTATCGAAGGTCATAAAATTTCAGTGTCCGCACTATTTGTTTAGCTTCTTGCACTTCAATAGATCAAGTAGAGCATTAACTCTTATACCAGTCAGTATTTGGAACTCCTTACCAATTGATATAAGAAACTCATTATGGTCGGGCACCTTTGACAGATTTAAGCGTATTGTTTTCAATCATCTTACTAATAGTGTTTAATTTTTACTACTACTGATCACTCTTTTATCTCGTATTCTTTCTTTTTACTTTTTTATTGTTTTTCTTTTCATGCTTTTTATTACTGTATTTCCTTCTATTATTTTTAATTGATAAATACTTATATACTTTCTTTTTGTTAATGTGTACAATTTGTTATTTAGTTTACTTTTTCTTCTCTTCTTTTTACTTGAATGCTATAGTTTAAGTCTTAATAATAAATTATTGTCCTGATTAGTAACTTAGAGCATGTACTCTTAAAAGAAATATTCTTAATGTGCATTGTTTTGAACAAATAAATAAAATTTAAAATGTGAGAAAATTTTACAAAACGTTACCCAGATGAAAAGTTTAGAAACAAAAAAAAAAAAAAAAAAACATCGGTCCATTCCATAAACTGAAATATTCACAATTAAGTGATAAATTGTTGACCTCTTACCTTCACATTTGAAAATGTTTTTATTAATTTTCACAAACAGAAGAAAAAAACAACTCACCACGCCTACGAATAATTTTTTTAATGTTTTCTTTTTCCCTTTATTTATTTGTTGTTTTTTTTTTTTAATTGACTGATGACTTGTCACCGTCATCTTTGTCAATTCAAGCCTTTGTAGTTTTTTGTTTATAAAATAATTTCAGTAAAAATCTCTCTTTAAAGGCTCAAATTATTTTTGGATTTAAATTTATTGATACATTCAAAAATCTCGATGTGTTTTCATCTATTCTCAGATATCTTTGCCAAGAAATGTAAAAAAAAAAAAATTAAATTATTAAGTTTTCCTATTTCGCCCAACTAAAATGATATCCAAAGTACAGTGCCAATTTATATTCGTTGCACTTGGCACCCATATAAGAAAATTTACCGTTATATCAGGGAAATAAATTTCCACCAACGACAAATTTAATTTTTTTTTTTTTAATTTATTTTGTTGTTGATAAGATGAATATAGATGAGTTCGGGGGAGGGAGCTCTAATGAATTTTATACTTTACAAATGACCTCATCATGAAAACAGCACAAAGAACCGCGAACAAAATTATTTTTTGTGTGTAGATTTTCACTCACATAAATGAGATCCACAGTCGCTTGTATTTATATGTGAGGGAGTAAGTGAATTCTAAACGGCTGGCACGGCGCGGCGAGGCGATTCCAGATTGGAATTAATTATCCGACGGCATTATATCGTCCACACTAATTATGAACAATTAAGAATTATTCATTTTTAGCAAATTCAAATTGTTGTTTCATTTACAGATGCGCAATTATATGCAAATCAGTGTCATTGTTGTGTGCTACTTTCATCACCCATTCCTCTCGCTTTTGACTGATTCGACATTGTCCCGACCAGTTTTTTTTTTTTAATGCCATTTAAGACAATGAGAATTTTTATTTATATATATCTACCTACATATTTATAAAACTTATGTAAAGGGGATAAAAATGTCAATAAAGAATATACTACCTAAATTTAGTTTTGTTTTGTTCCACGTGTAATAACTTCAGGCACATAGAGTATCACAATGATTTGATTTAGGTCATTTCGTATTTTTTATGAATACAGGTGTCAATTAAGATAAAGATTTAGTCGATGAGATGTAAGCAGACAACTGTTTTGTGGATTCTTACTATCAGATTTCGTAGAATTTTGTTTAAATTTTCCTTCGTCTATATCTTGTAACGAACCATTTGATTTGTAAAACTAAATACACCCCTGACTTCTCAATGTTTCTAGTTACATATGATGATGATTTCTCGTCTAAAAACTGAAATTTATTGAAAATAATTTCAATAAATTTGCAAATTACATTTAAGTGCAAAAAAATGATTGAACTTTTCGACCCAGCGATCAGAGAGATCTCATTAAGGCCATGACACATTAAGACCAGAAAGCAGCGACAGAAGCAGAGCTTGAAAGTTCGATCAAATCTAAAAAAATTCTGCTTCTGCTCAGTACTGCCAATATAAAGAGAGCTAAAATTTTTATTTCATTGTTGGCGTCCTTTCTTTTAGAATTTTTGAATACAAGAAAAACTAAATGTCAATGGAGGAAAAATTAATTAATTTTGTTTGAAATAACTAACTAATTAACAATTAATATCTCGTTTTTAAAAATTATAACAACTGACACGTGTAATTGACATGTAACTATTTTCTGCTTCTGCTTTCAATGTGGTTGACAAAGCAGTAATGTCGGATTTCTGCTTCTGCTTGTGTCACTGCTTTCTACTTTTAATGTGTCACGGCCTTTACTATGTTATCTCTGATCGCCTACCATAGAAGTTCAATTATAGAGCTCAAACCAATAGTTACCTTACATATGCCCCGCCACTCAACAAAGCTTTGAGCGAAGTTTTAGAGCTTTTAAGCTCCTCGAGGGTATAAGTTTCAGCACAAGCCCTGAACGGAACGTCAGTCTGTTTCTGGACTCAGCCGAGTAAGGTCCTGTCGGTACATTTCCTCTAGCTGCCGTATCGTATGGCTGTAGTTGGCTTCTATCCTTACATTCTTGAATAGCTGCCATGCCGGGTATGGCTTGTAGCTATGTTCCCGTATTATTTGTCCTCCAGCTGTCGTACCGTATGGTTGTAGTTGGCCTCCAACTTTACCGTCCTGAGTGGCTGCCGTTCCATATATGTAGTTGTTCTCTTCCAAGTTCCGTGCCGTATGGGTGTAGATGTTACCCTGCCTGGTTGCTCCATCTAGCTGCCGTGCCAATGGCTGTAGCTATGTTCCAGATTGCTCTACATGCCTGTCTAACTGCCGTGTCCTATGGCTGTAGTTATGTAAATCCCCATACCACTTTCTCCTGCAATTGCTGTGTCGTATGGCTGTAACCGTTACCCAGTCTGATTGTTCCATTTAGATGCCGTGCTGTATGGCAGCAGTTTCTTTCCCAGTATGCAAATCGAAACAATCGCTTGTAAAATAGTGAATCTTTCTAAAAAACACAACAGAATCCCTCTGACGAACAACTGAATCTCTCTCTCTCTCTCTCTCTCTCTTCGGCAATAATTTATGTATGTATGTATTTATAAATAAGAAATATCTGTTACAAATAAGATTACGAAAGTATTAGACCGTATAGGATAAAACTGAAAAATAAAAACCATTTTATTTTATAACTACGCCTTTTCATTCATTCAAACCTTGAATTACTCTAGAGCTCCCGGTAGCCCCTACTATTAGAACCACAGATAGAAAACGTCGTTACAATCTGATCGAATCGAGTGCTAGAATAAGGCTCTAAGCTTTTAATCTGGGCTCCAAAAGTTTTTTTTTGTAATCTTAGATTTAGATTTTAGATAGTGCAGAATTCATCGGGACACATCAATTTCCACAACGGTAAGGATAGATGTAATACGCATTTCACCTTTTTCTCAACTCCTTGTCTTTGATTCGGGCTCCTTCGTTCCTGATTTTTTTTTTTTTTTTTTTTTTTTTTAATAAAAGCTAACGGTGGTGAGGATTTTCGGCCAAATAATTTCATATCCATTTCATCGTATATGTAAATGTAGAATCCATGCTAACCTGTTTCTTTGTGATATGACGAGACTGTACCATCCATTTTCTTCATCTTGACAAACTTGTGGCTCTTCATTTTTGTGGTCTAACTTAGCACTATTATCTTTACCTGGTGATTTCGTTTTCGTCCTCCTCTTTCAACTTTTCAACATTCTTAGTGCTACATTCTGCTACCTACCAACAAGTGCGGAACCAGACATTTGCTCTAGGGGGGGGGGGGATCGCCCCATCACCCCCTATAATCACACTTGCCATCAGTTGTGGACCGATTTGTATAGCATTCTCTTTTCGTTTCAGCATGAAAATTCATTAGCATTCAGATATCGCCGGAATTCTTCTATTTATTGAGGCCAGCCATCCCCTTTAACTCGTACACGAATTTGTCTATTTCTTTACTATTTTCGACACTCTCGTAGACCCACTTTTCGTCATCACAGCGAGCTAAAATTTGGTACACAGGTTCATGTCGCGTGACAATTGAATCTGTCAAAATTTGAACCGGAAATTTCCATGGAAGACCCGGAAAATCGGGAAAAATCATTTGAAAATTTGGTACAAATTTGATTAGTGATGAATCCGTTTCAGGAAAAATGCAGAGTTTTCCGATTTTTCCGAAAAATTTTCCGGAATTTTCCGACTTTTCCGGAAAAGTTTTCTAAATTATGCAGGATCAAGTTTGCTATCAACTGGCATCATTACTTTCTCTCCGACAATGGTGAAAACTTGCAAAAAAAATCGAGGAAAATTCATGTAAAACGCTTTTCCGGAGTTTTTCCGACCAAGGAAACGTTTGAGCGTTTTGCAACCTAAGACAAAGTTGTAGAGCGAAATGAGTTGCATAAAGTTGCTTTTGTGGAAAACTCCATGAAAAACCCGGAAAAGCGGGAAAATCATCGGAAAAATTTTCATCTATATGATTAGTGATAAATCTGTTTCAGGAAAAATGCAGAATTTTCCAATTTAGTTAACGTGAAAAAGACAGAAAATAAAATAATTAAAAAACGAGTTTTCAAACAAAACTGAGGCCAAGTCGCATGAAAAAGTAGAAAATAAACTTTTCTTCACACACAGAGGTGGACTCAGATTTTATTCGCTGACAATCACCGATATATTTCAGTAAGATCAATCAGAGGTAATAAGTGATTTGATTCATGAAGAGAAAAAATATTCAAGAGAAATGTCAGAGGTGGACTCAGATTTTTTGATTGGGACATTTCTCTTGAATATTCTTTCTCTTCATGAATCAAATCACTTATTACCTCTGATTGATCTTACTGAAATATATCGGTGATTGTCAGCGAATATAATCTGAGTCCACCTCTGTGTGTGAAGAAAAGTTTATTTTCTGCTTTTTCATGCGACTTGGCCTCAGTTTTGTTTGAAAACTCGTTTTTTACTTATTTTATATAATATAAGTTCTTGATCCCGTAAGCATAGTAAGACTTAGTCCCACATGAAATAGACATTATAGACTTCTTGCTTGTCTTACTGGTGTTTTTCATATAAAGGTCGTTTGCATTTCGTTCAAACTAGACTCGCTGGACTCCAATTTCTTGCAAGTTAAACGGTTAAAGAAATTTTCGGGGAATGCTAATTAGGTAGGGTTAATATATGCATAAAATTAAATTAAGTTTTTGCAGGAAAACTAAATCTGAGATTGATTACCCCGACTATGATAATTTTCCCAACATACTACTTTTCATCAAGATACTTGTTCTGAAATTTACTTTGCAGTATAATTTTAAATTTTTTGAGAATAATTTATGACTAAAAAACAACAAAAAAATAAGTACTATACAGGGTGATTCAGATCAAGATACCTTCCGGTATACCACGTGATTCCTTGAGCAAAGATGATCAAAAAATTGTTCCAAATTTTTTGTTTTTTGTATTTTCTATTGCATTTGATTACAATATAAATTTTGATTTATTAGAGCTCTAGGGGGGGGGGGGGGCGATCGCCCCGATCGCCTCCGCTGTATGCGCCCTTGCCTACCATCAAGTCAAAAATATCGGATAACAAATTCATTGACTAATTCTTTGTTTTTATTTAAATTTTAAACATTTATTTTGTTCCCACAAGTATATGTAGGTAGGGAATAACTGTCAACAATGAAATACCCTAGATAACTAGCCTTGCGTGATCGCTTGGTATCTCAGAATCTCTGATATAAATTGCACAAACCTGTAGACAGACATCTCCTTGATACGAGTTGGATAACACTTTGATTTGGGTATTGTTTATCTACGTTATATCTTCTAAATCGGTGTCAGATTTATTAAAACCAGCTGTATTTTCATAACGCACATAACCAAAATTATGAAACTCTTTCAACCTTTGGAGCATATGCTCCACTAATCTGACGCATGATTGTCATGTATACCACACCATCTGTCCATCTGTCTATCAGCACAAGGTTCTGATATAATTAAAAGCTGTAATTTACATCATTACTCAAATATATTATTATTCAATCGAATACGCACCTATGAAAAAGCACAAAGTTCGTAAAAAAAAATAATTTTTAGATGCTAAAATTAAAATTGATAAGATAAACGCTAAAAGAAGTGCATTTTTACATAATATTAAAGAAAACAACGAGATTTCGAATGTATGTATTCTATGTCGAACATATGTAAATATGTACACAAGTGGTGAATAGCAACAATACTCTGTTTTCATTGATTTCAGTGTACACACTGTACTTTGTCTTTATACTTCCTATTCCTAAATATTACGTTTATAACTGAAATCCAAACAGAGCGCACCTACTAATATTTAGATAAAATCTTTCGAAATATAACAGAAATTTGTGGTGCTATTGAACACTGTGATGCCCTTCAAATGAAAATTTAATATCAACAGCGAGCAGCACTTAGTATAATCTAGTAGAGCACGTAAAATGTTGCAATCATCTCGAAAATTGGGTCACATCATTTGAAACGGGTGGAAAAAATCAAACGAGAAATATTGTCTAAGACTTCTCAGCGCCAATTCCATCCACTTCACTAGAGCTCTTCTACATATTATGTATGTTGTTGGCTTGATACTAAACGAACGACAGAATCTTTTTAATTATAATTTTTTGAGATCAGCCTTCAAG
Source organism: Dioctria rufipes (assembly GCA_963924295.1). Classification (NCBI taxonomy): domain Eukaryota; kingdom Metazoa; phylum Arthropoda; class Insecta; order Diptera; family Asilidae; genus Dioctria; species Dioctria rufipes. The sequence goes on along the minus strand of OZ002740.1, from coordinate 329,175,513 downwards.
GGCTTCTAGGGTTATAAATTCTACTGGTTGAAGGTTAATTTCATATTATCAGTCAATCAGAATCAGAATCAAGTCTTCCAATTCACCCACAGTTTAAATCGAAACAGGTTTGACTGGATGGAAGGTTGCTTCTGAAGTGCGATCACCACCACTTTGAATCTATTTTATAAAGCCAAGCCTGATGGGGTGATCGTGATCACAACAAAGCGATTACTGTTCGAATTGACCATTGACACTTAGTTAATAGTATAATTGCATAACGTAACGCTTATAAGACCTCTTCGAATAAAATATTCACGATTAATAAATTCAATAGAGCGTAAGCGTATCGGCTCTGGGCACAGCACAGCAGCTATACTAAATTATACATACTACATACATACATACTTACACTTAAAGCTGATCTTGCATAATAAGTTTCTGTTGGATTGCTTTGTTTAATGGAGACCTGTGGGCTGTTGCTACATTAAGGTGCGCGCGCGCGCGCGCGCTTACGCTTGCGCTAATAATAAATCATATAAATTATGATTGCACTTGAAGCGCTTGAATATGCCGGGAGAATTTAAATTATATTATTAATTTTTGGAGTGCAATGTTTTGTGATAGCTGTTACAAGAACTAATTATCTGTTGCTATATAGACCCTACTATGTACATGTATGTATGTATGTATGTATGTATGTATGAGACCCCAATTAAATTATGACCAATGAAATGACTGGTCTTTAAGGTACATAATATGTATGTAATTATGCCAATAAAAAAACTATTTCCAATTAAGCTGTGAAAGTGGTGTCCATATGGTAGCATACTGAGGAACCGTGCAAAGCATTTTTTTAAATTTATTATCTAAACAGCTTCAAATGGTGATAGAAACATATATTACAAATCTATAAAGTGCTAGAAAAAAATTGAATTTTAAATTGTGTTCAGTTTCAATGCCACATAAATAACGAGTAGTTTAGTAAATAAATCAAAATAGAAATAATGAAATTTATGAGAAAATAAAAAACGAGACAAGTTGGTATGAGAGTGAAAAATTAGGTTAAATAAAGCGAATAATGTAGGTACATGGTATAAATATCAACAAGGTATGCCCCCCCCCCCCCCCCCAAAAAAAAACATCACAATAGTTAATCAACTTTACTAGGTCCCCAAACGCTTTTTCTGCAATTTCTCCCAAATCGCAGTAAAAGTATAGCTATCAAGTATGCTCGTTCTACGTTTGGCAAGGCGCGGGCATTCACAAAGCAGGTGTTGAACGCTCTTGAGCTCATCTTTGTCTATGCAGCTTTTGCAGAGGTCATTCTGCAGGAGTCGTTGTATGGAGCTGCATGTGCTTCGCATATTTTGCAAAGAAGCAGTGACCCGTGATAGTTGCCATAAGCTTTCGCACATCCTTATGGTTCCTCCTTAGCAGACTTTCTATCGTCCTAGGTAATTTCTTTTACTTAGAAGTATGAGAGATCCCACGAAGGCCAGGGCGGCCCATTGTGCTAACCTGCTAGAAACCCTATCACCAAAACCCTTTCTGTCCTCTTAATCGAGCTCATCAGATCTTGGTGAGGTAAGTTTTTCAGCTCATTCATAGATAGAAGGGCAGACCCAAAAGTATCCAACCTACTCCGGGCAAAGGCCGTTCAAGCACACAGAAAATGTTCGGTTGTATCAGGCTCTCATTCCAGGCAGTACAGACACTCAGGGCAGTCAATAACTTCCATCCTTGTTAGATAAGTCTGAAACGAGCTGTGGCCGGTGATGGTGACAATCACAATTCTGCATGGTTTCCTTCCGAGCCCCACCAAGAGAAAATCAGAGAAATTCCTATTAGGTTCATCAAGAAAAAGTTTTGTAGCACCTACTCAGGTTCGCCCATCACTGATTATGCTTAATACAAATATCTGCTTTAATGAGAGACCCGATAACCTAGATGGAAACGCCTACGGTGCATTCCGGACCAAAGAACGGAGAACCAAGACATACTTGGCTAGAAGGTCATCCCTTTCATTCCCCATGTGACCACGAACCCAATGAAGGGACACCTTGTTGTTGATACACAGCTTATCCACGGACGACCTGCAGTCCCCCAGTAACTTAGATGTTATCTGAGGGACACTTAGAGCCATCAAAGCTGCCTGACTATCCGAAAGGATAGCAATGTTCTTTCCCTTGATCTCCATATCAAGGGCTATCATCGCTGCTATTGTGGTGGCGAAAACTTCAGCCTACATGGAATTACTAATAGCGTTATAATCATTTTTTACTGTATTTGTTTTTTACCTAATATTTCAATTGAAACAATTTTTTGTAATTTAAAACAACCCGTACGATCAAGAGTAAGAGTAAAGAAAATACAAAATACCACTTGATGTTTAAGAAATTTAACACATTTGCTTCGAAGTTCTGAAAGATTCTTAGTTTAGCAACAGAGGCCCATTATTAAATACGTTATCGATTATTGTATTTTCCTTTTAGATTAGGTTAAGAGTAGGGACGACTCTAGTCCATGGCACGTAAAGAGAGCTATCAAGGTCACCAGAGGCAAATTTGTAGCGCTTTCTACTTTAGTAACTATGAGCTTAAAACAAAGGTACTATCCCAAATATGAACAAATATGCAGTCCCAAGACATTTTGTGCGCAGGTAGCCTCTTCCAGACGAAATTTGTGAGCAGGTGTTAATGAGGTTATATCGGGTGTCTCGTAAAGAAGTGTTCCAATATGTGCCAATCGATTCCTTACAGTGTTATAATCAGCGTTCACGATGAGCAATTTTTGCGTAAAACCCCTCCATCACCCCTTTTTTATCGGCTGAAATATTTTCGCGTAGGCAGCGAGATGAGCTCTTATAAAACGTAATGACTTCTGCCTGTTCGAAACACAGTAAGACGACAACTAAGGCAAATTTAGCAGTTATGAACGTTAAAACTTTTAATTTTTTTTTTAATTTTGGTTAAAAATATACATTCTTATCCTTCGTCCTTTAAAATTTCCTTAATAAGGATATCGTTTAAAAATCAAAAAAAAATATACCCTTAAGATATCTTTCAAACAAAAAAAGAACCATGTCAATGTTTTTGTCCGTCTAAAGTTATTAAAATTTTTTTGGGTGGGAGTTAATATATACCACTACATAGAACAATTTCTCCTACACTTAATAAACTAAAGAATAAGATAGAAATAGAAAAAAAGAAGTAGGTAAGCAAGTGCGTAGCTTACCCCTGCACAGTGTGGCAACTTCTGAAATTTGCTTTTTAATTTTGCTTTCCGTTTTGCCGCTTCGATTCCCCCCCCCCCCCCACGTAATTTTCATTCCTATCATATCCGCCTCGAGCTCCCGTTTTTTTTTTTTTGTACCACAACATGCCCCACCCCTTTCCGTTCTCCGTTATTCCCGAAAAACATGAAAAACAAACACCCTCTTTCTTAACCACTCTCTAACTACCGTTTGAAAAAAAATCCAAAAAATGGCTTGTTACAACCCGTAAGACCTCTAGTTTCGAAAAAAATTTACCCCAACTTTCGTTGTAATTTCCTTACTCGACGAATTTGCACTTTTTATCCCATCACTTTTTCATTATATTAAACAATGGGGTTGACACTGACAACTATGACGAATCAAGCATAGTAGTTTTATTCAAAGGGTTTTCAGTGAAGACCCATTAATTTACGAATAAATTTTGAACTTACACGTTAATTGAGAGTTGGTCTACGCCCTGAAAAGAGCCATATCATCAACACCATGCGCCTATTTGAATCCGCTCACATGTTGTCTTAGCCCACTTCGCCACACTATCTCTCCTCCATAGATTACGGATATCGTTAAGATTGACGCAAATCAAAATCGTGGAATATCAAAAAAACCTCTTCCACTTCCACATATAGTAATAGAGTGGGGTTTATTGCGTTTGCGCAGATTTATGATTTTATGTAAACTATATAGTGAATAACTGTTTTAGCCTATACAGGGTGTTTCCCCTTAGGAGGTCCATGGAGCGGGAGGTGATAGTACTCATCTAGACGAACCAAAAATTGCATGACAGGTGGGGGGGCAATATCAACCGTTTAGGAGTTACAGGGTAATTCATAAAAAAAGCTAGGTTTTCACAAAACACCCTGTATCTTAAAAACTACAGGGCGTATGGTCACAGTTAAGGGCTCAGAACTTCATGGCCTTTCCAACGACAGCTCAACCAGCCCCGTACCCCTCTCCCCTCAGAAGTTATGAGGGTCTAAACTAAAAATTTCGGATTTTCTTTCCTTTTTTTTTTTACTTTGACCTCTATTATTTTTGCAAAAAGGTCGTTAACATAACTTTTTTTTATAAAAACTGTAAACTGTGGAGCCTCCTCTTTAATTTGACCTATTATACCCTATGTGCTATCTGTATCCGTTAAAGAGTTATTAGCTCTAAACTTATTCTCAAACCTATTTTCAAACCTATCCTCAACGATAATTTGTTCCCTTAGTACGTCATTTTAAAAAATATCGTCTAATTTCGGTGTGACTGGAATAGGTTATGAGTTAATAACTGCTTAACGGCTACAGTTAACACATAGGGTGTAATAGGTCAAATTAAAGAGGAGGCTCCACAGTTTATAGTTTTTATAAAAAAAAGTTATGTTAACGACCTTATTGCAAAAATAATAGAGGTCAAAGTAAAAAAAAAAGGAAAGAAAATCCGAAATTTTTAGTTTAGACCTTCATAACATCTGAGGGGAGAGGGGTACGGGGCTGGTTGAGCTGTCGTTGGAAAGGCCATGAAGTTCTGCATACAGTGAGCCCTTATCTGTGACCATACGCCCTGTAGTTTTTAAGATACAGGGTGCTTTGTAAAAACTAGCTTTTTTTTATGAATCACCCTGTAACTCCTAAACGGTTGATATTGCCCCCCCACCTGCCATACAATTTTTGGCTCGTCTAGGTGAGTACTATCACCTCCCGCTCTATGGACCTCCTAAGGGGAAACACCCTGTATAAGAGTAATAAAATTATTTTTATATACTAATTCCTCCAACAGATGTTGCGTTACGGTTATGTTACATCTTCTACTGTTATGCGCATGCCTAAACACTTTATGCAAAAATGCTTGCGTAGATCAAATCTCTGCTATTTCTTGATGTATCCCTCATCCCCATTTTAATCAATAAACTTTTTCCAATTTTTTTCCTTACTTAGCTTTTCATGTTTTTTTACCTTTTATAACTGATAAGAAAATAACATATGAAGCCTCTCAGACTGTTTTCTGTAGATAAGGAATACCGACAATGCTCCAAGGTCAATTACCTTAGCAATTATATCTAAGCAAATATTGTCTCCATGCTATTTATAGAGAAATTAAGTGTAGTAGCTATGTGTCAACATAATTTTTTCTTGTTGACGTATTTATTTAGCTGTTAAATAAGTTTTATTTGTTTTTATTTCAGTATTGCCTTAAACAATACATCATGGGCGACAAGGAATTGGATCATGTTTCACAAGTAATCGGATATCACCCAAGATATTTGGAACATTTCATGAGAACGCAAAATTTCATCATGAATGGAGATGGACCATTGCCTTATGATTACAGATATTATTTGGCAATAATTGTAAGTACTTTTATAATTTAAATTTATATCACAAAAATAAAACTATTCTCGCAGTAGAAATAGTGATGCCGTGAATATTTTTCACGCTGATCGTATACATTTAAGCGATTCATGAGAAAAATTTGACATTTAACCCCGTAAGCATATATCCGAGATTAATCCCGCTTACTTTGAACTCAAACACCAACTTGTTTTTAAAACCATGTGTTTTCTGCTTATATGGCATTATTTTTGGAAATTTTCGATATGCCCAAAATTTCAGCTTTATGGTCGACGCGTATATGTATATAGTGAAAGACAAAAGTTTTATATGGCAGCACCAAGAAGGGGTTTCCTAATTAGTCTATTTTTGAACATGTATTTGCTATTGCTATGAAAACACCATCTATCAAATTTCAGCTTCCTGCGTTGACGCGTTCTCAGGCAGTGTTCAAATATATTGTGAAAAACGAAATTTTTGTATGGCAGCACCAAAAAAGGATTGCGAGATTTAGTCTATTTTTGAACCAGTATTTACTATTGGTATGAAAACTAAAATGTACCGAATCTCAGCTCCATACGTATACGCGTTCTTGAGCAGTGCCCTAATATATTGTGAAAAACGAAATTTTTGTATAGAAACGCCATGAAGGAGTTGCCCGATTGGTCCCATTTTCGAAACTAAATTTATTTTTTTCTAGGAAAGCCTGCGCGCAAAATTTCTGCACTCTAAGTGAAAGCGTTCTCGAGTTATCGTGGTATGGCACGTAAGTTATACATATTTTTCTGCGTCTTTGTTGACGTCTGCCACCACTTTCCCATCATCCAATTTGTCTGCCATTTTTACCATTGATCATGAAATATAATTCTCACATCCCTTCAAGCAAGGCGAAACAAAAACGTAGGGAAAATGTAAACATGCTTGCATAGAAGTGTACCAGTATTGTCAATAATTTCTTTCTAAAATCGGCTAAATGTATCTACAAAATCGGCTAAAATCGGCTAAACAGATTTTAAAAATCGGCAAATTCCAAATGCCATTCTGTACAAATTAATGCAAAACCATCGAAAAAGGTCTCGCCGAGAGTACTATCGAGAGGTGTACTCTTTTCCTGATTCAGAAAACTCTCTCGGGATGTTTTTGTCGCCTGAAAAACCATTTTCATGCACTCGGGTCACATACACCCCAGTTAATACCTACATTTCGCATTTATTTTTCCCGTTTTTTTCTTTCAGGGACATTAGTGCTCTGTTTTAAACATTTTCTTCGTAGAAAGTCATTTTCCACGACACACCAATTTCGCACAATCACGAGCGGAAAAAGTGGTCTCGCCGAGTACTATCGAGTGGCATACTCTTTTCCTTAATCAGAAAACTTTCTCAAGACGTTTTTGTCATAAACATTTGTTGCATGCATAGAATTTCGAATAAATTCCACGGTCTACTTTTAGTAGCCAAACTCTAATTGCTAAACTAACTTCAAATAGATTGTCTTACTTACTATAGGAAAGCATGGCACAAGTTTTATAGTTCTCTCTTTCGCCCTATGGCAGAGTTGGAGCTACCAACACAAAATATTGCATTCGGGAACATTTCCTCATGCCATTTGATGTTTTTATGTTGGCTACAGATGCAATCACTTCAGAAGGAATAAGGTAAAGATAGTGTTTACCATGATCCGTCTCTCTTGCCCATAAGCAGGATTCAGTTAAGAATAAATTTTGAAAATTAAAGTCGGAATGAGTTTGATTCCTTATAAACGATTAAAATATCACTTTTACACAAGAAAATACATTTTTTTAATTTAATTCGATTTTCGGGTGTAAAATTTCATCTGATTGGTTGAGTTTTACATGTTTTTTATGTAATCGTTTTAAAGGGTGCTCTAACGGTGATATACAGAAACACAATATTTTTTGTGCCACATGAAATAGCAAATCGCTCAGTCCATTGTTATAAGTCAGTGGGAGGAACAAGTATTTTTTTTCGCATTTCTTGAAAAACTGTTAAGTGGTCAAGAACGCACCTAAAAATGTTCCGAAGTTATTTTTAAAAGAATATTTAATGATATAATAAATCTAAAAAAGATACATTGCATAATATACATATATCTTTATTGTGCATTGAAGTTCGGTAGAGAAATCGTGGCAGAACTCTAAAGTGGCCCATACATGGCGAACATGTTGTCCAACTTGGTGTGTCATACATGAAAGCTCTTTTCTTCATACACACTATCAATGCTGTCCACCATCAGGACAGAAACACATATCAGGAGCTTCTAGAACTGTTAAATATTATATTTTCTTCAATAGAGTTCACTCAAGATTCAAGAATGATGAATGTGTGACAAACAACATTCCTATACGGTATAATATGTTGTCAAACACGTAGCCCCGCCCCTAAAAATCAAACTAATTTGATTTTCGTCCAACTGCTTGACACAGTACGTGTCCACTCGGTCAACTCTGCGTGACAACTTCTTTGTCGTACCCGAGTTGTCCAACATGCATTAACGTGTATGGGCGCCTTAAGAGAAAAAAAATCGCTTGTCTCTACCCCAAGTAAGTGCGTAGGGGTATTTTTCGTAGAGCTCTACCAAGTACTCTACAGTCGCAGTGTGGATTTAGACATTTGCTAGGTATGCTTTGGAGGGGGGGGGGGGGGGGGGGGGAGTTTAGAAATAAAAAAGAAATCGAATAAAATTAAATGAAATTAAATTATTTATTATTTATTAAAGATAACTAAGTACATATACATAAAGATTACTTAATCTTTTAGCTTGTAGCTTGTACTACTGCTCAGGTATATGGGATTGATAGTGTATGTAAGATGATGTAGAAACGTTAGTGATTCGTACCAGAAGGCTAGATTTTAAGGAGGCAGCCAAGTATTGAGTTTCTGTATTGGAAGTCGGAGTCCAAACACGAATCTTATAAAGTTATTAAATTCCACCTCTAACTTCCGCGAAAAGCCAGAATCCAAACTAGGAAAACCTAAGCTTCCATAAGTAATAAATATAACAACTAGAGCTTTGACGATTTTAAATTTGGTTGCTTCTGAGAGAAAATAAACCGAACATCAAAGTTTACGAAGTGTCATATGCCTTACCCAGGATGCTGTTAATATAATCCAACAGGTAGTCATGCGAGTGTTCAGCATTACTCCAAGATTCTTAACTCACTCTAAGTGAGGTAGGGGATTATTATTTAGAAGAACTAGGGAAAAATTTAATAGTTCCAAGCCTCTCCTATGGAGTAACATATAATTTAATTTTTTAGCATTCAACATCTGCTGTGCGAGTGCCCCAATTTGGCAAAAAGTATGAGTACCTACGCAAGAGTAGCTCCTTTTTTAGTGAATTGGGCAAAAAACAGATATGGAGTTGGGGACATTTTAAAGTTATTAGATAACTCTTGTGACTGGTTTTAATGCACGCCCTAAATCAAACAATCATTTGCAGTTTAAGTCCCCCCGATGAGATGTGATTACAATGGACCATCGATGGTAGTGTGGGTGATTGTAAACATTTCTGTAGCCGTCACTTAAATCTAAACCAACCTAAACATGGTCTGGTACTTATCCAGTGTACATTAAAGTCTTTATTAAATTCATATTTTACAAATTACTAGTCAAAAAATGTTACTAATATTTTCCACTTCATACTTTTATGAAAAAGGGTCTTGCTGTGCATTGGCATAAAATTCATTTATAACAAAAACAATTACAAAAAATACTGCAAAATAATACAAAACAGACTTTCCACAGTTCAGTGTTATTTTTATACTAAGTACAATTTTATTTTGCGTAAATAAATAATAATTAAATTTAGTGATTCGTCCACGTGAAGGAAGCATAAAACTATTTTCCACTCAGGTCATTTTCTGATTATACATTAAAGAAAACTCGCATTTCATAAACATGTTAATTGCGACACTAAACTTCTTCGCTTTAGTTATGTATTACACATGCCTGCCTACCTACCTACATAGTTGTATTATGTATTTTATATAAATTATTTAAATTTATGTAGGCATGTGATAAACACGTGACCCTTGCGCTCCTAATGCCTAATTGTTATACAAAATTTAATTCGAGTGAATGTGTACTACATAACATTAATAAACGTATATGTATTTATAATAGATACGGAATAGTGTGTCCAATATTTTTACGCTACTCTTTGTAGTATTTGAGAGTATTTCATCGTTTTATTTTCCTACGCATTGCTCACGTATTTTTAGATTGACTTAGCGTATATACTAAGAATACTTCCTGAGAGCACGCCAAATTACACATAATTAGCCCGCGTTCAATGATGTGACCACAGATCTGAAGGTTATTTTTACGGTTTTATTTGTGAAATACTCTTTGAGAGGTTCAAACACCTGCTTCTTTCCTAGCATTCCTGAATGTTTTGATGAACTTTTGTTTTTCAAATCGAACAGATGAACACTGTGTTCAAGCGTGAAATACTTATTTGTGTGACTGTGTATTTTTGAGCATGTTTGAACACTTGTGCCAAAATCAATTTCAAATGAAAGCGAATTTATAAAATGTATGTAATTTGTTGTGGTGTTTTGTATTAAGCATTCGATTGATTTTTTTGATTATTTGAATTTCGAAATTTCGAATTCGAATTTGGATATTTCGAAAAATATTTCTGAATTATAATCACTTTTCTAAATAGTCGTAGCCTTTTGATGCTAAATATATGAATCTAAAAAAAGTGTGCATTGTTTTTCTTCACATGCTCCAGTTGTCAATTCTAATTTTTTCAACATTCAAATTCAGGTTTCAGTTATTCTTTCTGACCTTTTGTTGTATATTACAAATGTTAAAATATACCGAAAAAATTGCATGAAATTTTTATTTTGTGCTTTTTTTTTTAGTCAGTAGGGGAAGGGAGGGTAAAATGGCAAGAGTAAGCTTTGATCATTTTTATATCCACGTAGCCTTGACCTAAAGCCTTAATTATTTATTTAGAGCAATCGTTAATTGGTTCACTTTCAACTACCAAATTTCTGATTTTCATAAATTAAAAACTTGGAATTGCTTTTTCACTTATTTGACATGCTGTCAAATTCGCCATCTTATCATCACTTACCGGTAAGATGACGCAGGACAAGAGATATTTATATAGTTTAAAAGTTGCATACATATGCTTTGCGATTCGTTTCTGTCGGAGGGAGCCAGCACTACACGCGGCTTGCGCCAATTTACGACAGATTGGACAGAAGTACCATGTCACATTTTCACAGGTGTCATTACAGATCACACAAAATTCTGCCGCCACGAAATTATTTTCCTCACCTTCTACCATATAATTTCAATACATAAGGTCACAGCAAAATTTGTGAACAATTCGGGTGAGATAACGAGTTCGTCATCTGCTCATCAGTTGAATTTGTCAACTTACGCGAAAAGACGACGCAGAATTGGTGCCATCGATCGATTGACAATCTCATGTAATTACTGATTCCCCATTTTACCCTCCCTTCCGTAGAATGAACTGAAAATGACAATTTTCATTAGGTACAAATGTAAAAATAATAATAATATTTTGAATTTGAATGCCTGTGATACTGTAAATATGCGTTGAACATTACCATATATGTAGATCAACATTTTTCTCATAACCTCTGGAGGAATTGACGAAATTTGTCGTACTTTTTTTCATATATATACATACCTATGTATATTTTGACGTTTTTTCACATAGCAGATTCATTTTAGTTCATGATAAATCTAAATGAAGTTATGATGGCAACCAAAGCTCGACAAAATTGTGGTGAAAAGTCAAAATATGTGACAAAATATACGACAAAAGTATAGAGCTGAAAATGTTAGAATAATTTGCTATCCGGAGTAATTTGAATCCGGTTCCTCAAATCCGGGTATTCGGTACCAGACTAAGTAAAGAATGTTGGAAATTACCTGCGGATTGCATGGTTTTATTATGCTTCCGATTTATTTATGATCCGAGAAGATGAAGGCTAATTTATTCCCGATCCCCTACTTGCCTGTTCATCGAATTAGTATTTTTTATATCATAATCTGCGAATACCGCGTTTTAAGCACAAACATTGCTTTGGAATGCTCTATCTTGTATCAATCGGTCGTTTATGGAATGCGGCAATTCCTATCGCTTATTTTTTATTTTTTTGTTTTAATTTTTCAATTATAAAATCTTTTTGCACTTTTGTAAAAACGATTGAAATTGAAACGAAATACCTACCGGTAGCTAAAAGTATATATTGACAGTTGGGAAGGGACGTCCGTACCTTGTTAATCTTAATACAATGATAGAAAAGTTAATAGTAATTTTTAGCCGCTTTTCTACTACAAATTTTTACCATGTTTTCTTCTTGCATGCAAGCTGTATTTCCTCGTGTAATTCCCAGGGTAGTCACATATTTTGGCATTTCACCACAAATTTGTCATACTTTTATCTTCACCATATTAATTTTTTATTTTTTTTATTATTTTTTATTCTTTTTATCAACCATTCAATGAACTAAAATGAATATGCACTGAATAAATGTCAGAATATACGCCTAAAAGTACGACAAATTAGTCGACTGCTTCCGAGGCTGTGAAAAAAATTTTAAATTATGATAAATGGATATTCTACACCTACTGAAAACATTAAAACTGGTTCAATTCGAAATAACAAATGAGTACGGTGGAAATAAAAGTACGTCAAATTTGTGGTGAAATGTCAAAATATATGACAAAAAAGAAAGGTTAGGTGCCTAAGCGGGCTACCCTACCTTTAGAAGCGGGAATCCCTCAGGGCTCAGTACTCAGCCCGATCCTGGTCAACTTCTATACGTCAGATCAACCGCCAAATGATCACAATTCCAACTCACTGTTTTACGTAAACAACTCGCTTACATATCGTCAAAATTCGCTGCGAGGAAAGTGGAGCAGCATATTGTCAAACGCTTCGCCTACTATAAAAAGATGGTTATTAAAATAAACATTGCCAAAACTGAAATGATTTGCATCCGTACTAGTCGAACAAATATAACCATCTTGGCTAAAAAAATTGACATAGAAGACCAGAAAATAATACCCTCCTATATCATTCCCTAATCTTCTTAAGTTTAATCCTTATGCTAAATCTGCTTTGAGAAAAACAAAAGCTGCCTATAGCCTTCTGAGCCCACTACTCAACATCCTAACCAAGTTCCTACTTTATAAGCAAATAATTTGACCAATCATCACATACTGACTAATACTACATGAAAAACCTCGGAAATCTGGAGAGGAAAGTACTCCGTTCTGGCCTGCGCAGACGGGCAGACAAAATGTACTAACCGAACAAAAAGCTGTACGAGGCAGCAAAAATCCTCCTTATCGACGAATACCTTGTCTCGCAAGCCCAACACTAGATGGAAAAGCTTCCCCATTATCCAAACGCTGCCATCTTTAACCTGCCTGCACACACTCCACCTGCAGAATTCAGGTACATTTCACCTCTTCAACTTGTTGACCCTGAGAGTAGGGGCATTTCTTTTGCAGTAAAGGAACGTATCATCGAGGATAGACCTCCGGAAGAAAAACCCCCGTCATCATAGTAGGATGCCCCACATAGGCACTGCCTAGAGAAGGAAGACCCCCTCAAGGATACCTGGTCCAAGTTCCAAAGCTCCTTATTTCTCCCTGAACCACCCTATCCCAATTTTCCTGCCTCACCCACCTAAAAAAGAAACAATCGCCAACTGCCACGGTAACAGCTTAGTGTCGCGCGCGAAGCTGGATTAACAAACAAAGACATATCTAACGTTTAACCAATAAGTGTAGTAAATGATGACAAAAACAAGACAATTGTGAAATCACGGCCAAAATAAAAAACCATAGTGTTCAACTTAACATAAATCTCAAATTTGAAGTTAGGACTAAACATTAAGGACAATATATTATAAATGCGCAAGAACGACTCTGACTATGACTATGACTACGCTTAAGCTACGATAAAAGATCAGACACATCACCCTGTACTTGGTAAGTTTCGGTGGGACACCCTGTATAATAAACACTCTTGACTTATGCCCGGTTTCACAGACCAGGCTTAAGCCAGAGTTCAACTAAGCCATGGGTGTGGCTTAATCCCCGAGCTTAAGTCTACTCCATTTCACAGTACTTGTAATTGTAAATTTTGTTAAAAGAAAATTGCCAAAACTAAGCCATAGCCCACACAGGGGAGATTATTGGAACTTTTTACGGGTGAGAAGTATTCTCGGGTAGGAAAAAGTCCGTACTACCAAGTATCGATCGGGAGTACGGGCAGCATACCAATACTATCGCAAGCCAGCCATTTTGAAATTGCGAAATTTCTGGAATGATGTACGGCTGTACGGATGTTTATTTACGATTTGGGGTGATAACATAATAATTTAATAATCATTGTGTTGTGAATTTGTGATACAGTTATTGTTTTTATCAAAATCTATGACTTAATTGAACACGCACACAATTAATTTCGGTAATCATATAAGGAACTACGCGAAGCAACATTATTGTTATGGCACGTCTAAGCCAAGGGAAGGAAATTTTTTCCTTCCCTAAAAACTTCTTGTGTGGGTTGGGCCTAAGAAGAATTTTTTAATTAGCAGTTTCTTGTGTTTTTTATCTGGAAGGACATCAAATCCAAAATCATTGTTGCAAAATTTTTCGACAGTTGAGAAACCGAGAATAAAAGTCATCCCATTTTTCGAAATGTTGCGAAAGTGATCGCCTTTTAATTCTTTCACGGGCCATGCTTTGCGACATTACATTATGCATTTCTTCATATTTTATATCCTCTGCATTAGATGAGTTTTTGTCTCAAACTATTTCTTCCTAAAAACGACAGATGGAATGCTGACACTAGAACTGAAAACTGGTAGCTAGAGAACTATTTTCGCTTGGAAAATTTCAATTTTGTTTTAAAATACATAATTTCGTTTAATAACAAAAATTATAATATTTAGGCAAAATCTATATTTACCAATAATATTCATATGCGATTCACAGCAACATCTGATGTTTAAGCCGATGATGGGCTTAAGTTAAGCTTGGTGTAAGCCAGTGATGTCACTTAAGCCTTGACTGTAAAACTGGAATATTTATTAAGCCATCGCTGTGGCTTGAGCCTGGATTGTGAAATCGGCCACGAATGTGTTCTATTTTATTTAAACTTCGGACAAATACGTACTTTTAGCTCGACCTAAATAAAACTAAAACTATACATAAAAAACCAAATATAAAAAATATGAAACAAAAGCAAAAAGTAAAAGAAGATTTTCTCAACTTCAACATCGAAATGAAACATTATTTCTCATTTTGTTAGCTGCAATTTCCTCTAATTCATGTTCAATTCTCGACTGATTAACTGAACCTAAGCGGCGCGGCGGCGCATTCGTGCATTTGTCGCGCTAAGCTAAACATGCTAACGAGAAAAGCTACGAATATTTTTCATTTAAGTGAAAAATTATCGAAAAACTTATTACATAGAAATTGCTTGTAACTGCGTCTGGCTATTATGGTTGAAATAGCCTATACTTCTTTAAATTTTCCTTTCCTCTACTACTTATTTATGTAAAAAATAATATTTTTAATCATTTTTATCTTTTTACTTTATAGGCAGCCGCCCGGCATCAGTGCACCTATTTAGTAAAGATGTACGAAAAAGAGTTTCTCCTTCAGGGAGGCGATCCATCATGGTTGAATGGATTGGATTTTATACCGTCCAAACTTCGTGCCATATATGATATCAACAAATTGTTAGCTCATAGGCCATGGTTACTTCGCAAGGAACACATAGAGGTAAGTAATGCCAGGATTTATCATTACGCGATATTTGCATCAATTTAAAGAAATAAAATTTTTTAGCGTCTGACAAAGGGTAAAAGTAATAGCTGGTCACTAGCTGAGGTTGTTCATGCCATAGTGCTACTATCACATTTTCATTCGTTATCCTCATTTGTATTCTGTTGCGGTCTAACCCAACGTCTTGATACATCATCTAGTCCCAGTCAAAAATCAAAAGTTTCACCACAAAAGACTGTCCTCAGTATAAGGAATAACAATGTAGTAACTAACGCAAGTAGCAACGTGAATGTAACGAACAATAATGCTACTGTTGACAGTAATCCAAAGGGGATTCCAATAGGTAAGTGGGGTTTTCGGTGTTTTTTATTCTCTTTCTCTCTCTCTTTGTCTACTTTACTCTCGAGGATAACAAAATAACAATTTTTCTGTTTCAGGCTCCATTCAAAAGCAACAAGTTAGGGTAGATGCTTTAATGGCACGTATGAAAGTGCTGTCAGAAAAACAAGATGAATGCAGTGAAGCTGAACTAAGTAATCGGTTCAAAAACGTTGAGCTTCAGGTAAGTTGAGAACGATGAATTAAAAAAAAACAAACTAAGATTTATACTTCCACACTACACAGACTGCTGAATTACCTGCTGCTGCTGCGGAACAACCAATAGAAGTGCCGCCTGTAATTAGCCAGTATATTGATGATCCAAATTTTGTTTATCAGGATTTCGCGAAACGTGGTACAGAAAATATCCCAAATACATTTAGAATTCAAGATTACTCTTGGGACGATCATGGATATTCGCTAGTTAATGGGTAAGAATTAATTTTAGTATTGAACTTGTATATGTATGTAGCTAGAAAAAGAAATTGTAAAGAAGTCAATGGATAATTTATAAATCTTGATGATATTCATCAATGTTATGAAGCCTTTCCATTGAGAGTTTTACATGTCTTCAGGAATCATCGATATTTATATCCAGGAAGACTTTGAGTATCCTGTGACTGTTAATTTTGTAAATATGTTCAAGAAATTTTAGCCTGTCATACTTTGTACATACCTAGTTCATAATATTTGAGGCTTCTTATGAATCCATATTCTGTAAAAAGGATTTTTAATGACGTACATCCATCAACGTAAACTACTGACGATTTAACGAAAAAGCTTATATTGTGACGTGATCAACTGATTTCTCGTTGAGTAGTAAAAATTCTTTATAAAGCCTGAATTACAATTTCGACTGATCTGTCGACTAAGACTTTGCCCAAATGCTAAATGCATGTGGCAAGATACAATTGAAACTTCAATTTCGACTGCGACTGAAACTAAACTTTGCTCAAAGTGCAAAGTTGGTATTGACAAACTTCAATTCAATCACAGAAGTCTGGTTTGTTCAAGCAGTTTAAGCTTTAATTTAATTACAAATTTCACCTCAAATTAAGTCGTAATTATAAAGTGCGGTATGCTAGAGCCAAGGAATTCGATCAAGGAATTTTTCCACTTATTTCTTAAAGAAAAGTTCACATTAGATCAAAAAATTTTTGGCAATTTGGATTTGATAATTGTGATGTATCTCAGATAATAAAGAAGTAATAAACAAAGTGGATAGGTAATTTCGAATGAAAAATGAAGATAAACGTAAAAAAATGTTTATTCCTGCATTTGTCAGTTTAAAATTGATTCACCTCTTGCAAAATCTCCGTTCCTTCCTTCAATTTTTCAATTATTCCACATGTGTCATAATTCCATACAGAAATAAGTGCATTGGTACTTATTTCTTCAAGAAATATTGACATAAATGGATTTTTCGAAAAAGAACGACCTCTTTTTGTCAATCGAGAAGTAGAGTTTATCTGTTCGTTGTCTAGCATTTTTTACATATTTGTTGTATAGGAACAAAAATTCCTTGGCTCTAGCATACTGGGATTAACTCAGGCCTAATGATTACATTCACCTGCGCTGCCATTGGTTATTTATTCATGAACCTTTTCCAGTTATTGTTTGTTGCTATCAAATGAATGCTGTGACAAGAAATAGTCCCATCTATAAGCTCCATCTAGAGAAAAAAAAACTAAGAAAAAGTAAGCTTCGGCTACATTGGTAGGCCCTTGAAACAGTATCACATTGTTTTTTAGCATTGATTGCTCATATGGACTCTTCCAAGATTGTTCCACAGTCCACAGTACCTCCGGTGGTAAGCTGGAATCAAGTTTAGTGCATTTTAGCCCTACGAATTTTAAGAGTAGTTTTATTTGCGCTAACCTATACAGATTTCTGGTAATATTTGTTTTACGACGTCTATAGAGTTTTTTGTAGTATTCTCGTTCGGAAATAAAATAATATTTCGACAGAAATTTCTTTGTCCATACAGCATTGACTGATTCCAACATGCGTTGATTATTCTCTTCATATCTGATCTTGCTACATTCCAAAAGTGACTGTACATTCATTTGTCCATTTGTCATTGTGAAAACGATTCCCTCGCTCAAAGTTTTTTTTTTTTACATATAAAACTGTTCACCATTGAAATGCATTTTTGCGCCAAAATAGCAAACGAATGACTTTTCGCGCGGAAAAACAAAAAACAGAAAACGATTAATTTTCCTCACGTAAAAACAACCATTTTTCGTTCCGAAAAGCAGCAAGTTGTTTCGAAATGCAGCAAAAGATTGATTTAACCGTCAAGGAGAAGAATTCAAGATAAAATTGGTCATAAGTTGCTTTGTATTTGACTCAGTCGCATTTCATTGCATTTGTACGAAAAATAAGAAAAATGAAAAAAGTGTGAAAATATTAATCCTACGAAAAAATATTAGAAGACACAAATTGTAAAGAATTTTAATTTTTAATGCTGCCTTGTTTACACTAATGAGGGTCATTACTCCTCCAAAAGATCATTAATGTCTAATGATCATCGAGGGCAGAGAACAAAATAGTATTTTTGGTCTATCAAAATTTCCCTCACCCCCATCTACCAGTCAGTATGAGGTGCCTCAAAATGCCTTACATAACTACATCAGTCAAAAATGTGAAGATCGGAGAAAGGATCGTTCAATTAACTTTCACCTGGAAGATAGAAATGAGTTTCGAAGCTATATATAAGAATGGATTAAGATAACTTTAAAAAGCTGCTTGAGTTAGTATCTACGCAATAAAAAAAAAAACCATGAGCTTTGCAGTACCACCACACCTTCGACATATTCTAAGAAATTGAAAGAAGAACGTCTTTTTCACTCCCTAAAATTTTCATAATAAAGAGATTTGTTTTTTATGAGCTCAAATTCTTGCAGGTATTTGGATATAGATTAGATCCTTTTTTAAAGAAATGTATCTGCAAAATATTTGCTTTAGGTGCCTTGGTGCTTTCAATAGGATATTTGGTAATTTCGTTAAATGATTTATTTTTAACCGAAGTACTTGTACTCGGCAGAAACACAATTGGAAGTTTTCAGCCAGCTTTATTGCCAGCTTTCTTCTAACGCTAACTGAAAAAGCCGAATTGAACACAACTGGCGTTTTTGGCAGTTGCAAATTTTGTTTAGGGTGAGAACTTTTATAAAGAAACGAGGCATAATGCATCCGATTTTCCAAAATTACAATAAATTCATGTCTTTTTGGATAGTTTTCGAGATGTGCCTGCCAATTATATGTAAAAATCATACTGAGTTTATTTTTTATGTCCCACAGGAACTGATTATCTTTCACCAACTCTATAAATGGCAGAAATTTCAATATTTTTGGTAGCTGTTTATTTCTCAATTATCTCAAAAAATGTGTCAACAGAAGCCATTCACATCTGATATTTGCCATTCGCACAGTTGGCAACATTAAAAATTCCCTCAAGTTGGCAGTCATTGAACTTGAAATTTGCAATTTTATCAAATTTCAAGCCAGCTTGAAGCTGGTAAAAAAGCTAAAGCTCCAATTGTGTTCTTCTACACTGATTTATATTGTGAACAAATCTCAAGCTGGCTGAAAAGCTCCAATTGTGTTTCAGGCCTTACTTGGCGTTGTGTAATGAAACACACGACTTGACTGACTATGACTTTATTACTGACTGATAGGAACTGGGCGGGCTGACTACAGACTGACTATTAAGGCAGAAACACATCCAGGCCTCGAGGCTTCCCCGAGACGTTATCAAAATTTCCAACGCGGTTTTTTAAATGAGGCAACAAAAAACTAAGTCTAGCAGCTAGCCGCAAGGTGCGCTTTGCTCATTGTTAGAATGAATTTTTTCTCTCTCAGGCCTACTACTGTCAACTGATTTATTTATTTTTTAATTTTGTCCAGTCAAACGAGATATTTGAATTTATGAACGATAAGGTTGAAAGAAACTTTTGTTTTAGCAATCATAAACTAGGCCACAATTGACTGAGGCGTTTCCTCCTGCTTCTTCATCTTTAAGGGTTGTACACCTTATTAATTTGCAAGTTTTAGAGACGCACTCGTGAATTCAGATCATTAGAATATGGAATAGTCAGTGCTCAAAGAGCTTGTTCCGTTGGAGCATTCGGCAGGTTTCTAACTCTGGCTCGCATACTTTAACGCACACCATTGTTTTACTGTGTATTGTAAGTGTGATGAAGCATCACTTTTCTCGATTTCTTGATTCCTTACTTTTATTTTACTTTTATTTTTCTGTTTTTCATGTTTCCTTTTATATTTTCTTCTCTTTTTCTTTTTATTATTTTTAGTTTTATATTATACTAAATTTTGTTTTTGATACTCGCCTACATACATGCATACATGCATTTACTCCCTTTTTAGGTTCAGACTGTTAATAAAGTCTAGAACCATTCTGGGATTGAGGTTCCACACGTAGGTTGGTAGAGGAAAAGCATGTTCGAGGTTGGGTAGTCTCCGCCTGGCCAATGCTTCGCAGTTGCAGAGCAAGTGCTCCGAGGTTTCGTGAGCATCCTTACAGAAACGGCAGGATGAAGTCTCAGCCAAGCCCAGCTTGTTTAGATATGATACCTTAAGGGGCAATGGCCTGAGAAGAGCTCATTAATAATTTTTAGCTCTGTTCTTCTAAGCAGTAGGAGTTCTTTTATTTTTCCGCCTGAGGTGTCAATAAACTTTTTTGCCTGACGAAGTCCTTGTAGACTTTCCCAATACAATGATATTTTTTTTATTCTCCCAGTCATTCGGAGCAGCTCTGAGGTAACACTTTGAAGAGCCACAAAATTGCTCTGGTCCGACAAACTGAGTTTCCGCTCCTCTTTTGGCTAGGCCATTAGCAATTTCATTGCCTTTGTGACCCTCATATCCAGGTACCCACATGAGGATAACTTTGTTTCTCTTTGATAAGTTTTTGAGGGTTTGTAGACATTCCCAGACTATCCCTGACTTGACAGTGTAGGATTTTTTCCATGGACTTAAGTAAGAATGAGGAGAGACTGTTGGGTCGGAATGATTTAGCTAGACAACTAGCCCTTTTTCCTGCTTTGGATATAAATACTACTCTGACATCTCTGCAACATTGGTGAACGTGCCCTAGAGCGTAACTGGCTCGAAAAAATTTTTGTAGTGGAAGGAATATTTCTACAAACCCTTGCTGTAGTAGGGCGGGGAAGATGTCGTCCTCTCCAGCATATTTAAAGGTGTTAAATGCGCCTATGGCCCACCTAACCTTGTTATGAGTGTGAAAATTCTGCCCGCAAGGCTCTTGCTTCTGCTAGAGACCATGTACTTGTCCACCTCAATTGGGTCTGGAACAACTATTCCTTGATCGGGAGTTAGAAAGTCGGGAAAGTGGGTTTCTAATAACAGCCTGACTGTTTCCTCGCAACTCTCAGTGTAGTTCCCATCTTATTTTTGAAGTGAGCCTAAACCATTTGTGTGGTCCTTCGAAAGTACCTTATGAAGCCTGATAGCTGCAGGCAATTGATCTATGCCATCGCAGGAGGTCCACCAGGTTCTTCTTTTGGATCTCCTTAATTCCGTATTGTATGCCGTTATATACTCCCCCAGGATGCCACAGAGTTTAGCTCTGTTGAATAGTTTCCTGACTTCTTTTCTTTTCAAGCTCAGTTCCCTATTCCACCAAAGTATCTGCCGATTTCAGGTGGTCTTTTTGCTTCAGAGGGCAACTGTGTTCGAATAAAGTCCATACAGCCGTTTGGAGCTGCGCAGTAGCTGAGTCAAGCTCGTCCGTTGTGCTAATGCTACTGCCGGGAGAGTCAACTACAGCCTTAAGGTGTTGTCAATAGAGTTCCCAGTTAGTTAGGTTAGGAATTCAGTACTCTTGACAAGGTTCAAGGTTAGTTAAGAGTTCCATACTCTCATTTTTGATTAAGATCGTTAAACTTGGTGAGACATTTTAAGGTGCAATTGCATTTTTATATCTTCTAATTTTACTTTCATTTTTCTTTTTTTAATTTCAGTCTTTATAATGATGTCGGCTATTTATTAGACAATAAATTCCGTGTTGCTTACAATTTGACATATTTTACAATGGGTGGCCGTGAAAATGTCGACACATCAAAGTTTCGCCGAGCGATTTGGAATTACATTCAATGCATATATGGCATTCGACACGATGACTATGATTATGGGGAAGTGAATCAAGTATGTGATCAAGTGTTATAAAAATTTTTGGAACAAAATTTACCTACTAACAATTCAATTTATCATTTTCTAGCTTTTAGAACGCTCCCTAAAAATGTTCATCAAAACAGTTTGCTGCTTCCCGGAGAGAATAACAAAAAAGGACTATGATAGCATCCTATGTGAGCTACAAGATAGCGAAAAAGTAAATAAATTTCGAATAAAATTTGAAAACAAAATATTCGAATTTAACAATTTTATTCTTCTTCTTCTTCTTCTTAACTTTTAGGTTCATGTGAACTTAATGATTTTGGAAGCGCGAAATCAAGCCGAACTGTTATATGCATTACGTGAAATAATGCGTTACATGACATGATCTCAATTCAATAAGAGTTTTATCATTTTATTTTTGTTGTGTTATTTCTGTTGTTATTATAAATATTCTTTACCGTCATTTTTGCACTTACTTGTCATGTTATACTTTTATACATATAAAGCAAAAACCAATTGTTTAGAATTAAGATTGAAAGAACGTTAGGCGACGAATTATCTCATCGTCATGAGAAAAGTGATAAAGATTGTAATAGCGATTAGGCAGGGTAGGAAAGAGAGGGGAACATATCCTTGATATCTCTTGGCGGAAAGGTGTATCTTTTCGCCAAAAATGTTCAGTTAACACAAAATTATTTTACTATTACTGATAACATCGATAATACTTGTATTAAAGTGAAGATAAAAAATAATGAAAATGAAGAGAATTTCTGTTTTAAATGTTAAAATTAAAACTTTTGTTAAAATTGACTGATGACTGATAATATTTTTTTTTTTTTAAGTTTTAGGGCGTATTTTTTGATCAACAATTTCTTTTCTTTTCTTACATACATACTAACAGTAATAGGGAAACTAACTAAAATCTACTTATTAACTGTCTGCAAATATTTAATTATTGCTTTCTCGTTAACCAACAACTTGATGTTTTCAATACTTTTTACCACTTTTATTACATCTGAACGTATAATAAATAAAAAATAAATAAATAAATATCTTTGTATGATGGTTACACTGCCCAAAACAAATATTATGAGAAAAAATGTTGTATCAATAATAAAAAAATAAAATAATAATAATAATAAAAAGTTTTGTTTTACATAAAGGTCTTGATGTTTTTGTTTTTTATAGGGAAGACATGGCAGAAGGTCGACAGTCTTTTAGACGTTTGGGATACAATTAAACCTTGTGTTCACACAGATTTTTTCACCCTCAACTTCACGAATAGGTACCCAGGTACCTTCATATATTTTGTATGAAAATTTATTAATTTTTATTGAATAAAAGATAAACAATAATTTATTTAACTTAAGAACTGTTCAGATTTAATATATGTAACTTCGTTGACTGTATTGTGTGTTAATGTTAGCATATGCATGTGTGCACGCGATATAAGCAGGACTTATAAGTACTTGTAAGAAAGTTTAGTGCATTTCTGGGAAGTTATAAAGTGATTGTGTCATCGTCCGTTTTAGTACGGTCGTAATATGGCAACACCCAGCAAATATTGAAATGAAAAATCATTAGCGCGCTGACTGGAAGATATCTTTCAGATAATTCGAAAGCAATTCATCAAGAAATCTTGCATTCGGAACACATTCCTTCCAGAAAGACGTGGCGTCCACAATAAGGAGGTTACAATCTTCCGCGGTAAAATTTATCTTCGCCGGAATATTATGCGCGAATCATCCGCGGTTACTAAATTTCTTTATCACTTTCCTGCTTTCTCAGGAAAGCGTCACAGATCCGTTGGCTAATACCTCCTGGACGAAGTGCATCAAGCCAGTAAGGAGGGTTGAGGGCCAATATTGAACTTTGTAAGAGCGTCCGGTTGGAACCTATGAGCAACTACAATTGCGAGGGTGAATAATAGACCATGTTGAGGCCTACGTTCCAGGGTCCCCTTCGGGACCTCAACCTCTCTTCAATCCATCCATCCAAGGGGATGTAGATCACATGGACAACAACGAGCGTCCGATTGGGACGTATGAACAACTGCACATAAGTTTAGAGGGTGCATAATGGGCCCTGTTGTGGCCTAGATTCTAGGGTGCCCTTTAGGGCCTCAATCTCTCTTCAATCCATCCATCCAAGTAGGCGTAGATAACATGGACAAAACATTGCTCCACTACTCAGTAAAGAGAAGAACTCGTCAATAGCGCTGTATTACAACATGATGAGTATAGCGTGTCTTTCATCTTACATAATTTAATCGGAGAATAACCCAACGGCGGTAGATGTACATTTCTACAGGACTTAGGAAAGCAGTTAATAATGTCATCAATCTAGAGTAGATGCCGAAAACATTTTGTTACAAAATTGGGAATTGAATCAATGCTACGTCACCCAATTACATCACAAACATCAATTGCTGAAGCAGTGGATCAGGAGAAAGCGAATCAAAAGATACTTACGGACGTATAAAAGTAAGCGGAAGATGTTACATATGCCAAGCACTAACTAAACGCCAACGCAAATCAAGAATCATCGTGCTGTGCTTGTAATTATCCTGTAAATGTAATGACCAGTCTGAGATGATTACGAAACGCATCACTTCTGCTACGTTGTTTTAATTTTAATTCCGCCCTATTTTGTATAAATTTACATCTCAAAAGAAATTTTCTTTTTTTATCTTTACTTACTTCTATTGCCATATAAAGTGTAGGTACCCAGGTACATATCCGTGAAGCAACGTCAGTATAAATGTTAGGCTCAAATTTTAATATTTCTAAATATAGTTGTAACATATTCCCTCTAGATAAAGGTTACCCCTTTTTTTTTTTAAAACAGGGGGAACAGGAGAAACCCATCCCAAGCACGGAGGCTATAGCGGCCCATTGTACCCTTACTTCCCACCAGGCTTTTGGAATATACCAATCCTGTCATTATGTACCTTAGTGCCTTCAAAAGTCTGATGTTTTTAGGGGCTTGAAGAAATTGACTGTCCAAGCTACTATGCTCTCATGATGTACTATGGACCTACTGACTTTCCATTTACTGCCAATTTCAGACCGCTCTAAAGCTTCTGTAGCATTTTGGGGGACCTCAATATTCCCTGAAAAGTGGACATTGAAGAGCGTGCTTATCAATTTCTCATACACAGTTGTCCAGAACGTCGTCAACTCCTCTCACATGAATCGCAGTATCCAGCGTCTTTGACAATATCCAGCTGAGTCTGGATGCTTCTGAATTAATTTGTATTATCTCGCAAAACTTCCTCCTCTTTTTGGAAGTTCTTCTTAAATTATCTGAGACTTTTTATATCTGGACCAGTCTGGGGCATCTGTAGCATCTGTGATTTCCCCCTAGCTTACTCAATTCCTCATTCCACCATGTGGACTCAATTTGCGTATAGCACTGCTAGTGGGGTAGGATTTCAAGAGAACTTAATTCGTCGGCAACAATTTTGATTGCATTGTCCACTGCTGATTCCGATGGCAGCTTTTCAGACCCATCCTGTCGTTGACCACCTCACAATATTTTACCCAATTTGTTTTGCGAATATTTTTAAAGTTCTTAGAGTTATCAGTAATAAACATAATATCAAGGAATATCCAGGAGTGATCAGCTGGAACGCTTTTTTGGACAGCTGTTATGGGAATCTTAGTTGAGTAAGGCCTGGAATACGTAAATTCGTGTCTATCAGCCGAAGCTGATAGCTCACTCCTTGGTAGCTCGAGGCTTCCGACTAAGTGCGGAGAGTGTGGGGTGGGTTAACTGAAAGCGAGCTGTACTATCACGTGCCATAGACGAAAAGATGTTGTGCCAATGTAAAAAGGCAAGTAATGATTTATTTTGCTATCTAAGTATAATAAAAACGATTAAATGTTTGTAATTAAAAATTCCTTTATTGCAATTATTTACGACTTTATATACATATACAATGATAGAAACGAGGGTGCATTTTTTTTTAGATCATGTACATTATGATTTCGAGTGTCTTCTTACGCGTATATTACAGTTATTGTTATTCTTCTGATTTTCCTTTCTTAAAAACTAATTTATGAGCAACAATTCCTGTATGAGGACTTTCCTCATCAGACTTCACTGTAAAACTGAAAATTCGCCCAGAAAATACATAAATATCGCCATGATGATAATGAGAATTATTCAGTTCTTTATCTTTTCAAATATTCTTATAGTAGGTGGCGATTGTTGTTTTGCAATTGCAATAATTCAATAATTTCATAATATAAAAAAAGAAAGATATTTCGATTCAATAAGATTGTTACAACGATATGATTTCAGCTATGTAGCCGTGTATATGTAAATAGAATTTCCTATATAAATATTTCTACTTAATCTAAGCAAAAATTCTCCTTTAGTAAAGCTTCTAAAGCCATTGATTTTAAAACAAAAATCAAAATATAGAGCTAAGTAGATACAAGTGTATAAAAGGCACTTCCTAATAAGTCGCGGCGAAGTAACAATGCATGATAAAGTGCATCTTTTCAATTATTTTTCAAGCAATTCTAATTTTATATAAACGATATGATTTTATTTTACATTTGATTCTTCTAAGTAGGACAGTCCTAAGGGGATATGATATATATAATTTCAAATATATTTCATTAAATTTTCATTATAATACTGTTTTTTGTTTGTTTGTTTGTTTTTTAATTAGATTACCGTGAAAATAATAAAAAAAAATTATAATACAAATTAACAAACATATTGCTCTGTAGTAAAACTAATATAACTTCATAGAATATATCCAAGGCAGATCTCAGCTGCATTTCCAATCCGTCATAGCCTAGTTGTAACGTTTTGGGTTGAACCTACCCATCTAGGAAGCAAACAGTTCCAAAAATGTCTATAATTATGCAGCGTGTAATCAAGCTTGGAGAAGAGCAACCAGCTGCTGCGGAAAAATATTTTTCTTTAAATTTCATAGCTGCAAAAATACAAGAGTCGGCGCCAACCTATGTTATAATTTTTTCTAATTACGCAGAAGCAATTATTTACATGAAGCTCTGAGTGCCGCGCAATTGTATGATAGGAAATAAAGTCATATGACTTTATTTCTCAATTGCAAAGGGTAAATAACTCATATTTTGTATATGATGTTATTTCTCTTTGCAGTTAAGCAATAAAGTCATACAAAAAGTTTAAATAATAGCATATGGTTTTAGTTTATATTTCGAAAGAGAAATAAGGTATTGATTGAATTAAAGCTTAGACTAATAAAATAATAAGAAGCGACAGAAAGAGGAAATAATTTGCAATCACTTATCAACAAAATCAGTGCACAACACTTCCAATTGAAAGCTTTATCGTGCTGATGTATTTGAAATATGTGGGAATCCGTACACACGTACTTTTAATCGGTATATATTGCACTAGGAACGTTACCTTGCAAACATCATGATTCGAAAACGATTTGCAAGTAAAAGGAACATGATTCTCGACTTATCAACTCGATATACTGGCCCCTATTGTTCAATCCGACAAATTAATGATTCCTGCCGCAAATAAGATTCACTTCCTCTTCACCATGCGATTTTTTAATCCGCCTGCAAAAGTGCCACATTGAGTATCAATTTTCAACTTTCGAAAATGTAATCAGCTGATGATTTATTCAAATGTAAAGCATAAAGTGGACCTACGGTTCATTTATACGCATGCCAAAGATATAGGTAATAAATTATTATGGGCACCATCGCGTTATTTCTTAATTCAAAGGACGATAAGGAAATATCATTAAGTATATTACGGAGAAAAATCAGGATTACAACTGTAAATTTAATGCAATTACAGGACTACGAGTAAGTTAATTATTTTTATGATTTTTTTTTACATATATATAAATATATATTCTTTTCTTTTTCTTTAGGTTTAAGAAAAATTTTAGGCTGAATAAGTCAGCTTTCATGTATGTGTTATAAACGAAATAACAGTGCAGTCTACATCAATTCCATTGGAGTCTAAATTAGCTGATTGCTTAGAATTTCTTGCTGAAGGAAACTATCAGCTTGGAATAGCAAATAATTTTAAAGTAGGAATATCACAACCCACTTTTTTTTCAGAATTTAGCAAGTGTACTTACATGTAATTTAATAGAAGCGAAACTATGTCCACAATGGATTAAATTAAACATTAGAATCTTAAACGCCACAATAAATTGGCAGGATTCGATTCACTTATTTTCAATAATCAATGGAAACTTGATTTTCTCACTTCGAACGTTTTCAATAATCACAAACTGGCAAATTCGCAAACTTACTCTCCCGGTGGAGGACCAGAGGCCACTATCTCAATAGCGAATTGCTTTAGAACTTAAGACGAACCGAAATTGATGTTAAAAACGAAATAAATGCGAACAACGTGTTTGTTTAGTGATGTTATATATTTCGTATATATTAAGAGAAGCGAGTTTTTATGGACATTTAATTAGAGCCATCGAAATGAACATTAATTCATTTTAAGTGGGAAATAAAGACTGTGGGCGTTATCGTCTTGGTCACTTCATTATACCTTTAACCCGACGCAAATGACGTGAAAATAATAACGCGGACGATGACACCGGGTCAGAATGATCCGGATTGTATCGAAAAATTATCACAAAATTGAAAGAGTTACCTTAATTTTAATCAGTATTTATTTAATAAGGGTTCTTTCCATTTGTGGTAAAATAAAGATAATACCAATGTATTCTATAAATCAAACTATTATCAGCTTCCTCAATAACACATGCAAAATCAACTTTGAAAACATAACTTTGATATTTTTTTTTTAACTTTTTGACTCTGGATTATATTTACCAGTTTTGATTTGACGCACAGGTATCTGGTTACGCAGACGGCGTTGCACGGAGAACACTGGCGGTGCAAGTAGAGGGGCTGTATCTCCAGCTACACAAACGTTCAAATTGCACGGTCAGCGTGAACAAAAAATATCACCGCATTAAATTGCTTCGGGTCAATTTGACCCAGCTTCATTGTCGCCGGGTTAATTATATCATTTATCGGATAAACACTAGTAGCCTTATCGTTGTCACTTTAAGTAAGAAATGGCCTTACGACACGAAAATGGTATTATGATTGTCGTTTAAAGTGACATTTGTCGATAACAGGGTTTTGTAAGTGAGAGATGTTAGGTGTGTGTAAGGAATATACTAGCGGAAAAAAATAAATTTTATGGTGGCTTTTGAAGTTGTTCATTAAAACATTAAATTCAGTGAAGAAATCTCGGGCAAAATGCTAAATTGTCGTGCTAAGCTCTCTATTTTCCCCTCATTCGTAATATAATCAGAGAAACGAGGGAATCTCGGGAAAATTTGAAATTCATTTCTTGCATAAATTCGAGATTACTTCGAGAAAGCGAGTTCTTCGCTAAAATGTTTACAGGGTATATATGTATACCCCATTATCATTGTGTAATATATGTTTTGATATGTATACTTCTTTCCCTATATGCGTAATAAGAAGATGGAGAAGAGTTTGGTAGTGACAACAGAAGATTTATATGAAGAATTGTTAATTAAAGCTGTTAACCCATTTTATCACAGTGTTGCAAAAACGCAATAAAAGCTACGTGCAAATAAATTTATTTTTCCTTTCTCTTCTACGAACCTAATCATAATGGTAACTTATTTCCAATAAATGAACAACCTGCTGAGAATAAAAATAATTTTTGCCAGTTGATTCTTCCACCTTGTTGTAAGCAATCTTGAACTTCAAAAAAAAAAACATTGTACGAAAGAGATTACGAATATTCCTGGAAAAACCTACTGGTAAGTGCGCATTTATGAAATTGTTGCCATAACGCATCACTGGGAATAGAATTGCCTTGTTTTTATTTATTATTATTTTTTTTATAAACGGAAACCTTTATCATTGGCGGAAATAATGGATGATATCAAGTCAAGTGAAATAAGTTCGGATGATATTATTATTACGCCACCTGATATCAACGCGTGTACAGATGAGGACTCCGGAGTGAAGATTGCAGGTCGACGCCATCTTTTAAAACTTCAGCAACTTCAACTATTATCCAAAAAGACGATTTTGAAATTGATATTGTACTTGATAGGAAATAAAAAGCCTCAGTACAATTTAGAAAAGATTGTACGAACTAACGGCATGGAAATGAGGAATATTTAAAAATGATCTCAATTGCTTATCGGTTTAAAAATTAGGACTCTTTTGTATTTCCACCATGTCTACTGTCCACAGTCCTCCTCTCGACTTTTTCGAAGTTTTCATTGACGCTTCTCTTGTGGAACCCACCGTGACAGCAACAAACTCTTATACCTTTTTTTCCTTTTTTTCAAGGAACAAATTTTCTGGATGTTTAACGTGATGACATATACACTCTAATCTATCTCTATTAAGTGGTTATATTCCTGTTACACGAAGGATAATATTCTCGGAGGACCGACAAGATAGTCACAATGAACCTTGTTGCAAAAAGTATGAGGAGAATAAGATTCGACGACATATTTACAAATCTTCATTTTTGCAGTAATCATTCGCTTGGTACAACTGATAAGATGGCAAAACTAAACCACTAATTAATTATATAAATAAAAATTTTTTGATCCATGCTTCATTAGGAATGGAAGTTTCAATAGATGGGTTCAATATTTATTTTGGGAAGCCGTTTCTTAAAAATAAGCCTGTTCCTTTCGGCTACAAGGCTTAGGTTACTGAAATGAAAATAGAAATCCAGTCTTAGGTTTAGGAGAATTATGTTGGAATTGACTTTAGGGGAGAAAATAATGACACATTTTCAAGAGAAAAAATGTTCTTTCCTCTTTGACAATTTCTTTTCTAGTTCAGACTTAGTGTCAAAATTGGGACAAATTGGCTGTAGGTGTATTGGAACTTTGCGTAAAAACAATCCTTTATCTGATAAGAAAATTTTGGCTAAAGGTCAACATGGGACTTACATTGATAAAGCAAATGACATTGATGTAACACGGTGCGAGGACAATAAGGTTGCTTCGATGATTTCAAATTTATTTGTCGTTTTGTTACTCTGGGATTCTATGAATCTCTTCCTTAAATATATAAGTAAAGGAAGCGAAATATCGTGTAAAACCCTATCGGTGTGAGGGAAACTCGGTTTTTTAGCGAAGTGGTAGAGCAAGTAGAATTTAACCAAGTTCAACCATGGTTTACCCAAGTGAACTTGACATTAGTCAATTTTGTCAATTCGTATTAAACTTTAGATTTTTGCTTTTGCGCCGGGTTTTGTATTTTGTGTTATTTAATTAAAAAACATTAAATTGTTCCGTTAAGTGTATTAATTTCAAAGAAAAATATTCGAAGTGATAATTTAGTGATTAAGCTTTGGACTTAAATTCATAAACGGGATGTGCGATGCTGTTGCAATAATCTCCGAAATATCGCGGGAAGGCGTTTTTTAGGCAAGTGGAAGTCCTGAAATTAAACTATACAGTTTTTTCGCATATATGTACGTGCAAAAGAAGTGAAAACTTTTTTTTATTCAACTAACAATTTTGTTTTATTTTAGATAATTACGCCAAGCCCCCCTTAAAAAATACTTCAGTTTTACTACTTCCTGAGCATAATGAGACATAAACAGAATTCTATCACATAGTGGGGTGGGGATACCGCAAGACTTATTGCGCTTCCTTTAGTTATATATTCTAAGGTATCTCCTAAACATTCGGTTTAGTTCTTATCTCGTATATTAATACAAAGATTGCATAAAACTCTTTGCATTAACAGTTGCATACAACAAAATATCCTAATAGCATTGGAAAAAAATATTAAAAACCTTAAAAATTCCTTTTAGAAAACCTTAAAGAGCTTTGTCATAACCGCTACTATCTGAAAAAAACATTAAGATAATTAAAATAAACATAAAAATTGTGTTATTTACAAAATTTAATATTAATAATATGGCTGCTCCTGATCAAATATAAATATAAATTAAGTATTTATGTAAATATCTTCATTATAATCTGATTAATTATCATTATATACTCTTCAGTGTTTTTTTGTTAACTCAACCAAGTCTGTATTTAAAACAAACAAACAAATTTACAATTCAACAATTGCGTAGGTAGAGGTATGTATGTAAGTCAGAACTTAATCGATGATAACGCAATTATTCTACATATTTAATAAATTGATGATGACGATAACAACAACAAATCAAATTCCACTTATTTCATGGAGAAATATTTGGTCCGAAAATGTCTTTAGAATTTAAATAAGTCATTTAGCTTAGAGTTAATTAGTTGCTTACGCGTAATTAATTAGTAGAAATTAATTGTAAAATACAAATTTCTTTAAAAAATATTGCTTCATAACTTTTCTGTATAATTTTATGGAAAATATTAACAAATTTGATTAGCTCGTAATATTCTGGAGTCGGTATAAAAAAATATTCTTCTACAAAATAATTTAACTATATATTTTTAACTAAAATTTCAAATTCAATTACACGAAATCAGAGCTGCTGTTTTCTATTCAAATCGAGAGAAACTAACAATGATTTCTGGATACCATGAGATATGTTCCATTAACAACTTATTGATCAAATTGAATTATATGCATATACAATTTCGTGTAGAGTTTGAAGGAAAAAATAATCATTTTCTATTCTCTTTCTCATGATTCTACTACATACAATTTTCGATAAATATTAAACCTTTCCAACCAGAAGAGTATGTAGAGCAGAGATATGTTTGTATTAAAATTTTAACAATAATTTTCACTAAGGTGTAAAGAGGTACATAATATAAATAATAATAAAAAAAAATTTAACTAAAAAAGCATGTTTTCTTTTGAGTAGTTCACCTTTTAACAAAACAAAAAACGTTGTAGAAAAGCACCAGTTGATTTGTATCTCCTTATAAATTACAACAAAATATATATATTTGTTTCTTTTGAGATTAAGATAAATGTTTACACCCTGCAGAAACTTTGTGTTAATCTCTAGCTACACATTATGTATCATGTTTGCCTTTTACAATAGAAAGTAAGGACAAAAATATAATAAGTTTTATTAATCATAACATAAAAAATCATAAATAAAATATTAACATAACGCAAAGAAAAAAAAATTAAATTAAACTAAATCAAATAATTATGGAAGTAAGAAACCACATGAAAGCAATATTTTCTTAATCGAGATGAAAATATAGTTCAGTGGATGCTTCAACATGATCTATATATGAATAATTGACAAAGAATTGCTAAGGTTCTGGCGTTATTTTTATGCTTGTGAGCCCATTTTCATTTTCTTAGGTGACGACGTAAGTATCTTCTCTTTAGCCTTTTCCTGTTCCTCTTGGAAGAATATTTTAGTTATCACAATGTCTCCAGTACTAAGGGTCTGAGAAGATGCTTCCAATTTATTTATTGTTGTCTTTGTATCTTCTATTGGAATCTTCATGTTGATCAAATCAACATGGCAGTTGCAGTTGCAATTTTTTAAACTGAAAATATAAAATTTTTATATTTTTATTGTTAATACGAGGAGGTAGGATAGTAAATTTCTTGCGGCATGAGTAATGGCGGAGAGAAAGAGACGAGATTTTAACCAAGTAGGCTATTATATGTACAGTCCCTGCCTATTGCTACCACCTGAAAATTTCACACGAATTACTACCTGTCTGCCTGGGAAACTCAGAATTTGATTGGTTATTCATAATTCCCTTTTAAAATGATTCGTACATCGCTCTTATCTCATTATAGAAGCTTATTATCGTAATACCCTAGACACACAGTACGATCTAATGAATTATTAGTGCTAACTATTCATTAAAATGCCGTGTGTTACATAGTATACGTCATTATGGCTCAAAATTCAGATCATAATGAATTACACTAATGAACTGTTTTCTTCCTACTTTATAGTTATAATGAGGAAAAATGTGCTAGATTTTTCATATAATATAAATGTGGAGCCCCGCTGTGCATCTGCCGATTTGAAAAATAAGAAAAAGAGCTGCAAATCACAAACTTAGTCTTTTTAATATAATGTTTTCGTGATTTTTAAATTGTTAAGTTGAAAAATAAATAAAACAAAGTTTATCGCCTTAATTCGATCCATATCGTTTCTTTAATGTCATAAGTTTATCAAACATTCCTTACCGAGAGTTGGAATCAATGTCTCCATAATTTT
This sequence comes from Dioctria rufipes, assembly GCA_963924295.1. NCBI lineage: Eukaryota > Metazoa > Arthropoda > Insecta > Diptera > Asilidae > Dioctria > Dioctria rufipes. The sequence continues at coordinate 329,141,440 of OZ002740.1, read as the reverse complement.
GGAATCTGAGATCATCGCATTAGATGTCTCGAAAGCCGTCGATAGAGTCTGGCATCCTGCTCTTTTAGCCAAACTTCAGGCATTAGGTCTAGAGCCTCTATTCTTAAAATGTATTGAAAGCTTTCTTTCTCGCCGTTCAATTCAAGTTATATTGGACGGAGTTACTTCTGACCGTTTTATAATCTTCCTCATTTTTATTAATGATCTGCTAGCTCTCACTTTCAATTCTATTCATACTTTTGCAGAGGACAGCACCCTTGATTTCGTGTACTCGTTCGATTCTATAGCTGATTCCCCTGCGAATTTTATAGCTGACAAATGAAGAGTCACATGTTCAGTTAACTAAACTACATATGACCTCACAAAAATACTCGCTTGGGGCAGAGCGAATCGGGTATTGTTTAATGCTTCCAAAACGCAATGTCATAGACAAATTAATAACATACAAAGACTGGACACTTAGAACAAAAATATGCAACGCTTTTCTAGAATATAAAAATTAACGATGCCTCGACGATGCCTCGACTTGGCACTTGATGACGTGCACAAAGGGTAAGCCACTCTAATGCCTCCCTCCATACAAAATCACAGTTGCCTCGATCCGATGAAGAGAAGGCCACAAGTTTTCCTTAGAAATTTGCTGGAAATTTCTTCCTTCGAATTTTTATGCATTGGCCAGACCGAGCGCAGTGCCTCGCTCGAATATAAAATCTAACAACGATGTACATACTGTATCTGAAAATAAGTCTAGTCGGCCACCAAAATGAATAAAAATTCTACCGAAACACTTTGTGTAAATTTCTAAAAAAAAAAAACAATTGCTTATTGCTTGTCTAGCGTCTACGCTCATAAAATTGTTGTCGCCCTCCAAAAGTGCGTATGAATTCTAAGGAAAAAATTTCCAGTAAATTACTAAGAAAAAATTGCGGCCTTCCCTAAATCAGGTCGAGGCATCGTTGTTAGATTTTATATTCGAGCAAGGCACAGCTCTCGGCCCGGCCAATGCATAAAAATTCGAAGGAAGAAATTTCCAGTAAATTTCTAAGAAAAACTTGTGGCCTTCTCTTCATCGGATCGAGGCAACTGTGATTTTGTATGGAGCGAGGCATTGGTGGCTTACCCTTTGTGCACGTCATCAAGTGCCAAGTCGAGGCATCGTTAATTTTTATATTCTAGAAAAGCGTTACATATTTTTGTTCTACGTGTCCAGTCTTTGTATGTTATTAATTTGTCTATGGTACTGTGAAACGAAGTAGGTTTAAGCTCGGGGATTAAGCCACACCCATGGCTTAGCTGAACTCTGGCTTAAGTCTGATCTGTGAAACTGGGCATAAGTCAAAAGTTTTTATTATACAGGGTGTCCCACCGAAACTTACCAAGTACAGGGTGACGTGTCTGATCTTTTGTCGTAGCTTAGGCGTAGTCAGAGTCGTTCTTGCGCATTTATAATATATTGTCCTTAATGTTTAGTCCTAACTTCATAGTTTAGATTTATGTTAACTTGAACACTCAGGTTTTTTATTTTGGACTTGATTTCACGATTGTCTTGTTTTTGTCTTCATTTACTACACTTATTGGTTAAAAAACAAAAATAAATAAAACTTTTACGTTAGATATGCCTTTGTTTGTTAATAAAGCTTCGCGCGCGCCACTAAGCTGTTACCGTGGCAGTTGGCGATTGTTTCTTTTTTAGGTGGGTGAGGCAGGAAAATTGGGATAGGGTGGTTCAGGGAGAAATAAGGAGCTTTGGAACTTGGACCAGGTATCCTTGTCTATGCTTAAACGTACTCCAACACCCGCTCAACCCATTTCTGTTGATGGAGAAGATATCTCGAACTCACCATCTCTTAACATCTTAGGCATTGAAATATCCAACAATCTTAGTTGGTTCGATCACATTTTTAGTATTGCCAAAAACGCATCACGAATAAAAATCATTTGGTGATTTTTATTTTTCCTGATCACAAATAAAAGTTACATCCTAATTTTTATTTTTCTTGATTAAGAATAAATAAAAATCATGAAGTGGGATTTATTTTTCTGGTCAGCAAATAAAAATCACCAAGTGATTTTCTTCTTTTCAGTTGACATATAATACTTATTTTTGAATAATAAAGTTATCAGGCAATACAACAAAAAGTACACTCTGATAATTTTTTCAGATGTTAAATGGGCGCGTTCACTGCCACCGAAATAGTGACTTTTTGTCGTCTACGAGTCACTACCGAGCGTTCAGTCCGCCAATTTTGACAGTAAACGACTACGCTTGACTACGACTATCGTTCACTCCGCACTTTGAATGTACCAAATAGTCGACTACATTCGACTACGCTCAGGAGGATAGTCGATCGTAGTCAGTTTGACGGAACTACACTACGACAACGACTACGCTACCGAAGTGGCAGTGAACGCGCCCAATGTTTCATTACTTCTCGTTAGACCTCACATTTCATGTGAACATCTGTACACTAGCACCTATTATTTTACAAAGCGCCGTAAATAGTTCATGATTAGAATAATAAAAATTACTTGGTCATTTTTATTTGTAGACCAGAAAAATAAAAATCACTTCATGTGTACTATTCGTGATCAAGAATAATAAAAATCACGATGCTTTTTCTATATGTGATCAGGAAAAACAAAAATCAGGAAATGATTTTTATTACTGACAAAAAAAAATTAATGATCCTCATAACGATTATTGATGTAAGTCTTTCATAAACATTTCGCAAGGACTGAAACCCTATGTAAGTAAAGTTTAACCGTGTCCTTCGGACTTTTATATTAAAAATTAAATATAATTGGTTTACTATGATTTTTATATTATTGATCAAAAATTTTATAGTTTCACTATCAATGAACAGAGCCATTCAATAGCTGCAAGTAGGTGTAGAAAAGTTTTTTAACCGATAAATATTTCTGTGTGATTTTCACCATGAGAATTTAAAAAATAATCGTTATTCACGAACCGTGATTTATGCAGTTATTATTATTATTACAAGTAGGGGGGATCTGATCTTTAAGCAATGTGACCTAAAATATCTTATTGTTATGCCCTGTCGTTTTGGGTCCAGTCCACATTCTCACCTTATTAGGGTCAGTTTTCTAGACGTTTAATGGGGTTATGGCTCCCTCACCCAGACTTTGAAATCTTTGGCTATTAAGTTCTGCGTATTTGCTGAGCTCTGCAGGTCCTACCTCTTCATTACAAAATCCCCAAACCCCAATTTTTTATTTATTTATTTAATTATGTACTTACTTCTTAGCCTTTTCTCGGATTATTTGTAAATTATCTGTGGTAGCCATGGTGGCACCAAGCTGATCTGACATCGAATTGGAAGTAATAATCTACGATAAAAACAACAACATGATAATAGATTTATGATTCAATAAATAAAAAAATAATAATAATAATAAATAAAAACAACACTTACTTGATCACTGGGAAGTAAAGTAGCTGCCGATAATATAGCTTCAAGCTTATCAATTCTAGCCATTCTATCCATCGAAGTATCTGATAATATTTCATCCATTAGATGCATCGATTCTGTTAAACTTGGAGGTTCAGAATTTCTCGGAGAGAAAGTTCCTCCTCCAGTCAAAGAATTATCTGATGGCACACTATCAAGACTTGGATAGTTGTCTTGTTCTGTTTCTTGATCATCTTCAGAATCGCTATGATCCCTAGATGAAATATGTTAAATTAAAAAAAGTAATAAAAGTAACAAAACTTGATGTCTTATTATTGATATGATGTTACTTACCTATCTTGTGCTCCTCCTCCTTCCATTTTTTCAAGTTTTTTAGCTACCTTATAAAATCCTTTTAATCTTTCTTTCTCGTCTTCGGTCAAGTCCATATATCTAGTAACATGAAAGAAGAATAATAGAATTTATATTTTACTTCTTCCTTCTTCCTCTTTTTCTTACCTTAGCAGTCTAATCTCTCTGTTGCTTAAAACTATATTTTTGTTAGTCTGAGAGAGTTTCATTTTCAAGTCCGCCACCTCCGTACTAATTTTTCTTTGCTTTTTTCGAATTTTAACCTCATTTGGACGAATAAGCATTAAAATTTGTTCGGTACATAACTCTGAGAAAAGTTGCTTATATTCGGGCTTAATGGCTCTGCAAATTGTGATAAATATTAAGAAGACTAAAAACAATATCTTTAATTTTTGTTTTACTTTGCCATATTTGCATATAGTTCATCATTTATAAGAACGAGAACATCTCCAGCTGCATAAAGAAGCATATCACGTGTTAGAGGCCTTTTCGCCCAGTACTTTTGATCCCTGCGGTACACATTTTTCAACTGATCTTTCATGGGGTTGATGGGTGAATTGTATATTTCGCACAATGAATTCAATGAGACATATTTAGCTTTATACACTTGCTTTCCATTTTCTTGGAACTGTAGGACAGCATGAGCGGCCTGAAAAGTAAAAAAAAAAAAATGGTGTTCTAATACTTGAAAGTTTGGATAATAAAATCATTTGTGGGTATTACCTGAGTATCGAATATATTCCTTAGGACTATTCCAAACTGATTATATAAATTGATGGAATCATTTCGGCAGTCATGTATGACTTTAATCACATTCTCATGTTCAAGTAGACTTTTCAAACCACCGTCAGTTACCAATTCAGGGCAAGTTAAGACATCAAAAATGAATGCTTCTCCACGCGTAGTTCCAATCTCAATCAACGTTATCTGTCCTTTTATACCCAAATTAATACCCTCACAATCTAACGAAACAACAACTTGTTCATTCTGCGCGAACTTTAGTATAGCATCTGTTACGAAGACACTTTCTTTTATTGTTGAAATTACCCGTGTATTTTGGAATATCTTTATTTTCCATGTATCCCCTACGAAATAATTTGTCGCCGAACGAACTGGACTTGAATTCATCTGACCAAATGATTTCGCCTCATTTCCAGCTGTTTGAGCCATCGACTGTTTGTCTTTTTCTAAATTTTCAGCTAAAGTCTTTATTACTAAGCTGTTAATGCGTTGCTTAAGTGTTTGATTTTTGTTGCTAATCACATGTGTTCTCTCAGCACCATGGCCTGGGGCAATATTGTTTATTTGAGGAGATTTCGGTTCGGGGGACGTGTTTGCGTAATAGGATCCAATTGAAGGGCTCGGACAGTTACGATCACATAAATTCTCTAATTTAAAATCATGATCAGGAGGTATATAACTATCAAAGCCACTATTGGGTTCACTTTTAACGTTGTTATTGTTGTTAAGATTCGATGTTACGTTAGTTACTGGCTCATTTAATTTGAAATCACCAACAGGAGTTGTAGACGTAATACTGTTATTGTTGTTATAACTTATATTCGAGTTTATTGTTGCATTGTTTCTCATTGGTGGAGATACATTACGGTTAACTTGATTATTAAGTGGTAAACTACTGCTACCGTTGTTGATATTCCTGTTATATTTACTATTGTTCATCTCATTGTATTGATCGCGTGATTTTGCTTGTGCTTCTTGAATATGTGAGTCAGAAAGTTTTGGTTTTTGTAGAAGTGTGACTAGATTTGAATGTATGTGGAAGCAATCGGAAAAGATTCTCAAAAATGTTGTTAGATCATTTGGTGTTTTAAACATTTTAAACCATTGTTCTTGGGGAAATTTCGATGTTACAAAATGGAAGAGCTGATCTACCAATATAGGTCCTGTAAGAGAAAAATAAAATCTATGAAATATTGCTGACATAGTTTTAGAATATACATAAATGGTAAACACAATAAATTTAGTCAAGAAAGGATGCAACCCTTTTCACATGTTTAAACTTTTTTTTCGTGGCTAACCTGCTAAGCAGGAGAAACTATAAAGCTATAGAAGTGGACAGGAAACTAGGTATGAGGATAACGCAAGACCATGTCGATGTGGGGAAGCTGGGAAAGAGCGCTTACCAACCGAGCTACACAGATTTAACTTACAACTAAAAATGGCTACGGAAACAAGAGTAGTTTGGGATTGTTGGTAGCAGTTTCTTTTTATTGTTTCCTGAGTGGCGTACAAAAATAACGCTTAAGCCTTCCCCCCTAGTGGAGATTTATCTCGATGAGATAGGAGCCTTGGAGTATATCGATGGAACAGTTCTTTTGTGATCTTCGCTAACGGAGTGATACTTTACATATGTTTCTCAGCTTCTCGTAGTAAATCGTGAATTCCAACAAATGGTGAATTATTTGTGGAATACAGATCTGTTTGGTTAAAAACACGGATACGTACGTCATCTAAGCATCGTACACATTTTATACTTAAGCGTGAGGAAGATTTGCTGCACATGTTTTATGATTATCCTAATATCACCCATAACAACTGTAGACATAATGTATGAGCTTTAAATGTTTCATTCACTTTCTCTACAATTGCACAGGAGGCTATACTTGATTACACATTGGAAGACTTCCAAACATTTTACTACGGGTCTTGATAGGGTCCCTCCAATGTTTATTAATTCGCGCTCTAATGGCCTGGTAACTCCACTTTAAGTGGTTGTTTCGGATAGTTTTTGAAAAATTTCTTTCAAAGGTAGTAAAAAGTAAATTTTTAATTAATATTCTTCGAATTTGTTATTTAATTACAGCTATCGATTTCCTATAAGAATTTTCCTTTACAAACCACCATAAGTAGGTATGCAACCAGTATATGTCTCGACTACCATTCGCTGTCGTAAGAGACCATCAGATGGGTTATATTTATATATACATTGTTTTGTAAGAGCTTCGAAAATTTATCTCACTCCTTGATATTGTTTAAAATGAGAAAGTATAGAAGTTTCCCATGACCTATTCCACCTTGACCTCATATGGGGGATCACTTAGGGTCGTTGTTTTTCGTTCTTTGTTTTAACGACATTGTCTATTTTGTGAAGCATTGTAAAGTTTTATTTATACTGATGACGTTGAACCTACTAATCTAATCAAATTCCCTAATGATTGTAAGCATTTAGAGGTAGACCCTTACAGATTGTACATCGGTGCAAATAGAATAATTTAGACCAATAACATATCAATAAATTAATAATAATGAATAAAAAGGCGTAAATTTCGCCCCCCCCTCTCCTGGAGCCCCCTCGCCAGCAGTGTCGATTGTGTGGTTGGGGCACGGCATCGAAGGCACCTGCCCCTGCGCCATCGTCATAGGTAAGATAAGTGGTGTAATGGACCCTTCAAGGCTTGCGTGCTGGGTTTTTTTTTGTGATCGGCACGAATTTTTTTGTATTATGATTCGTGATCGGCGGCAGGCTTTGGTTAACTCCCCCTATAACTCTCCCGCACTAGTCGAGGTGCCAGCGTGCGGCCCTTTGCTATCGCCGCTCACGGCAGTGAGCTGTCAGCCCATTTTAACAGAATGGACTTCACGTCCAACAGTACTCACTCGAAAGTACTACCATAACAAGGGGGTTTTCAGTGATTCGGTTTCAAGAGCTGCTCTCTTCATTCAATCAAATGCAGCTTGGTCTTTTTTTCATATTCGGCCGATTGTGTAGTGCACTGGAAGATATTCTGTTCTACATGCCACCAAGTATCTAACTCGAATCGATGGTTTTCGGTCCCATTGGGAATCAGTTTCTATGATAGAACTGATATTTACGATGGAGCCAAGTAGGAAATTAATATCTAGTGCCTATTAAATAGGTAAAAGACGTAAGACCAACCTCATGATACCCTATATGAATGCCCGTATATAATTTCTATGCTCACCCATCTATGCAAGTTTATTTTTGAAGTAGGTTTTGGCATAAAAAAATGATTATAACCAATTTCATCATATTTCATATTCTTTAGAGCTTTTCAGTACAATAAAGACGTCTAGTACTAATTGTTTTCACAGTATACGTAAAAAACCAAAATTAATTTTTGTATGACAGCACCAAGAAGGGGTTGCCCGATTTATATTTTTGAAATTATATTTATTATTTTTATGAAAATGCGGTGTACAACATTTCAGCACTCTACATCGACGCGTTCTCAGGCAGTGTCTAAATATATAGTGAAAACGAAATTTTTGAATGAATGACAAGCTTAGTATACCCTATAATTTCATCATCTAGGATATAAAAACGAGAGTATTCTGCTAAAGCTAGTTTAGTTATTCGTATCCAACGTATCGATCTGCGGTTGCCAAGCATGGAGGATCTCAGGAGCTATATCATATCTGATAGCACAAGTATTTCTTGACGATTCCAACAATAAGTCTCCTTAGTAATATCCAATTTACATGTAAATTTCAGTCTGCAGTGGTTTAGACTCAGACGATAGAAAACTTACAACATACTTTCAATTGCTTGATTCAAATCCAAGGAATAGTTAATCGCAATAAAATATTGCTAAGCAGCAAATGAAATTTCCGATTAAAACATCTCCTTGAAACCTCTATATTCACATCTACAAGTTTCACCTTCAAATCAATTTATCAATTATCACATATTAACAATTCTATCTTTGTAATAACTGTGGAGATTTCGTTTAGTTCATCTTCCGCTTCGTTCATCTTCCGCTTCTTCCCCGTAAAAAACAATCCGCTCCTATTTATATGAGTGGAACACTCGGTGTTAATTCCTTGTGCAATATAATTTTGTCCCATATAGATATGGATTAGTATCAGAAGTTATTTCCTTAATAATTTTACAAAAAAAAAATATATATATATATATATACATGTATCACGACGTGCTTCATCGATGAGATGTTGACAGTCAGCTTGTGAAAATAACTAATCAATTCTCTTACCTTTAATTTCAATGCACTGTGCAAAGAAATCCAACAGTTGTTGTGTCGCTTTAGTATCAATTGAAGCTTGTGGTAGATGCAATCTTTCACTAGCGGGCAGATCTTCCATACCTTCACAACCTACCAAAACCACATGATCATCAATTACTTGAAATGTGTCTGTATGCTTCGTAAGAAAGTCTGTGAACTCTTTTATATGTTGCCCTGTTGGAAAAACAATTTTTTTTTTTTTTTTGTAAATTACATATTAAAATTCCTAGGATTTTTTTGTTAACAATTTACCTGAGATATGCCTAACTTGTGGGGATGCTTGGCTTCTATGTCCGAGTAAACTTCTTACTGGAACCTCTGTACCGATCCCATATTGGAGCATTTTCATTTTGAAATAATCTTTAGCTTCTTGGATATAATCACGCTTTCCAGCGCCGTACATTGCATTCGGATCATCAGAGCATACCGTTTGATATGAATTTACATGAACATAGTCACCGTTTATAAGGAATAGTGCTGGATATTGTCCAAGAAACTTTTTGAGACCTGCAAGTAGTTATAAATAAATTTATTTTATGTAATTAAGTCTTAATATAGATACGTGAAAAATATGAATTTTAAATCAATTACAAATTAGATCAAACACGTTTAGTTTAAAATGGCTCGCCGTTACCACCTGACAACTCATGCAAAAAATTTAAAATTGGTTTATATATATTTTCGAAGAACTAATCAAATTTGAAATCAACAAACATTTTTATTTATCAACAATATTACGTAATCTGCACCAAGAATAAGACAACAAAAGATTTAAAATTGAATGTCTCGAGACGCAGAACTTAAATGGTTTAATAATAATATTCTTAAAAACTTTGTCTCTATTGTTACATTTGTGCAGAGGTGGGTGGGTGATATGAGTTTGACTCCGAACTCGTTCTGAATTCTAGATTAAACACATTTTCTCATTAGTTTCCCTGTTATTAACGAAGAGGTTAATATCATATTTTTAAACTTACACATGATCAGATTACAGGGTAAGTTCAACACCTTTCTTCTGTATTCTGGGATAAAAGGCCCCATAGCATTCTGTGTAATGAGTTTCCGTAATATGATTTCGTCATTTGGGCGAAAGTCAGCAATAATTAATACGGAGAGCAACCGATCTTGAAAAAGAGTGTATCAATATCAATCTATTTAAGACCGATCTCTACCTTTGCCATCTACTGGCTGCAGCATTTAGAATTAAATGACAGAACTTTGCTGGAAACCACATATGAAGGACTGGACGAGAATGGACGATATGAAGTTGTAGTGCATTAAGAAGAAAGTGGCCACCGCAATTTTGAGCTTACAACTAAAAGCTGGATTAATTCTTAAATCTTTGAATTTGCACCGTCTAACTCTTCCGATATTAATAAAGACAAGACATAAAACACCGTGCGCTCCAGACTTTAATACACCTCACAACCTCACGATTTACACATATGGCTTATTTTATTAGTAGATGCGAATGAGCTCGTACGATCTGGAAAAAGGTCAAAAGGTTCTCCCTCGTAAATCAGGATTGATCCATGATACTAAGCTTCCAGCAATGTGACTGTAACTGACTGACAGTGTGGTCGACTTTAACTCGTAGAAAATTCGGCAGAGTAATGACAGAAGTTTGGGGAAACTATTCATTGGCGATCATTCCACTCTCAGGGTACATCCTGAATGGGAGTAATTTAAGTCCTAGAATGCAGAGGATACGATGAGAAAGTAAAAACTGTGATACTTTTCCTTTGTCATTATCCGACATCTTTAATTAACTATATGAGGCGGTTGAGACCATTGAAAAATTCAAAAATATCGTCCTGAAGGTTACGTTAGGTTAAGAATGGCGGCCATCGTAAAAGCATGTACGATCAGAGACACTTAGACCATCTACGATTCATTGTGATGCCAGCTTATTGGAACCCTACCTGAAAAAATATCTCAGATTTAGGGGGTGCGATGAAGCCAGTCACAAGAGTTGATAAACCTTACCAGGCCCCTCGACTCTTTGTCTGTTAATTCCCCCAGTTCGCAGAAAAAGTAGGAAGCAGGAGTATTCCTCCTACGCTTAACAAGGTTAGGGAATTTGGACAGCAGGTGCTGAATGCTCTCAACTTTTTACTCGTCCATACAGCTTCTGCAGAAGTCATTGTATGGAGCTTGCATGCGCTCTACATGGTTGCCAAAGAAGCAGTGTCACGTGATGACTGCAGTAAGAATACGCACATCATTCCGGTTCCTCCTCAGCAGTATTACGCACGTAATTCCGGTTCCTCCTCAGCAATAAGATTACGCACGTCGTTCCGGTACCCCCGCAGAAGAGAAGAGATGTTCCAAGACATATCTGGGACCAAAACTATCTTGAAATCGCGCATGTGGTCAGTTCTCTAAATATGGGATTTGCCAACTTAAAGGCTTGTACATCTAGAATCTTTTTCACTGATGGATTCCTCTGATAGACATATATTCATAGAAACCCTTTCTGGTTGTCTCTCTTTTCCAACTATGTGACAGTGACCAGGCACCCAGGATAGAATAACCCTCTGGTTAGCATAAGACACCCCGGATCCCATTTCCACATCTCTGTAAAGACATATATCAGAGTCATTTGCCACGCGATTATCATCCCACTCCTCTCTACCAGGAATGTTAGTTGAGAACGCTTTCTCTAACTTAGGGAACATTTTAATTCAAATTTTAAGAACATTTTCTTCGCATGCATTTGCGCGGTAGTAACGATTGTTCTCTGCAGGTGACACTATCCCAAAACAAAATTGTGTGAAACGCCTCAGCCTCACTACTGCAATTCTCGATGAGAGGATGGTAAAGGTTATTTAAAGTGACTTTTACAGTCGGATTATATAGCCTAAAGTGAAAAATATGGAAAAACTTAGTCGTAGTTTCTATTTTTAAAAGTGAAAAGTGCTATGTAAGAGGTTAGCAGCTAGTGGGAAATAATCTGCAATGTCGAGACTGCATTAATTCTAATTGTGTAATGATGTCGAATTCATATCGCACGTAAGTTATAAAGAACTTAGTTTTAGATTCTACCATCAAAGATGGGTTATGAGTTTTGACAGTTCTTGCGATAGATGGTACTATTAATTATTGTTTGCACACTGCCGGCAAGAGAGACGAGTACAAGAACGGATTTTATATAAATCTGTTTTAAAAGCTATGTTAAAGTCATTCTGGGTGACTCAATGCATACATACATTAATCAAGTTATGATCGGTAAACGACTTTTGATGTTGTTTTACGGAGTGTTCAGATATAAAAATGTTATTGCTATCCACGATATTCAGTCTGAAACACGTTTCTGTCGTAAAATAAATTTTTCATTCAACAAATTGGTAGAAACTAGGATATCAAATGATAGATCTTTTAGTATAGTAAACACTGCGGGTTATCCTTCCAGTACATAACGAAACGAAATTGAAGAGCAAGCGAGAGTTACCACATATCTTGAGCCAATTATCAAATCGCCGAATTCTTAGATATTGGAACTTGCGGCTTTAACTATTCGTGTAGAAAATGGTATTATATTGTGAATAACGCAATAGTGATTGCCACCAAAGAATTTATATGAACAAGTTTCCACAATGAGCCACAGCAGTCTTGGAATGCTGAATATTACTGGTTGAAGGGTTCTTGTACAGAATTTCTAACGATAGAGGGACGATATAGTTGATCCAACCAAAACAAGCCGCAACACCCGATTGGTCAATCAATGCAAAGAGAAAATAAATATGTACATATGTATAAAATTCACACCAACAACCATTTATGATATATCTAGATAAGGTAACGACAATTTTCTAAAAGTAAAAACCAGTAAGAATATTATTGAAAATCAGTAGAATTACAAATACAGTGGGTATAGGTACCTGCCCCACTTATAAAATTTCCGATAAGATCGTAGCACTTCTTCATTTAATCCATATTTTGCAGAACTCTTGAGAAGCAATCAAGAAGGGGCAATAAAATCCTTTTGAATTGAAAAGCAACACGGAAGACAACGTAATTGTCTTAAATCACGAAATCCTAGCCGCTTTGGTTCATTAAAGAAAACAAAAAACTTCTCCCCTTAAAATCATGTTTAGTGCAGCAGCAACTAAATGGAAATAAATGAAGTCGTGTCAGGAATGCTATAGTTTGCGCTTTTTTTTATTCAAACAGCTCAGAAGTTCTTGGGCAAAGTAAATATAGAACAAAGGTTTGTAATTGGTTTAACACCAACAAATTATTGTGAAGGCACTAGATGAAAACTACAAACATACCTACATAATATAAAATGTAATCTAAAAAAAGTAATCACAGAAATTTTATCGATCCGAGCAGTTTAACTTTTTAATAATGGTTAACGAGCGCCTCGCTGACAAAGATAACCTAATACTAGGAAGATAGGACTAGGCCGAACAAAATTGCAAATTTTTCGTGATTTTAAGACAGAAACAGGTAATCATTTCATTAAGTTAATTTTGTCGCTGATCTTAGGCTTAGATTAATTGAAGAGCCTGTTTTGTCTCAAGGGACGTCGACTATTGCAATGAGATGCATACATATCGTTATGTTATGTATTCGTTCAATTCCCACGGGTACGACAGTATTAACACCGAGGATATGTTTTTCGTCGCTTATCACATTGCAACTTTCGATGAATGGATATGTCGTTGAGGAAAGGTGGATTGAGCCGCCACTACCATGCCACTTGAGATTTGTTTGACTTTTCTCGGTAGGGTATTTTGAAACATATTTTTAGCATTGTCGCATAGATATTTTGGTCATTTGTCTTTTGTTTGTTTGTTTGTTTGTTATTTTAACTACAAATCGGTAAACTGTGTTTTCAGTCACAATATTTGTCGAAATTCTTCAGTTTTTTATACAAGGTATATTTGAGATTAAAACGACAGCATTGAATCAAGTAATAGCGCTATACATGCAAACAAAAAATATTATGGAATGACTGGATCAACTCTAGCGGCTTCGGAGGTGCAGAGATCGATAAAGATTTTTGTACTGTTTTAAATTGAACACCTTGTAGCTTCCGAAGTAGTTTATCCACAACTACTTTTGATACACCGTTCAATAGACAACCTTTTGCACTTTCCGAAAACCACCATCGGAGTTATAACACTTAAAATTTTAAATTTCAGAATTTTCACTTTCTTTTTTGAAATTTAACCGTTATTTTTATCGTAAAAGGACCTCCTCCTTAATTTGGCAACCCATTGTCATGAATCAAATTTTGCGAAAATTAATTGCTTTATTTCTGAATACTTTTCTGAAAATTAGAGTCAAAGAAATTGTAAATAACTCGTAAATGCGTACATCGATAGGATTGTGTACAGTTATATTTAACCCTTTCGGTACGGAATAGACAGCGAATTTTTCGTGCATTTCTCTGATATTGTAAAAAAGTGATAGGGTTGAAAAGTGTTAATCGCGGGGCCTGATAAAGGATAGTAAATTAGGGAGGGTAGTGTTAGTGTTGGGCTTTTTTTTTATATGAAAGGTATATTGGGATCTATTCCCTTCGAGCTTCGAGATAAATTTAATATTTTTTTATAGCAGTACTTATTGGGGCATGTACGGGATAGTTTTTGTTTTTTTTAGGAATGACAGGAGAACGGAGAAGGATAGGGGTTCGAGTGTGGAACAATGAGGTGTGATAGAGGGAGAAATTTGGTACAACGGCTACGTGTGTGGAGGGGTGGGGGGCATTTAAGTATATTTGTTTATTTTTCATAAGCTGCCAAACCGTACAGGGGTAAGCCAAGGATGTAGAGGTCCAATAAAAAAACTGAGAAATTACTTTGTCCGTTAGGGCAAATCCTGAAAATGGAAATCTCATTACCAAAATCTCGCATTATCCGGTATTTCGCATTACAAAATCTCGCAATGACGGTGAAAATCTCGCAATTAGAGAAAAACTATTTTGAATTTTTACGCTTTTCTAAATGATAATTATATCCGTCAATAATAAATTTTTTGCCACCATTATTACTGTCTAACCTGCATTCTAATTAAGATTTATAGTGTTTTCACTGAACTAACAATATTCATCAGCAATTGTTGTATTATAGTTAACTACAGGCTATTATAAAGATTCAAACAACTCCTTTTGAACAGATTATTGTGTATTTGTAATACAATGCAATGCAAACAATTGCATTCAAAGTGTTGTTAATAATAACGAGAAGAAAATACAATTTTTTGGTATGTATATAAATGAATGTGATTATTTGTATTGCATCGCATTAGGAATACGTAATAATCTGTTCAAAATACTAATCTCACATTAAATTAAAAAATATTTTATTTTAATGCGAGATTATAGAAGCAAGATTTTTGTGTGCTAGATTTTAAAATACGAGATTTAGGAATTTCATTGCATCACACTTAAAATTTATTTTAAGTCTATATATGAGGTCAGCTTGGCTGTTTGCTTCGGCGTATACGGCAGGCAGGAAACAAGCCGTACTGACGATTATACGGTTCCTGCTTATTTGAAATGCCCTCTTTTTGCAATGAAATTTCTTTTTTAAAGATTTTTCGTTTGTATAAAGTTTTTTCAACTTAATTCTCGAGCTGCAGACTTAGCAGCAAACTGAGTCAATTTCATATTGACTTATTTTGCTAGAATTTTCATAGCAAAACTCTATGTAGGTGACACCAGAATTCTCAGGGTAGTCTTGCTCAGTCCTAGCAGTTTTTTTGTGACACCTGGGTTAAGTTTACCCCACAGTTCCTTTGCTGTTATACCCCAAGGGTCGTCTAACCAAAGACAATGGTGTCGGCAATCAGCTCAAGTCGCAATTGTAGAGGCAATATGTCGGGTGCAATCCCAATTGTGGAGGATGGTGCCTCCGAGGTCGCACCAAGACGATTTTCATTTCTGCCAACATCACTGTGACCCGGCACCCAAAGAACAAGTACCCACCCTGTTACACTGAAAGAAAGAATTCAGGGTGGTCTTACACTCCACTACTAAGTTGAAGGTTATGAACGGCTTTGACAAGGGCCTTTCCAATGACTGTTCAACCTACACTCCTCTCAGGAGTTATGGTGCTCTAAACTAAAAATGTAAGATTTCCTAAATTTGTTTTTTTAGTTTGACCTTTTTTTTCAAAAAGGTGGTTAACATAACTTTTTTTACAAAAATTGTAAACTGTGGACTCTCCTTTTTAATTTGATCTATTACACCTATGTTCTAACTGTAAGCGTTAAGGACTTATATTAGCTCATACTCTATTCAGATCATACTGAAATTAGACGATATTTGTGAGCTGATGATCGAAAGTCGGTTTTTTAAAATTTGCATCTCTAGGGCTGAAAAATATGTATTTTCATTTTCAAAATAAAACAAAATATTAAACTTTAACTTTAAGGGATCATCTCAGTGTAACGAATAAGACCACTCTTTCTCATTAGTTTTTATTTTATTTATTTTTACTTATTGTTAATAATTATTTTAGAAAGTGAATTAAAAAAATGGGGACAATCGGTGTCCACAGAGTTTGCATCAGAAAGAAAAAAATCAAATTGATTATTAATTTGTACGGAAGCCGCTATGTCCCTATGGAGGCTTTTTTTTTTTTTTTTAATTTGACAAAATTGCGACGGCTTGAGTAAAAAGTACGAAATTTAGCCCTGTTTTTCAACAGTTTTTCGTGCGAAAAAATAGGAAGATTTAAAAAAAAAAACTTCCATAGGGTCATAAAGAATGAAGTAAAGAAAATTCCGTAAAAATTTCAAGTCGATAGCTTGTGAACTCTCCCTCTGAGAGTTGACACCGTTTGTAAAAAGGGAATTTCATCAATCGGCCATCCCAGCTCCATACAAAATCCATTCTGAATAACAACACGAAACTGACGAATTTGACCACTCTATTTCGGTTATAGGAGGAGTTATAGGTTCGGATGGGCCGTTAGGGACGAAACAAAAGAAATTACGCGCGTCGCCTTACGCTCCAATCTATTTTTCTAAGAAAGGTTGTAGCGACTGTAATAATGCGAATTTTAATTTAAAAATTTGACAAAACACACACAGCTATACGTACTTCAAGATGAGACAAAAAAAATGATTTTTCAAAAATTTTACACTGAGATAGGGACAATCTCATATAAAATCGCATATAAAATCATAGAATGATGATTTAAGAATTTATAATTACACACAGCTCTTTATGCGGTTTACATGTTCAATTAAAACGCCATGTCAACTTATAGTTGAGATTGAATAATCTGAATGATTTAAGCCCGTAACAGAGCTTTAGTTCCAATTGATTCTAAAATTCTCAAATATTGCACAATCTCAACTGAACGTGCCAGGTTTTATCAAGCAGAAGCACGTAGAATTTAAGGTAAAATCAACTTTTGCGTTTTCGCCCGGCATATTTGATAAATCATATTCATACAATTCCATCAACTGGTTGCTGAAAAACTTTAACGTGAATGCGCATGTTTAATAAAGTAATTAGTGATAGTATAGTTTAAAGTTTACTTAAAGAAATATTCGAGTCGACTTTGAAAAACAATATATTGTTTTTTAAGTAAGAAGTAACCAACAAAAAATAATAAGCTACCGATAGCGCTCATCCATTTATTACCATCGCAATATAAATTTTTTTCAGTAAAAATATGCAAAAATATTTTGCAAAACTAGTTCCTTAAATGGTAGATAAAAAAAACAAACTTTATCAACTCGTGAACGATATAATTTTATGCACCTGAGCAGGTGTGTGCGTGTATTTTTTGCTTTTTTCGCTTTTCTAATAAGTTCATCCATTCACAACACAATCTGCCAAATTTAGCCAATCTCTGGACGAAATATAAATGTAAGTCACTGTCTGTCTTTCTTTCTTCGTTAGCCTAAATTTATCAATGCATTTCTGACGACGAATAAGACGAGCTAGTGAAAGCGAGTTGTTCGACGTTTATTTGGAAGTGGCGAGAGAAATAATCGCCTCTTGAATTTTAATTACGCTAAATATGGCACCTAGAAGGTGGCATGGTCCATTCAAGTTGAGTTTTTCTAAATGAAAATTAATATAGCTCCAAGGCTATGCACATGAGCATTTTCGATTTTAAGGCATGCGTGCCTTCAAAATGTTACAAAAAAAAAAAAAAACATTGCCAGAAACGATAATGAATCTGGATCCAGCCCGGTTCAAACGGATAACTTGAGAAATTTTATTTGCTTGTGCTTAAACAGTACAAAAACTCAAAGATTATTTGAATGACAAATGATATTACAACTACAGACAGATAAGTAGAGTTGTCCTACCATAAACAGAGAACAGAGTTGCCCTCAAATATGAGAGGTGAACTTTTACATGGAAGACTATGAATATTAGCTGCTCATAAATTTTACGCAAGCTGTCAATTCAAATCAATTCAAAATTAATTTTTTACAGACCCAGCGTAATTAAACGATGGGTTCAGGGAATGAGGTATTAAGTACATAATTAAACAAGTTAAACAGCAAGAATTGGTCTAAGACCAATTCTTATGATAGATACCCTAGATGAATTCCCGTATGAAATTTCGTATTGTCACCCTTATGTGCAAGTTTGGTTTTTGAAGCAGTTTTTCGCATATATTTCTAGAATGGTTTGTCGGACAGAAAAAATTATTATAACCAATTTTATAGGATTTCGTATTCTGAAAAAGTTTTTAGTACAATAAAAATGTCTTGGAATGACCGTTTTCACAGTATACGTGAAAAACTTAAATTTTTATATGGCAACACCAAGAAGGACGTTCCCCATTTAGTCCATTTTTGAAATTTTATTTGCTAGTACAATGAAAACACCACGTACCAAATTTCAGCTCTCTATATTGATGCGTTCGCAGGCAGTGTCCAAATATATAGTGAAAAACAAAAGTTTTGTATGGCAACCCCACGAAGGAGTTGCAGATTTGTCTCATTTTCGAACTTATTTTTACTTTTTTTTTTTTAAAGTCCGTGTACAAAATTTCAGCTCTCTAAGTACACGCGTTCTCGAGTTATCGTGCGCACAGACAGACGGACGGACGGACGGACGGACGGACATGCAAAAATCAAAATAAATTTTAATATTATGCGTGGGTGTCCAATTCATTTTGCTCTACCATCATTATTTCGAGGTGTTACAAACGGAATGACAAAGTTATAGATTTCATCTAGGGTATAAAAATGCGAATATTTTCCTATGTATGAGGAAAGAACTAAGATGAGACCTTAACGCAAAATAATATCCTACTTTAAAGTTGTGTACTCTCTACGAAAGTCCCAAGTAACGTTTACAACCCGTCATCTCTTCTTGATATACTCTCCACTTCTACAGTCTACTTGCGGCAGTATGGAGACGAGTTCTACGCACTTCAACTTTTCAACGAAATGGAAGCTGAGAAATAGTCAAGTTAGTTGTATTTTCTGCAAGTGGTGCAGTTGTTGATTTAAGTAGTTATTTCTATTTTTAGCTGGTGTGAAACTCGTGAAATGTCAACAGATTTGTTTAAAGCAAATTGCTTATCAAACGAGCACCCAGCCAGTCATTGAGGTTGCGCCTAAGTTTGTCATTCCGTTTATAACACACAGAAATAATGCTAGTAGAGCAAAATGGGTTGCACTTGAACACCAATGCCCAAAATGGGAAGTTATTTTGATTTTTGCATGTCCGTCCGTCTGTCCATCCGTCCTCACGATAACTGAGAACAGAACACGTTCACATAGGGGGAGCTGAAATTTTGCACATGGGATTTTAAAAAAAAAAGTACATTTAAGTTCGAAAATGGGACCAACCGGCCAACTCCTTCATGGGGGTGCCGTCAGAGTTGTATAATATTCAGGTAAACTGTTACTCATTACATGTCCCAGTACCAGTACTTATACTGGAAATAAACTTACCAGTAAAAGTATTTTTTACTGGTATTTAAAATGTTTTGAGTACCAGTACGAAAACTAGTACTGCTGTGTACCAGTATTTCCCAGTACTTTCCAGTACTCGCCAGTACAACACTCCATTTAGAGCGCGTAGTGAAAATTAATTGTTGGAAACAACAAAGTTGAAGTATTATTATTATTATTATTAGAGTACATGGAAGAAAATAAAGAATATCATATATGAGGCGGATTCAGAAAACTGCAATATAAGTTACATATAATTATGTGAAATGGAATTCATTGACTCGTGTACACCATTTATGCGTCTTAATTATAATAAACTAGAAAATTTACTGGTAGTTACTTGTAATTACTGGTTTTTATAAATTTAGTACCCAATTTAGTACCCATTTATAAAAACCATAATTACAAGTAAGTAACAGTAAAGTACTGGGAATAACTAGCAGATACTGGGATGTACTGGAAAAGTACTGGTCATTGAACATTACCAATAGTTTTACTGGTTCGCGTAAGTTTTCGAGTAAAAGTAAAAAAAATGTGCCTTAGATTACATATTTTTTTTTTTAGTATGAGTACTGATACTTGACTGGTACTTAAAATCATACAACTCTAGTTGCCATACAAAAATTTCATTTTCCACTAAATATTTGAACACTGCCTGAGTACGCGTCAACGTAGAGGCTGAAATTTTGTACAAGGTATTTTCATAGCAATAGTAAAGAAAGTTTTAAAAGTCAACTAAATCGGTTAAACCCTTCTTCTTGTTGTTGTCATTATATATATATATATATATATTTTTTTTTTACGTCTACTGTGAAAACGATCAGTCCTAGACATTTTTATTGTACTGAGAAGTTCTTTAAAATATGAAATCTTATGAAATTAGTTATAATCATATTTACTGTCCGACGAACCGTTCTAGAAATACGAAAAACCACTTCTAAAATTAAACTTTCATTGATGGGTGACCATAGGAAATTACATACGGGCCATCCATACCATACCAATTCTAGCTTTTTTACTTGTTGCATACTACTTGGGATAACCCCGTGTTAATCCTAACTGCTTCTCCTCTTGATTAAAAGCACCGCGGTTCTTGTTTTGAAATATCAAAGAAAGAAAAAGAACGCCTTTGTTTACATATTAAGACTGGAAGGGGTAAGGAAAAAGTTTTTGATTTGGTAATTTTGACAATGGCTGCTTCCTTTGCGTAAAAACACGAACCTGTCACTTACAGCTTTTTGATATGGTTCTGACATGTCTCCGGATTCTTCAGGTGTCACGTTCCAGCAGCAAATACAAAAACCCTCTTGATGAACAGATCCTCGAATTATCGTGAGAGCAGGAAGACAGGTAAGAGGCAATCAAACTAGCACGAATGAACATTATAACGTAGCAGACTTTAATGTCCTCCAAGAATTTCTGAACGAGTCTAATAATCTGTTTTCTTGAATTAATAAAAATAATCAGAAAGTTCTGGGCAAATATAAGACCATGGAATAGAAAATTGTAGTTCTCTAGCAATATAGAACGATTCGAGCGGCGCGACTATTTTAAAATAATAATGATATAATTCTCCTTGCTACTCATATTAATATATAGCTTAACGATTCATAGACTATAATATCGAAACCCCAGCCTGGTGGGCAGTAGCTACGTTTAAGCCGTTGTTTCAGTTTAGTTCTGCATCGGCTTACCATGTGAATGGGTCTTATACCGAGAATGCACTTGTAGTACCAAACTTGTGCTGCACTCGTAGCAAAATTTGACATCATTTCCGTGGTAATTTTATGAATAGTTAAAAAATATTTATATTTGTCAGCTAACAGGTTCCGTATTTCCCGAAAAAATTATATGTATCATAATTCTTACGCATTTAATAGTTTATATATTCTCTTATAATTACAAAAATTTATTTAAGGAAAAATCAAATCGTTTAAATAATTGAGGTTATAAATTGGCATAGCATTTGAAATGTGTTTATACAGGATAGAAAGGGTCTTGGATCACTATAAACTTCAAATTCTGCATGAGTATAAACCGAAAATCTTATGCTGAATAAGTCACTTATTCAGCAAAGTTACTACGACCTAAACGTGGCTACCAAGGAACAGAAAGCAAAAAATTGGTACAAGTTCTGTTATCTATGGGGTCATATATCATTCAATCCAGAGAATCGTCTTCCTCTTACCTAAACGACAAAGATTCGTGATTAGGCGCGTTCACTCTAAATCATAGCATCCTCATAACCATAAGTCCTTAAAATAACACGCCTAATACCCTAGACAGACTGTCTCCAAAATGCAGTGTGTCACACAAATGAGTATATCAAGGACCCTTTTACAACATTTCGATTCAATTTCAAGGGAGCGTATTTTACTCCACTGGAAAGAATTTCCAATAAAATCAGCAATGATAGCCATCAGCTGATCATTAATGAAATTTCTTTGCAGCTTTTCTTCCCTTTTGCCTTCTTTCAACGAAAAAAGTTATCTTCTGTCTTAATGCTTTGCAACTATATCAAATACAGAGGAACTTCCGAAACAGGGTCTCGCGCACTATTATAGAATGATAATACCCTGAAAAATTTCACAACTGTACTTTATAGGTCATTATGTCCGCAAAGCTATTTAAGGACGAAAAGGACCTCCAAAGTTTGGAAATGCCTTTCATATATCTCAAGAATTACAGGTCATATCCTGGTATAATTTTAAAGGTACCTTTTAAAAGAGTTATAGCGCATTCCAATTTGTACGGTACTTTTTGAGACGGTTTATTGAAAATTTTTGTTTTTTTTTTTTTTGTTAGGGAAACGGTAATTTCTTATGAAAAAGCCATTATTAAAGTATGCATTTTTGTATATGAGAAAGCCTGATTCCTAACTTCAAATTGGTATATAACATGTCGACTTTAAATCCCGGACGAGGCAGTTGTTTTTATACCCTAGATGAAATCATAGGGGTATACTAAGTTTGTCATTCCGTTTGTAACACCGCGAAATAATGATGGTAGGGCAAAATGGATTGGACACCCATTCATAATATTAAAAGTAATTTCGATTTTTGCATGTCCGTCCGTCCGTGCGCACGATAACTCGAGAGCGCGTATACTTTGAGAGCTGAAATTTTGTACACAGACTTTAAAAAAAAAAGTAAAATTAAGTTCGGAAATGAGCCAAATCGGGCAACTCCTTCGTGGGGTTGCCATATAAAAATTTCGTTTTCCGCTATATATTTGGACACTGCCTGAGAACGCGTCGACGTAGAGAGCTGAAATTTCGCACATGATGTTTTTACTACATTAGCAAATAAAATGTCAAAAATGGACTAAATCGGGCAACTCCTTCTTGGTGTTGCCATATAAAAATTTCGGTTTTTTACGTATACTTTGAAAACGATCAGTCCAAGACATTTTTATGGTACTAAAAACTTCTGCAGAATACGAAATCCTATAAAATTGGTTATAATCATTTTGTCTGTGCGACAAACCGTTCTAGAAATATATGCGAAAAACAACTTCAAAATCAATACTTGAATAGATCGGTGACCATACGAAATTTAATACGGGCATTCATCTAGGGTATCCTAAGAATTGGTCTTAGATCAATTCTAGCTTTTTTACTTGTTTCTCTTGTATTTAATAATTTGACGTAGAATCCTAAGAATAAAAGTTTTTCTAAGAAACTCTCATTCCATCTATGACTGATTCTACAAATTGCGAGTTTGATTCCCGCAAGGGAAAAAAAATTTCTACTTGTTTTATCTGTATAATTAGCTACCCACAATTTCTCTTCTCTTCTTAGTGCATGCCTTTTGAGCCATGATTTTGTTTATATCTTTAAAATTCCGAACTGCTCAATGCAAATAACACTTTTAATTTTTAAAATTCATTGTTAAAGAAAAAATATATTCCTTCATCAAAAATCCCAACTTCAAAATATCCACAACAGTGAAATATTCCGAATGTCTTAAATCCCGACAAGTAAAAATCCCGGAAGCAACAATAATTCGGATAACATAGGAGTTTTTGCAATGCACAACCAGACCAGCACGCCGGGCTTATTGCTTTCAACATTTTTCCTCTCGGAATTATTACTTTCGGGCTTTTTACTTGTCGGAATTTTAACGTGTCGGGATTTGGGACATTCGGAATACAGTGCAAATCGGTTAACGCGAAATTGTGGGTACCAGCGGAATGTTTTCACTGTCAATGACATTTCAAATGAACTAATTATCGTTCACAGTTTGTCACATCTTCATTTCCTTGAAATTGCTGAATTTCAATTTGAGTCATTATGGAGACAGTGTGTCTAGGCTAGGGTATAACCTCTATCTGGCAGGTTAAGTAAAATATGAAGAGCGACTGGTTAAAGATTTTTTTTTTCATCTTATTATTTTGTTGACTAACTTTAAAAAAGAGACATCGACCGCAAACGTCGCTTAAATGGAGGACCCTTCAACACTTAGAAATGACCTTATAGTGCCCGTTGAATATTTGTATCCAGTTAATGTTGCTCCGGCGTGTCGACTGTAGCCTGTAGTATGCACGCTATAAAAACATAAAAGAAGGCAAACTTCTTTTATTATGGTCATCGGTCATCACTCTTATTAAAAAAAAAAAACAAATTTAGTAAATCTTGAAAAACGCAAATTTTTTGAATTCGACGATCTTATCAACAGGTTAGACTTTCCCTTTCCGCTTTTCATAGGATTCTACAAATTCCGTATGACCTCGGTGCCTTAAAAGAGACGAATCTGTTATCGCTGAAACCACAAATGTATTCCGCGTACACCCTAAACTAAAGGTATTCTATTAAACTACAGTCTGAAAAATGAGTCGACTAGGTAGGTACCATCGGTTTCCTCCAACTGCCCAATTCGTCCTACAGTACCAGCTTAACGGAGGATAAAAAAAAATTTCGATGCTCACAGTTAGAAATCGGCATCATGTTTCAAATGCCAGACAACAATTTTATGCTTCCTATTATTTTGTCTAAAATTTTAATACATGATATAAATGTCCTAAGGTTCCATTTACGATACCGTATAGAATTATTTTCTCGATAAAACTTGTAAATAGGGCAATTAAAATATGCAATAAAAAAAAATTTTGTTTTATAAAATTAACGCACAATAAAAATTGTTGTAAAAGTTTACGCGGCCAAGTATTAAATAAATTTTATGCTTGCTTTCCTACGGTAGTAAACATGTAATTACATAAGTGCGCATTTCTGTCTTGAATCACTGAAGAGTATCCCAGCAGTAAGTCAAGTGAATACATTACTATGTATACTTCTTCTTAGGCCCATTAAATACAAATAAAGCATTTTTTTTTTTACATATTTGCACGTCTAGAGTTATGTACATTGCAAAGATTTCTAATTTTAACACCAAGCTGTTAACCTTTATTCCAGATAATCCTTCGAAGGGGGCATTTGCCGAAGTTCACGGAAAATTCAAAAAAAAAAAAAAGGTTATAACACGCCGCAACCAAACAATCAAAGTAGAGCGTTTCCTGCCTCAATAGAATTTGCAAATGACAATATTCCCGAAATAGCGTAGACAAGACAAGAGTTAGTCACTACTATTTCTTCTTTGTCGGAAAGAAGAGCTAGAAAATCGCAAAATCAATATAAAACGAACAAAAAGTCATTTTAGCATAGCCATAACACAAGGTTACCCGGCACAAATTAAATTTATGAGTGAATACATTTTATTTTATTTTTTTGTTGTTTTTCCTCTCTTTTCTGCGAGTGTACTTGATATTGCACGCACCAGTTAAAATCACGGAAGAAAGATTCACGTGCACGCAAGTTCTTATAATTGAATATCGGACGTGTTAAACGATTTGTGAAGGCCAAAAGTTGTATGGCCCAGATTAGTCGTTTTATATTTGAAGGCCCGCAATGGCCTCGTAGAAAAGCAACTACACACTATAATAGCAATCAATGGGAAGAAAAATCGATGAGTATTAACTAGAAGAAATGGTTTAGTTAGACCTTTTGTAATATGGGAAAATATAAGCAAAATTCCTTTACGAGACACGCATGTAAAAATGGGGGAGTATACAGCCACTGTAAACGATGATAATTTACAATGGCGTGACGAATAAATTAGAAACACTTTCCTCAGAAATGGGGGAGAAAAACATTATTTATAAATTCAGAGATAGCTTCGTTGATTGACAAATGGAAAAAAGAATTCATAAACAGAAAATCACTTTTGTAAACATTTTATGCAGTAAATGGTGCACGACGAATATACCCGGGTGCAATGCTCTCTGAAAATTTGGAAAAGGTGACACAGGAAATGAATGCACTACAAAGTGACTACTACAGTAATCCTAGAAAGCAGTAAATAGTTCGGCATGAATTACGCATAAAAGGCTCGAAAAGTATTTCATTATTCTTATCGAAAATTCTTTCTGAATCCATAAATACAATAAATTTTGGATATGCTCAAGTTCAAATGGTTTTCGTTGTGTAATGAGATCATCGAAGAAAATTAACAAAAAATATTTGCATGCTTCACGTGTTTTATAGTGAGTGGTCTGCTAATTTACCGCAAACCTAGCAAAAGAAAGTAACTTTGAGGTGGTAAGAGAATAGCTTTTTTCATGATTTGTCGGACAAATTTGGCTTTATTTTAATTGGGTGAATTTATTGGTGACTTCATTTCTTCTACATTGTTCGAATGTTCAAGGAATGCAAAAACAGATAACGAGCGAGTGTTTTATAGATAAGATAATAATTTTTCTCACACAGAGTATGTTTGCTTTTAGAGAATGTGTTCTTTTTTATTATTATGTCGTACCACAATTTTGAGAGGAAGGAAACAAATGGATAGGGAATTTGTGTTGAGTCCTTCCGAGCTAATAATTATCTGGGGTTTATTAGTCGAATTCCTTGAAACACTTGAATTCGCATAAAATGCTTACACAGTGGTAATTTGGTTTTTGGACAGATCATAACTGTGAAACTACTTTATTAAAGATAACTTCACAAGTTCTTCTATAAGGATTCATATAATTATCCTATTACTGCTTGATTTTACTAAAGCCTATAATTTTATTGATCAAAATAGACTGGTAGATAAATTGCCAGTAAATTTCAGGTTTTGCATGTTATCAGCTCCACTGACCTGGAGCTTCCTTGTTAATTGGGAAGGGGGAATAACATATCACATACTTTACCTCCAAAGTGTGATGTCCAACAGGGGACTATATTGGGACCTTTAATATTTTGTCTATATATGTATGTTTTAATGATCTCCTTGAAATAATCGGAAATTTCCAAATACTGTTGATCTTCAGGTCTATTTGGATAGACAAATTGATTTGGTCGAAGATTATGTTGACAGACTTAAATCGGAGTGGACTAACATTGACTTTTTGGAGTTTAAATTTAAATAAATCTAGCTTCATGAATTTGTCTCGCAAACGGCCACTATCATTGATAAATTTAAACTGCTAACAAAAAAAAACGGTGAATAAGAACAATTGGCTTATTTTATATCGATTCCTGTAAATTTCTTTATCAATTAGATCTGATAAGTTCTGCACAAGTTGTTTTTCGAAAAAAAAACTACACTTTGAATAGGAGCAGCAGTGGAAGATGTGTTATCCTTTCTTGCCTAACTTATGAGTTCAGTCGAGAGAGAGATTGTCGTAATATCTGAAAACTAGCTTTAGTGAGAGATATAGCTGCAATTTTTTTTTATTGCTTCTGTTGCTTTTGCATAACTATTGTCTACAGCTGATGAGTTAAATTAATACTTATGATGCGATAAGTTTTTAGGGTTTTATCTTTTAATTAATTTTAAAACAATAATAATATTAACCACGATGCGCAACACACACTCGTCTTTCACTGGACATACGAATTGCTAGTTATTAGGGGTTTGATTTTGGAAAGAGACGAAAAGAACTAATGAATGCGAGTAACTCACCAACATAAATATAATCTGGAAAGATACGATCCAATCATATCTCTCCTGTCCGATACTCTGATCTGGTCTGCTCTCTGGATACCTACATATTTTTATCTTTCTTCATAAGCTTATTTTTACTCTTACTGCAATTTTCATCAATCTTGAATTTTAAGCCTCAATTAGTCTTAAGTACACTATCCTGGGACACTCGCATCTTTTTTAGTTGCTTGTTTTTTAGAATAGCTTACTAGATCGCCATTAATGTGAAAATCATGTTATCTAATATCGCGCTTATACCTATCTCTTATTTTGATGCTTGCGTTCCTTTCACTCTTCCCGTTTTTGCTACATACATTGCTTAATTTTTTTTTTTTTGTTCCATCTCCCTAAAATAATCTATTAAGGTAAGCATTAAATAATGAAATATATCTGACTTACGCCCGCCGATGCTACAGAGAATTGATGTTAAAAATTATTATGCCGTCACTAACATGGGTTTTTTAATACGAATAACGCAGTGAAAGCTGCTGCCGAATATAACACCTTTTTCTTAGTTTTTATGAATCACCCTAGAATTTTCAAGATTTTTTTTTATTGAGCGAAGCATATAGATACTTGGAAAAAAAAGCAAGCACATCATTAACAGTTTTTCATATCCTTTTTCACTCCTTGAGGTGCCAAGCACACCCTATTGTATAAATTGATAAGGGAGCTCTGCGGAAGCAAACTTTTGTTCCCACAATACACTAGGAACTAAAAATGAGTGCCCTTAAAAATATTTAAAATAAAATCATTTTAACATCAGATGTTAGCCCAGTAATATTTTCTGGCGGTCTAATCTCTGCCTCAGCAGTCGAGACAGACCTCAACAGAGGTAGGTAAATTATGCAGAAAAAAAAATACAAAAAGGCCGGCGGGTCCAAGTCAGCACCAGTGGAGAATGGTCAATTCAAACTGAAAAAATGTGCAAGAACATGAGTGGCGTAGGATTGGGGTGATGTAAAGCAACATCCACAAAATCTGCTTTCACCAAACTTAAAATCCACAAATCCATTATTCAGCAAGCTAAATTCCAATTCGAGCAAAGCAGTCGTGTACTCGTTCGACTCTATATCTGATTCCAGTGAGAATTTTATAGTTGACGAAGGCTCATGTTCAATTCACTAAATTATAATCTCACAACAATCTGTCTGTTTTTATAGCAACTTCTATGATAATTGCTCACGAAATTTCTAGCCTGACGTCTACTGGTATTCTTTCTATGCGCACCACACGAAATGTAATCCGAGCTCACACTCTTAAAGTCAAATTCGGCCACACCTGCATCCTTCATAATACATTACAAATATGAAGCAGTTCCAAATTTTCAAGCGTAATGCGCGCCGTCACTTACTGAACGTAATAATTCTCAATTCCCTACCCAGTCTTCCTTTCCAACCGGCTATTCTACAGAGACAAAAAAGACAAAATGCAGTGGTTTTTCTTAGATAGTTCCTACTACAATGAGCTTGTTCGTTTTCTAAACAGAGTATTATTTTTGTACTCAATCGACATAACCCAATTATCTATTTTCTACTCGATGTACTTAACGTTCTAGCATAGCATAAGCTGAGGTTCCTTAATCAATGAGTTTCTATTCTATTCTATTCTATTCTACATACAAAATAAAAACTGGGTTGCTCAGTATTCTCCTGAACTTGATCTTAACTCCTATGTTACATACAACTTAAAGAAAACTATCGTATTTGCGAAGCATATGCCCATACTCATAAATCATAGCTTGTGATTTCTATAAACAAGTGCACCAAGTCTCATTTTTTTGTAATTTTTGGGTTTAATTTGACTGCTTTGTGAAAATAGCTCCGGAGTTAAAGAACCGGAACAACCAAAGCCATTAAGTAGTTTCCCGTTTGAATTTTATTAAGGATCCCCACTCCATAGTTTTGGAAGTTCCGATGCTGATGGATTAAAAAATCGAAACACTATAAACAATCACATCCTAATAAAAATAGATTTCGCTATAGAAAACTGACAAAACTTGAAATATAAAACCTTACGAAAAATTCTTTTTACATTTATAATTAACTCAGGTGATATGACGAGTTATTTAAGTAAATTAATGAATTATGTTTGAGACTTACAACCTTACGAATTAAGAAATGCTAATGATTTTAGGCTGCCACAGTATAGAGATACTTCATCACAGAATAGCTATTAGTTGACCTGTACTCTGGTATGCAACTGTCTCTGTAAACCGGGCCAAACTATATCTGTATCGCATACAACTGTTGTGTATGGGTTCATGTTCGGTCTCGAATCGATTATGTATATACTCGTAATGCTAGCTCGGACTCCATTAAGTTACTAAACTATTTTATTAAATTTTGCTATGTAACAATAACTAACATATGAACTAAACTATTGTATATCGTAGAGAACTACTATGTAAATATTAATACCTACATCTATCATACATATGCCTGTAATACTAGTTTTAATTTGATTCAGTTTATTTTGCTGTTATAATAACTAATTATGTACTATAATTGATTGTCGTAGAGCCCAACGTTATACGTTGCTTTAAGCAGAAATAAATACACTTTGGCTTTGACTTTAGAATAGTTTAGTATTGCTGTGTTCTTTTGTGTCGCAGAACAAAAGATACACAAAAGAACGCTTCATACATTCATAAAAGATTTATAAATGAAGCGAACAGCACAAATAGTTCGCTTCAATCGACAGAACAATTTGTTCTCTCCAGTATATGGGAGTTCTAGAACAAGGTACACAAAAGAACACAGCTTATATAAGGGCTTTCAAATATTTAATAATTTACCTTTAGATATAAAACTAGAAAATAATTTTAGGATATTTAAGAAAAATATTCCTGAATTTGTTAAAATTACCTATTAAATACGTAAACTAATGTACAAGGTAAGCAAAAAGAGTAAAGAGAGGTAGACTTACGAGTAAAATTATATGGCTTTTGAGATTAGCAAAATATGCTAAATAAATTCACTTACTTACTAATTCTTAGCATCGGCGTGCTGATGATCAAACAGCACGGGCTTTGCTCATTTGTTTCATGAATTAAAAGAAGATACAATTGCAATGAGACCCAATCAAATGAAAATATATTCCTATAAATAATTACCACAAACGGTCCCAAAAGAACCTTCCATAACTTAAGTTTATTCAATCAAATTTCACAAAATAGTCCTTGCCGCCTACGTAGCCTTAATTCCAATTCATTCCAGTAACAACAAGTTTCAATTTTTATAGTCATTTTCTGGTGGGTAACAGCAACGACCGTGACTAAATTATTGGGCTCGTTGCTCTCAGAATTTAAATCACTAAACCAAGGTGTATGCAACATGCTAATTGTAGCATCAATATTACGCACCTGATTGGCTTCCTCCTGCGATTTGTCTCATTTCTTTAGTGAAGCCTTTCGCACCAAACTGACATGACAAATCATGGACTGTTCTCGGTTCCCCCTTGTCCAGTAATCTCTCCAGGAAGAACAGCAAAGTCATATTCCTAGCCATTTCATATTCCATTGACTCCATTGTGTTGTAAAGTGTAACTGTACTCTAAACAAATAAGAATAATTAACTTCCACTTGAGGAGCACCAATGAGATTTTTATGCACAATTTTATAGAATACAGGAAATAACACGAAATCGAAAAAAAATATATATTTTGTAAGAACAGCCGATATCCACGCACTTGTTTTCTTTCACAATACTTCAGCAAATTATGCAGAATAAATTAAGAACAAATTCCGCACCAATTTTTACGGATGGATGTCAATTGAAATCAGCTGGTATGGAAAATGACACACGTCGAATAGGAATCTTGGGACACCTTCAATAATCAAGAAATTTCAACACACGATACAAATCCTCGCGGCAGGATATAAATAATTTTAAATGGAAAATATTTATTACAACACAAAAAAAACGAAAAATTACAAAGAAAAATAAATTTTTAGCGAGAAAAATTCTTTCTTTTATTCCTAGATGTCAAATCAGCACACACGAACCGCCATGATGGTTTCCGAAAGGCGAATGGACAATACGATGGAAGAAATTAAAAAGTAATTAGCTAGTTTTCCGCATGGGGATGGGGCCAATGTTAGTGGTGTTTGTCTTTGCTATTTAATTTTTCCCGCATGGAGCGCCATGCGGCGACCTAGCGGCGACCCACAACGGAGAGAATTGAAACTATTGGCTGAGTGTCACGTGTCATGTTTGTTGTGAGTCTGGACTATGTGCCAAGATTAACGAAATTAGCATGAAAAATTACCTGGGGCTTATAAGCTCCAATTCCGTCGTACACGTAGCTGTTACGCAGCCCGCGGAACTTTGTAACTCTGTGCCCACATTTGTAATCACAAAAATTTTGCTGCAATTGTATGCGTGTTCAAACAAGTTACAGTTTCTGACACGACACGTAATGATAATTAAAATGGCATAAAATATTATATTATCACCTCAAATCAGAGGTGAAGAACTGAACAGAAATTTTACAATTTCAAAATGACCAAATAATTTCCTTTTCAGTAGGATTGGTATGCTGCTCGTGCTGTAGTTCGAAAATTGGCATTTCGGAATTTTTCCTCCCCCCGAAGAGTGTACGCCTAGTCCAAGGTATATAGATTACAAGTTATTCCCATTACGAGTCACGTTCTACGATTAGATGACGTAATATCGTGAAATGCGTAGGAAAGTATGGTAGGGAGAACACAATACTCTCTCTCCTCTCTTTGTCACTCCTATAAAAATGCATATACGTTAGTCACAGAATTACGTCACAGGCTATCAGCTGCAATGTGTCAAAATTTTAATGGGAATACCTTGTCTTGTCTTCTATATACCTTTCCTCTAGGTTATAGAATTTTTATATATATATATATATATTTTTATCCAATTCATCCGTACTTACAGCAAAGACGTACAAAACTACGTTAAAGCCTAGTACGCTGTTCAAACGAAAATTTCATTTCCTATACAAAATCTATGTAAAAAAAAATGTGGGCGAAAAGTGCGACGAAAATTTCGTTTTGGGATTTCGTAAAGTAGTAAGCTGTTCGAAACAAGGTATATAGAAGACAAGGTATAGGTATTCCCAACTCGAACCACGTTCCGCCATTTTTGTTAAAACTCTTTTTCCCTTTTTCTTCATTCACTGAAGTACGTCACAGGGCATCAGCTGTAATGTGTCAAAATTCTTTGCGCTTGTACTGCCACTGTCAGATTTCCTTTTTCTTTTTTATTCATTCACTGAAGTACGTCACAGACTATCAGCTGTTTGATCAGCTGTGATATGTCAAAATTTTAATGGGCATACTTGTTTCTTCTATATACCTTGGTTCGAAAGAAAAAATCATGTTTAGATCATGAAATGCAGATGGCGCTAATATGAAGTGGAGACATTTTTTCGCAGTCTTTCCAATAAAAATGTATATAAATTAGCCACAGAATATCAGCTGCAATGTATAAAACTTTTAATGGGAATAATTGTCTTTTATATAACTTGCTACTTACATCATCATCTCTACTACTCTTCACTTTCGTAGTTCCTAAAGCTGTAACTAGCTTAAGCAAGCGTATATAAATAATTGTTTTTTATTCGATTTGAGTATATTGCACAATTTTGTTTACATATTAATTATATTTTGTTTTTGTCCGCTTTTCACTAACAGTCCAAAGCCATTTTGCAAGTTTGTCATTAGTTGCGGCCTCTGCAACATCTCTCGATTCACAATCACTGAAGTATTGACCTGTAACTTTTTCCAGCTCTGGATCTAAAGCTACATATAAAGTTGTTTGTGCTCCCGATTTTGGATTTTTGAGAAAAGGCCACATCAAAGGTTTAACTATTACTCTGAAAAGGGAAAAAAAATCAAAATGCTCTTTTAAATGTTTTGAAAATATTCACATGTATATACTTACCCTGAAAAGAAACTATTGAAAAGACCCATGTGTCTGGTGATCTCTGTATCAACCACACCCGGATGTAATGAGTTGACTGTTACTCCAGTTCCTAAAATTTTGATCTTTATATCTTTTTATTGTGTGATTTTAAACGTATTACCATCCAATCTTCTGGCAAGCTCTCTAGCAAAAAGTACATTCGCTAACTTGCTCTGGCTGTAGGCTTTCCCTTCATGGTAAGACCTATCGCTATTGAGATCCGTAACATTTATCTCTCCAAATATATGAGCTAAGCTGGAAACTATTACAACTCTACTTGGAGCAGATTTCTAGGTATTAATATATGTAGTAATATAAGAGAAACATTATATTACTACATATATTAATGAATGAAATTCATACTTTTAACAAATCTAGCAATAAATTAGTCAAGAGGAAATGACCCATATGATTCACACCTAGTTGCATTTCAATACCGTCCCGGGTTAAAGAGCGTGGACAACGCATTACACCAGCATTGTTGATAAGAATATCAAGGTGATTCTGTTCAGATTTAAAACTAAATAAATAAATACTCTTTAGGATGATATTCTCTGCTTTAGAAGAGCATAGTACTAACGTTTCAACAAATTTTTGAATAGATTCAAATGATGCTAAATCACACTGTCTGCAATAAACAGCCTTATTTCGACTCTCCAAGACAATTTCCTTACGAGTTTCTTCACATTTTTCCATATCACGACATACCATATAGACGTGAGCTCCTCTCTTTGCCAATTCTCGGACTGTTTCTTTTCCAATTCCTGTGTTAGCTCCTGTTACAATACAAACTTTTCCATCGGCTTTAATTGGATTTGTAAACTGGCCACCTTGCATGTAATTTCTGCAGAAGATTACACCTTGAAACTGATTTCAAACTTTTTGATAATTACCTTAGAAGGCACATAGCGCCAATGGCTGCTCCAGATAAACTAACGAATAAAACAGACTTTTTTGTTAGAAATGTAAAGTATCCAGACATTTTTTAATTATTGGATCAAGATATATTTTCTTAAGCTATAAGAAATAACTAAAATGAAATCAAAAATCTCTTGCGAATTACAACTATTTGACAGCGTAGTGTGTCATTTCTATTAATATAAACATAAATAACCAGTTTTAATAATAAAAATAATTAATAAACAATAACAGCTTTTTTAAATTTACTGCAGTGACTGCAGTGTATTTACCGACGTACTAGAATTAAATAGGAATTCTACCAATAAAAAATCCGCTAGATGTTTTTAGCAAAAAACAGTTTTGATGTTTAAAGCCCAGGCGTACACGTTACTGTATACTTCATGATATGATTATGTTTTATTGGCAAAGTTTTCGGCCGATAAAACAAAAATGTTGTGTTTTTCTTAAAAATCTGAAATAAATTTATCATTTTACTGAGAAAATAGTATATTTATTTCAGATTCTTAAGTAAAACACAACTTTTATGTTTTACCGACCGAATTCTTCGGCCGAGAAAACAAAAAAGTTTTTTTTTTTTTATCTGAAATAAATTTACCATTTTATTAGTAAAATTATTAGTTTACCCTATTTCCCATGATTTTATTAATTACTGGAGCAAATATAGTGTTTTAAAGTGGAATAAATTGAGTTTTTCGGTACTTGTTTTTGATGTGAATCGGATGTATGTATTTTTTTTTAATATGTTGTCAAGCAGGTTGAAAAACGTAGTTTCGAGAAAAACGTGTTCAAAGATTTGCTGAAGGATACAACATACAAAATAAACTAAAACATATGTCCGCCAATTTTACAAATTTATTCAAAATATTTAGTGAGAGCATTCTTAACAAATAAGGATTTTTTTTATCGTTGTCTGGGGCCTTAATGAGATTGTAGTTATAGTAGGAAACTGTGTTGGATTGATGTTCCGAAAGTACGTTGAAATTGTAAGTAATCATAATTAAATCATGATCAGAGACGCCTTGTAAAGATATTTGATTGAAAAATAAGGAGTTAGTAGTATCAGATATAAAATAATAATATCTAAATAGAGACGAGAAATGTATAGGCTCAGTTCACTCGGTGGATATCTAAGGCATCGTCATGTGCTGAAAGGAATTGCTTGGGTAGCACGGATTAAGGAAATTGAGATTGAAGCTTATTGCCCTCCAAACAGTTTCGATTGCAATAATATGAAAGAGTTTGAGGAATCCTGCTCCATACTTTCGCGAAGATATAATAAGATAATTCTTGGTGGTGACTTTAACGTTAATATCTTGCGAGGCTGTTCTGCTACGTTTTGTTTTGTGGATTTTATGAGGAGTCTTCACCTCGAAGTGTTTAATGATACTCCAACCTTTTTTAACACAAGTTCTCCTTCATTGCTAGATCTATACCTTACGACAGATGCAGACAATGTAGAATTTTTTTCTCAAATTGACCCACCTAGCATATTTGATCATGACATATTATTTTTAACTTACAAAATGGTTTTCTGTGTCACAAATCGTTTGTTCTCACACAGAAATTACAACAATATTGATCATGGTAGTCTTTCAGAGGAATGCATGAATTTTATTCCTCAATTTGAGCGTTTATCTGCTCCAATTGATGATCGTCTATCAATCTTTGAAGGTTTTATGAACTATATTTTAAATAAATATGCACCTGTAAGAACTAAAAGCTTAAGATCCACCAGTAATCCATGGTTCTCCAGAGAAATTCACTCTCTGATAGATGAGAGGGAGTATTTTTACCTTATTTATAGGAGATCACGTGACACTTTTATGCGTAATATGTATCGAAGAGCACGGAATAGGGTAACGTCTGCTTTACGCAGAGCGAAGCGTGAATACTTTCAATCCAGACTTGATATTAACTTGGGCCCAAGGCTTCTGTGGAGTAACTTAAAAAAGTACGGCCTATGCAATAATGAGAAGGCTTGCTGTAATCTTCATCCTGATGAGCCAAATCAGTATTTTACTACTAGCGTAGATTCTGCGAGGCCAGAATCATTGGCAGGGACCACTGTCGAAAGTTTGGCACACTCATTAGTAAACTCTATGGCACCAGAGTTACCAAACTCGTTTTCTTTCAGGTGCGTTGATTGTGATGAATTGTACATGGCAATTTTTTCTATAAAGTCCGATGCTGTTGGACCAGACAGCTTACCTCCACGCTTTCTTAAAAGGATTTATCCTAGCATCCAAAAAGCAATCCTGCTCCTATTCAATGCATGCCTTACAACATCTACGTTTCCCTCCTCGTGGAAAGTGGCCACCGTCATCCCTATTGCCAAAAATAAAGCACCTACCGCTGTTTCTGATTACCGCCCGGTAAGTGTGTTATGCTTTCTGGCAAAAGCCCTTGAAAAGCTCATGTACTGGCAATTGAATTCTTATTTAGAGGATAATCGTATGATATCGCCTTGGCAGTCGGGCTTTCGCTCCCTCCACAGTTGCGAAACTGCTTTATTATGCGTTACCTCCGATTTGCGTGCAGCACTTGACAACGATGAGTTTGCAGTAATGATATTGCTGGATTTTTCCAAGGCCTTCGATAGCGTAAACCATTTTAAACTTGTATCTAAACTAAAAAATATTTTCAATTTTTCTAGTTCAGCCTGTAGGCTTGTGATGAGCTTGCTGTCAAATCGAAAGCAGCGAGTAAAAGTGGATGGTGAGTTTTCTGGTCTATTATCACTGCATCGAGGTGTTCCACAAGGTTCTATTCTCGGACCACTTCTGTTCTCTCTGTTTATAAATGATCTGCCAGAGAAAATCAAATTCGCTAAGGTTCACTTGTATGCTGATGACGTGCAGATTTACCATAGTAGCTCTATTGGCCTTATGGAGAACTGTTTGGGGTGCATTAACGAGGATCTAGTAAACCTATCTGATTGGGCTCGTAATAATGATATAAGGCTAAACCCTGCGAAATGCTCTGCAATCGCAATACACAACCCAGGCTTTGACCCCGAGCAGCTTCCTCCAGTTTGTATGACTCTGTTACCCTTCCGTATGTTGATAAAGTTAAGAGCCTTGGAGTTATTATAAATGCCAATTTAAAATGCACAGATTATATCAGCGCACAATTGCGGAAAATTTATTCTGGTCTGCGGATGTTGTGGTTGTGTGCTGATATACTACCACTCCGCACTCGTGAAAGACTTGTCAAATTTCTCCTCTTGCCTCACTTCTGCTTTGGAAACTTTGTTTACCCTAAGCTAGACTCTACAAGTGAACGTAGAATGGATGTAGCCTTTAATGACTGTCTTCGGTTTATCCATGGACTGCGACGTTATGATCACATCACGCCCTATAGAACATCGTTGTTATGCTGTACATTGCAGACATACTTGCATCGCAGAGGGTTGACCTTCCTCTATGGACTTATTACCTCACGCAAACCTAGATATCTATATGATCGCTTACAATTTCTGCGTTCAGCAAGACACCGAAAAATCCTTATTCCCAGATTCTCTAAACGAGTCATGGAGGGTTCTTTCCTTGTTCAGTTGATTCGTCTTTGGAATAATTTACCCTCACATATACAGGGGGCGGAAAGCATGCATACATTTAGAAGGTTATTCCTTTCATTTTTGTTGTTGTTGTTTTTAATATTTTTTTTTTTTTATTTTTATATTTTAATAATTTTAATTTTCTTTTCTCTTTTTGTTTTTCTTTTCTTCTATCTTTGCTTTTATTTTCTTCTTTTAAACTGAATTAAATTGAATTGAATTAAATTATTTATGAAGTGAATTTAAATTTATTTATTTAGTCTGTAAGTAGTATAAGTTCAATAATAATTAATTTTAAAATTATTTTTTTTTTAAGATGAATATCTTGTGTACAATTTTTTAATAAAGATGAATATGAATATGAAGTCTCCACCGATAAGTATATGCTATAAGGTCGTTTAGCAATAATTGAAATGTCCGATAACTTGGTGGGTTGTAAATAGAGCCAACCAAGCAGCTATTGCATTCTCAGTAGTGCTGGCCAGTAAGAACCTACATCGAAGGCTTTGTTTGAAGTAGATGGCGACACCCCCTCTTCTGCGATTCAGACGGTTATTACGAAAGATTTTATAGCTAGAGATACAAGCTACATTGTCGTGAATATCGGTTTAGCCAGGTT
The DNA here is from genome assembly GCA_963924295.1 of Dioctria rufipes. NCBI lineage: Eukaryota > Metazoa > Arthropoda > Insecta > Diptera > Asilidae > Dioctria > Dioctria rufipes. The sequence continues at coordinate 329,102,769 of OZ002740.1, read as the reverse complement.
TCCGATACCCAAATTACATCGAAACTTAAATTAGAGAGAATGTTACATAGGACACCGAGGAGTGTCCGAGTATGGGCCATCCCCAAGGTATAAATATAAGATATTCCCATTAAAATTTTGACACATGTTATGTGACGTAATTTCGTTACTAACGTATATACATTTTTATAGGAAAGGCAGAGAGAGAGCAGAGAGTGTACTGTGCCTTCCTATACATTTTCACGATATTTCGTCACTAATGGCGGAACGTGGTTCGTAAGATCACCCATATCCCAGTACGATCATGTCGACCACTTTAAGCCTTAGTAACATAGACGGATATGAAATTTTTCCTAGAATAAACTTATTAAACAAGCAGCAATAAATTGAAGAGCGAGGATAATTAATCTTAGTACAAAAAGCATTGAGAGTTATAGAAAAATTCATTTAAACTCCAATAGCAGGAGAAATACAAAAGTAGAAAGCAATAGAAAACAAATTTGTAAGAATTATAATGCTGCAAAAAATGAAGGAACTAAAAATAAGTAAAAAATAACGAAAAATTAATACATAATTGAAAAAATGGAAGATTAATTGCAGTAATAAAGATAGATGAAGTTTTATAGTAGCTAGATGTAAGAATACTAAGGACAAGTTACGTAGAAAAACACGTCCAGATGAAGTAAATACAGCCAACAAGTGACTTTGCTTCCTCAACATTTTTGCCTTCCTATTAATTCTGTAGTTAGCAGCCGTTAAGCTTTCGTTTATGAAAATTGAGCTGATGGCACTCGTGGCATGAACTATTCCAATGTCGTGTAGCGTAAGAGTTTTTATGTCAGAGCTATGCCGACTTTTTAAAGCAGCACGAAGAGCCGTTAGTACAGCAATTTTGTCGCTAATATCATAAAACTTAATGACAATCAGACCACATACGAAACATTTGTTTTGGTGTAATTACCTTATCAATATTTAGAGATATACACAGTCTGCACAATATTTCAGCGCGATTCTCCTTTTCAATGAAAGGGACTCGAGTTAGAATGACATCATTGACTAGACGAAGGCGCTCAGAACTATCAATTCACCGATCGATTTGCTCGTACCGCTGCTCAGCCCTCTGCAAATTGACCTGCAGTCCGGAAATATTTTCTTTTATAACAGACAATTGCTCATTAACAGATTTAAAAAGTCTAGTCTCCAAATCAGCCAGCAGGTCTCTAAAGTCAGCAATAGAGGACTTAATTTACCATCAAGCTCAACAGCAATAGAAGAAAGTTTCCTTTCCACCTACCGAACTACTGAAGTCATCTTACCCTCGATCTTACTCATGATGTTAGTCATTTCTCCAGAGACAGTAGTGGATCTAGAAGAAGTACATGACACAAACTCCGCTCTAGTCTTCACTTTTTTGTCAGCCATAACAGTTTGTTGATCAGAGTATAATTCAATTCAATTAGTTTATTAATCGCATCTACACAATTAAGTTTCTTGTTAAATTTATATCTATGCGCAGGAGATAATGAAAATACAAATAACTTATGATATGCATATGCTACAATAGCAAGATACAAAATAATAATAGTAAAATGGAAAAATAATAAAGTAATAAATCAACCTTTTTTTTTTATTTGATCATTTTACATTAATGGGAAAAATTATTTTTTGAATCCCTTTGACGGTTATGAAGGAATCAAAATATATTTGAGTCCCGTAAAAATTAAATAGCAATAGCCGAGACTATAAGAACATGGCTTAAATTAAAATACAGATCAATTTAGAATGGGATGAAATAAATAAAAATTAAAACAAAAGTGAAAAGGAAATAAATACCTCTCTATCTTGCAGGAAGCCCAACAAACCCACACACAAACTATGACCAGTGCTAATACTCCTGAGTTCAAAGGGAGGAGAGTTCCATAGTCTGATGGCTTGGACAAGGAATTGATGCTCAGGAACACGATTATTGTAGCTTGGAATAATTAAATTCATTATTCTATGAGGCCGTAAAAAACTGAGCTTTTGATACGAATAAATTGGTTTGGATATTGAATCAAGTTACGTAAAAAAGGATCATGCGAAAGTCCAAATATGTACGAAGTGTGCAACCATAGATTGAATTCACATAAGGAGAAACATGGTCATATCGCCGAAGCCCAAAACAATAACGAGCCGCAGAGTTGAAAGCTACATTAGTTTTATCTGGGAAATTGAGTCAACTACACAGAACAGCTCATAGCAGTAAATAAGTAGTGGTAGTACGAGGAGTTTAGTTAAAAATACTCGAGTCTGAACGGGCGTATACGACGTAAGTAACGATAATTTGCAAATAGTTGCATATATCTTTGACACAACAAATTTAGCATAATCCGAGCAAGTTAAAGTTCGATTCAATGTTACACCAAGATCCTTTATTACTTTATTATAGGGAATCTCCTCGTTGTTCCTACTGAGGGCAGCTGCGTATGTCAATTACGGTTTTATGTATAATTATGGCACTGTTCAGAACCAGCTAGTGTTCAACAGCCCAGAAGTTTCTTAAATCAGAGTTCATGCACTCGACAGCATCACCAATTTGATTCTTATGTCTAGAAATGTATAACTGAACATCGTCAGCACGCAAGTGGTATCTACAATGCAGAATAACACCAGTAATATCGTTGATGAAGATATTAAACAGTAAAGGTCCTAGAATAGATCCTTGGGCACACCACTAAATACTGGCAGAAAATCGCTACAAACCTGTTGCTGCCGGCCTGTGATATAACTGTTAATAAGCTTATATGTTGGATTAGCAAATTCAAAATGTGTAATGAGTGTATTAATTAAGACGGCATGATCAACTCTATCAAATGACAACTAATAGGCTTAGAATAGTTAAATTACTTGCCGCCATTGCTTCGCGAAAGTCATCGCTTATTTTAATTAAGGCAGTGATGCAGCTATGCTTTAACTTAAAGCCAGATTGATAGCATGATAATAGACCACTACTTTCAATATAATGACACAGCTGATTCTGTATTAATTTTTCGAGCAATAATAATAATGAAATTAACTCCACGGCTTCTTAACAATATGTATAAATTGAAATAAATATAAAATCTCGGATAAAAACAAGTCAGCACACCACAGTACTACTCTCGTAAACGCATCGCTGACTACTGTCCTACTTCCGTCCTACGTTGCTGCTCTTGCATTATATGATTATTTTAACATTAATAAGAAAAATCTTCTTTTGAATCCTTTGGACAGTTATGCACAAATCAAAATATATGCGAGTCCCATAAAATTTAAGTGACAATAGCCACATAGGTAACGAGACTCTATTGAAACGGTGCTTTGGGCTATGAAATTGCTTTAAGCGAAGAGTCCATAGAAAAAAAAAAAAAACAAGAATAACGTTGCTATCAGTATAAAAATTTACTTCCATTAAATGTTTTTTACTTTCCGGCGAAAAGTTTTCACAAATGTATGAGTTGAGTGTATTGGCATTTATTTACAAGGCTTACTGTCCAGTTATGTTCGTAGGCGCTTTACATAAAGCAGAATGAACAACCTTAAGACTGGTTTTTCCTACGGTTTGTTGTCAGCAATAATATTTTTCTACATCAATTTAGATCTACCAGATTTTATGTTAACTACTTACCCATTTTTCAATATTCATCATCTCTACAAGATTTTTTTTTTTTTTGCTCTTATAATACTACTCTTCACTTTCGTAATTCCCAAAGCTGTAACTAGCTTAAGCAAGCGTACATAAATAATTTTTTTGATTCGATTTGACTATATTGCACAATTTTTTTACATATTAATTATATTTTGTTTTTGTCCACTTTTCACTAACAGCCCAAAGCCATTTTGCAAGTTCGTCATTAGTTGCGGCCTCTGCAACATCTTTTGATTCACAATCACTGAAGTATTGACCTGTAACTTTTTCCAGCTCTGGATCTAAAGCTACATATAAAGTTGTTTGTGCTCCCGATTTTGGATTTTTGAGAAAAGGCCACACCAAAGGTTTAACTATTACTCTGAAAAAGGAAAAAAATTCCAAATGTTCTTTTAAATGTTTTGGACATATTCACATATATGTACATTACTTACCCTGAAAAGAAACTATTGAAAAGACCCATGTGTCTGGTGAGCTCTGTATCAACCACACCCGGATGTAATGAGTTGACTGTTACTCCAGTTCCTAAAATTTTAATCTTTTATATTTTTTTATTGTACGATTTTAAACGTATTACCATCCAATCTTCTGGCAAGTTCTCTAGCAAAAAGTACATTCGCTAACTTGCTCTGGCTGTAGGCTTTCCCTTCATGGTAAGACCTATCGCTATTGAGATCCGTAACATTTATCTCTCCTTTTGTATGAGCTAAGCTGGAAACTACTACAACTCTACTTGGAGCAGATTTCTAGGTATTAATATATGTAGTAATATAATGTTTTTCATTGAATGAAATTCATACTTTTAACAAATCTAGCAATAAATTAGTCAAGAGGAAATGACCCATATGATTCACACCTAGTTGCATTTCAATACCGTCCCGGGTTAAAGAGCGTGGACAACGCATTACACCAGCATTGTTGATAAGAATATCAAGGTGATTCTGTTCAGATTTAAAACTAAATAAATAAATGCTCTTTAGAATGATATTCTCTGCTTTAGAAGAGCATAGTACTCACGTTTCAACAAATTTTCGTATAGATTCAAATGATGCTAAATCGCACTGTCTGCAATAAACAGCCTTATTTCGACTCTCCAATACAATTTCCTTACGAGTTTCTTCACATTTTTCCATATCACGACATACCATATAGACGTGAGCTCCTCTCTTTGCCAATTCTCGGACTGTTTCTTTTCCAATTCCTGTGTTAGCTCCTGTTACAATACAAACTTTTCCATCGGCTTTAATTGGATTTGTAAACTGGCCACCTTGCATGTTATCTCTGTAGAAGATTACATCTTAAAACTGTAGCTTCAGATAAATGTTTTTAGTATTTACTTGAGAAGGCATGCAACTCCAATGGCTGTTCCAGATAAACTAACGAATAAAACAGGTTTGCTTCTTAGAAATGTAAAGTACCCTGACATTTTTAATTATTGGATCAAGATATGTTTTCTTAAGCTATAAGAAATAACTAAATTAAGTGAAATTAAATAATAAGATCTCCGGCGAATTACGACTATTTGACAGCATAGACTGACATTTTTATTAAAAAGAATAATTTAAAATGTCATTTTGCACAAAATCTAGCGGATTTGTTTGTTTGTTGAAGATTATTCAATTCTAGTACATCGGTAACTACAGATTTACAGCAAACTTCAAAAAGTGAATCAGCGTGAAACACAGTGCTGGCTTTTCCAACCTGGCCGGCCTCACCAACTTTGACAGTTCTGTAGAATATATGAGATCAAGCTCCCAATGGGAAAGTTGTTGAGGCCGGCCGATTGAGGTTGAACTCGAGTTGGTCTACTTTCTACTTTGCTGGAACTTTGTCAGCTTTGACAGGTAATTTTTGTAATCATTTGATGCCAATATTGTTTACGAAAAAAGTGTACAGGAAATTTGTTGAAAAATAAGATTGGGAAACATATTTAACGTGAAAAGTTATTCCTGCTGTAGTAAATTATTACAAAATAATTTCAATTTTCAAGCTAATAGCCCAATCACAACTGCTATCATACTGAAGTTGTCAAAGTTCGTATTGTGAGTTGCAAAAGTTTGCAAGGCTCATCAGGTTGAGGTTCTTAAAGTTATACTGAGGTCGAGGTTGGAAAAGCTAGCCCTGTATTTCTCGCTTAATTCTAAAGCTACAATTTGCAAACTTCAAGCAACAAATTTCCGTTTGCTTCACTTTTTATTGGTGAGAGGCATTATGGGGGGAAAAATGCCGAAATGCCAAGTTTCGAACTGCAGCTCGAATTGCGTACCAAATTACTAACTACAAACAGATTGTGCCGGATATTTTGAAACTATGAAATTCTTGAACGGACAGCTGTATAATTTACTTACTATTTGACGTGATAATACAGGGCTTTCCAATAAGAGGTGTTATTTTGATATTCAAAGAAAAATGCCATTTTTTGAGATAAATGATCGGATCTTTATTTCATTATAAAGAGGAAGGTATGCCGTTAATAATGGAAAATAACATCAGCCAAATGACCACCACGACCACGCCTACAGGACCATATCCTTTTCATGAAATTTTCCATAACCAAATTGCAAAGTGGCTGCCCTATGTCCTCGATAGCCTCACGAATTCCATCTTTGAGGTCTTGAATCGACGCTGAGCTGTTGGCGTAGACCTTCTCTTTCACGTGACCCCAAAGGAAGAAGTCGCAAGGTGTTAAGTCACAAGATCTCGGTGGCCAATTGTAATCAGCTCTTCGAGAGATAACACGGTCCGGAAACTTTTCTCGTAAAAGATCAATGGTTTCGTTTCTTGTATGGCACGTAGCGCCGTCTTGTTGAAAGTAAACGTTGTCCAGATCAATACCATCCAATTCCGGTCATAAAAAATCATTAATAATCTGTCGATAGCGCAATCCATTCACCGTAACTGTTGCTCCAGCCTCATTTTCGAAAAAGTAAGGTCCAATGAAACCGCGGGACCATAAACCGCACCAAACAGTCACACGTTGAGGATAGAGAGGCTTTTCAACAATAACTCTTGGGTTTTCCGAGCCACAGATGCGACAATTTTGCTTGTTGACGAAGCCATCGAGGTGGAAATGGGCCTCATCACTCAAGATGAGTTTTCGATGGAATTCCGGATCATTTTCATGCATTTCAAGGCCCCAATCAGCAAAGACTCGAAGTTGTTGAAGATCAGCCGGCTTGAGTTCTTGTGCTAACTGAACTTCATAAGCCTTAAGACCCAAATCTTTATGCAAAATACGGTGTAATGACGTTTGTGGAATGCCTAATTCCAAAGAACGACGAAGAATGGACAAACCTGTTTTTTCTTCAACACTTTCGGCTGTTCTTGAGCACGCGCAATTTGCTGAACTTGTACCTAGACATGCCATCACAATAATTTTGCTATACTGTGATATATTATTATTAACGATGATTGATATAAATAATAATTGTATCACAAATTCACAGCACGTAATGAGCGTGAACACAGATTAAATATTACGTATGGCCGAATTTTTTGTCAAATTGCGTGCTTACATCATGTGGGGACTATTGTCATCACCGACATATATTGCTCGATTTGTTGTTTCAAATGGTACCATTTTTTTAAATACCACACAAATCAATTTGAATTTATTTATTTTTTATTTAGGAGAAATATTATAATTGTGGATATTTAAAATTAAATGAATAATAAACGAAATACATATTCCTAAGAAGAGTATTTTTTTTTATAAATACATATATTTCAAAGCTAAATATTATTTATTATTACTTCAATATGACCATTTGCTGAATAAGGAAAAGGAAAAAATAACTCCTGGAAACATGAACGTTTCTTTCTTATAAACGTGATTTCGATTATATTCAGCACCAATTATATTAATGACAGCTATTGTAACGGAGTTGCCAATATCAAATTTTATTAAAGGTAATTGGCGCGCTCTTTAAAATTATTGAGATTGTTAAATTTCAATAACGCGAGTTTTTGAAGTGGAAAAAAAAATAATAATTTTAATTACGATTTGTGTTTTGAAGTGTGAATCAAATAGTAACTTTAATTACTAGCAAGTGTTGTGAAGTGTATATAAAACAATAATTTTAATTACTATTATTATTAAAACTTCTGATTTTTACTATTATCGGTATTGAAACTTGTGTTTTACCTACTTAAAAAAATAGTGAAAACGATAAATGCTAGTGGAACCTTTTGTTTCATTAATAACTGTCCGGAAAAAAAGGAAATATGGTGGAGAGAAAATCCATCGCTATGTTTCGGTAATTTAAATTAATTATATTTTTAATTACGGGGTAATAGTGTTTTTTTTTAAATTTTTTAAAAGCTTTCCTTCCGGGGAAACTGAGTTAGTGATGTTAGTGGTGTGATTCCTTTGGTGTTTTGCCTCATGAGCAAGCAAGTTATCCTTGTGTTTGCAGCCTGCACTTCGACGAATGGGATATCAGACGAAGAGCTACTCCTATGGCTGTAGAGTTCTGCGACGATTCTACTGATGTAAGTTTGTAATCATAACATGTAAATATAGAATTTCAATTTTAAATTAAGCTTTAAATAGTCAATGGAATACGTCCGAGCCTGTTTATCGGAGGCTTCCTGAAATTAAAATTTCTTTTTAAGCCATGGTATACAGAATACTAGATATGTATTTTTTTTCCGGACGGGAATCGATCCTACACTTGTTAGAATCAGTCAATGATGCATAAAGAAGAATTTTAAGAACTTTTATTTTTAACGATTCGAAATCAAATTAATAAATACAAGAAGAAAAAACAGATGCCTCGTCCGGGGTTTGAAACCGGGACCTTCCGCTTGCCGGGCGACTGCAATTTATTTGTGCGCTTTCATCGTTACTGGTTAATGCCAGATGAAAGCAAATCATGGCTTAGTAGGCTAGTGACAAATTGATAAATGCAAGAGGGAAAATCATCTGTCTCGTTAGCTCAGTGGTAAGAGCAGTCGCCCGGCAAGCGGAAGGTACCGGTTTCAAACTCCGGACGAGGCCGTTGTTTTTTCTTCTTGTATTTATTAATTTTATTTAGAATCGTTAAAAATAAAAGTTCTTAAAATTCTTCTTTATCCATTATTAGATATGTTACAGTTTCGTGACGTTATTTATACCCGCTCACATATGGATACCAACAAAACAATTACAAAAACAATAACACGTATTAGGTCCAAATGGCGACACAAACAATAACAGCACTACACTACTCTGCTGTGGGGGAATATCACTGTGTGGCATACTTATACCGCGTAGTTTAGCCACACTCCTAAATAGTATTTTTTGAAAATTTATATAAAAAATGAATGCTTATGCTTAGCTGTTTTATGTGTTTTGTGCTGTAATTATTTGCAAAGAGCTTGTATTTTTGGATGTAAATGTATAGGAAAGTGTACATACGGCTAACGTTCATTTTCTCTTTTAAGGATTTACAAGAGTCCCATCCTGAAATATTTCAAGATAGCATACTTTCACAGAAGAGAAGTATTTTAAATAATAGTAACGATGATGGTGTTAGCAATGAACAAGTAGGCTCGGATAAGGAAAATTGTATTGGTAATAAGCCCCTGTTGAGCAATTTGATGAAGCTAGTGGGTATAAAAAAAATAATTAATTTAAAAAAGGCTTGTAATATCCGTAATTTACGAAGAAAATTGGCTAGAAAACAAAATAAAATGCCAAAGAGATATGCGCACGGAATTAAGGAAGAAAAATATTATATTATATATAAAAATATATGTCTATAACGTGAACAGGAAGGGGAAGGATAATAGTTAAAAGGTGATGTTACATACATATATGAATAGATATTTGTAAGAACATCAAAAGTTTCCGAAAACTTCTATTCGTTAAATTTATTTTATAAAATTGTACATATAAAATGCATTCAAGTGAATTTTCATGAGGTTCTATTATCGGAGCAGAAAGTGCTCCTATACATTATTAATACTGTTATTGCTACTACATATATTTGATATCACTAATTACATTCGAGTGCTCTGAGTGGGACGATGCAAAAATTCAATGGTACCGATAAATTTTTAACCTTCCTCACTCCAAGAATATTTCAAAATGATTTTCAGTCAACTCCGAACAAATTTTGGTAATTTCAAAGTGCTAAGAAAAGTTAGTTTCCCTACTATCACTTTGGAATTCTTCAATATAAAACTGATTCTCACCGCTGTCTATTTCTTCATTTATTTTTGGACAGCTTTATATACCCGTAAATAACGTTTGAAATAAATAAAATAAAAATGAATTAATTACTCAGAAATAATTGCGGACGCTTTCAGAAGCACGATGAATAATATATGCTATTTCCTCACATCTACCCTGTTGAGGAGGTCCATCAAATGTATATATACATATACCTGTTGTTATAAAGAAACATTTGCTCTCGGCACGCTCTAACACATGTTGTGCTCTATTCCGGAATATACAATCTGTATTTCTGCTCTAGTATACCATGCGATATCTAGTTTTTGTGCCATCTATGCTTGTAGTAAATTAAATCAAATATGGAATTTTAGAGAACTTTTTATTTTTAACGATTCTAAATTAAATTAATATACAAGAGAAAAAAGAAAAAGAGCGTCATAAGAGCAGTCGCCAGGAAAGCGGAAGGTTCCAGCTTCAAAAACCGGACGAAGCGGTTGTTTTTTCTTTTGTATTTATGTATTAATTTAATTTAGAATCGCTAAAAATAAAAAAATCTTCTGAAATTCTTCTATTCGATCATGACCGATTCTAAAAATTACTAGTTCCAAAATTCTGGTAGCAGTACTGATGTTTTGGAGCAGAACTTTGGCTTAAGTTTGGCAGCATTAGTTTTTTTTTTGCGATTGCTACCAAACAGTAATTTCAGTTGTTCTCTATTGAATAATAAATTACACATGTGTTATGAGTGGTGATGGAGCGGGGGCTTGTTATCGTGACGTTATATTTGATGGGAGTTTACGAAATGAATACTAAGTGAATTCAAATAAAATTGCACAAAAATAGCGTGACGCATTTGATGGTCAGCCCCACACTTGATTTCGCTTATTCCTTTTATACCCTTGCAGACACCAGAGGGAATCCCGCATGTGTCAATCGAAATTGCAAGATTAAATCATTGAATAACGACCTTCATGAGATCCTCGCTTGGGGAAGAGTGAATCGAATTCAGTGCATCTATGGAGGGCCCAAAACTGTCTCATAGCTTTAAAACTAAATCATTTTTTTACCACTTTCGTCTGTTTTGTCTGTCACTAAGCATTCTTGGAGTTAAAATTTCCAGTAAGTAAAGCTGAACAGATCACATTTTCTTTGTTGCCAAAGAAGTACAAAAAGGTCTTGGATCTCTGAAAAGGTATAAGATATATTTCAACCCATTGAATCTACATAGCACTCCTCTACATAAGTAGTATACCAGAACTAGGAATGGAATAAAATTTCTACATCTAGGCCGGGGCAGCTCTTATAGAGTTTTCCAGCTAATTTGCGATGATTTCTCGTATCGAGTTGCTCGAGCACCTCCGTAATGTAAAATGCCTTTCGTACATTTATTGCTGTATATTCATAGTTAATGTTTTAATGAAATATCTAGTTTGATCCCTTGTCGATTAATTCCTGAACGCAATACTCGGGTCGCAAGCCACGCATATATTTTCACCTTTAAAAATACTTTCGGTTAGACAGTAAAATTCTGTACGGCTTTTTCAACCCCGAACAATGCGAATGTGGAACAGTTTAGAAGGTTCAATAGTAATGTGCACTTCCGCCACTTTACACATCCCTCCTTTCCCTATCTTCTTCCTGTCTTACTGTAGCTGGGCTTAATAATAAAAAAAAAAATAGCTTTATCGATCCATGTACATTTTTATTAACTTTGTCAATAGAACTTCAAACAAAGAACAACTGAAAAGTGACAAAAAAGGTGATAAGAATTGAAATTGCACTCGAAATAAGCCTTTCGGGAAACTATTCTGAAATACTTTCTCATACAAGTTGCAAATTAGGAACACGTTAAAAAGAACATATAACGGATCGCGTATGCCATCAGAGTTTAATTTATTGAGTACAATGAACGGTAAAAAAAAGTATTGAATTAGGTCAACAATTATTATAAGAAAGCCTTTCACATATACTCAGAGTTACAACAACGATTCAAAAAATTTGCGTCGTACCAAAAACCAAAATCGCAATCTTTTGTGATTAAGTTCCGGTTTGTGGCCTATTAAAATATTCATCTGTTTCACCATTCTTGTGGTGTCATCAGTTTGTAGATCGTACCACGAGTGCGACGTGTTCATTTCAATCTGAGGCTAGTGCTGTTCTTTCAGAACGTTCAGAACTCATACGTAAAAGCTTTTTCTTAAAAAACCTTAAAAGTAGTGATATGCAAATTTTCAGAATATTTGTCCGGAGTTTGATGTTGATTTGATGTTTTCGTTCGACTGTCGCATTACGTAAAATTTTCTGCCAACAAAGACCAATCTACGTAAGGGAAGACCGGAATTCCATGGAGGTGAATTATAAGAACCAATTCTACCTGTTTTAAATTTTAAATGATTTTCGTTGTGTTGTTTTTTAATTATTGGTGCCTTCTTTATCTTTGTGCTGATTTGTTTACGGAGTTGAGCAAAAACACGACAGCTAATCCATGTTTTGATAGAAATGTGAAAGTAGCTTGCATCATTTCCACTTTGGATTATATTATGATGATGATGGTGGTGCGATTCGTTGAATTTAGGATAGTTAATTAGGAATTTCAGAAGAAGATAAGTAATATAAGAAGAATATACGTATCCGAATATTTATAGTTATGTGGTGCCAGGGAATTTTGGTGGGACTTCCAGAGGAGTGGTTTCCAAGTAGGACCTATTCCGGCAACTTCTACTAATTTTTATTGTTTCTTAATGTCAGCTGGAGTATTGGTTGGTCATATTGATTTAACTCAATGAATGTTGCCATATGGCAATAAGGATCAAAAGTTTTATATGTACCTATGTAGTTCGATCAAGCTTCAAACGGAATGAGGAAAGGTTAGGTTGGTTAGGAATTGTTGTGCTTCTGTGTGGAGTTTGCTTGTGAAGAAAAATGGATAAAGAAAATGTTTTTAAAATTGTTATAATTTATGAATTAAATGTAATAGTGAAACATAGATCAAATATGTACAAACAAGTAAAATCAGGCACTAAAAAAAAACAAAAAAAAAAACATACGTTGGTAGTCTCGAGAAAACTAACAATCTGTTGTTACTAATTTAGGTCTAAGAATAAAAAAAATAAAGGAACAATAAAAAAAAGAATTAAATGTAAAAAAAAGACAGAAATGAGTATTTTTTAAATTTACTTACCAACTTATCCGGAACTACGTTTTGTGATATGAAAGCAGAGTAGATAGAGTGTGTGTAGTATCTGCCCAAGGTATATAGTACAAGCTATTCCCGTTACGAGCCATATTCCACCATTAAGTAACGTAATATCGTGAAATGTATAATCCTATAAAAATGTATATATATTCATCACAGAATTACGTCGCAGGCTATCAGCTGCAATATGTCAACATTTTAATGGGAATACTAGTTACTAGTACTTTAGGTAATCAGTTGGTTACTGATTATCCAATCTTGTGTGTGGAATCGCGTCTTGTCCTCACTAATTGTCATCAATAGGGCTATATACCTTGGTACCTACCTACATGATGCAGAATTGGTACAAAGGGAGAGTGATTATTATTCACTGAGTGTTCTTTTTTTTTTAGTGTTTTGTCATGTGTAACGGGTTTTCCAATAAGAGATGTTATTTTAATTAGCCCGCTATTTCGGTAGATGTCATTTTTGGAGCTATCATTTTTTGACATTTGACAAGAAGAAACTACGCCATTAATAAAAATGGAAAGATACACGATTCAACAACGCATTGAAATTATTAAAATTCACTATAACAAGTAAAAAAGCTAGAATTGGTCTAAGACCAATTCTTAGGATACCCTAGATGCATGCCCGTATTAAATTTCGTATGGTCACCGATCTATTCAAGTATTGATTTTGAAGTTGTTTTTCGTATATATTTCTAGAACGGTTTGTCGCACAGAAAAAATGATTATAACCAATTTTATAGGATTTCGTATTCTGCAGAAGTTTTTAGTACAATAAAAATGTCTTGGACTGACCGTTTTCAAAGTATACGTAAAAAACCGAAATTTTTATATGGCAACACCAAGAAGGAGTTGCCCGATTTAGTCCATTTTTGACATTTTATTTGCTAATGTAGCAAAAACATCATGTACGAAATTTCAGCTCTCTACGTCGACGCGTTCTCAGGCAATGTCCAAATATATAGCGGAAAACGAAATTTTTATATGGCAACCCCACGAAGGAGTTGCCCGATTTGTCTCATTTTCGAACTTAATTTTACTTTTTTTTTTAAAGTCCGTGTACAAAATTTCAGCTCTCTAAGTATACGCGTTCTCGAGTTATCGTGCGCAGCGCACGGACGGACGGACGGACGGACATGCAAAAATCGAAATAACTTTTAATATTATGAATGGGTGTCCAATCCGTTTTGCTCTACCATCATTATTTCGAGGTGTTACAAACGGAATGACAAACTTAGTATACCCCTATGATTTCATCTAGGGTATAAAAATGGTGAAAATGTGGCAGAGACGGTTCGTAAAACTCGAACATTTTTGGGTCGTCGTGAAGCACCTTGTCGGACCGCAATACAGAAATTGGTAGAAAAATTGGAGCTGTCGGGACAAGTTAGTGATGTGAAGAATAAAACCCGTGCACGTCGCTCAAGAACAGCCGAGAATATTGCTGCTGTAGCCGAAACTGTTGAAGAAAACCCAGGTTTGTCCATTCC